>NC_069399.1:29135179-29265179 GCF_026875155.1 Cherax quadricarinatus
TCAGGGGTCATTGCTGGGCCCGTTGTTGTTCACAATTTACATAAACGACATAGATGAGGGAATAAATAGCGACATAAGCAAATTTGCTGATGACACCAAAATAGGCTGTCCAGTTCATTCTAATGAGGACACTAGAGCACTCCAGGATGATTTGAATAGACTGATGCAATGGTCGGAGAAGTGACAGATGCAGTTTAATATTGACAAATGCAAAGTTCTAAATGTTGGACAGTTAAATAACCATGCCATATATAAACTAAATAATGTAGATCTTAATACTACTGATTGCGAAAAGGATTTAGGAGTTCTGGTTAGCAGTAATCTAAAACCAAGCCAACAGTGCATTAGTGTTCGCAATAAAGGTAACAGAATCCTTGGCTTCATATCTAGAAGTATAAATAATAGAAGTCCTCAAGTTGTTCTTCAACTCTATATATCCTTGGTTAGGCCTCATTTAGACTATGCTGCTCAGTTCTGGTCACCGTATTACAGAATGGATATAAATGCTCTGGAAAACGTACAGAGGAGGATGACAAAGATGATCCCATGTATCAGAAATCTTCCATATGAGGATAGACTGAGGGCCCTGAATCTGCACTCTCTCGAAAGGCGTAAAATTAGGGGGGATATGATCGAGGTGTATAAATGGAAAACAGGAATAAATAAAGGGGGTGTAAATAGCGTGTTGAAAATTTCCAGCCAAGACAGGATTCGCATCAATGGTATCAAGTTGGAAAAAAATCAGATTCAGGAAGGATATAGGAAAGCACTGGTTTGGTAATAGAGTTGTGGATGAGTGGAACAAACTCCCTAGTACAGTTATTGAGGCTAAAACGTTGTGTAGTTTTAAAAATAGGTTAGATAAATACATGAGTGGGTGTGGGTGGGTGTGAGTTAGACCTGACTAGCTTGTGCTGCTGGGTCTGATGCCGTTCTCCATCCTTGAGTGGAGGTGACCAGACTGGGTGAGTCATTGGGCTTATCCGGGGGGGAATCATTGGTCTTATCCGGGGGGGGGACATGGACCTGCTCCGCATGGGACAGTAGGCCTGTTGCAGTGTTCCTTCTTTCTTATGTTCTTATGTTCTTATAATATTCTTCTCTGCAAGTATCTTGTTCAGCACCCATAATGGTAGAGCGTCTGGGAAATGTGACTCAAAGATTTGTTAAGTTATACCATGAATTAAGGAAAGATCCTGGACTTCACCTTACGAAACAGACAAAGAAATGCGATAGTATGGACAAGGTAGATTATTTACTAGTCATGGGCTGTTAGAGCCCATGACTAGTAAATACAAGACAAGGAGAGCAATACAACGGAGTGGGTGGCAAATACCACCAACAATCATACACATACATATATACTTATACAGCTAGAGTCTATACTTTCTGGTGCTCCCTTGGTCAACTTAACTCTCATTCATTCTCACTGTTTACGGTATTTATGAACACTCTGATAAGTAACTTTATACAAATACGGGTACACATAAATACAGTTATTTAAATTATTATACATAACAGCATATGCAATAAGATCACAGTAAACAGGTGATATCAGAATATGCAAAACCACCACTGAGAAAGAAAAGCGAAATTCCAAGCGCATTCGTGACTTCTCACATTATCAAGGAACTAGTTTCTTGATAATGTGAGAAGTCAAGAACTCTCTTGGAATTTCGCTATTCTTTCACAGTGGTTGTTTTGCATAACAGCACATGTGTAGATTATCTAGGATAACCCAAAATTGTCAGACAGTGACTTATTTCCACTGGAGACCAACAACCTCAGCAAGCATCTCCCTTCGATTGTTCTTCGTCTTCATAACCTATGTGATCTACATATACTGGCTTCATTTAGAGAATCGCAGCACAACAATGGGCAACATTCACTCACGCAAAGATATACGTCGATGAATGTATTTTAGTCGTATAACATAGGCGCCCACGTATTCGTGCACACACACACACACACACACACACACACACACACACACACACACACACTAAGCAAAGCCTGAAGGCTAAGCAGGATCTCACATAATTGCAGCCGGAGTCCGGGGGGTTGAGAGGTGTGACAGTGTATGGCTTCTTGCAAACATAGTAATTCTTGGCATCGCAGGTTCCCACACCCCACTCTCCTTCCGTGGAGAACTTGTAGTGGAACCCACACAGTGGGTGGTACTTCACATCTGTGGGGGATTCAGGGCCATGTAGAACAACACAGTACCATGTATGATAATAATGGATAAAGCGTGAGGAACCAGGAACACTAGCATTTTACTGATCAATTCCTACCTGAAGTAATCTTGTACATAAATGGTATTCAACAACACTAACAAGATGAAGAATTAGGCACGTGTGCAACATCTGGCTATATTTGTTTGTAGACGTTTCGTCATCCAGTGACTATATCAATACAATACAAGGACATAATATAAAGAATGTAGACTTATATACAAAAGGATGACGTATTCATTCCTTCAACCTTGAAGTTGGTGAAGACCACCGAAGATTTCAAGACTACGGTGATCTTCACCAACTCCAAGGCTGAGGAACTGATTACCTCCTTCTTCTCCTCATCTTTCACCGTTTTTCTCTGTATTGGACTGAAGAAACCACTGGCTGGCGAAACGTTTCCTTAATAAAGATTTCCAAATGTTGCACTAGTGTTTCACTCTTCAGAAAGACAGAATCCGTAATGCATTTACCATAGTCATTAAGAGCCTTCCAGAGGGTGAAGGTGAGTGGTGATCCATCCAGCCACATCATCTGGTCTTGATGGCCGTCATCTGTCACCCCCAGCCACACATCAGTCAGGCGATCTGTACGGTCACGGACACAGGAAAAATATCAGAATCATGGGACGGTTAAGCAGAGTGTTGAAGCAATAAATACATTAGGTTAGATAAATACATGAGTGAGATGGGTTAGATTTGAGAGGGATTTGCACATGAGTTAATAGGGTTATCAAAGCTTGGGTAGCACTGAAAATGGGTTGGGCATATTTTTTCGGTTGGTGGGTTTGGATTTGAGAGAGACCTGCTTAGTATGGGCCAATAAGCCTGCCTCAGTGTTCCTTCTTATGGTCCTCATGTTATAACTGGTGCTGTGTAACTAAGCTTAAGAGTTAGGGAGGATGTCTGGTAGTCAGAACGAGGCTGCTGGAAGGAAGAATATACATGCATTAGTAATGGTTTTCAGGAAAGATATTCAGAGGTCACACTCAGTAGCTTACCAGTATACCCACCTGCGGTATCATGTGATCATGTACTGACTACGTTTCACTCACACAGTGGATTGTATCAAGTCACAAACAAATCTACCTGTTTGTGGACTGATAAAGCTTACTGCGTACGAGAAACCACTTGTGTTTAGTTTTTCCAGGCGCTTTTCTTGCTAGCCGATTCAACCAGGCTGTTGCTGTTAACTACCTACTGTCTCACATAGCCATCACAGCCTTGTTCATCTTGCAGTTGGCATCTTCAAGACTACTATATTTGTTACGGTAAAATTTTTGATATCTTCTGGTAGCAGCGTCAATAGTCAGGTATGTCGACACAGTGTTCTCATTCTGTGCACATCACAACCACGATTATTCACTTATTTATTTTACACTTCGTTCCATATCTCTCACACCAATAAATTGTGATGGTGGTGTGTAGATTTGCTCTCTGGTGGTTCAATATATTTTTCTTATTCGCTCTAGAGAGTACATTCCCAGTACTCTGAAGCATTTCCTGTAGACAAAATGTTGAGTCTACTTTGTCTGCAGTAGATATCTACCCTGCAATGAACGGACCTGTGAGCACAGAAATGTGTTCTAAACGTGAGAGCACAAGTGATCTGAATAGTACCATCACTGATGTTATTGTTCTTTTTTGAAAGTTCTCATTATCTACTCTGTCCCTTTTTTTCTGGCTTCTCCTACATTTGTTGTGTTCTCTAAATGACAGATTATGTTCCACGAGATTGTCTGTCAGCATTTACATTCTGTGCTCGTTTTTGGTTACACATTTTTACGATATGTAAGAAAATTGAATTTGTCACCATTGAATATCAAGATATTTAATTTACCCTTTGGAAGACTTTCTTGACATATGATGGCAATTCTTCAGTAAATTTGATATCGTCCAAAGAGGATAACATGAATACTCACGTGGAGAAAATTTCTCCATAAGAGGGGGTGGTATCAACCCCTTTCAACCCTTTCAGCCCTCCAGAGGGGCTGATGTCGTCTTGCTTCTGCAATAACACTTTAATTGAAAGCATATGACCATGTGTCATGGTCATGCGACTTCCTTGCAAGAGACCAGTGTTGCAACCAATGTGAGTAACAGGAAAGGTACGGGAAACTTGTACCTCACTTTACTCACATATGGGACAATAATGAGCTCTCAGTGATCGAGACATAACGAGAAATCAAACATCTAGTATAGCTTTGTTGAGGTTTGGCAAGGAAGGTAAATCAGCACTTGTGGAGAAATTTTCTCCAGGAGGGGGGTATCAGCCCCCTTCAGCCCCTTTCAGCCCCTTTCAGCCCTGAGGGGCACAGCCCTCTCAGAAGGGGCAAGCATCTTGTTTACTGCTACAGCAAGTAATTGATCCCTAGGTAAGACACATATGCAACAGTTAGGTATCTTTATTTCGAAACGTTTCGCCTACACAGTAGGCTTCTTCAGTCGAGTACAGAAAAGTTGATAGAAGCAGAAGAGACTTGAAGACGATGTAATCAGTCCATCACCCTTAAAGTTTTGAGGTGGTCAGTCCCTCAGTCTGGAGAAGAGTATTGTTCCAAAGTTTGAAACAATATGGAGCTGAAGTGACAGGATGGAGCCTTTATATAGCGCCAGGAGGTGAGACAGGTCACTAGTAGAACTACCTCTACTAGTGAGAGCGGTTGGATTTGAGAGGGACCTGACCTCCCAACATCTGCGTTCTACTAGTGACCTACGTCTCACCTCCTGGCGCTATATAAAGCTCCATCCTGTCACTTCAACTCCATATTGTTTCAAACTTTGGAACAATGCTCTTCTCCAGACTGAGGGACTGACCACCTCAAAACTTTAAGGGTGATGGACTGATTACATCGTCTTCAAGTCTCTTCTGCTTCTATCAACTTTTCTGTACTCGACTGAAGAAGCCTACTGTGTAGGCGAAACGTTTCGAAATAAAGATATCTAACTGTTGCATATGTGTCTTACCTAACAATCTGTCGATATTTTATACCATTTTAATGTTCAAGTAATTGATCCCAGATGCAGTACGAGTATGCGACGTGGTCAAGCGACTGCTGTTCCTTGCAAGAGTCCAGTGTTGCAAAGTGTAGATTAATAAAAGACAGTCCATCTCTTACCTTAGCAGGACAATTAAGGAAAATCCTGGTCCCACTTTATTACCATGGTAAATATAGCGAACATTGTTGTCTATGCTTAAGACAGCAAGAATCAAACATTCTGCTTTGCTTCATCGAGGAAGTTTGGCAAGGAAGCAAAAAGTACTAGGTCAGCTTTTCCTTTATGTGCGAGGGGCAGTGACGGCGTGGGGCGCTGTGAGGTCAGATTACTTTTGACTCTACTGATAGTCACACTGACGCCAGGATATCCAACAAAGAACACTGATCCGTGCGTTAGTGTGAACAAAGTGTCTCACAAAACACGATAAACACTTACAGAGAAGTGTGATCAGCTTCTTTAGTGATATGGTGTGAACAATTATTGATGAACAGTGTAACAACGAGTGTTGTGATCCACCAGCGTAGTGCAACATTCTTCAAAGAACACTATTCATCAATCAACTCATCAGATATCCGGGCATAACTATGGGTCAGATACATATACCCAGGTAAGTGTTCTAACTCGTGATGTACTACTATTGACTGTGCAGTTGAGTATAAGTTATGAGTTAGTCACTTATCATAAACCCCGGTGATAAGTGGACCTTTGAGTCCACACAAGTAAGTGCATCAGCAATCAGTGAATGAAATATGCTGACATAACACCCCCTAGGGGTAATTTATAATCTTACATAATATACTTTTTCACCCCGTTAAAAAGTGGGTGAAACAACTTCTCAAGACCTCATCTGCAGGGGCGGCTGTGTGGACGATAGCTGTCTTATCAGCTAAGTACTCCCTATATTTAATCTTTAACCTTAGCTGGTAAACCATTTCTCAACAGCGCTTCCTTTATGTTCAGAGATGCCGAGTCATAGTTCAGATTGCAAAATGTAATGGTGCAGTAAGGACTCGGTACTTCACGCTACAAGAGCAGACAAAGAAAGTGAATCGCGCCTTACTGTCCCTCAAAGACAATCTCCATAAACAATAAACCTATTCAAAAGAAGTGTGTGCAGCTTCTTAATTATTGTGAGGTGAACAATAGACAAATCTTGATGCACAGTGTGAGAACAGCAAGTGTTGCGAATTCCTGATGGAGTGGAAGACAGTGCAATATTCTTGAAAGAACATGTCTGCTTCAATCAAGACAGTGGATAACCGGGTGTATCTATGGGTCAGCTACAAATACCCAAATACATCTGATAAATATGATGTTGGTCAGGTCGGCTGCACAGCGGATATCTAATTCATGTTTTATTTGATGGTACCATTACCCGGTGATGGGTAGGCCATAGAGCCCACACCCGTACGTATAACTTCAGCAATCAGTTTCTGAGATATGCTGAATTACACCCCCTAGGGGTGATTATACTTATACCACCCATCATTATTAACAGCCCAAGTGTGGTTACATCGACGACTCCAAAAACTTTCTGGAAGTGGCTGCAAAACAGTGTAGTCGTCATCAAGCTAAGTCCGATTACAGTTCACTTATTATTATGACTTTCCTTGTTTGTATGCTAACCCCTAGAACTCAAATAACCCACACATAGGAGAGAGGAGCTTACAACGACGTTTCGTTTTGGACCGAAACGTCGTCGTAAGCTGCTCTTTCCTATGTGCTTGTTATTTGTGTATTCCAGTCACGGTATTGTGTCTTTTTCTTCTTTAAGGATAACATGAAGCTATAATAAGTGTATTTCATACACGTTCGCTATGAGGATGAGAAACAGTAAAGGTGCTACGACGCTATCTTGGAATACAAAACTAATTACTTTGCCGAAACTCGACTTTAAGAACATAAGAACATAAGAAAGAAGGAACACTGCAACAGGCCTACTGACCCATATGGAGCAGGTCCATGTCCCCCCCGGATTAGCCCAATGACCCACCCAGTCTGGTCACCTCCACTCAAGGATGGAGCACGGCACCAGACCCAGGTCCAACTCACACCCACTCACACCCACTCATGTATTTATCTAACCTATTTTTAAAACTACACAACGTTTTAGCCTCAATAACTGTACTTGGGAGTTTGTTCCACTCATCCACAACTCTATTACCAAACCAATGCTTTCCTATATCCTTCCTGAATCTGAATTTTTCCAGCTTGAAACCATTGCTGCGAATCCTGTCTTGGCTGGAAATTTTCAGCACACTATTTACATCCGCTCTATTTATTCCTCTTTTCCATTTATACACCTCGATCATATCCACCCTAATCTACGTCTTTCGAGAGAGTGCAGATTCAGGGCCCTTAGTCTATCCTCATAGGGATCATCTTTGTCATCCTCCTCTGTACGTTTTCCAGAGCATTTATATCCATTCTGTAATACAGTGACCAGAACTGAGCAGCATAATCAAAATGAGGCCTAACCAAGGATATTTAGAGTTGAAGAACAACCTGAGGACTTCTATTATTTATACTTCTAGATATGAAGCCAAGAATTCTGTTAGCTGTATTGCGAACACTAATGCACTGTTGGCTTGGTTTTAGATTACTGCTAACCAGAACTCCTAAATCCTTTTCGCAATCAGTAGTATTAAGATCTACATTATTTAGTTTATATGTGGCATGGTTATTTTCCTGTCCAACAGTTAGAACTTTGCATTTGTCAATATTAAACTGCATCTGTCACTTCTCCGACCATTGCATCAGTCTATTCAAATCATCCTGGAATGCTCTATTGTCCTCATTAGAATGAATTGGACGGATTATTTTGGTGTCATCAGCAAATTTGCTTACGTCGCTATTTATTCCCTCATCTATGTCGTTTATGTAAATTGTGAACAACAACGGGCCCAACACTGACCCCTGAGGAACACCGCTTGTGACGTGCCCCCATTCTGATTTCTCCCCCCTTATGGGAAAACTCTCTGCTGCCTATTTGTCAGCCATGCCTCTACCCAGGAAAAAATTTCTCCTCCTATTCCATGTGCCTTAACTTTCCTCAATAGCCTCTGATGTGGAACTCTATCGAAAACCTTACTGAAGTCCATATACACAATATCATATCCATGACCATGATCTACCTCCTCAAACACCTTAGTGAAAAAAGTTAGTAAATTCGTAAGACAGGAACGCCCCTTTGTAAAACCGTGTTGAGATTCACTAATCGATCTGTACCTATCAAGATGGCTACGAATTGCTTCGGCAATTGTTGATTCCATAAATTTTCCTACTATGGAGGTAAGGCTTATTGGTCTATAGTTCGAAGTCAAGGACCTGTCACCTGCCTTATAGATAGGTATTACATTTGCCATTTTCCACTTATCAGGCACTATGCCAGTTTGTAGTGATATGTTAAAAAGATTAGCCAAAGGTATGCTAAGTTCCTCTTTACATTCCTTTAACATCCTTGCAAACAGTTCATCAGGGCCTGGGGATTTGTTAGGTTTTAGTTTCTCTATTTGTCTGAGGACCATGTCATTAGTTACCGCAATCGTACATAGATTATTATCGTCCTGTTCTACATAATCTATTATTTCAGGGATATCGCTAGTATTTTCCTGGGTGAAAACTGAGAGGAAGTAGGCATTGAGAATTTCACACATATCCTTATCTCTGTCAGTGATCTGACCAGAGTTACTCTTAAGTGGGCCAATCTTGTCCCTAATCTTACTTCTGTATACCTGAAAGAACCCTTTTGGGTTAGTCTTTGAATCCCTTGCAACCTTAGCCTCATAACCCCTTTTTGTTTTTCTTATTCCTTCCTTTATTTCTCTCTTTAATTGAATATATTGATTTCTTAACTGCCCATCCCCTCTTTTGATACGCCTATATATGCCTCTCTTTTGACCAATGAGATGTTTTAATCTATTGTTCATCCATTTGGGATCATTTCTGTTAGATCTAATTTCCCTACTCAGAACAAAAGTTGTCTGGGCAGCTAGAACTATGCTCTGAAAAACGTCATATTGGCATCCAAGATCACCTACCTGTCCCATAGTCAGGACATCCCAATTTAGCCCACCCAGGTAATTTTTCAGTCCCATGAAGTCGGCCAAGCGAAAGTCTGGGACAGAGATTTGATTGCAGTTATCTGGGTAATTCCATGAAACTATATTGAAACTAAATGATTTGTGATCGGTTTTCCCAAGCTCATCATTAACCTCAAGATTATTAATTAGTGAATCTTTCTTGGCAAGAACCAAGTCAAGCAGATTGTTTGCTGTAGTTGGTTCTGTCACAACCTGTTCTAAAAAGCAATCCTGAACTGTATCAAGAAAGTCACTAGACTCAAGATTTCCTGTCATATTGTTCCAATCAATTTGTCTAAAGTTAAAATCTCCCATTAATTACTAACACAATTTGTGTTCTGTTTGATAGATTTCTGAATATCCATTTGCTTACTTTTCTTGATTTTTTTTATAAAGAATATCACACTATGGCCCCATTTGTTAAATGCCTTTGCAAAATCCGTGTAAAGTCAATTTAGCATATCAGTTTCCTTCCTTGACCAGTACACTAACAAACACATTAGCCAAACGTGATAAATGATTTTCGAAAATGGAGAAGCTGAAGTGAGACACTTATGCAACATATGGGAATGTATATATGTTGGTAAAATTACCGACAATATGTAAAGTAAAAGGACACAAGTGCAACTAATGTGACATTTTTTTTGTGGCAACGTTTCGCTCTCCAGGAGCTTTGTCAAGCCGGCTTGACAAAGCTCCTGGAGAGCGAAACGTTCCCACAATAAAATGTCACATTAGCTCCACTTGTGTCCTTTTACTTTACAACATATGGGAATCTTTACTGAAGAAACGTTTCGCCACACAGTGGCTTCATCAGTTTAATACAAAGCAGGAAGGTATAACGACAGGAGGAGTTTGAGGTAATCAGTCCCTCAGCATAAGTGTCTCAGTTCTTCAACTTATCGGTTTTCAAAACCGTTTATCACATCTGTCAGATACTGCAACATCATGGGATCTTGATACAAAGAATTCTTCAATACTTGCCCAACTTTCAGACGATGACCTATTTACACTAGTGGATGGTTCCACTATGGCCTTGCCTCCTCTTGCTTCCACTGACCTGACGACAGTATATGAGCCAGTTCTCTGGCCCTATGCATACACGCCAGCATAAATACACAACATACACAATACAGCACATGCACTATATACAGCAAACATACTAGAAAACACACACACTATACAACAGACACTACATAACAGCCCTTACGTTGGTTAATGATGGCGTCAACAAAAGAGTTCTCCTCGTCAGTGTGTATGGAAACCAGGTCACTGCCTCGCACCTGACAATCCCACCTGGCTTCTTTGAAGTTGGCGAGGGAAGAGGCATCGTAGGAGTACCAGTAGCACCAGCCTGCGTGTGCCAGCCATCCGTCCTCACAACCCACACTGTGTGCTGCAACGGAGGACGACACACACGTCAACAGATAACACGGTGGCATTCAACAAGCTTGGATATGAAAACTGAGACACATGTGCAACATCTGGGTATCTTTATTGTAAACGTTTCGCCATCCAGTTTCTTCATCAATACAGATTCTTGGACATAATTTGAAAACAGTAGATCAATATACAAAAGATGAGGTAATCAGTCCCTAAGTTCTACTGTCTTCAAGTTATGTCCTAGAATTTGTACTAACAAAGCCACTGGATGGCGAAACGTCTACAATAAAGATACCCAAATGTTTCACATGTGTATAAGTTTTCATCCTGTCGGTGTTGTATACCATTCTTTTAGAAGCTTGGATATACCCAGAGTATACAAATAATTATTCCATATGAAAATTACATGTTGGGAGCCTTTCCTGTGCACGGTTACCTAAGTCAGTATGTGCAAATTATAAGGTGGGAACAACCATAATATATCGTATTTCATATGAGAACGTTATGGCTAGGACACCAGCAATTTGCTGTTACTCTCTTTCCATATTAGAGTTAAATGATGGAAGCACCATTAGTATGCTGTTATCTTATTGTATATGAGAGTTACATTATTGGAACACCATCAACACACAGGTAGTTCTGTTTAAGGTAACAACTTCAGTACACGGCTACACAAATCTGTGAATTACATTGTGACAGCAATTACCTAAGAGTGTTTCTTGCAGACAACTTCAAACAATAAACGCTGATGCGTCTATCGTTATGGAAGAACAAAAAAGTTTTCAGCTGGATAGATGCAAATTTGACAAATTTCTACCACAAATAAGAAAAAAAATTATTGCTCACTTCCGTGAGATAAATGGGACTGATTATTCTCATCGGCTTCAAACTTTCGGTGTCGGTACCTTTTGCTAAAGACGAAGAAATGCAATTTGCCAATTTTCGACGAGCTTCAAACTTTGGTATATCTTACTAAGAGGAAGATTCAGTTTAGTTCCGGGCTGTGTAGGTACCATTTTCATTTCACTGGAGAAATTGGGATATTCGTTTCCATAGTTTGGAAGGATATCGCTCTAAATCATGAAGCTGAATTCTTCTCGAGGCTGAGGGACTGACTACTTCCAATTATTTCCTCAAGGTTGATGGACTAATAACATCTACATTACCTGGCAACTACTCCTGCTGTCTACGATATATTCTCAGTATTTGACTGACGAAGCCTACTACGCAGGCGGAACGTTTCAACAATAAAGATACGCAACTGTTGCACATGTCTTAATCATCAAGTTGACAGCATTTTATATCATTATAAACTGATAGATATTACTTAGATGTAGGTTCTGACTTCTTTTCCGGCCAAACTATATTTTAATCGTTAATCTGTAAATGATTGATAGCTATTCCAGGAGGATTACTTATATATTTTTTATTGTTAAGTTACATTTATTTCCTCCCGGGAATCAAAAGAATTTTAAATAGAATAAAGTTTTGAAAATAAATCTGAAAATCAGTAGATATCACATGAAAGGTAATAACAACGGAGGCTAATTAGGTATCAACGGAGGCTACTTAGGTATCAACGGAGGCTACTTAGGTATTAACGGAGGCTACTTAGGTATTAACGGAGGCTACTTAGGTATTAACGGAGGCTACTTAGGTATTAACGGAGGCTACTTAGGTATTAACGGAGGCTACTTAGGTATTAACGGAGGCTACTTAGGTATTAACGGAGGCTACTTAGGTATTAACGGAGGCTACTTAGGTATCAACGGAGGCTACTTAGGTATCAACGGAGGCTACTTAGGTATTAACGGAGGCTACTTAGGTATTAACGGAGGCTACTTAGGTATTAACGGAGGCTACTTAGGTATCAACGGAGGCTACTTAGGTATCAACGGAGGCTACTTAGGTATTAACGGAGGCTACTTAGGTATTAACGGAGGCTACTTAGGTATCAACGGAGGCTACTTAGGTATCAACGGAGGCTACTTAGGTATCAACGGAGGCTACTTAGGTATTAACGGAGGCTACTTAGGTATTAACGGAGGCTACTTAGGTATCAACGGAGGCTACTTAGGTATTAACGGAGGCTACTTAGGTATTAACGGAGGCTACTTAGGTATCAACGGAGGCTACTTAGGTATCAACGGAGGCTACTTAGGTAATAACGGAGGCTACTTAGGTATTAACGGAGGCTACTTAGGTATCAACGGAGGCTACTTAGGTATTAACGGAGGCTACTTAGGTATTAACGGAGGCTACTTAGGTATCAACGGAGGCTACTTAGGTATCAACGGAGGCTACTTAGGTATTAACGGAGGCTACTTAGGTATTAACGGAGGCTACTTAGGTATCAACGGAGGCTACTTAGGTATTAACGAGGCTACTTAGGATTAACGGAGGCTACTTAGGTATCAACGGAGGCTACTTAGGTATCAACGGAGGCTACTTAGGTATCAACGGAGGCTACTTAGGTATTAACGGAGGCTACTTAGGTATCAACGGAGGCTACTTAGGTATCAACGGAGGATACTTAGGTATCAACGGAGGATACTTAGGTATCAACGGAGGCTACTTAGGTATTAACGGAGGCTACTTAGGTATCAACGGAGGCTACTTAGGTATTAACGGAGGCTACTTAGGTATCAACGGAGGCTACTTAGGTATCAACGGAGGCTACTTAGGTATCAACGGAGGCTACTTAGGTATCAACGGAGGCTACTTAGGTATCAACGGAGGCTACTTAGGTATCAACGGAGGCTACTTAGGTATCAACGGAGGCTACTTAGGTATCAACGGAGGCTACTTAGGTATCAACGGAGGATACTTAGGTATCAACGGAGGATACTTAGGTATCAACGGAGGTTACTTAGGTATCAACGGAGGCTACTTAGGTATCAACGGAGGCTACTTAGGTATCAACGGAGGCTACTTAGGTATCAACGGAGGTTACTTAGGTATCAACGGAGGCTACTTAGGTATCAACGGAGGCTACTTAGGTATCAACGGAGGTTACTTAGGTATCAATGGAGGCTACTTAGGTATCAACGGAGGCTACTTAGGTATCAACGGAGGCTACTTAGGTATCAACGGAGGCTACTTAGGTATCAACGGAGGTTACTTAGGTATCAAAGGAGGCTACTTAGGTATCAACGGAGGCTACTTAGGTATCAACGGAGGCTACTTAGTTATCAACGGAGGTTACTTAGGTATCAACGGAGGCTACTTAGGTATCAACGGAGGCTACTTAGGTATCAACGGAGGCTACTTAGGTATCAACGGAGGCTACTTAGGTATCAAGGGAGGCTACTTAGGTACCAACGGAGGCTACTTAGGTATCAACGAAGGCTACTTAGGTATCAACGGAGGCTACCTAGGTATCAACGGAGGCTACTTAGGTATCAACGGAGGCTACTTAGGTATCAACGGAGGCTACTTAGGTATCAACGGAGGCTACTTAGGAATCAACGGAGGCTAATTAGGTATCAACGGAGGCTACTTAGGTATCAACGGAGGCTACTTAGGTATCAACGGAGGCTACTTATGTACCAACGGAGGCTACTTAGGTATCAACGGAGGCTACTTAGGCTTCAACGGAGGCTACTTAGGTATCAACGGAGGCTACTTAGGTACCAACGGAGGCTACTTAGGTACCAACGGAGGCTAATTAGGTATTAACGGAGGCTACTTGGGTATTAACGGAGGCTACTTAGGTATCAACGGAGGATACTTAGGTACCAACGGAGGCTACTTAGGTATTAATGGAGGCTACTTAGGTATCAACGGAGGATACTTAGGTATCAACGGAGGCTACTTAGGTATTAACGGAGGCTACTTAGGTATCAACGGAGGCTACTTAGGTATCAACGGAGGCTACTTAGGAATCAACGGAGGCTACTTAGGTATCAACGGAGGCTACTTAGGTACCAACGGAGACTACTTAGGTATCAACGGAGGCTACTTAGGTATCAACGGAGGCTACTTAGGTATCAACGGAGGCTACTTAGGTACCAACGGAGGCTACTTAGGTACCAGCGGAGGCTACTTCGGTATTAACGGAGGCTACTTAGGTATTAACGGAGGCTACTTAGGTATCAACGGAGGATACTTAGGTATCAACGGAGGCTACTTAGGTATTAACGGAGGCTACTTAGGTACCAACGGAGGCTACTTAGGTATTAACGGAGGCTACTTAGGTACCAACGGAGGCTACTTAGGTATCAACGGAGGCTACCTAGGTATCAACGGAGGCTACTTAGGTATCAACGGAGGCTACTTAGGTACCAACGGAGGCTACTTAGGTATCAACGGAGGCTACTTAGGTATCAACGGAGGCTACTTGGTATCAACGAGGCTACTTAGGTATCAACGGAGGCTACTTAGGTATCAACGGAGGCTACTTAGGTATCAACGGAGGCTACTTAGGTATCAACGGAGGCTACTTAGGTATCAACGGAGGCTACTTAGGTATCAACGGAAGCTACTTAGGTACCAACGGAGACTACTTAGGTATCAACGGAGGCTACTTAGGTATCAATGGAGGCTACTTAGGTACCAACGGAGGCTACTTAGGTACCAACGGAGGCTACTTAGGTACCAACGGAGGCTACTTAGGTATTAACGGAGGCCACTTAGGTATTAACGGAGGCTACTTAGGTATCAACGGAGGATACTTAGGTACCAACGGAGGCTACTTAGGTATTAACGGAGGCTACTTAGGTATCAACGGAGGATACTTAGGTATCAACGGAGGCTACTTAGGTATTAACGGAGGCTACTTAGGTATTAACGGAGGCTACTTAGGTATCAACGGAGGATACTTAGGTATCAACGGAGGCTACTTAGGTATTAACGGAGGCTACTTAGGTATTAACGGAGGCTACATAGGTACCAACGGAGGCTACTTAGGTATTAACGGAGGCTACTTAGGTACCAACGGAGGCTACTTAGGTATCAACGGAGGCTACCTAGGTATCAACGGAGGCTACTTAGGTACCAACGGAGGCTACTTAGGTATCAACGGAGGCTACTTAGGTATCAACGGAGGCTACTTAGGTATCAACGGAGGCTACTTAGGTATCAACGGAGGCTACTTAGGTATCAACGGAGGCTACTTAGGTATCAACGGAGGCTACTTAGGTATCAACGGAGGCTACTTAGGTATCAACGGAAGCTACTTAGGTACCAACGGAGGCTACTTAGGTATCAACGGAGGCTACTTAGGTATCAACGGAGGCTACTTAGGTACCAACGGAGGCTACTTAGGTACCAACGGAGGCTACTTAGGTACCAACGGAGGCTACTTAGGTATTAACGGAGGCCACTTAGGTATTAACGGAGGCTACTTAGGTATCAACGGAGGATACTTAGGTACCAACGGAGGCTACTTAGGTATTAACGGAGGCTACTTAGGTATCAACGGAGGATACTTAGGTATCAACGGAGGCTACTTAGGTATTAACGGAGGCTACTTAGGTATCAACGGAGGCTACTTAGGAATCAACGGAGGCTACTTAGGTATCAACGGAGGCTACTTAGGTATCAACGGAGGCTACTTAGGTACCAACGGAGGCTACTTAGGTACCAACGGAGGCTACTTAGGTATTAACGGAGGCTACTTAGGTATTAACGGAGGCTACTAGGTATCACCGGAGGATACTTAGGTATCAACGGAGGCTACTAGGTATTAACGGAGGCTACTTAGGTACCAAACGGAGGCTACTTATGTATTAACGGAGGCTACTTAGGTACCAACGGAGGCTACTAGGTACCAAAACGGAGGCTACTTAGGTATTAACGGAGGCTACTTAGGTATCAACGGAGGATACTTAGGTATCAACGGAGGCTACTTAGGTATTAACGGAGGCTACTTAGGTATCAACAGAGGCTACTTAGGTATCAACGAGGTGCTTATTAGTATCAACGGAGGCTACTTAGGTATTAACGGAGGCTACTTAGGTATTAACGGAGGCTACTTAGGTATTAACGGAGGCTACTTAGGTATTAACGGAGGCTACTTAGGTATCAACGGAGACTACTTAGGTATCAACGGAGGATACTTAGGTATCAACGTAGGCTACTTAGGTATCAACGGAGGCTACTTAGGTATCAACAGAGGCTACTTAGGTATCAACGGAGGATATTTAGGTATCAACGGAGGCTACTTAGGTAACAACGGAGGCTACTTAGGTATCAACGGAGGCTACTTAGGTATCAACGGAGGATACTTAGATATCAACGGAGGTTACTTAGGTATCAACGGAGGCTACTTAGGCATCAACGGAGGCTACTTAGGTATCAACGGAGGCTACTTAGGTATCAACGGAGGCTACTTAGGTATCAACGGAGGCTACTTAGGTATCAACGGAGGCTACTTAGGTATCAACGGAAGCTACTTAGGTATCCCCGAAGGTGGACCTCCAAATAGTTGCCAGAATTCTTTTGTCTTCCTCCATCTTTTCGTGATATTTTTTTTTGCACAATACTAAATGGCCTCATTCGATCTCCTTCAAATTTTCGATGGTGGTTCACGGTAATTATCTCGGTCAATATTCTAGGAACAACTGGCCCGCACTGGTTCCCTATGACCGAAGTTGTTGAAGCCATTCTCCTGGCAGAGTTCCGATAATCTTCAAAATCCTCTGCTGTATAGCTCCAAATGTTTACAAAAAAGGTGCTTCCCAAATTACCAGCGGCGGAGAGTGAAATTCAGGTGTGTGGGCGCACACACACATGTTAAATTTATCTGTAAAACGTTAAATCGGCTTTAATATTAAACAGTTGATGTGACTTAGGGCCAGGATGGTACCCATTAAGTTTAGCTTGTGTCTGGGGGTAAATATGCCAGTGTACTAAATTAGTTTATAAAACTTGGAGTTGGTGTAATCAGTGAAATAACTGGGGAATGACTCTTCTGATCGGCTTCAAATTTTTAGCTATGTTGTGTATTCTGGAAAGCAAAGTTGGTGTTGTTACTGAGTTGACTAAGTCCCAGTTTGCCAGTTTTATTAAATAATGATACTGATTCCCATTCAATAACTACAGAATGTCTGGTGTTATTGACTGTTGTTTTACATAAGAAGATAAACTGGAAGTTTAAACTGGAAGTTTAAACTGGAAGTTTAAAATATTTAGATCAAAATTTGTAACTGTATTGAAATCGTTAAAGAAAAAAAAAGTGTGGACTTTTTCAATTCACAGAAAATTCTAAAGAATGTCTCACGAAATCGTAATGACATGATTGCAAACAAACCATACCACGGGCGGGGATAGAACCCGCGATCAGAGAGTCTCAAAACTCCAGAATGCCTTTTCTGAGAGGCTTCAAACTTTCAGTGTTGATGAGCTTTCACTTTGAACAACGTAAATTTTTAATTGCCATTTTTATTAAGAAAAAGTCTATGTATTAACTGTTGTGTCCGGCTTCAAATATTCAACAATTGGTGTTGTTTAATTTTGTTTAATTATCTGTCAATTTTATTGACTCTTTAAAAAATTTTGAAATAAAACTACCTACTGATAGTTTTTTCCTCACGTAATTGTTAAGCAGAAAAATTCGGAAATATTCAAAACCTCAGTGTCTTAGCGTTTATAGTTTCCACGAGTTTAGTGACGCATTTAAAACTTGAGTCTAGCATAAGAAGGGTCGAACCTGGAAAAAGTTTTCATAAAAATGATTTTGGTGTCGCTTGACGCAGAATTATGTCTCAGTCACATTTAAAACCGCCATCAGTTAACTTTTTTTGCTTAAAAAATTACAGAGATTTTAAATATGGATCCTCTAAGACTGTTTTATTTTCGCTTAAAAGAATTGACACTGTCTTTATGCTCTCTTTACGTCTTCACAACATCAGTTTAGTCAACAATAACCATGACAGGTTCAGTGTTGTTGCAGGATTCACCTCGACAATATGCTCACGCCATTTTACATTTAAAAAAAAAATGTGAGACGTGGATTCTTTCTTGTTTTCATGCTCTTGCAGCGAATAAATTTTAGGACTTTTGATGGCACTGCATGTTTATCAGTCACGATAAAGATGCATGCGTGTACTATCTGGCAGCTTGGAGGTGGATGCTCAAGGTGTGGTAAGGGGCAGCAAGTTCAATGTGTAACAATTTAAGTGGTTCCATTCAGCTGTTCTTGACCATCATTGTCTGGTACACCTTCGAGTTGTGAGTGGACCTTGCCTACTGCAGCCATAAAGTTTACAAAACAAAAGAAGAAGAATTCTCGCATCACAAACTTCTGCTGTTGTCTTGTCTCACGTGTTGATAGTGCTTGACAAACCTTGTACGTCTGTGAACTTCTTCTGCTGTCTCCTTAAGTATGTCTTTCCTTGACCGTATGTTGCTGGTGTAGTGTTGCTGGTGTAGTGTTGCTGGTGTAGAGTTGCAGCCACTCCAAGCATGAATGAATAAGATGTGTTTCCGTATCTCTATAAGCACTCTGTCGTAAGCTTCCTTCATTCTGTACATTTCCCTGCCTTTGATCGCATGCTTTTCTTCCTGAGCAAGATATCAGCCTACAAGTATCCCAGTGGTAGAGCAACATGAATACGTCGGTGTCTTCTGCAGCACCAGTAACGGGCTGTTCATTACAGGCAAATTCCAGTACTGTTGACACGATTAATGTGTGAACATCGCCACTGCTGATATTACACTATGACCTCGGACGTGAAGGTGCTTTGCAAGGTGCCTGATCAACTGTAGACAGAAATAGGGAATAATATCACCATCATCCTCAAATTGATGGGTCTAGCTGAACCACCTGCTTGTCCACTTTTAGTCACGGTTTCAGTTAATTAAATATACACACCATCTTACTTTTCTTGATGGTTCCACCACTCACAGGTTTATTGTCCATGCTGCACCGTATCTCAAAGTTCACCTTCTCAGTTTGATCACAGCTCATACCGTCATCTTCAGTATGTGCTAAACCATTAACCAGAGATCGAAGTTCAGGAAATCCACTATCACATGGAGTGTACTTCTGCAACCAGTCTTTGTTTCCTGTCTCTCAGAGCTTGCTCTCAATTGCTATACCAAATTCCTTTTGCGGGAGAGCTTGTAGTGTGTTGTCCGCCAGTCAGTGATGACATTTTTTTTTTCTTATTCGCCGGTATTCTCCCGACCCGGGTCTTTTCCAAGTAGTGGTGACCCGGCCTTGGCTCCCTATCTCGGGAGTACCTCGAGACCTAAGTCTCCCATGGAAGGAGGTACAAGTACCCCCTCATCTTTGGGACCAAGTGTCCCCAGGCCTAGCCACATTGCATTGCGAATTATTGCAGAACCGTGCATAATGTACATCAACTGTTGTCAAACATTTTCCGTCAAGCTTCAACCTCTGATGAGGACACCACGGCTTTTCAAAGACCTTTTATGATGTCTTCAATCACAAAGTCAGTTCAAAGTCACTGTATAGTCTCTCACACCGCACAATGTGACAGTCTTCCTCAGAAAAATAAAAAGAGACGCAAGATACATTTGCACTAGTTTTTGTATCTTTATTGTCGAAACGTTTCGCCTTCACGGTAGGCTTCTTCAGTTGAATGCAGAGGAGACAGCAGAAACTGTGGAGAGGTAAAGATGATGTGATCAGTCCATCACCCTGACGAGGAAGTCATCTCCATAGTCACTGTTTCAAACAATAGAACTGAACTCTATGGGATACGGAGATACCTTCGTCGAGTAGCAAAGCGACCAAAACACATTCAGATATTTATATATTTGGGAGCATTAGAAACTTATGAAATGGTAGGTAATGTTGATCCAACGAGTTGGGCCCTTGGGCCAAGAGCTCTTCACCAGTATCAAGGTATCCCCCGCCCGCTGAAGGGGTACATGTAACTCTCTGTTTTGGAAGAAGAGTACCTGCAGAGGAGTGTTAGAGGTAGGAGGTACTATCAAACATTTTATATCCAATAGACATACCGTATTTCCCGGCATATAAGGCGCGCTTTTTCCATAATTCTTGGCAAATTATCCTGCGCCTTATATAATTAAGGTCAGGGTCAAGGGTAAACTTTTGGTTACGCTGTAGCAGCTGTTTACTTACGTTACTTTACAATCTCTTGGAAACATAGTCTAATATATCTTATATACTCGTGTGCCTTATATGCCGGAAAATACGGTATTTGTTTACCTTAGGAATAGAGGATGTAGACCCAGACATTCTCTTCCATTCTATAGACATGTGCTTCTTGAAAGACTGAGTGAATGTCCTACTCAACATGGTGAATGTCAACACTTACTAGGGAAGAGTTCGCAGCCGAAGTTCTTGATTGATTCACAAGGAATGTTTCTCCACCTGAAGCTGTAGTCGCTGCTGGTGTCGTTAGTCATGACGACACACTGATCCGTCTCAACGCTATCAGGTTCATTAGTGTCCCACATGGAGAAGTCAGTGTCCTGGCCGTCAGACCAGGTCCAGTTGGTGAGTTGATTGTATGTAAGACCGAGCCAGGTACCATCACTGGCATTCTTCATCAGTTCTGTCAAGATTAGGTAAGACCTTTATGGAAGGCTCACAACTACACACACACACTGCCTGGTCACACACACACAAACACTGCCTGGTCACACACACACACACACACACACACACACACACACACACTGCCTGGTCACACACACACACACACACACTGCCTGGTCACACACACACACACACACTGCCTGGTCACACACACACACACACAGATATCAAGGACATCACATACGAAAGACCCTTTGTGGGCCAGCGACCATGTGGTTTTAAGCTTCGAATACACAGTAGAGCTACAAGTGGAGGAGAAGCAGGAAGGCCAGACGAATGAAGCCAAACTACAAGAAAGGGGACTACACAGGAATGAGGAACTACCTGAACGGGGTTCAGTGGGACAGAGAACTGGCAGGGAAGCCAGTTAATGAGATGATGGAATATGTTAGCAACAAAATGCAAGGAGGCTGAGGAGAGGTTTGTACCCAAGGGTAACAGGAATAATGAAAAAGCCAGGAGAGCCCATGGTTTACCCAAAGGTGCAGGGAGGCAAAAACCAAGTGTGCTAGGGAATGGAAGAAATCTAGAAGGCAAAGGACCCAGGAGAATAAGGAGACCAGTCGTAGAGCCAGAAACGAATATGCACAGATAAGAAGGGAGGCCCAAAGACAATATGAAAATGACATAGCAGCGAAAGCCAAATCTGACCCAAAATTGTTGTACAGCCACATCAGGAGGAAAACAACAGTCAAGGACCAGGTAATCAGGCTAAGGAAGGAAGGAGGAGAGTCAACAAGAAATGACCGTGAAGTATGTGAAGAACTCAACAAGAGAGTCAAAGAAGTGTTCACAGAGGAGACAGAAGGGACTCCAGAAAGACGGAGAGGTGGGGCACACCACCAAGTGCTGGACACAGTGCACACAACCGAGGAAGAAGTGAAGAGGCTTCTGAGTGAGCTAGATACCTCAAAGGCAATGGAGCCAGATAACATCTCCCCATGGGTATTGAGAGAGGGAGCAGAGGTGCTATGTGTACCCCTAACAACAATATTTAATACATCTATCGAAACAGGGAGATTGCCTGAGGCATGGAAGACAGCAAATGTAGTCCCAATCTTTAAAAAGGAGACAGACATGAAGCATTAAACTACAGACCAGTGTCACTGACATGTATAGTATGCAAAATCATGGAGAAGATTATCAGGAGAAGAGTGGTGGAACACCTAGAAAGGAACGATCTCATCAACAGCAGCCAACATGGTTTCAGGGACGGGAAATACTGTGTCACAAACCTACTGGAGTTCTATGACATGGTGACAGCAGTAAGACAAGAGAGAGAGAGGGGTGGGTGGATTGCATTTTCTTGGACTGTAAGAAGGCGTTTGACACAGTTCCACACAAGAGATTGGTGCAAAAAACTGGAGGACCAAGCAGGGATAACAGGGAAGGCACTACAATGGATCAGGGAATACTTGTCAGGAAGACAGCAGCGAGTCATGGTACGTGGCGAGGTGTCAGAGTGGGCACCTGTGACCAGCGGGGTCCCGCAGGGGTCAGTCCTAGGACCAGTGCTGTTTCTGGTATTTGTGAACGACATGACGGAAGGAATAGACTCTGAGGTGTCCCTGATTGCAGATGACGTGAAGTTGATGAGAAGAATTCACTTGATCGAAGACCAGGCAGAACTACAAAGGGATCTGGACAGGCTGCAGACCTGGTCCAGCAATTGGCTCCTGGAGTTCAATCCCACCAAGTGCAAAGTCATGAAGATTGGGGAAGGGCAAAGAAGACCGCAGACGGAGTACAGTCTAGGGGGCCAGAGACTACAAACCTCACTCAAGGAAAAAGATCTTGGGGTGAGTATAACAGCAGGCACATCTGAAGCGCACATCAACCAAATAACTGCTGCAGCATATGGGCGCCTGGCAAACCTCAGAACAGCATTCCGACATCTTAATAAGGAATCATTCAGGACCCTGTACACCGTGTACGTTAGGCCCATATTGGAGTATGGGGCACCAGTTTGGAACCCACACCTAGCCAAGCACGTGAAGAAACTAGAGAAAGTGCAAAGGTTTGCAACAAGACTAGTCCCAGAGCTAAGAGGTATGTCCTACGAGGAGAGGTTAAGGGAAATCAACCTGACGACACTGGAGGACAGGAGAGATAGGGGGGACATGATAACGACATACAAAATACTGAGAGGAATTGACAAGGTGGACAAAGACAGGATGTTCCAGAGATTGGACACAGTAACAAGGGGACACAGTTGGAAGCTGAAGACACAGATGAATCACATGGATGTTAGGAAGTATTTCTTCAGCCACAGAGTAGTCAGTAAGTGGAATAGTTTGGAAAGCGATGTAGTGGAGGCAGGATCCATACATAGCTTTAAGCAGAGGTATGATAAAGCTCACGGCTCAGTGAGAGTGACCTAGTAGCGATCAGTGAAGAGGCGGGGCCAGGAGCTCGGACTCGACCCCCGCAACCTCAACTAGGTGAGTACAACTAGGTGAGTACACACACTGCCTGGTCACACACACACACACACACACACTGCCTGGTCACACACACACTGCTTGGTCACACATACACACACTGCCTAGTCAAACACATACTGCCTGGTCACACATACACTGCCTAGTCACATACACACACACACGCTGCCTGGTCACACATACACTGATTGGTCACACACACACACTGCCTGGTCACACATACACTGCCTGGTCACACATACACTGCCTGGTCACACACACACACTACCTGGTCACACATGCACTGCCTGGTCACACTTACACACACTGCCTGGACACATACACACTGCCTGGTCACACATACACTGCCTGGTCACAAACACACTGCCTGGTCACACATACACTGTCTGGTCACACACACACTGCCTGGTCAAACACACACTGCCTGGTCACACTTGCACTGCCTGGACACACACACACTGCCTGGTCACACATAAACTGCCTGGACACACACGCACTGCCTGGTCACACATACACTGCCTGGACACACACACACTGCCTGGTCACACATGCAATGCATGGTCACACACACACTGCCTGGTCACACACACACTGCCTGGTCACACATACACTGCCTGGTCACACATACACTGCCTGGTCACACACACACTGCCTGGACACACACACACTGCCTGGTCACACATACACTGCATGGTCACACACACACTGCCTGGTCACACACACACTGCCTGGTCACACATACACTGCCTGGTCACACACACACTGCCTGGTCACACACACACAGCCTGGTTACACATACACTGCTTGGTCACACACACACTGCCTGGTCACACACACACTGCCTGGTCACACACACACTGCCTGGTCACACACACACTGCCTGGACACACACACACACTGCCTGGTCACACACACACTGCCTGGACACACACACACTGCCTGGTCACACACACACACTGCCTGGTCACACACACACTGCCTGGTCACACACACTGCCTGGTCACACACACTGCCTGGTCACACACACACTGCCTGGTCACACACACACTGCCTGGTCACACACACTGCCTGGTCACACACACACTGCCTGGTCACACACACACTGCCTGGTCACACACACTGCCTGGTCACACACACACTGCCTGGTCACACACACTGCCTGGACACACAAACACTGCCTGGTCACACACACACACACACACACACACACACACACACACACTGCCTGGTGACACACTGCCTGGACACACATACACTGCCTGGTCACACACACACTGCCTGGTCACACACACACTGCCTGGTCACACACACACTGCCTGGTCGCATACACTGCCTGGACACACATACATTGCCTGGTCACACACACACTGCCTGGTCACACACACACTGCCTGGTCACACACACACACTGCCTGGTCACATACAGTGCCTGGACACACATACACTGCCTGGTCACACACACACTGCCTGGTCACACACACACTGCCTGGTCACACACACACTGCCTGGTCACATACACTGCCTGGACACACATACATTGCCTGCTCACACACACACTGCCTGGTCACACACACACACTGCCTGGTCACACACACACACTGCCTGGTCACACACACACACTGCCTGGTCACACACACACTGCCTGGTCACACACATACACTGCCTGGTCACACACACACTGCCTGGTCACACACACACACTGCCTGGTCACACACACACACTGCCTGGTCACATACACTGCCTGGTCACACATACACTGCCTGGACACACATACACTGCCTGGACACACATACACTGCCTGGACACACATACGCTGCCTGGTCACACACACACACACACACACTAACCTAACCTAACCTTAGGTAAGGTTAGGTTAGGTTAGGTAAGGTTAGGTTAGGTTATGTTAGGTTAGGTTAAGTTAGGTTAAGTTAGGTAAGGTAAGGTTAGGTTAGGTTACGTTACGTTACGTTACTTTAGGTAAGGTTAGGTTAGGTTAGGTTAGGTTACGTTAGGTAAGGTTAGGTTAGGTTAGGTAAGGTTAGGTTAGGTTATGTTAGGTTAGTTTAAGTTATGTTAAGTTAGGTAAGGTTAGGTTAGGTTAGGTTAGTTTAGGTTAGGTAAGGTTACTTTAGTTTAGGTTAGGTAAGGTTAGGTTAGGTTAGGTTAGGTTAGGTTAGGTTAGGTTAGGTTAGGTAAGGTTAGGTTAGGTTAGGTTAGGTTAGGTTAGGTAAGGTTAGGTTAGGTTGGGTTAGGTTAGGCTAGGTAAGGTTAGGTTAGGTAAGCTTAGGTTAGGTTAGGTTTGGTGTATATATATTATATATATATATATATATATATATATATATATATATATATATATATATATTATATATATATATATATATATATATATATATATATATTTTGTATGTATGTCGTGCCGAATATGTAAAACTGGTCACTTAGCAAGAACTCATTTAAAATTACGTCCTTTCTAAAATTTTCTCTTATACGTTTAAAGATATATTTTTTCATGCATGTTGATGTAAAAATTTTGCACCAAAAGAATCTTAGAAAACTTACCTAACCTTATTATAACAAGAACAATTTATTTTAGCCTAACCCAACTAAATATATTTTAGATTTGTTTACAATAATTTAATTCTAAACAAACACAGTTAAATATATTTTTTTCGTTAGGTTCAGAATGATTTTGGCGAAATTATTGCATACACAAATTTTCACTTGTCCTATATGGCAAGATGAACGTTGTTATTTAAGCCAAGATCGCAAGTTCTGCCTATTCGGCACGACTTATAGTGTACATTTATGCACAAGCATACATATACACGTATACATAATTTTATTGTTTGCTGCAATATTCCCTTTGTTTGCGTTTAGGTAGAGTGGGCTGAGCTGATGGAATGCGGGGATATATTTCTGGGATCGTGTAGCCATTCATTATTAGGTGTAAATAAAATTAACTCATTTATTTATTTATAAGATCTTATAATGTGGTAATACTTGTACATAATAAATACAATGACTCATGTGATCTGCCCTTACTTGTTGCTCCCACTACTACGGAGTTTCTACCACTGAGTAGACTTTCCTGCTCTCTCTTAGGCTTCCTTGCCCATTATTTAGGCCTTTTGTTATGTTGTTAATTGAATTACCACATATCAACGAAGGATCGATCCTCCGACGCTCTCATACACTCTCATTTTTATATATTGTTTCGTTTTAACGAAGTATGAAATGTTCTTTATAAACCCAGAGATTGTTCTCTGTTGTTACTCATCACTCACCACCAAAGAAAGTGTTTTCCTCCACTGAGTGGATGCTGACGAGGTCGGCTGCCTCGTCCCATTGTTTACACCTGCTGCGGGAGTTGCTCCATGTGTCCTCCTGCTGGCTCGGGTAGTAACATCTCCTCTCAGAGTATGTGGATTCCTCTGGACAAGTTTCTGTCATGTATCACCCAAACTATTATTAAATGATTAACTTGATCATTTCTCAATGCTGTGAAAACTTATTATTAATAAAAAAATCAATTAGAATAAGATATAATTCATAGTTTTAAAAAAAGAATAATTCACAGCTAATCCACAATTTGGGGAAGCAAATTTATAGAATATTTCGAGTCCAAGACTGGCTGAATTTGTGTTTATACTTTCCTCTCCAAATTTCGGTTATGTGTTAATTAAGATACACTGATACACAGTATCGTTGCTTTATATACAATAATGTGTAACATAGTACAACGTTGCTTTTCTCTCTAAATACGAGAAAATTCCTGACCACAATCCTGCAATAGTTACGTTATATTACCTCGGGTGAAATATAATTTTTAAAGTCTACGAACTAGATATTAAGTCTGCATACTGATGTGTTGTATGAAACAGCTAAATTGTTGTTACGTGAGTAAAGTTGGATATCTATGATCCTTTTATTTATGACGTTGTCCAGCGGTCAACGCCCTCGGCCACGTCCCTTGACCAGGCCCTGACCAGGACGCTTAAAAGTTTTATACCTTTTGTCAGTGTGTAACTGTTTTTGAACGAAAATCGTTTATTTCCTCCCACTACGTTTCGACTATTAATACTTGTTCCTTTAAGTCTGTATACTAATCCTTAAGTCTGCATACTAGATTCCTTAAGTTGCATACTAGACCCTAAAGTCTGCATACTAATCCCTTAAAGTCTGCATACTAGATCCTTAAAGTCTGCAACTAGATCCTTAAAAGTCGGGCATATGAGATCCTTAAAGTCTGCTTTACTATCCCTTAAAGTCGCATACTAGATCCCTTAAAGTCTGCATATAGAGTTCCTTAAAGTCTGCAATACTATGATACCTTCATAGTACTGCATTCTAGATCCCTTAAAGCTGCAATAATAGATCTCCTTAAGCTGCATACTAGATTTCACCCTTAAAGTCTGCATACAGATCCCTTAAAGGTCTGCATACTAGTCCCTTATAGTCTGCATACTGATTCCTTTAAAGTATGCATACTGAATCCCTTAAGTCTGCAACTAGATCCCTTAAAGTCTGCCATACTGATCCCTTAAAGTTGATACTAGTTCCTTTAAAGTCTGCATACAGATCCCTTAAGTTCCATACTAGATCCTTAAAGTCTGCAATACTAGATCCTTAAGTCTGGATACTTAGATTCCTTAAAGTTTTGATACTAGATCCTTATATCTGTCTAGATCCCTTAAAGTCTGTTACTGATCCCTTAAGTCTGATAGTAGATCCTTAAAGTCTGCATACTAGATCCCTTAAAGTCTGCATACTAGATCCCTTAAAGGTCTGGCCATACTAGATTCCTTAAAGTCTGCTTTTACTAGATCCCTTAGAAGTTGCAATACTAGACCCTTAGTCTGCATACTTGTTTACACTTAAGTCTGCATACTAGAATCCCTTAATGTTGCTTACTAGATCCTAAGGGTCTGCATCTTAATCCCTTTAATGTCTGCATACTAAGATCCGTTAAAGTCTGCATTATAGATTCCTTAAAGTCTGCATACTAGATCCTTAAAGTCTGCCATATTTAGATCCCTTAAAGTCTGCTTTACTAGATTCCTTAAAGTCTGCATACAGAAACCTTTAAAGTCCTGCATTACTAGAACCCTTAAGTCGCATACTAGATCCTTAAGTCTGCATACCAGATCCCTTAAAGTCTGCATACTTAGATTCCTTAAAGTCTGCATACTAGATACCTTAAAGTCTGCATACTAGATCCCTTAAAGTCTGGCATACTAGATCCCTTAAAGTCTGCATACCAGATTCCCTTAAAGTCTGCATACTAGATACCTTAAGTGTGCATACTAGATCCTTAAAAAGTCTGCATACTAAAGCCTTTAAAGTCTGCATACTTGATACCTTAAAGTTCTGCTACTAGATACCTTTAAAGTTGCATACTAGATCCCTTAAAGTCTTGCATATAGATACCTTTAAAGTCTGCATACTAGATCCCTTAAAAGCCCTGCTACTAGATCCCTTAAAGTCTGCATACTAGATACTTAAAGTCTGCATACTAGATCCCTTAAGTCTGCATACTAGATCCCTTAAAGTTTGCATACTAGATCCCTTAAAGTTTTGCATACTAGATTTACCTCTTAAAGTCTGCATACAGATCCCTTTAAAGTCTGCATACTAGGATCCCTTAAAGCCCTGCATACTAGATTACCTTAAAGTCTGCATACTGTTTCCCTTAAAGTCTGCATACTAGATCCCTTTAAAGTCTGCATACCAGATCCCTTAAAGTCTGCTTTGCTAGATAGAAACCTTAAAGTCTGCATACTAGATCCCTTAAAAGTTGCATACTAGATACCTTAAAGTCTGCATACTAGATACCTTAAAAGTTACTTACTAGATCCCTTAAAGTCTGCATACTAGATCCCTTAAAGTCTGCATACTAGATCCCTTAAAGTCTGCAATACTAGATCCCTTAATGTCTGCATACTAGATACCTTAAAGTCTGCATACTAGATCCCATTAAAGTCTGCATACTAGATACCTTAAAGTCTGCATACTAGACCCCTTATGAGTCTGCATATTTAGATCCTTTAAAGTCTGCATACTAGATATCTTAAAGTCTGCATACTAGATCCCTTAAAGTCTGCTTACTAGATCCCTTAAAGTCTGCATACTAGATCCCTTAAAGTCTGCCATACTAGATACCTTAAAGCCTGTATAACTAGATACATTAATGTCTGCATACTAGATTCCCTTAAAGTCTGCATACTAGATCCCTTAAAGTCTGCATACTAGACCCCTTAGAGTCTGCATACTAGATCCCTTAAAGTCTGCATACTAGATCCCTTAAAGTCTGCATACTAGATCCCTTTAAGGGCTGCCATACTAGATCCCTTAAAGTCTGCATACTAGATCCCTTAAAGTCTGCATACCAATCCTTAAAGTCTGCATACTAGATACCTTAAAGTCTGCATACTAGATACTTAAAGTCTGCATACTAGATCCCTTTAAAGTCTGCATACTAGTTACCTTTAAAGTCTGCATACTAGATTACCTTAAAGTTGCTACTACTAGATCCCTTTAAAGTCTGCATACTAGATCCCTTAAGTCTGCATACTAGATCCCTTAAAGTCTGCTTTACTAGATACTTAAAGTTGATATAGTTACATTAAAGTCTGCATACTAGATCCCTTAAAGTCTGCTACTAGATCCCTTAAAGTCTGCATACTAGACCCCTTAAAGTCTGCATACTAGATCCTTTAAAGTCTGCATACTAGATACCTTAAAGTCTGCATACTAGATACTTAAGGTCTGCATACTAGATCCCTTAAAGTCTGCTACTAGATCCCTTAAAGTCTGATACTAGATCCCTTAAGTCTGCATACTAGATCCTTTAAAGTCTGCATACTAGATACCTTAAAGTCTGCATACTAGATCCTTTAAAGTCTGCATACTGGATACCTTAAAGTCTGCATACTAGATCCTTTAAAGTCTGCATACTAGATCCTTTAAAGTCTGCATACTAGATGTCTTAAAGTTTACATACTTGTTCCCTCACGTGACGTAAATCATCCACATCGTCAAAACTTTAATAGCAGTAACGAAACCAATTTTAGCACGTATGTATATTTTAAGATAAACATACGAAATAGGTTGAGAAGAATATAGTTTTTTTTTAAAGTCCTAAAATTTGTGAGCATATGGGTGGCGTTTCCCCCCCCCCCCTCCCGACTCTTATTGCTTGCAATTTTGCCAAGAGTCCCTGGTACTATTCTCCATCGGAAGCACTAGATTTCAACCAGCCTTCTCCTCTCTCCCTCATCTCTCTCTCTCTCTCTCTCTCTTCTCTCTCTCTCTCTCTCTCTCTCTCTCTCTCTCTCTCTCTCTCTCTCTCTCTCTCTCTCTCTCTCTCTCTCTCTCTCTCTCTCTCTCTCTCCTCTCCTCTCTTTCTCTCTCTCTCTCTCTCTCTCTCTCTCTGCATACTAGGATACCTTAAAGTCTACATACTAGATCCCTTAAAGTCTGATACTAGATCCCTTAAAGTTGCATACTAGATCCCTTAAAGTCTGCATACTAGATCCTTAAAGTTGCATACTAGATACCTTAAAGTCTGCATACTAGATCCCTTAAAGTCTGCATACTAGATACCTTAAAGTCTGCATACTAGACCCCTTAGAGTCTGCATACTAGATCCTTTAAAGTCTGCATACTAGATATCTTAAAGTCTGCATACTAGATCCCTTAAAGTCTGCTTACTAGATCCCTTAAAGTCTGCATACTAGATCCCTTAAAGTCTGCATACTAGATACCTTAAAGCCTGTATACTAGATACATTAATGTCTGCATACTAGATCCCTTAAAGTCTGCATACTAGATCCCTTAAAGTCTGCATACTAGACCCCTTAGAGTCTGCATACTAGATCCCTTAAAGTCTGCATACTAGATCCCTTAAAGTCTGCATACTAGATACCTTAAGGGCTGCATACTAGATCCCTTAAAGTCTGCATACTAGATCCCTTAAAGTCTGCATACCAGATCCCTTAAAGTCTGCATACTAGATACCTTAAAGTCTGCATACTAGATACCTTAAAGTCTGCATACTAGATCCCTTAAAGTCTGCATACTAGATACCTTAAAGTCTGCATACTAGATACCTTAAAGTCTGCATACTAGATCCCTTAAAGTCTGCATACTAGATCCCTTAAAGTCTGCATACTAGATCCCTTAAAGTCTGCATACTAGATACCTTAAAGTCTGCATACTAGATACATTAAAGTCTGCATACTAGATCCCTTAAAGTCTGCATACTAGATCCCTTAAAGTCTGCATACTAGACCCCTTAAAGTCTGCATACTAGATCCTTTAAAGTCTGCATACTAGATACCTTAAAGTCTGCATACTAGATACATTAAGGTCTGCATACTAGATCCCTTAAAGTCTGCATACTAGATCCCTTAAAGTCTGCATACTAGATCCCTTAAAGTCTGCATACTAGATCCTTTAAAGTCTGCATACTAGATACCTTAAAGTCTGCATACTAGATCCTTTAAAGTCTGCATACTAGATACCTTAAAGTCTGCATACTAGATCCTTTAAAGTCTGCATACTAGATCCCTTAAAGTCTGCATACTAGATGTCTTAAAGTTTACATACTTGTTCCCTCACGTGACGTAAATCATCCACATCGTCAAAACTTTAATAGCAGTAACGAAACCAATTTTAGCACGTATGTATATTTTAAGATAAACATACGAAATAGGTTGAGAAGAATATAGTTTTTTTAAAAGTCCTAAAATTTGTGAGCATGTGGGTGGCGTTCCCCCCCCCCCTCCCCGACTCTTATTGCTTGCAATTTTGCCAAGAGTCCCTGGTACTATTCTCCATCGGAAGCACTAGATTTCAACCAGCCTTCTCTCTCTCCCTCATCTCTCTCTCTCTCTCTCTCTCTCTCTCTCTCTCTCTCTCTCTCTCTCTCTCTCTCTCTCTCTCTCTCTCTCTCTCTCTCTCTCTCTCTCTCTCTCTCTCTCTCTCTCTCTCTCTCTCTCTCTCTTTCTCTCTCTCTCTCTCTCTCTCTCTCAAGTCAGTCAGGTTTTTGTCACATTACCCTGGTAAAACTCCCATATGGCCCTTGTGGCCATTTGTTCTGTTTGTAGCTCTGAGATTAAACTAATAATTACGTAAGGTACCTCTGTTAGAGGTTATTAGGCACCTCCAACTCAAACACCATTTGTATTTGTCAATAAGAGTGAGGAGAGGGACTGCGGAAGCGAGGAAAAATGAAGATACATTATCAATAAGGGCAGTGTATTGTGCAAGGTTCTTTTCGGCAAGCACTGACAAAAATAAGAATGGAAGGGAGTGGTTAGGTTAGCCCAATGATCATGGCTGTGCGTAGGTAAGATAGACAGGTCAAAAAACTGAATTAAGAGGCCTCACCACTTTGGGTATATTTTAAGTGAATGTTTCTCGTCACGGTGTAATGAGTATGTTCATTTATCCTCGTGAGGAGTATGGAGGATAACTTACTGAGTGGCATCTTGCAGACGTAGTGCAGGATGCTGCGGCACGACTGTGCACCCCATCGACCGTCAGAGTCTGAGTTTTTTTACTACCATCTGTTGAGAATAATGAGTCTCATCCATTAAGTCACTCTACATTATAACATCAACCTGTAAAAGAAGTGATGATCATCACTGTAGCTGACACCTTATTAGTAATTGTTATATTACTGACGTATGTAACAAGGATCACCTAGGACTATGCTTAAATTTGCAAGTAATGCCAGGATTACTAAGTATTGTTGCCAGTTGAGGCACCAGGAAGAATAACAGCAAAAACAACCATAATATCCATAACAATAACAACCCCTCAACCATAACAATCACAACAATAACAATCCACAATAACAGCAAGAATGACAAGCGCAGGGGGTAACTCACCTTGACACAGGTGTTAGAGTCGGTATTAGTAGGCGGGTGGTCACCTACCCAGTGGGTATAATTCATGGGTGATCCATCCACCCAACTCCACGTACCAAACTCTCCCATCATCATCCCCAACCACACCTCCATTCCTCCCTGCTGCACCTCCCCTGCAGGTGGTGGGGAAAGAAAAGAAATAACAAGAGTTACCGGGTAAGCTTTCACTGCTACAGTTTCGTTTTATCAAGTCTATTGACTTGATAAAGAGAAATTTTATCGCAGCTAAAGTTTTCTCTGCTGTACCTCTTTTCTTTATTAATGTTTTCAGTAATGATAATGATATTTATCAATGTGAAAACTTACGAGAAGAGCATTTTCATGTTAGTATATGAGACAAAGAACAAATAAGTCACATTTCTGAGGATGGAACAATTCACGAACTGAAACACAACATCCTGGATGGAACAATTCACGAACTGAAACACAACACCCTGGATGGAACAATCCACAACTATTTCGCACAATAACCTGAGCAGAACAAGAACGAGTTAGAGTGAATTCCAAAATACTTTCCATGCTCCAGGTGCTCCAGGTGCTCCAGGTGCTCCAGGTGCTCCAGGTGTTATGTTTACATAAACACATGTTTCACAAGATCAAGTCTAGTCGCTCCACAGCGTTTATCCCAAAATAATAATTAGTTAATTTACACATAACTCAGGGTTGATATAGTTATGAAGATGGATAATTAAAGTAGTATATACCTTTGATGGGTTTCGAGAGTCTTTCTACCTACTCCTGGAGCCCGATGGGTCAGGCTTTATGGATACCCCGAATGAAATTCACAGCGAAGCCCCATCCTCGTAACTGCTGTTAACAGTGTCCAAATATAACGACACAGTTCACAATAAGGGCATAAGTTATGTTGAAAATGGTATGAAACACCGACAAGTTGATGATTCAGACACATGTGTAACAGTTGGGTAACTTTATTGTGGGCGAAACGTTCCGACAAAACAGATACCCAACTGTTGCACATGTGTCTTAAACATCAAGAGCATAAATTGCAGATATAAGACAATGCAAACATTGGAATCTGGAAAAATGACATTGTAAGAAAGGTGTTTGTGTGCGATGTAATGTTAACTGAGACACGACAAGGCTTGTGTCGTTTTCCCCCGTCAGCAGCGACACCAACAGACCAACAGGTTAGGTTAGGTACTGTTCATCAGGAAACAGGACAAGTGTTTCCTGACGCGGGTGTTAGATTACCACTGGTCTGAGGGAGGGCAGGCAGATGGCAGGTAAAGGAAGGCCCCCACCAACATTTTACCAAGAATTAAGCCATGTATACCAATTACTATGCGACCAATTATTAGACAACAGCGCCTCCACAGCTCCGTCAACCTCTCAAACAATTTGCATATGCAATTTGCATATGCAATTTGCATATACAAACCTATCCAGCTAGAAAATAATAATGGTAAATATAGAAAAAATATATTACAACCAAAGTTATAGACACTATCGCAATTATAGACGATAAATGTATATTACTTTAAGTAGTAATTATAAACTTAACATTATAAGCACTGAATAAACATAGAAACAGCAAATAAAACACAAATACATGTCTAGCTGGTTTATACTTCTCTTATTGACCCACAAACTGCACACTAGTAAGTTACTGCCTTATACTACTTACTGTTAGTAAGTTACTGCCTCATACTACTTACTGTTAGTAAGTTACTGCCTCATACTACTTACTGTTATTAAGTTACTGCCTCATACTACTTACTGTTAGTAAGTTACTGCCTCATACTACTTACTGTTAGTAAGTTACTGCCTCACACTACTTACTGTTAGTAAGTTACTGCCTCATACTACTTACTGTTAGTAAGTTACTGCCTCACACTACTTACTGTTAGTAAGTTACTGCCTCATACTACTTACTGTTAGTAAGTTACTGCCTCACACTACTTACTGTTAGTAAGTTACTGCCTCATACTACTTACTGTTAGTAAGTTACTGCCTCACACTACTCACTGTTAGTAAGTTACTGCCTCACACTACTTACTGTTAGTAAGTTACTGCCTCACACTACTCACTGTTCTTAAGTTACTTCTCACTCTTCAATTCACTCATCCCATACTCACCCAGAACAAAGGAGTTTTCCTCCTCGTTTTCGATAGATATGAGGCTGCTGGCCAGGTTGTCTTGACACCAGTCGTTGCTATCCTCCCAGGTCAGGTAGGTGTTAGAGAAGTAGTAACAGTGACCACCCCAGAAGCTCCAGCCTGGTGGACACTCAGCTGGGGAAGTGTATATAACGCTAAGGTTACTCTCCTTTGTGATGAAGTTTGGACACGTCAGCATATTGCTGCGAGCGAGCGAGCGAGAAAGAGAGAGAGAGAGAGAGAGAGAGAGAGAGAGAGAGAGAGAGAGAGAGAGAGAGAGAGAGAAAGAGAGAGAGAGACCATTTATTCCTGGGAGGACATAAGTCTGGAACAAGTTCGTGCAACGTAATGACATCAACGAAATCAAGTCAGTTGGCCAAATTAAATCTCTGGCCCACAGATGTCTTCAACTTCATCTTGTTCCCTATTTGTATGTCTCATAACAATGAAAAGGCATTCAAATGAGCTGATGTAAGTAACAGCTCTTAAATAAAGTTAGGAGCCTTAACCCGACCTTGTAAAACTCTGTAAAAAAAGAGGGAAAGAAAATCAGTGACAGTACTGATCCTTGTGGGACCCCCAGACAAACTTTTTTTCCCATCAATGTTTTTTATTGTTTTTCCCGTTACTCTTGTAAATCTAATCTTACTCATAACAATTAAAGAACTAAATCTAGATACAGAAAAATATTAATCAATGACATTATATGAGTAACTCTAATAATTATTATACGGATCAATGGCAAAAAAAAAAGGTCATAATCTCTTAGGAATACAAAAACAATTGATCCATCAGCCGCAAAATCATTATTTCCTGACAGATGAAGTGAACGAGAGGTTACTAGCCCTCCTCAGATGCTAACCTGTACCATCATAAGTGATACAATGAACCACAATTATGTACACTAGTTTGTGTACCTAGAAGGGCTGATGCTTTATGACCCTAGTAGGTTTAGCGCTTTGTTTTAATAATAATAATAATAGAAGGACTGTCTGGGAATCTGCAAAGCTTATCGCTTTGCAGATTCCCAGACAGTTTAAAGTTTCGAACCATCAGTCGCCGGTGCCTCAAACAGCACTAAGCTACACAAGAACCATAACGTGTTAAGGAATTACACTGCCTAGTCTGAAAAAAAAAATAGGTACAAAAAAAGAATGACGAAGTTGCTCATTTCAGTGATTCTGGAAATAAAACTAATAATCTCAATAATAACTGAACGACAACATTAAGGAATGAAAATCTCAAATTACAAATTGCGTCCCTCCGCGGCGTCACTCTCCGGCTGTTCTGCCTCTCCCCTCCCCCCCTCACTCGAAATTTCTCGAAGGGTCAAATCAGCATCACATTTTAACACATAATTATTATATAATTCAAATTTACACATGCTGATACATAGCAAGTTATATTACATCACAGACACCAGCTCTCACCTCATTTCCATTATTTTATGATCGGTAGAAGTGCAGGAAAATATTGTAAGCTGACTGGCACTACGCTCTTGAAGACATGTCCTTAGGTACCTAACGGAGAGGTGCTCCTAGTTCAGTGCTCCTAGTTCACTGCTCCTAGTTCACTGCTCCTAGTTCACTGCTCCTAGTTCACTGCTCCTAGTTCACTGCTCCTAGTTCACTACTAGTTCACTGCTCCTAGTTCACTGCTCCTAGTTCAGTGCTCCTAGTTCAGTACTCCTACTTCACTGCTCCTAGTACACTGCTCCTACTTCACTGCTCCTAGTTCACTGCTCCTAGTTCACTGCTCCTAGTTCACTGCTCCTAGTTCATTGCTCTGCCCTAAACTAGGATCTACCTACTACACCTAGACATCATGAACCTTATAAAAACGCATAACAAATCTTGAAAATTATGCTAATTACATATGAACCTTATAAAAAGACATAACAAATCTTACTAATTAAAACACTCATTGTAATAATCGCAGTTGCTGAGCAGATTCGCTTCACATCAACCTGCTCATCTGAAACCGAATTTTTCATAAGATAAGAGATAAGATAAGAATTTCTTCGGATTTTTAACCCTGGAGGGTTAGTCACCCAGGGTAACCCAAAAAAGTCAGTGCGTCATCGAGGACTGTCTAACTTACTTCCATTGTGGTCGTCAATCTTGTCCCCCAGGATGCGACCCACACCAGTCGACTAACACCCAGGTACCTATTTACTGTTAGGTGATCAGGACAACAGGTGTAAGGAAACGGGTCGAAATGTTTCCACCCGCCGGGAATCGAACCCGGACCCTCCGTGTGTGAAGTGGGAGCTTTAGCCACAAAGCTAAGTATTTTAACCACATTTACCTAATGCCTTTTATTCCTGAGTGATTATCAATATACAATACGGACAGGTTGGTAGATAAGACACATAGGCAACATTTAGGCAACTTTATTCCGAAACGTTTCGCCTACACAGTAGGCTTCTTCAGTCGAGTACAGAAAGTAGGCAGGAACAGTAGAGATTTGAAAACGATGTTATCAGTCCATCACCCTTGAAGTCGTAGATTTGAGGTTGTCAGTCCCTCAGTCTGAGGGACTGACAACCTCAAATGTTGCCTATGTGTCTCATCTACCAGCCTTTTACTCCTGTATTGACAAGTTTGTCAGTGAGCCAGAATTATAGTCATGAATTAACCCCAACTACTTCTTAAAAGAAAAGGTGTAGTATCTTGTACTGTATCACAAGTGTTTATCTTCGTGGCTTAAAATAACATATTACACTGCTTAATTTATTGCCTCATTCATTTTAAACTCTTGGTGCTATTCTTGGCACTTTTTAAAATCTGATAAGATTTTTCGATTTGCCCATCTTTTTTTTTTTTGCGGGCCAAACCAAAATGATCCTCAAAACGAATCCCTAAAGCATGTTGCACTTATGTTGCACTTATGTTGCACTTATGTTGCACTTATGTTGCACTTATCTTGCACTTATCTTGCACTTATCTTGCACTTATGTTGCACTTATGTTGCACTTATGTTGCACTTATCTTGCACTTATCTTGCACTTATCTTGCACTTATCTTGCACTTATGTTGCACTTATGTTGCACTTATCTTGCACTTATCTTGCACTTATCTTGCACTTATCTTGCACTTATCTTGCACTTATGTTGCACTTATGTTGCACTTATGTTGCACTTATCTTGCACTTATCTTGCACTTATCTTGCACTTATCTTGCACTTATCTTGCACTTATCTTGCACTTATCTTGCACTTATCTTGCACTTATGTTGCACTTATGTTGCACTTATCTTGCACTTATGTTGCACTTATCTTGCACTTATGTTGCACTTATCTTGCACTTATTTTGCACTTATCTTGCACTTATCTTGCACTTATCTTGCACTTATCTTGCACTTATGTTGCACTTATCTTGCACTTATCTTGCACTTATCTTGCACTTATCTTGCACTTATCTTGCACTTATCTTGCACTTATGTTGCACTTATGTTGCACTTATGTTGCACTTATCTTGCACTTATGTTGCACTTATGTTGCACTTATCTTGCACTTATCTTGCACTTATCTTGCACTTATCTTGCACTTATTTTTAACTTATTTGAAAATTTTCTTGCCTTATCTTGTTTTTTATTTTTGGGAAATTTTTTTGCGTTACCCTTCCCTTTTTATCTTGCCTTTTCTTGCACTTTTCTTGCACTTAGGTTCCCTTTATCTTCCCACTTTTTTGAAATTATCTTGCACTTATCTTTCCCACTTTTCTTGCCTTACTTGCACTTATCTTGCACTTTTTCTTGCCTTATCTTGCACTTATTTTTGCATTTTATTTTGGGCATTTTTTCTTGAAATTTCTTGAAACTTATTTTGGCACTTTCTTGCCTTTGTCTACTTATCTTGAACTTATCTTGCCTTTTCTTGCACTTAGGGTTGCACTTAGGTTGATTATTTTCCCTTTTATCTTGCATTATTTGCACTTTTTTCCCATTATCTTGCACTTATCTTGCACTTATCTTGGGTTTCTTTCTTGAAATTTATGTTGCAATTATGTGAAAAAAATTTAACGCCCAAAATTTTTTTTTTCAGGGTTTCAAAGTGTTTTCCTCTTGTTTCTTGGGGGATCCCTCATGGTTTCTAAAGGGTTTCCTTTTGGGGTTTCATAAAGGGTTCCCTTTATGTATCAGGAAGGTATAACTAAAGGGTCACTTGAAGGTAAAAATCTTGTCTCTTGAGGGGTTTTCCTCGGGTCTAAATGTGGGTTTCCTACTTTTTCTTGGGGTATACCTATGTCTCATGATGGTTTATTTCCCACGTGTTATAAAGGTATCCCTCATGTTCTTTAAGGGTTTTTCCCCCATGTCTCATGAAGGTTTTCCTTTATCTCATGGGGGGGGATATTCTTTGTTTCATGAAAGGATTTTCATGTTCATGAAGGTATACCTCATGTCTCTTTGAAGGGATACTATGTCTTTGAAGGTATCCCTCACGTCTCAGGGAAGGGTTTGTCATGTCTATGAAGGGTTTCTCACGTGGGCATAAAGGGGTTACCTCATGTCTCATGAAGGGTTTCCCCTTAGGGTTTCATAAAGGGGAACCTCATGTTTCATAAAGGTTTTCCTATGTCTCATAAAGGTATACCTCATGCTCATAAAGGGTTTTTACCTAATGTTTTTGAAGGGAAAACCTCATGTCTCAAAAAGGGTTCCTAATGTTCTTTAAGGGATACCTCATGTCTCATAAAGGGGTTTACCCCCTTGTTATGAAGGGAAACCTAAATGTTCTTTAAAGGGTTAACCTTGTTCATGAAGGGATACCTCATGTCTAAGGGAAGGTATACCTAAAGTCTCATAAAGGTATCCCTTCATGTTCTTAAAAGGTATGCCCTTGTACCCTAAAAGGTTTTAAAATTTCCCACATCCAGTTTTAAAAATTGGGGTTACTGCAAAATTTTTTTATTAAAACTGCAGGAGAGAGTCCTTCAAGAAAACGTCCGGCGTGTTCCCTGACATCATTCACAAAAAACAAAGGGCAAAAGGTTCGGGTTTTCCCCACTGACATCATTCACTAAATAAGCCCATACGTTCGTTTTCCCATTGCATCATTCAATAACGACATACGTTCAGTTTTTCCACTGCCTTCTTTTCCACAAACAAAAGCTTTCGTTCGTGTTCCATTGAAAATCATTCACATAACTAAGACATCGTTCAGTGTTCACGGGCATAATTCACAAAACCCTTAAAAACTTTACGTTCGTTTTTCCAAAGGACATCATTCACAAAAACTAAAAAACATATTTCATTGTTCCACGGAAAAACATTCCATAACTAAGAATACGTGCGGGGTTTTCAGGGAAATCTTTCACAAATAAGACTTTCGTGCAGTTTTTCCTGACTTCATTCACAAAATCAAGACTTTACTTTGCGTTTTTCACTGAACTTTCACATAAATAAAGCATACGTGCAGTTTTCCCATGACATCATTTTTTTAAAAAATGGAAATACCATGCAGTTTTTTCCTGACATCTTTCACATAACTAAAAACTTACGGGGCAGTGTTCCACTGACTCATTCATTAAACTAAAAATTACAGCAGTTTTCCATGCATCATTCACTTAAAAGGTCTTTACTGCAGTGTTCCATTTGACATCATTCACATAATTTAAGAATACATGCGGGTGTTCAGGGACATATTAAATTAAACTAAGACATACATGCATTTGTTTCACTAAACATCTTCAAAAAAACTAAGCCCATACATGCAGTGTTTCACTGAAAACCATTCAAATAACAAAGGGACATACATGCAGGTTTTTTAAATGCATCTTTAACAAAAATTAAGACATACATGCAGTGTTCCACTGACATTTTTTTAAACAAAACCCTAAGACATACATGCAGGTTTAAATGCCCCATTTCACTTAACTAAGACATACATGCAGTTTTCCCACTGAATCATTACTTAACTAAGTTTTCATGAAAAGTTTTTACTGAATCATTCACAAAAATAAGACATTCGTGCGTTTTCCCCTGACTCATTCAAAAAAACAAAGGGACTTCGGGAAAGTTTTCCCAATGCTTTCCATTCACATAACAAAGGACTTTAGTGCAGTGTTCCACTGACATCATTCACAAAAATAAGTTTTAAGTCCCCAGTGTTCCCGGGCATCATTCACTTAAAAAGGGTTTTAACATGCAGTTTTTCATGAATCATTAAACAAAAACAAAGGGCCCTACGTGCAGTGTTCCCGGGACTTTTCAAACAAGGAACTTTACTTTGCAACGTAGTCTAACATTCTCCCTTAAATTTTGTGTTTTATTTTAAAAAAAAAAAATTTTTTTTGGGGTTTTTTGCTTATTTCCCATTTAATAATGGGTTTTTAGTCAGATTTGGGCTTTAAAGGCCCTCTTGGTAGGCTCATAGGCCACACATCATAAACATCTCCCCTCTGGAAGTTTTCCTTTTGTTGAAATTTTTCCCAACGGCTTTCATGCACGTTCCCTCATTCCCAAAGTAAAATTTTTTTCAGTAAAATTTTAAAATTTATGTGTTTTTAGAAATTGATCACCCCTTTCATCACGGGTTTTCCCAAAAAAAACTATACAAAGGATTTAGTTCCGCTCCGGGGCCTTCCCTGGATTTTTAAAGGGATTGCCCCAAATGTTGCTTTTCCATTGCCCAAAAGGTTAAAATTGCATGAAGGGACAGTGTCAGGGAGAGAAATCAAGAAAAAATTTTTGTTTCATGTTGGCGATACTTCAGGGGTTGGGATACTTCATTGTTGGCGATACTTCAGTGTTGGCGATACTTTGTGTTGGCGTTTATTTTCATTGTTGGCGTTACTTGTGTTGGGATACTTCATTGTTGGCGATATTTTGGGGTTTTGGGCCCGTTTAATTCATTGTTGGCGATACTTTAGGTTGGGGGATACTTCATTTTTGGGGCGATACTTAGTTTTGGGGGATACTTATTTTTGGCGATCCCTTTTGTGTTGGCGTACTTCTTTTTTGGGGCGATTTTTTGTGTTGGCGTTACTTCATTTGTTGGCGTTTAACTTCATTGTTGGCGATACTTTAGTGTTGGCGATATTCATTTTTGGGCGTTACTTTAGTTTGGTTTTTCTTCATTGTTGGCGATACTTCGGGGAGTGTTGGCGATATTTCCCCTTTTGTTGGCGAAAATTTGTGTTGGCGTTTCTTCATTTTTGGCGATATTTTAGTTTTGGGGCGATATTTTCAGTTTGGCGATACTTCATTGTTGGCGTTTCTTTAGTGTTGGCGATATTTCCCTTGTTGGCGATATTTCCCAGTGTTGGCGATATTTTTTTTGGGTTGGGGGTACTTCATTTGTGGCAAATACTTCATTGTTGGGATATTTGGGGTTGGCGTTTATTTTCATTTTTGGCGATACTTTAGTGTTGGCGATATTAAGTGTTGGCGATACTTCAGTGTTGGCGATACTTCATTGTTGGCGTTATTTTTGTGTTGGGGGATACTTCATTTTTGGCGAATTTCAGTTTTGGCGATACTTCATTGTTGGCGTTTCTTTATTGTTGGCGTTTACTTCATTTTTGGGCGTTTAATTTAGTGTTGGGTACTTCAGTGTTGGCGTTACTTCATTTTTGGGCTTTTTACTTCAGTGTTGGGGGTTTATTTTCTTGTTGGCGATCCCTTCGTTTTGGGGGGAATTAAATTTTTTGGGCCCGATAATTTAGTGTTGGCGTTTCTTATTTTTGGCGAATTTTCAGTTTTGGGCAATACTTCATTTTTGGCATACTTCAGTTTTGGGCGTTTATTTCCCATTTTTGGCCCGATACTTTGGTGTTGGCGATATTTCCCATTTTTTGGGCGTTTAATTTTGTGTTGGGGGATCTTCTTTGTTGGCGTTATTTTTGTTTTGGGCGATACTTTCATTTTTTGGGGAGGATACTTTATTTGGTTGGCGTTACTTCTTTGGGCTTTATTCAGTTTTGGGCCCGATACTTCAGTGTTGGCGATACTTCAGTTTGGGGGATACTTCAGTGTTGGCGATACTTTAGGGGGTTTTGTTGGCGATACTTTTTCATTTGGTTTTGGGATACTTCATTTTGGGGCGTTTAAAACTTCAGTGTTGGCGTTTTTTTTTTTCCCCCCAAAATTTTTTTTTTTTTTTTTTTTTTTTTTTTTTTTTTTTTTTATTTCAGTTTTGGCGATATTTTGTGTTGGCGTTCCCTTCAGTTTTGGGCCCGATCTTCAGTGTTGGCGATATTCAGGGGTTGGCGTATTTAAGTTTGGCGTTTATTTTCAGTTTTGGGCGATATTTCGTGTTGGCGTTATTTCCCGTTTTTGGCGATACTTCAGTGTAGGGGGTACTTCAGTGTGGGCCCGATACTTCAGTGGGGGGCGTACTTCAGTTTTGGGCGTTACTTCTGGGTTGGCGTTTACTTCAGTGTTTTGGCGAAAATTCAGTGTTGGCTTTTCCCTTCGGGTTGGCGATACTTCAGTGTTGGCGATTCTTCAGTTTTGGCGATACTTCATTTGTTGGCGATACCAGTGTTGGCGATACTTCAGTTTTGGCCCGTTACTTCAGTGTTGGCGATACTTCAGTGTTGGCGTTACTTCATGTAGGCAAAATTTTCCCGTGTTGGCGGTTACTTCGGTTGTTGGCGTTACTTCGTGTTGGCGATACTCGGGGTTGGCGTTCTTTCAGTGTTGGCGATTTTTAAAGTCTTTGGCAAATACTTCAGTTTTTTGGCGATCTTCATTTTGGGTTGGCGTTATTCAGGGTTTTGGCGATATTCAGTGTTGGCGTTTACTTCTGTTTTTGGGCGTTACTTAGTTTTGGGCGTTATTTAAAGTGTTGGGGGGATACTTCAGGGGGTTGGCGTTACTTCAGTTTTGGCGTTTATTTTCAGTGTTGGCGATATTTCCCAGTGTTGGCGATTTTTCAGTGTTGGCGATACTTCAGATTTTGGCGATCTTCAGTGTTGGCGTTTACTTCAGTTTTTGGGGGGAAACTTCAGTTTTTGGCGAAAATTTAAATTTTTTTGGGGTTTTTACTTCGGGGTTTTGGGGGTTTTCCCCGTTTTTGGCCCGGATACTTCAGTGTTGGCGATATTCAGGTGGCCCGTACTTCATTTTGTTGGGGATACTTCAGTGTTGGCGATACTTCAGTGTTGGGGGATACTTCGTTTGGGCGTATTCAGTGTTGGGCGTTATTTTCCAGTGTTGGCAAACCTCCGTGTTGGCGATTTTTCCCGTGTTGGCGATACTTCAGTGTTGGCGTTTTACTTCGTGTTGGAGTTATTCATTTGTTGGCGAACTTCGTTTTGGCGTACTTCAGTGTTGGGGGTTACTTCAGTTTTTGGAGTTATTTAAAGTGTTGGCGATACTTCATTTGTTGGCGATATTTCAGTTTTGGGCCCGATACTTCGTTTTGGGGTTGATACTTCAGTTTTGGGCGATCCCTTCCAGTTTTGGCAAATTACTTTAGTCTTGGCGATTTTCAGTTTTGGGCGTTTTATTTTTAGTGTTGGCGTTTGTTTCTTTGGTTGGGGATACTTTGTGTTGGGGGGTTACGTCAGTTTGGGTTTTACTTCATTTTGGGGGCGATCCCTTTAGTGTTGGCGATACTTCTTTGTTGGCGATATTTTCATTTGTTGGCGATTATTTCCCAGTTTTGGGCGTTACTTTGGGGTTTTGGGGGCGATATTTTCAGTATGGGGGGATTTTTAGTGTTGGGGGTTACTTCATTTTTTGGCGTTTACTTAATTTTTGGGCCCGATACTTCTTTGTTGGCGATCCCTTCAGTGTTGGCGATACTTAAAGTTTTTGGGTTTTTCCCTTTAGTTTTGGGCCCGATATTCATTGTTGGCGTTACTTCTTGTTGGCGAAAACTTTTTGTTGGGCGTTTATTTATTGTTGGCGAAAACTTCTTTTGGTTGGCGTTACTTCAGTGGGGGGCCGATACTTCAGTTTTGGGCGTTTTCTTTTGTTTTGGCGTTACTTCGTTTTTGGGCGAAAATTTTTGTGTTGGCGAAAATTCAGGGGTTGGAGATATTCAGTGTTGGCATATTTTTTAGTTTTTGGAGTTAACTTGTGTTGGCTTTAATTCTTTTGTTGGCGATTCTTTAGTGTTGGCGATACTTCAGTTTTGGGCCCGATACTTTGGGTGTTGGCGATATTTTCAGTGTTGGAGAAAATTTTCAGTGTTGGCGTTTACTTTAGTGGGGGCGAAAATTCAGTTTTTGGAGAAATTCAGTGTTGGCGTTTACTTCAGTTTTGGGCGATACTTTAGTTTTGGAGATTACTTCGTGTTGGAGATACTTCAGTGGTTGGCGATACTTCAGTTTTGGGGAGAAAACTTATTGTTTGGTGATACTTCAGTGTTGGCGATACTTCAGTTTTGGGCGTTTATTTCAGTGTTGGGTTATTCGTGTTGGGGGTTATTTCAGTTTTGGCCCGGTTACTTCAGGGTTGGAGTTCTTAAAGTGTTGGCGATTTTCGGGTTGGGGGTTACTTCAGTTTTTGGCGATACTTTTTGTTGGAGATACTTCAGTTTTTGGCGAATATTTTCATTGTTGGCGATACTTCATTTGTTGGCGAAATTTGTTGGCGAAAATTGTGTTGGGTTACTTCATTTTTGGGCGTTTCTTCAGTTTTTGGCCCGATTTTTAAAGGGGGTTGGGTTACTTCAGTGTTGGAGATACTTCGTTTTGGCGTTTATTCTTTGTTGGCGTTACTTCAGTGTTGGCGAACTTCAGTGGTTGGCGTTTATTTCAGGTTGGCGATATTTTCGGGTGTTGGCGTTTCTTCAGTGTTGGCAAATTCTTCAGTGTTGGCGTCCCTTCTTTTGTTGGCGATACTTCGGGTTTTGGCGATACTTCATTTTGTTGGGTTATTTCCCAGGGGTTGGAGATACTTCGTGTTGGCGATACTGCTTTGTTGGCGATACTTCAGGGGTTGGGCCCGGTACTTAAGGGGGTTGGGCCCGAAAATTTTAAGGGGTTGGGCGATATTTCAGTTTTGGCGTTCCCTTCAGTGTTGGCGTTATTTTCGGTGTTGGCGTTCTTCAGTGTTTCCCGTTATTCAGTGTTGGCGATATTTCAGTTTTGGCGTTACTTCAGTTTTTGGGGGAGTTTATTCATTTGTTGGCGATATTTTCAGTTTGGCGAAAACTTCATTGTTGGGGGATACTTCGGGGTTGGAGTTTACTTCAGTGTTGGGTTTCTTCGTGTTGGGGGATACTTCGTGTTGGGATACTTCAGGGTTGGCGATTCTTCGTGTTGGGGGTACTTCGTGTTGGGGGGTTTCTTCAGTGTTGGGGGATATTCATTTGTTGGAGTTCTTCAGGTTGGCTTTTTCTTGTTTTGGGGAGATACTTCAGTTTTGGCCCGATACTTCAGGGGTTGGCGATATTCATTTGTTGGCGTTTACTTCAGTGTTGGCGAAAACTTCAGTTTTTGGCGATATTCAGTGTTGGGTTTTCTTCGGGTTTTTGGGGGGATACTTCGTTTTGGGCCCGATACTTCAGTGTTGGCGTTTACTTCAGTGTTGGAGTTACTTCAGTTTTGGGGCGATACTTCAGTGTTAGCGATACTTCATTGTTGGGATACTTCATGTTGGCGATACTTCAGTGTTGGGGGATCTTAAAGTTTTGGCCGGATACTTCAGTTTTGGGCCCGATATTCAGTGTTGGGATCCTTAAAGTTTTTGGCATCCTTCAGGTTGGGATACTTCAGTGTTGGGGGATACTTCAGGGGTTGGGATACTTCAGTTTTGGGCCCGATACTTCAGTTTTTGGGAAAATTCAGTTTTGGGGCCGATACTTCGTGTTGGAGATACTTCATTGTTGGCGTTACTTCGTTTTTGGCGATACTTCAGTGGGGGGAGATACTTCAGTGTTGGCGATACTTCAGTTTTTGGCGTACTTCAGGGTTGGGGGTTCTTCAGTGTTGGCGATATTCTTTTGTTGGCGATATTCCCGGGGGGGGGAGAAAATTCATGTTGGCGTATTCAGTTTTGGCGATACTTCAGGTTGGGGATACTTCGGGGTTTTGGGGGGTTACTTCAGTGTTAAAGGTATTCAGTGTTGGGGGAACTTCAGGGTTGGCGATCCCTTGGGTTTTTGGCGATATTCAGTTTTGGAGATATTTCATTTGTTGGCATACTTCAGGGTTGGCGTTCCCTTCAGTTTTGGGGAGTTTCTTCAGTTTTGGGCCGGACCTTCAGTGTTGGCGTTCCCCTTTTGGGGTTGGCGAAATTCAGTTTTTGGAGATACTTCAGTGTTGGGATACTTCAGTGTTGGGCGATACTTCAGTGGGGGAGATCTTCAGTGTTGGCGATACTTCGGGGTTTTGGGGAGATTCTTCAGTGTGGGCGATACTTCAGTGTTGGCGATACTTCGGTGTTGGAGATATTTCCCAGTGTTGGCAAATTACTTCAGTTTTGGGAGAAAATTCAGTGTTGGCGATACTTCAGTTTTTGGCAAACCTTAAGTGTTGGCGTTTACTTCAGTGTTGGGATCTTCGTTTTGGGGATTTTTCCAGTGTTGGCGAAAACTTCGGGTTTTTGGGAGATACTTCATGTTGGGGGGAAAATTCAGTTTTTGGGTTATTTTTGGGGTTGGAGTACTTCAGTTTTTGGGGGATCTTCAGTGTGGGAGAACTTCAGTTTTTTGGGTACTTCAGTTTTGGGCCGATCTTCAGGGGTTGGCGAAATTTTCAGGTTGGCGAACTTCAGTTTTGGCGTACTTCATTGTTGGAGTATTCAGTTTTGGGCCCGATTTCTTCAGTTTTTGGCGTTCTTCAGTTTTTGGAGTACTTCAGTGTTGGCGATTACTTCATTGTTGGCGATATTTCAGTGTTGGCGTTTCTTCAGGGGTTGGCGATATTTTAAAAGGTGTTGGGGGAATACTTCAGTGTTGGCAAATATTTCCCCAGTGTTGGGGGATATTTTCAGTGTTGGAGATACTTCAGTGTTGGCGATACTTCAGTGTTGGCGATTTTTCAGTGTTGGCGATATTTCCCAGTGTTGGAGTTTTTCGTGTTGGGAGACTTCAGTTTTGGGGTTACTTCAGGGGTTGGAGTTTACTTAAGTGTTGGAGTTCTTCAGTGTTGGAGATACTTCATTTTGGGCCCATACTTCATTTTGTTGGCGAATTCAGTGTTGGGATACTTCAGTGTTGGAGATACTTCGTGTTGGAAAATACTTCAGTGTTGGCTTTTTAACCTTCAGTGTTGGCGTTACTTCAGTTTTGGGCCGAACTTAGGGGTTGGGGGAAAACTTCAGTGTTGGCGAAAATTTCCGTGTTGGGGGGGGGATATTTTTTAAAAAGTGTTGCGAAAACTTCAGTTGTTGGGCGTTACTTCAGGTTGGCGATACTTCAGTGTTGGAGTTTACTTCAGGGGGTTGGGCGAAAATTTCAGTTTTTTGGGGCGAACTTTCAGTGTTGGAGGGGTTTACTTGGGGGTTGGGGGGCGATACTTCAGTGTTGGCGATTATTTTCGGGTTGTTGGCAAAACCCTTTTTTCGGGTTGGGAGATACTTCGGGTTGTTGGCGATACTTCAGTGTTGGCGATACTTCAGTGTTGGGGGATACTTCAGTTTTGGGCGATACTTCATTTGTTGGCGTACTTCAGTGTTGGCGTTTTTTCGTGTTGGAGTTTCTTGTGTTGGCGATACTTCAGTTTTGGGGCCGGTTTTTCCCAAAAATTGGAGTCTCCTTTTTACTTTTTTCAGATTTTCTCGGGGGTTTTTACAATTTTTGATTTTAAGCCTGGGGTTTTTTGAAAGTGCCCGGGTTTAAAAGCCCTGGCCTTTAAGAGTGTTGGGGTTATGCTCACGACCCCTCTTTGGTTTTTTGGGGAAAACTTCCCACTAATTTCGGTCATACCCATTTAGGTCAATTTTTTCCCAAGTACCAGCCCGATCAAAAATTTTTTCCCATACCGTGGGGTGTGTGTGGGTGTGTGATGTGTGTGTGTGTGTGTGTGTGTGTATGTGTGGGGTGTGTGTGTGGGGGGTGTGCATATTTTGGTTGTGGGTTTTGTGTGTTGTGTGTGTGTGTGTGTGTGTGTTTTGTGTGGGTGGTGTGTGTTTGTAGGGTGTGTGTATGTGTGTGTGTGTGTGGGGTTTTGTGGGGTGTGTGTGGGTGTGTGTGTTGTTGTGTGTGTGTGTGTGTGTGTGTGTGTGTGTGTGTGTGGGGGTTGGGGTGGGTTGTGTGTGTGTTGTGTGTGTTGGTGTGTTGGTGTGGGGGTTGTGTGTGTGGTGTTGGTGTGTGTGTTGTGGTGTTTGTGTTGTGTGTGTTGGTTGTGTGGTGTGTGTGTGTGTTTGTGTGTGTGTGTGTTTGGTGTGTGGTATGTTGTGTATTGTGTGTGTGTGTGTGTGGTGTGTGTTTTGTGTGTGTGTGTTTGTGTTGTGTGTGTGTGTGTGTGTTGTGTGTGTGTGTATGTGTGTGTGGGGTGTGATATGTGTGTGTGTGGTGGTGGTGTGTGTTGTGTGTGTGTGTGTGGTGTGTGTGTGGTTGTGTGTGTGTGTGTGTTGTGGTTGTGTGGTTGGTGTGTATGTTGTGGGTTTTTGGTGGGGTGTTGTGTGTGTGTGTGTGTGTGTGTGTGTGTGTGTGTGTTGTATGTGTGTGATGTGTGGTGTGTGTGTTGTGTGGGTGTGTGTGTGTGTGGTGTGTGTGTGGTGGTGCGTGTGTGTGTGTGTTTGTGTTTGTGGGTGTTGGTGTTGGTGTTGTGTGTGTATGTGTGTGATGTGTGTGGTTGTGTTGTGGTGTGTGGTATGGTTGATGTGTGTTGTGTGTGGTGTGTGTGTGTGGTGGTGCGTGTGTGTGTGTGTGTGTGTGTGTGTGTGTGTGTGTTGTGTGTGTGTGGGGTTTTGTGTGTGTGTGTGTGTGTGTGTGGTTGTGTGTGGTATGTGTGGTATTTTGTGTGTGGTGTGTGTGTGTGTGGTGTATCATTTTTGTACCACCTATTTGTGGTTGCAGGGGTCGAGCCCCTAGTTTGGGCCCCCGCCTCTTCCCCGGGTTGACTAGCCCCTCTCTTCCCGCTAAAAGGCTTTATCAAACCTCCTTAAAACTGTGTATGGTTCCTGCCCCACTACGTATTTTCAGGCTATTACGCCTTAAAAACCTATGACGAAGAAATATTCCTACTATCTCTCTGATCATTTGGTTTTCAACTTCCAATTTTTGGCCTCTTGTTTCTGTGTCCCCCCCCTGGGAAAACCGTCCTTGTCCCCCTTTTCTATTCCACCAGATTTTATTGGCGTTATCATGTCTCCCCCGACCCTCCCCGCCCCCCCCGTGTCGTCAGGCCGATTTCCCTTTTCTTTTTTCATAGGGCATTCCCCTTAGCTCTGGAATAACCTTTTTGCAAACCTTTGTAACTTTCTCTATTTTTTTGGAAGTGCTTTTTTCAAGTCGGGTTCCCAAAAGGTCTGCATACCCAGTATGGGCTGAATACACGGTGTACGTGTCTGAATGATTTCCTTTCTAAGGGTCGGAAGCTGTTTCAGGTTTTCCAGGCCCCATTGTGCAGCAGTTATTTATTGATGTGGCTTCCGGAGACTGCTCGGTGTATCTCACCCAAAATCTTTTTCCTTGATGAGGTTTGCGTCTTGGCCACCTAGCCTATATCTGTCTGGGTCTTCTGTGCCCTTCCCCTTCTTTGCTTTTCATTTGGCGGTAAATTCGAGAAGCCTTGCTGGGCCAGGTGTCCGTCGTCCAGGTTCCTTTGGTTTCCCGCTGGCCCTCAGATTTATTTTCCCCATTAACTTAAAATCACTGAAACAGGGACACTTCTGAGTCTAACCCCTTTCCCTCATGTCGTTCCATAACCAAAAATGCATGGTCCCAGGACCGACCCCTGTGGGCCCGCTCGTCCAGGGGCCCACGTGATAAATCATTACGTACCCTGATCGTTGTTTTCCTCCCGGTTTAGGTATTCTCTATCCATTGCAGTGCCCTTCCCGTTTTTTGGCCTGAGCTCAGCTTCTGCACTAATTCTTGTGAGGGAACTGTGCAAAGGCCTTCTTGCAGTCCAGAAGATGCAATCAACCCACCCCTCCTTTTCTTGTCTTTCTTTGTTATTTTATCATAAAAACCCCGAAAGGGTTTGTACAAGGATTTGCCTTCCCTGAAACCCTGCGGTTTTGGGTTTATACTCCTGTTCCGTTCCAGGTGCCCACCACTCTCCTCCTGATAATCTTCCCATAATTTGCATACAAACGCTACAAGGTTAGTTTAGTGCCCCTTTTCTGTCTCCTTTTTTTAAAATGGGAACTACATTTGCTGTTTCCCTACCCCTCAGGTAGTTGCCCAGTTTCCCGGGATGTGTTTAAAATTGTGGTAAATGGTACGAAACATATCGTCCCTTTCCCAAGGACCCATGGAGGGTGTTGTCCGGGCCCATTCCCTTTTAGGTATCAGTGTCCCCTTTCGTTTTTTCCCCCCTCCTCTCGGATGTATGTCGTCCAACACTTTTTTGTGTATTCCTTTTTGGTGTCCCCATCTGGGCTGTCCCCCCCCGAGTCCTTCCTGTTTAAGTAAAATTCCTTAAATTTTGTGTTGAGTCCTCCATACCCTTTATCGTTTCTTTTTGAGTTCCCCCCCTTCTTTCCTCCCTTATCACCTGGTCCTTGACTGTTGTTTCTTCCCCAAAAGGGCTTACAGCATTTCGGGCAGATTTGCTTTCGATGCATTTTCTTTTTTACTGTCTCTGGGCCCCCTCCTTATTGCGCTATCGTTTTGGTCTTTTACAATTCCTTTTTTTTCCTGGGCCTTTCCTCCCGTACCCTTTCCATTCTCGTTGCCCTTTGCTTTTGCCTCCCTAACCTTCGGGTTAAAAAAGGATCGCTTGGTCTTCCTTTATTTCTGTTTTCCCCGGGAACAAACTTTCCTTGCCTCCTTGCACTTTGTTGCCACAAAACCATCATCTCGTTTTTCTGATTTTCCTACCATTCTCTGTCCCACTGAAACCCCCTGGGAAGTTTCTTACCTGTGTAGTCCCCCCTTTTAAAAGTTTGGCTGTCCCCTTCGTTCTGTTACCTTCCCCCTTGTAACTCTACTATATAGCAAAATCAGAACCCCATATGCTAGCTCCAAGGGCCTTCTAAGTGATGTCCTCGAAGTCTGAACGCTCAGGGTGAACCCAAAATCCTCTTGCTGGCTCTTCCTCCCCCTCTCTTTGGGGTTTTTTCCCTGCATTTTTAGCTGAGGTTTTTTAATACCACATCCATCATCTTTGCTCCCAGTTTGGGACCCCATGGGCTCCGGGTTTTCCCAGTCGATCTCCCTGGGTTGAAATCCCATTACCGTAACTTGCTTGCCGAGTGAGCCTTTTTTTGGCGGGCCAAACCCAAAATGATCCTAAAACGAATCCCCAAAGCATGTCACTTATGTTCCCCTTAAATGTTGCATTATTTTGCACTTTTTTTTGCCCCTTATTTTGCACTTATTTTGCACTTATCTTCCCACTTATGTTGCACTTATGTTGCACTTATGTTGAAATTTTTCCCATTTACCCTTGAAATTAAATCTTGCACTTACCCTTGCACTTTGTTGCACTTATGTTGACTTATCTTGCACTTATCTTGCATTTCGCATTTTATTTTTGGGCCACTTATCTTGCACTTATGTTGCACTTATTTTGGGCCACTTATGTTGCACTTATTTTTGCCTTATCTTGCACTTATCTTGCATTTTACCCTTGCACTTATCTTGCACTTATTTTCACTTATTTTGCACTTATTTTGCCTTATTTTGCACTTATGTTGCACTTATCTTGCACTTATGTTGCATTTAATCTTGCACTTATGTTGCACTTATCTTGCACTTTTTTTGCACTTATTTTGGGAAACTTATCTTTAAATTATTTTTGCACTTATTTTGCCTTATTTTTGCATTTTATCTTCCCTTTTATCTTGCACTTATTTTGCACTTATCTTGCACTTATTTTGCACAAAGGGGGCCCCTTATTTTTTGGGGCACTTAGGGTTTCCCATTTTTGTTGCACTTACTTGCACTTATTTTTTGCACTTATGTTGCATTTAATTTTGCACTTATTTTTGCATTTAAATCTTCCACTTACTTGGGCACTTTAAATTTCTTCCTTATCTTCCCACTTATTTTTGCACTTATCTTGCACTTATTTTGCATTTCTTGCACTTATTTGCAGTTATCTTCCCACTTATCGGGCCACTTATCTTGCATTTAAACCTTGCATTTTAAATGTTCACTTATCTTGCATTTTATCTTGCACTTATCTTGAAATTATCTTGCCTTTTTTTTTGCACTTATCTTGAACTTATTTTGCACTTTTTCTTGCACTTATTTTCCACTTATCTTGCCCCTTATTTTGCACTTTTTCTTGCACTTTTTCTTGAACTTTTTTGTTGCACTTATCTTGCATTTATGTTGCACTTATTTGCATTTATTTTGCACTTATTTTTTGGCATTATTTTTAACTTATGTTGCATTTAATCTTGCACTTATCTTGCACTTTTTTGCACTTATCTTGCATTTAAATTTTTGCACTTATCTTGCATTTATTTTGGGACTTATCTTCCCCTTTTTGTTGCAAATTATGTGAAAAAAATTTTAACGACCTAATTTTTTTTTCATGTTTCTTAAGGGGAAACCTCTTGTTTTTAAAGGGGGTTTTAACCCCCATGTTTTCATGAAGGGAAAAACCTTATGTTTCATGAAGGGTTTAACCTTTATCATGAAGGTAAAATCATGTCACATAAAGGGTTAAAAACTCATGTCTCATGGGGGGGATACCTCAGGGTTCATGAAGGGTTTACCCCACGTTCATGAAGGTATACCTCATGTTTTCTGATGGTAAAAACTTCACGTGTTATGAAGGAATCCCTCTTGTCTCTTTAAGGTATCCCCTCATGTTATAAGGAAATACCTCAAAACTCATAAAGGGGATACCTCATTTTCATGAAAGGATATTCATGTCTAAATAAAGGGGATCCCTCTTTGTCCATAAAGGGTTACCTCAGTCTCATAAAGGAAACCCTCACGTTTTCATAAAGGGAAATAGCTCATGTTTTCATAAAGGGGATACCTCACGTCGAATAAAGGGTATCCCTCATGTCTCATGAAGGGTTTCCCTCATTTTTTAATAAAAGGGAAAACCCTCATTTTTCCCTAAAGGTATACCTCATGTCCCCATAAAGGGTTTATCCCTCATGTTCTGAAGGAAATACCTCATGTTCATGAAGGGTTTCCCTCAGGGTCTCATAAAGGGGATACCCATGTTCTTTAAAGGGGGATACCTCAGGGTCCCTTTGAAGGGTTTTAACCCCAGGGCCCTCTGAAGGGATACCTCCATGTCTCTTTAAAGGGGATACCTTTGCCCAATGAAGGGAAAACCTCATGTCTCATAAAGGGTAAAACCTCACGTTCTTTGAAGGTTTTACCTCATGCCCTCATAAAGGGTTTGCCTCATGTATCCTAAAGATTTAAATTCAAAACCAGTTTCGGGAAATCTGGTACGCAGATTTTTTTATTAAAACTGCGGAGAGAGTCCCTTCAAGAAAACGCCTGCAGTGTTCCACTGACATCATTCACATAACAAAGACATACGTTCATTTTCCACTGACATCTTTTCCAAAAATAAACATCGTTCCAGGTTCCCCCTGATCATTCACATAACTAAGACAAAATTTTTCGTGTTAAAATAAACTCATTCCCCCTAACTAAGAATACTTTCATGTTCCCTGACATCTTTTCCAAAAACTAAACATACTTTTTCAGTTTCCACGACTTCATTCACATAACTAAGACATACGTTCAGTGTTCCACTGCCCAACCTTACAATAATTTAAAAATTTACTTTCCAGTTTCCACTGACCCCCCAATTTCCCCATAAACTAAACATACGTGCAGTTTTTCCACTGACATAAATTCCCCATAACAAAGACTTTACGTCAGTTTTTCCACTGACATCTTTTTCCCACATAATTAAGACATACGTGCAGTGTTTATGACATCTTTCACATAACTAAGACATACGTGCAGTGTTTCCACTGACACCCTTCACAAAAACAAAGACATACATCAGTTTTTCACTGACATCATTCAAAAAACTAAGACAAAACGGGGCAGGGGTTCCACTGACACCCAATTCCCATTTAAACTAAGACATACATGCAGGTTCCACTGCCCATCTTTCATTTAAAAACTAAGCCCTTCATGCAGTTTTTCCACTGACATCATTAAACAAAACCCTAAGACTTTTACATGCAGTGTTCCACTGAAATCTTTCTTTTTAAACCCTAAGAAAATACATGCAGGTTTTTTTACTGACTTTTTTTCCAAATTAAAAACATAACTAAGACAAACATGCAGTTTTTCCATGACTTCATTCACATAACTAAGACATACATCAGTTTTTTCACTGAAACATTCCCATAAACTAAGACATACATGCAGTTTTCCACTGAAAATCTTTCCACAAAAACTAAAAACATACTTTGCAGTGTTTCACTAAACATAAATTCAAAATAACTAAGACTTTCATGCAGTGTTCCACTAACTAAATTCACATAACTAAGACAACTTGCCGTTTTTCCACTGACATCATTCACATAATTTAAGGGACAAAATTGCAGGGGTTTCCACTAAAACATTCACATAACTAAAAACATACGTGCAGTTTTTCCACTGACATCATTCACAAAAAACTAGACAACGTGCGGGTTTTCCCACTGCCATCTTTCAAAATAACTAAGACTTTAACTTGCATTTTCCCCACTGACACCCTTTCCACATAATTTAAGACATACATGCAGTGTTTCACTGACATCTTTCCCACAAAAACTAAACATACTGCAGTGTTCCATGACTTTCATTCACAAAACTAAGCCCAACGTGCAACAGTTACGTACTAACATTCTGCTAAATATGGTATTTTTTTAACAAAAAATATTTTTTTTGGGGGTTTATGCTTATTTCCCCCTTTCTAATAATATTTATTTAGTCAGAGTTGCATAAGGCCTTTTGGGGGTAGGCTCACAAGGCCTAAAACAACATCAAAACTCTTTCTGGTATATCTCCTGTTTGAAATTATTCAAGGGAAACACTGCCCCGTTTGATAAATTGCAAAGCCCAAAATTTTCGGGTGAAATTTTAAAAATATGTTTGAAAAGTATTAGATAATTCCAGTTCATCACGGATTTCCCCAAAAACTATACAAAGGATTTGTTCCAGCCCCTGGGTTCCTGGGAAATTGTTAAGCTATTGTTTCAAATGTTGTGTCCATTGCCCAAAGTTGAATAGCATGAACAAACAGTGTCGGGGAGAGAATAAAGTTAAAATTTGATCATTTGTTGGCGATACTTCAGTGTTGGCGATACTTCATTGTTGGCGAAAATTTTCCAGTTTTGGGGGCGAAAAATTTTAGTTTTTGGGCGATACTTCATTTTTGGCGTTTACTTCATTGTTGGCGATACTTCATTGTTGGCGTTTCCCTTTAGTGTTGGCGATACTTCATTTTTGGGCGAAAATTTTTAGTTTTTGGCGATATTTTCCCATTTTTGGCGATATTTTCAGTGTTGGCGATACTTCATTGTTGGGATACTTTAGTGTTGGCGATACTTCATTGTTGGCGATACTTTAGTTTTGGCGATACTTCGGGTGTTGGCGATACTTCATTGTTTGGCGATACTTTATGTTGGGGGTACTTCATTTTTGGGGCGATACTTTAGTTTTGGGCGATACTTCATTGTTGGCGATACTTCAGGGGTTGGCGAAACTTCTTTGTTGGCGTTTATTTTTGTGTTGGGGGGAATATTTCTTTGTTGGCGATACTTTAGTGTTGGCGATATTTCAGTTTTTTGGCGATACTTTAAATTGTTGGCGATACTTTAGTTTTGGCGATACCCCATTTTTTGGGCGATATTTTCATTGTTGGCGAAACTTCATTGTTGGCGATACTTTCAGTGTTGGCGATTTTTTCATTGGGGCCCCCCCCCCCCCCGATACTTTAGTGTTGGCGATATTCATTGTTGGCAAATACTTTAGTGTTGGGATACTTCAGTTTTGGGCAAATACTTCATGTTGGCAAATTCTTCATTGTTGGCGATATTTTATTTTGGGGCGATATTCATTTTTTGGCGAACTTCAGTTTTGGGCGATACTTCATTTTTTGGCGATATTTTAGTTTTTGGGCGTTACTTCATTTTTGGGCGTTTTACTTTAGTGTTGGCAAATATTTTCAGTTTGGCGATATTTCATTTTTTGGCGATATTCAGTGTTGGCGATACTTTTATTTTTGGCGATACTTAAATTTTTTGGCGATATTTCTTTGTTGGCGATACTTTATTTTGTTTGGGGCGTTTATTTCCCATTGTTGGCGATACTTCAGTGTTGGCGATATTTATTTTTGGGCGATATTTTCAGTTTTGGGGCGATACTTAAATTTTGGCGATACTTTTAGTTTTGGGCCCGTATTTTCATTGTTGGGGGTACTTTTTTTTGGGGCGTACTTCATTGTTGGCGATACTTTAGTGTTGGCGATACTTCATTTTTGGGTTTTTACTTTAGTGTTGGCGTTTACTTCATTGTTGGCAAAAACTTCAGTTTTTGGGGCGATATTTTCCAGTGTTGGCTTTTACTTCAGTTTTTGGCGAATTCATTTTTGGGGCGATACTTTGGTTGGCGATACTTCTTTGTTGGCGATCTTCATTTTTGGGCGTTTACTTCAGTGTTGGCGTTACTTCAGTGTTGGCATATTTTCAGTGTTGGCGAAAATTTTCTTTGTTGGCGATACTTCAGTGTTGGGGGTACTTCAGTGTTGGCGTTTATTTCAGTGTTGGCGATACTTCTTTGTGGCGATACTTCATGTTGGGGGGATACTTCATTTTGGGCCCGATATTCGGGGTTGGCGTACTTCAGTTTTGGCGATACTTCGTGAAAGGCGATACTTCAGTGTGGGCGATATTTTCGTTTTGGCGATACTTCAGTTTTTGGCGATATTTCGGGTTTTGGGCCCGATACTTCAGTTTTGGGCGATACTTCAGTTTTGGGCCCGATTTTTCAGTTTTTTGGCCCGATACTTCAGTTTTTGGGCGTTTACTTCAGTGTTGGCGATACTTCAGTGTTGGCGATATTTCGTTTTTGGCGATCCCTTCAGTTTTGGCGTATTTCAGTTTGGCGGATACTTCAGTGTTGGCGATACTTAAAGGTGGGCGATTTTCCCAGTTTTTGGCGATACTTCAGTGTTGGCGAACTTCAGTGTTGGGCGATACTTGGGGTTTTTGGGGCGTTTACTTCAGTGTTGGCGATACTTCAGTGTTGGGGGGAAAACTTCTTTTTGTTGGCGATACTTCGGGTGTTGGCGATACTTTGTTTGGCGATACTTCAGTGTTGGCGAAATTTCAGTTTTGGGGCGATATTTTCAGTGTTGGCGAAAAATTTCAGTGTTGGCGATACTTAAAAGTGTTGGCGATATTTCAGTGTGGGCGATACTTCGTGTTGGGGGATTTTCAGTGTTGGCGATACTTAAAGTTTTGGGCCCGATACTTCATGTTGGCGATATTTAAGTGTTGGCGTTTACTTCGGGTTTTGGGGCGAATTTCAGTTTTGGCGAAAATTCAGTGTTGGCGAAAAATTTTCATTTTTGGGCATATTTTCTTTTGTTGGCGATACTTCAGTTTTTGGGGTATTTCAGTGTGGGCCCGATACTTCAGTTTTGGCGACCCCTTTCAGTGTTGGGCGATATTTCCCAGTTTTTGGAAAATACTTCAGTGTTGGCGATATTTCCCAGTGTTGGGGGTTTACCTTCAGGGGTTGGCGATACTTCAGTGTTGGGGGATATTTCAGTTTTGGGCGTTTACTTAAAGTGTTGGCGATACTTAAATTGTTGAAAATATTTTGGGGGTTGGCGAAAACTTCGTGTAGGCAAAAACTTCAGTGTTGGCGTTTATTTCATTTTGGAGAAACTTCAGTGTGGCGATACTTCATTTTGGGCGTTTATTTCAGTTTTGGGGGCGATATTTCCCAGTTTGGCGATACTTCGGGTTGGCGATACTTCAGTGTTGGCGTTATTTGGGTTTGGCGTTTATTTTCAGTATTGGGGGATACTTTTGTTGGGATGGCAGGGGGGGGGCGAAAACTTCAGTGTTGGGGGGTTTATTTTCAGTGTTGGCGATACTTCAGTATTGGCGATATTTTATTTTTGGGGCGATATTTTCCTTGTTGGCGATATCAGTTTTGGCGATATTTCAGGGGTTGGCGAAAATTTTTGTGTTGGCGATATTTTCAGTATTGGCGATACTTTAGTGTTGGCGATCCCTTCATTTTTTGGCGTACTTCATTTTTGGCATACTTCTTTTTTGGGCCGAACTTCAGGTTGGCAAACACCCAAGTTTTGGGCGATATTTTAGTTTTGGCGATATTCATTTTTGGGCCCGTTATTTTCATTGTTGGCGAAACTTCATTTTTTTGGCGAAAATTAAATTGTTGGCGATACTTAATTTTTTGGCGATATTTCAGTTTTGGCGATACTTCATTTTGGGCAAATATTTTAGTGTTGGCGATATTTTCAGTATTGGCGATATTTTAAAGTGTTGGCGATACTTCAGTGTTGGAGATACTTAGTGTTGGCGATACTTTAGTTTTTTGGAGATACTTCAGTGTTGGCGATTTTCCCAATTTTTGGCGATACTTTAGTGTTGGCGATACTTCGGGTATTGGCGTTTTTTTAGTGTTGGGGGATACTTCAGTTTTGGGAGATACTTCAGTGTTGGCGTTACTTTGGGGGGGGGGGGCCGATACTTCATTTTGGAGATCCCTTCAGTTTTGGGCGATACTTCAGTTTGGCGATACTTTATTTTTGGAGATACTTCAGTGTTGGGATTATTTCCCATGTTGGCGTTTCTTAAAGTGTTGGAGAAAATTCAGTTTTGGGGTGAACTTCAGGGGTTGGGAAAATTTAAGTGTTGGCGATACTTCAGTGTTGGAGAAAACTTCGTGTTGGGATACTTCAGTGTTGGCGATACTTCAGTTTTTGGAATATTTCAGTGTTGGCGATACTTAGTTTTTGGCGATACTTCAGGGGTTGGCGATACTTCGTGTTGGAGATACTTCAGTTTGGCGATACTTCATTGTTTGGGATACTTCAGTGTTGGCGATACTTCAGTGTTGGCGATATTTCATTGTTGGCGATACTTCATTTTTGGGGGCCGAAAATTCCCAGTGTTGGCGATACTTCAGGGGTTGGGCGATATTTCAGTGTTGGAGATATTCTTTTTGGGGAAAATATTTCATTGTTGGCGATTTCAGTGTTGGCGATACTTCATTTGGCGATATTTTCAGTGTTTGGCGATATTCAGTGTTGGGATATTTCCCAGTGTTGGCGATACTTCAGTGTTGGCAATTCTTCAGTTTTGGGCAAAATTTCAGTGTTGGCGATACTTAGGGGTTTGGCGATACTTCAGTTTTGGAAAAACTTCAGTGTTGGCGATATTCAGTTTTTCGAAAATTTCCAGTGTTGGCGATACTTAAAGTTTTGGGGCGAATATTTTCAGTGTTGGCGATACTTCAGTTTTGGCGATACTTCAGTTTTTGGGATATTTCAGTTTTTGGCGATACTTCAGTTTTGGGGGTTACTTCAGTTTTGGCGATACTTCAGTTTTTGGCGAAAACTTCAGTTTTGGAGATATTTCAGTTTGGCGATATTTTTCAGTTTTGGCCCGTTCCTTTTCTTTGTTGGCATACTTCGGGTTTTGGGAAAGATACTTAAAGTTTTGGGAGATACTTCATTTTTTCAAATACTTCAGTTTTGGGAGATACTTCGTGTTGGCGATATTTTCAGTTTTGGCGTACTTCGTTTTGGGGAAACCCCATTGTTGGGGGATATTCTTTGTTGGAGATATTTTAAGGTTGGCGATACTTCATGTTGGAGAAAATTCAGTTTTTGGCGATACTTCAGTTTTTGGCGATACTTCAGTGTTGGCGATATTTCAGTGTTGGCGATACTTCAGTTTTGGGCGTTTACTTAAGTGTTGGAAAATTTTTCCCAGTGTTGGCGAAAACTTCAGTGTTGGGAAAACTTCATTTTTGGGGCGATACTTCAGTGTTGGGGGAATACTTCAGTTTTTGGGGCGATACTTCATTTTTTTAGGATACTTCAGTTTTGGAGATACTTCAGTGTTGGGGGGATACTTCAGTGTTTGGGAGATACTTCAGTGTTGGCGATACTTAGTGTTGGCGATACTTCAGTGTTGGCGATATTCAGTGTTGGCGATACTTCAGTTTTTTGGAGATACTTCAGGTTGGAGATACTTCAGTTTGGAGATATTTCCCAGTGTTGGGGCGATACTTAAATTGTTGGAGATACTTCAGTGTTGGCGATACTTCATTTTTTTGGAGATACTTCAGTTTTTGGGGGATATTCATGTTGGCGATACTTCAGGGTTGGAGATATTTCAGTGTTGGCGATATTTTTCAGTGTTGGGGGATACTTAAAGTTTTGCGATACTTCAGTTTTTGGGGGATATTCAGTTTTGGCATATTTCCCAGTGTTGGAGAAAACTTCAGTTTTGGGCGATACTTCAGTGTTGGCGAAATTTCCGTGTTGGAGTATTTCAGTGTTGGCATACTTCAGTGTTGGAGAAACTTCATTTGGGGGGAAAAGAACTTCGGGGTTTTGGGGCGATACTTCAGTTTTGGCGTACTTCAGTGTTGGAGATACTTCAGTGTTGGCGATACTTCAGTGTTGGCGATACTTCAGTTTTGGAGATACTTCAGTGTTGGCGATATTTCCAGTGTTGGCATACTTAAATTTTGGCGATATTCAGTTTTTGGAGAGTTACTTCGTGTTGGGATATTTTCAGTTTTGGGATACTTCGTGTTGGAGATACTTCATGTTGGCGATACTTCAGTTTTGGGAGATATTCAGTTTGGGGGGTACTTCAGGTTGGCGATATTTCAGGGGTTGGATACTTCAGTGTTGGCGATACTTCATGTTGGAGACCCTTCGTTTTGGCGAAAACTTCAGTTTTGGGCGATCCCTTTCGTGTTGGCGATACTTCAGTTTTTGGAGATACTTCAGTGTTGGAGATACTTCAGTTTTGGGCGATACTTAAAGTGTTGGGGGAACTTCAGTTTTTGGGGGATATTTAAATTTTTGGCGATACTTCAGTGTTGGAGATACTTCAGGGGTTTGGCGAAACTTTTTTTTGGAAAAATTTCTTAGTGTTGGATATACTTGGGGGTTGGCGATACTTCATTTTGGGCGATACTTCAGTGTTTGGCGATACTTCAGGGGTTGGCGATACTTCAGTTTTTGGGAGAAACTTCATTTTGGGCAAATTTTCAGTGTTGGCGATACTTCAGTGTTGGGAAAGATACTTCAGGTGGCGTATTCAGTGTTGGCGATACTTCAGTTTTGGGGCAAATACTTCGTGTTGGCGATACTTCAGTTTTTGGCCCAAATTTTTCCAGTTTGGGCCGGAACTTCAGTGTTGGAGATTTTCATTGGGTTGGAGATACTTAGGGGTTGGCGATACTTCAGTTTTGGGCGATTCTTAGTGTTGGGGGATACTTCAGTGTTGGAGATATTCATGTTGGAGATACTTCGGGTGTTGGAGATACTTCAGTTTTGGGAAGGATACTTCAGTGTTGGAAAATATTTTCAGTTTTGGGGAGATACTTCAGTTTTTTGGCGATACTTCAGTTTTGGGCGATACTTCAGTTTTGGCGATACTTCGTTTTGGGAGATACTTCATTTGTTGGAGGGATACTTTAAAGGGGTTGGCGAACTTCGTGTTGGCGATACTTCAGTTTTGGCGTTTAATTCAGTTTTTGGCGAAAACCTTCATTTTGGGCGATACTTCATTTTTGGGCCCGATACTTCAGTGTTGGCGATATTCGTTTTGGGGCCGATACTCAGTTTTGGCGATACTTCATTTGTTGGAGATACTTCAGTTTTTGGCGATATTTCCCAGGGGTTGGGATACTTCAGTGTTGGCGTATTTCAGTTTTGGGGCGATACTTCAGTGTTGGCTTACCCCGGTTTTGGGCCCGATACTTCAGTTTTGGGAGATACTTCATTTTTTGGCTTTTAAAATTTCAGTGTTGGCATACTTCAGTGTTGGCGAAACTTCAGGTTTGGCGATACTTCAGTTTTGGGCGATCCCTTCGGGTTTTTGGCGAAAATTCAGTGTTGGAGATACTTTCAGTTTTGGGATACTTCTGTTGGCGGTATTTTCACTAGGAGTCTCATTTTCCCTTATTTCAGATTTTCTCGGGGTTTTAAAACAAGGTTGAGTTACAGCTCCGGGGGTTTTTTTAAAAGTTTTCGAGTTAAAGTTTCCTGAGCCTATTAAGAGTGTTGATTTACAGCTCACGAGCCTCGTGTTTTTTGGGAAATAACTTGACTAAGTCAGTCATACCTCATTCTAGTAAATTTATACCTTTTTACCAAGTCGATCAACCCTTTTTCTATACCTGTGTGGGGTGTGGGGTGTGTGGGTATGTGTGTGTTTTGGGGTGTGTGTGTGTATGTGTGGTGTGTGTTTTGGTTTTCAAATGTGGGGTTTGTGGTGTGTGTGTGTGTGTGTGGTGTGTGTGTTTGGGTTTGTGTGTTGGTGTGTATGGTGTGTATTTTGGTGTGTGTGTGTGTGTGTTTTTGGTGTGTGTGTGTGTATGTGTGTTGTGTGTGTGGGGGTGTGTGTGTGTGTGGGTGGGTTTTGTGTGTATGTGGTGTGTGTGTGTGTGTGCATATGGGGTTTTGGTGTGTGTGTGTGTGTGTGTGTGTGTGTGTGTGTGTGTGTGTGTGTGGTGGTGTGTTGTGGGGGTTGTGTGTGTGTTAGTGTGTGTATGTGTGTGTGTTTGTGTGTGTGTGTGGGTGTGTGTGTGTGGTGGGGTTGTGTGTGTGTGTATGTGTGGTATGTGTGTGTGTGTGTGGTGTGTTGTGTGTGTGTTTGTGTGTGTGTGTGTGGGGTGTGTGTATGTGTGTGAAAGTGTTTTGGTGTGTGGGGTGTGTGTGTGTGTGTGTGTGGTGTTGTTGTGGTGTGTGTGTGTGTGTGTTGTGTGTGGTGTATGGGGTGTGTTTGTGGTGTCATATGTGTGTGTGGGGTGTGTTTTGTGTGGTTGTGTTGTGTGTGTGTGTGTGTGTGTGTGTGTGTGTGTGTGTGTGTGTGTGTGTTTTGTGGTGTGTGTATGTGTGTGTATGTGTGGGGTGTGTGGTGTGTGTGTGTGGGGGTTTTGTGTGTGTGTGGTGTGTGTGTTTTGTGTGTGTGTATGTGTGTTATGTGTGTTTTGTGTGTGGTGTTGTGTGTGTGTGTGTGGTGTGTGGGGTGTGTGTGGGCGGTGTGTGTGTGTGTGTGTGTGTGTGTGTGTGTGTGTGTGTGTGTTTTTGGTGTGTGTTTAGGTGTGGGTATGTGTGTGTTGGTGTGTGTTGTGTGGGGTGTTTGTGTGTGTATGTGTGTGTGTGTGGGGTTGGGTGGGTGTGTGTGTGTGCGTGTGTGGTGTGTGTGTGTGTGTGGGGGTGGGGTGTGTTTTGTGTGGGTGGGGTGTGTGTTGTGTGTGGGGTGTGGTGGTGGTGGGTGTGAGTGTTGTTTGTGTGTTTGTGTGTGTGTGTGTGTGTGGTTGTTTTTGGTTTTACTCCCCCTTTTTGGAAACTCACCTTTTGTGGTTGCAGGGGTCGAGTCCTACCCCTGGCCCCGCCTTTTCCCCGGGGGGGTTTTGCTATAGCCCCTCTCTCTCCCCGCTCCAGAGCTTTATAAAAACCCTCTTTTTTTAAAACTGTTAGGGTTTTCCTGCCTCCACTACGTTTTTTCCTAGGCTATTCCACCCCTTACAATTTTTGGGAACTGAAAAAAACCCCCTTCCTACTTTTCTCTCTGATCATTTGTGTTTTCAATTTCCCAATTTGGGCCTCTTTTTTCTGTGCCCCCCTCCCCGGGAACATCCTGCCCTTTGTCCACCTTGTCTTTTCCCACGCAGTTTTTTATATGTCGTTATCAGGGTTTCCCTGACCCCCCTGTCCTCCCCGTGTCGTCAGGCCGATTTCCCTTTAAACTTTTTTAAAAGGGCATTTCCCCTTTGCTTGGAAAATAACCCCTTTTTGCAAACCTTTTTTACTTTCCCCTAGTTTTTTGACGGGCTTTTTCAAGTGCGGGTTCCAAACCCGGTGCTGCTTTCTCCAAATATGGGCCTGAAAATACACGGTGTACAGTTTTCCCCTTTAATGATTCCTTACTAAGGGTTTTCGGAATGCTGTTTTCAGGTTTCCAGGCCCCATATGCGGGGGCAGTTTTCCCGATTGAGGGGTCTTTTCCCGGGGACATGCTCGGTGTTATACTCACCCCAAGATCTTTTCTCCTTGAGTGGGTTTGCGTCTTTTTGGGCCCCTACCTATACTCTGTCTGTGGTTTTTTGTGCCCTTACCCTATCTTTAAAGAAATTGCCCTTTGGCGGATTAAATTTTGAGAAGCCATTTGCTGGACCAGGTGTCCAGTCTTTTCCAGGTTCCCTTTTAAGTCCTGCCTGGTCCCCCATCAGATTTAAATTTTCTCATTTTAAATTCACATCATCTTCAAACAGGGGAACTTTTGGGGGGGGGGGGTGGGTTAAAAACCCTTCCCCTCATGTCCTTCACAAATACCCAAAAAGCCTGGGCCAAAGGGGGCCCGACCCCTGTGGGACCCCGCTCGTCACAGGGGGCCCCCTGTGATACATCATTTTCGTACCCTGACTCGTTGTTGCCCCCTTTTTCCCGGGATTCCTGATCCATTGCATGCCCTTCCTGTTATAAGCGCCTGATGGGTCTAGCTTTGCCTAAAAACTCTTGTTTAGGAAAATGTGTCAAAAAAGGGCCCTTTTTGCCGTCCAAAAAGGGTGCAATCAAAACCCCCCCCTTTTCTTTTTGTCTTAATTCCCCGTTATTTTTTCATAAAACCCAGAAGGTTTGTGACACAGGGTTTGCCTTCCCTGAATCCGTGTGGTTGGCATTTATACTCCTGTTCCGTTCCCCGGTGCTCCAAACCCCTCTCCTCCTGATAAACTTCTCCCCTTTTTTTGCATTTCTATACACGTCAATGAACCCCAAAGGGCATAGTTTAGTGCCTCTTTCTGTTTTTTTTTTTTTTTTCCTTTTTTTTAAAATGGGGGAAATACATTTGCTGTCTTCCAAAACCTCAGGGAGTTCCCAGTTTCCAGGGATTTGTTTTAAGATTGTGGTAAGTGGTTTCGCACAAAATATCTGCTCCCCTCCAAGGACCCAAAGGGGAGATGTTTTGGGGCCCGGGCCCATTGGCCCCTTTTAGGGATCCCGTGTTTCCCCTTTGCGTTCTTTTAAACCCCCTCCCCAAACTGTATGTAAAGTCGTCCAAAACTTGTTGGGTATTCCTTGTTGGTGTCCCCATTTGGGTCTGTCCCCCCCGGGGCCTTCCTGTCTTTTACTGTAAAAACTTCCTTTTAAAAAACGTGTTTTGGGTCCTCACATACCCCTTGATCGTTTCTTGTGGTTTTCCCCCCCTTCTTTCCTCAGCCTTATCACCTGGTCCTTGCTGTTGTCTTCTTCCAATTGGCTTTAAAAGAGTTTCCGGGGGAATTTTTACTTTTGATGCTATGTCGTTTTCAAAACTGTCCCTGGGCCCCCCCCTCCTTATCTGCCCCATACTCGTTTCTGGGTCTTCTAAATAATCTCCCCTTGGGTTTTTCCCGGGTCCCCATGCCCCCTGTACCTTTTCCATTTTCTTTGCCCCTTAGCTTTTTTCCCCCCTCACCTTCGGGTAAACCCAAGGACTTTGTTTTTTGGTCCCTTCCCCATTTTTCTGTTTCCCTTGGGGAAAAAAACTTTCCTCTGCTCCCTTTCCCCTTTGTTGCCACCCTTTAAAAATTTCCCTCATCCCCGTTTACTGATTTTCCCCAAACCCTTTTTTCTGTCCCATGAACCTTTCCGCAGGATTTCTATAACCCGTTTTAGTCCCCCCCCTTTTTTAGTTTGGGCCCGTCCCCTTCAGTTCCTGTTACCTTTTCCCTTGTAAAATCTATAATATCAAAAAATCAGAAAACCCCAAAAGATCGCTAGCTCCCCGGGCCCCTCGAAAATATTCCTTTGATGTTTTGAATGCTCAGGGGAACACAAGATCCAGTCTTGTGGCTCATCCCCCCCCTCTTCTCTGGGTTTTGTCCCCGAAATGTTTTATGATTAGGTTTTTAAGTACCACATCCATCTCTTTGCTCTCCAAAGTTTTTGGGGCCCCCATGTGGCTCCAGGTTTTTCCCCGTCGACTCCCTTTTGGGTTGAAAAAAGCCCATTACCAGTAACTTTTTCTTTTGCTCGAGTGAGCTCTTTTTTGCCACCTTTTACCAGGTGTCCCCCCCATCACCCCCCTTTTTTCTTCGTAAATTTCCCCTCTTGGCCCTCCTGCGTTTTGTGGTGGGTTTTGGTTTTTAAAATCACTCCAAAGAAATACTTTAAGTTTTCCGGGCTGAAAGTACCTACAATGTAGCTCTTTCTCCAATCAAAGTCCCTTAAGCCTTTTCCCTTTCCTCAAATCCCCCTTGGGGTTTTTTGAGCAGTGCAAACCCCCCCCCCCCCTCAAATCCTTTTTTATCTTTCCCTCAGGAAACTGATATCCTGTTTGGAAGATTGTGTCTGTTATTTTCTCAGCGATTTTTTTTTCTGTGACTGCAAGGGTGTCCCGGGGGTTTTTCACTGATTCTTTCATTCCACCCTCATGGGTTTTTTCTTATTCCATCCCCTTTGTTTGTGTGTGTGTTGTGTTGTGTGTGTGTGTGTGTGTGTTTTGTGTGTGTGTTGTGGGGTGTTGTGTGTTTCGGTGGTGTGTGTGGGGTGTTTGTGTGTTGTGTGGTGTGTGGTGTGTGTGTGGTGTTGTGTGTGGTGTGTGTGTGTTTTGTGTGTGTGTGTTGTGTGGTGTGTTTTGTGTGTGTGTGTGTGTGTTTGTGTGTGTTTGTGTGGGGTGTGTGTGTGTGTGTGTGTTTTGTGTGTGTGTGTGGGTGGGGGGTGTGTGGTTTTGTGGGTGTGTGTGTGTTTTTGTGTGTGTGTGTGTGTGTGTGTGGTGGGGTGCGTAATCTACTTTTTATTAAATAAAATTTTAACATTAGGAAAACCTTTTATTTGGGTGGCTTTTGTCTCCTGTCTCACGCCTTTCAAATCATCATTACACCCACCATTGCTCCTGCATCCCCACACTTACCTCCTCTAAACCCCCAAAATTCTCCTGAGCAATAAAACCCGCATATGAAAATATTTCCCCTTCAACCCCCTCCTTTTTCCTTTTAGTCCTCTTTCACCAGTAACCCTTTTTAAAATCTTCACTATGTCTAGACGTCCTCCTTGGGTTTTTCCCCCCGTTATTTTTTACTTTTGCACAGTAAATAAAAGATTGAATATTTTTTTCAGTTTTTTAGAGTTGGAAGTGGGGAAAAATCTGGGGAATGAATTTAGTGGGGGGGGATCCAAAACATAGCTTTTTAAACAGAGGTACTCTAAGGCCCCTTTTAAACAGGGAGAGAGGGACCCCGCGCAACAAAGAAAAGACGGGGGCCCAAAACTGCTACATACCTCTGCAGCCCAAATAAAGGGGTAACGGTATCCGCATCCAACCCCGCAGAACATCCTCACACTTTTTTGATCTGCATCCCCATCCCCAAATTTGCGTTTTGGGAAAAAACATACCCATAGCATCCCCAAACCAAAACCACGGGAAAATCCGCATCAACCTTTCCCCGGAACAACCACCCCAAATTTTTCGCATTCCCCATCCGCCAAAAAAAGTAAGACATCCTCATACACAAACCCCCCGGGTTCATCTCAAGATGAGTAAGTTTCCTGGGGGCGCTGGGGAACGACTGGGGTCCACATAATTACTGCCTGAAAGAAAAGAAAAAAAATTTCATTTTTTTTTAAAAAAAAAGATTATACTTTTCCCTTGATAAAATAAATTAAAAAAAAAAATTACTTTTTGGGGTCATTTGTATAATATTTCCCAAAATCTGCCCAGTTTTTCACAATAAACGCTAGTTTTAAAAAATCACACGGGATAAATTTTGAATTTAAAACCCGGCATAGTTTTTTAAATAACTAGGATAGTTTTTAAAAATAAACTGGGATAGTTTTTTAATATCTGGGGTAGTTTTAAAAAAATCTGCCATTTGTTTGTAACTTAAACTGGGATAGTTTTAACTAAAACTGAGAGAATTTTTAACTAATCAGGTAGGTTTTTTGTAATATGACTAATTTTTAAATAAAATGGACTATTTTTTTCCCCAATATTGGCCCAGTTTAACCCCAAAGAAGCTATTTTTAAAAATGTTGGCTGTTGTTTTTTTGAATAGGGGCCCAGTTTTAGGTTTTAAAAAAAGGTAGTTTTTGTTAATATGGGATAATTTTTTGTTAATATGGGCTATTTTTAAATTAAATAAAAAGTTTTTATCTTATGTAGCAAAATTTTTGTTATAGGATGGTCATTAAAATGATCTGGTTTAGTTAATATGGGCCCAGTTTTTTTTAATTTTAGTTAGTTTTAAAATTTAAATGAGCTAGTTTTTGTTTAAAATGAGCTAAAATTTTTGTTTAAAGTGGGGGTGTTTTAGTTTTAAAATGAACCCCAGTTTTTTTTTAATATGAGCTAGTTTTTTGTTAATATGGGGTTTGTTTTAGTTAAAGGGACTAGTTTTAGTTAACATGGGCTAGTTTTAGTTTAACAAAGGGGTAGGTTTTTGTTTAAAAAGGGGCTAGTTTTGTTTTAAAAAAGGGCTATTTTTTGTTTAAAAATAGGGCTAGTTCTAGTTTAAAATGGACTAGTTTTTTGTTTTAAATTGGGCTAAATTTTAGTTAACATGGGTAGTTTTAGTTTAAAGTTTTCTAGTTTTAGTTTTAAAATGGGCTAGGTTTTTTTTTTAATAAGAGCTAGTTTTTTGGTTTAAAATGGGTAGTTTTTTAGTTAATAAGGGCTAGTTTTTTGTTAAAAAATGGGCCCAGTTTTTGATAATTAAAGGGGTAGTTTTTTTGTTAACATGGAATATTTTAGTTTTTAAAATGGGCTTTTTTTTAGTTTAACCCTGGACTAGTTTTTTGTTAACAGGGGGTTTTTTAGTTAACATGGACTAGTTTTTGGGTTTTTATGGGGTAGTTTTGTTAACAAGGGCTAGTTTTTGTTAAAAAGGGGTAGTTTAGTTAAATGGACTAGTTCTAGCAAAATGGGCTAGTTATAGTTAACAAAGGGGTAGTTTTAAAAATGAACTAGCTTTAAAAGGAAAACCCACAAAATAACCCACAAGTACCGGGAAGTACCAACAAGTAACCCGGGAATTTCCCGGGAAATTTTTAGAGTAAGGGCACACGTTTAAGGGATCTTTATTGGGTTTATTGAAATGTTTCGTTACCCTACCCATCTACACTAAAAAGCCTGAGTTGGGGCGGGTTGGAAAAACCATTTAAAAATTTTTTGTTTTTTGTCTATACAACGGACGCCCAACACCACCAAGGGTCTCGACTGTAAAATAGACTGAGGGAAGCGTATGGTTGTGGCTTTTTTCAACAGCAAAAACCACCCCGGTCTAGGTTACCTTTAATTCTGAAATTTTAAATAGAAAGGGCCACTAGATGTTTTTGGTTTTGACAGCATAGAGGAAAAAAAATTTTTCTTTTAAACAAAAAATCATAATAAGAAATTTAGTGTCTTAGGGCCCACTGGGGGGGGGAAAAAAACTTAAAAAAAAAAAGGGCTAGTGGTGTGGGGTGAGTCAAATTTTAAAATAAAATTTAATTTAAAAAAGGGTTAAAAATTTTAAAAATAAAATCTCGCCTTTTCCCAATTTTGACTTTCCCCTCTGCTAGTTCCCTCTCTCGTATTTTAACTAAAAAAAATGTCCTTTTTGAAATTTAACAAAAACCGGGCATGAGTATTAAAAAAAAAATTTCCCCAAGGGAAAAATTTAAAAACGGCTGTATATCCGGTGTTGGGTTACGTAAAACCTTTAACATAACAGTTTAAAAATTATAAAAAGTTTAAACAAATTCGAAATTATTTCCGTTTATCTTAGCTATAAATTTTTCCATCAGAAAGAAAAGTTTTCCAAATAACCCAGAAAAAAAAAATAACCTTTTTCCCTTTTTAGGTGTGTTTGAAAAGGGCAAAAAATGTTAAAGGGTGCAGTAGGGCGGAGGAAACTTTTTTTTTTATTAATTTTTTCAACCTTCAGGGCTTTGTGAAAATTTTCCTTTTTATCAAATATTCTCGTCATTTTTCCTAATATGGGGCTATTTATTTCGCAAGAGTTAGGGCCACCCTAAAGGGCCCAAAGTCTTCATTTTTTACAAATTTTGTCTCCCCGATAAAGATGGGTAAAAAAAAATCGTTTCCCGTCCAAAAATGGGGTGAAATAATTTTTTCCACAAGGAAACTATCACACCCAGGGGTGTTTCCCGGTTTACTTCCCCCCAACAATTTTGAAGCCAAAATAGTAGCCTCCCGTAAAAAAATCAGGACTCAAATTTTTAGAGAATTTTTTGAATCCCAACGCCACCCCCACTTTCAGAATTAACTTTTCCCTCTTAGGGGAAATTTGGGAAATTAAAAATTTTGTTTTTTTTTATCTTCAGGATATAATAATTATAATCTTTTGGGGGGGGGAAATTTTTTTTTGGCAAATTTGGGGAAATTTTTTTTGATAATATGTTGACCTTTGTCTGAAAAAATTACTAGAAAAATAAAAGTCAAAAAAAACCCTGTTGGGGGCATTCACAAACAACCCCGACTTACGACATAACCATTTTTTTTGGGGTTAGGGGAAATTAAAATTTTTTGTAATATTTTTTCTCTCCATTTTATCGGGGAAATTTTATATTATTTCTTATTTAAAAATTGCCAAACATTTGGGGAAAAATTTGTCGATTTTATTTTTACGCCACAGTATAGAAACAACACTTTGGGTTAAACAATATCAGATCGGAAAACTTTTTGAAAAGGGGCTCCTAATTCCTTCAGACACAGCAACATCTTGGGGTCCCTTTATACAGGGGAAATTTTATGTTTTTAAACTTTAAAAAGCATGGGCCTACTTCAAAATGGGATTGTCCAAAGTGAAACCCCTTACGACTGCTTTACCTCCCCCTGTTTTACAGTACGTCTCTACTCGCTTTTGGCATTCTTATCAAGATTGATGGACTTATTACAGGACTTTCCAAACTGGGTGGACTCATTACCTCAAACTCTGATCTTCACCATTTTTTTGGGGCTGATGAAGCCCCCAGTGTGTCGGGAAAAACCTTTCAAAAAAAGATACCCAAGTGTTGGGACAGGTTTTTTAAAATTTTCAACCTTTGGGCGGTTCTCTGAACCATTTATTACACTGGGGAAATTTTTCGGGGCCCCCAATTTAAAACCCTTGGGCCGCAACTGAAAATTTTTACAAATACCGAGTGGTGAAAACTAACCTTTTTAACTCACAGAGAAAGGGAAATTGGCCAAAAGAACACATTTCTGTCCTCCCACAGACCCGTGGTCCCTGGCCAGCTCTAAGGTTCGAAAAACATAAAGAGTTTGCAAGCAATTAAAACAAATTTTCTAGTTGTTATTTTTCATTTTTTTTTCAAGAGGGTGGGTTTTAGTGCCCCTTTTTCAACTCTTTAACCTAACAAATTTTTCTTCCCTTCCCCTTTTAAACAAATATTATTACCTTTATTTCCTTAGAGCTTTTTCCCATTCTCCCGGGGGGATATTAATAATAATTAAATTTAAAATTTAATCATTTTTTAAATTTTTATTAAATTTTTATTTTTTATTATTATTATTATTATTTTATTTTTATTATTTTATTTTTAATTTTATTGTATATTATTACTATTACTGAATTTGACAATATATTTAATTTGCAATTTTTACCTCAAAACTTCAAAACAATTAGAAAAACACACACACACACACCACACAAAAAAAACCCACACACACACACACACAAACACGGAGAAAACCCGGGGTTTTTTTGGTGGAAACCTTGGGAAAAGAAGATTGGGAGGGAGAGCTCACGAAAAAGGGGTAAAAAGGGGGGAATAAACTAAAGAAATAGGCAAGAAAATGGAGGAGAGGAAAGCTTTCAGAGTGCAGGAAATAGGAGCTAAAGGGCCCAAAACAACAGAAGCTAAGTACAGTGCCTTAAAGAGGACTAAAAAATCTGAAACAGCCTAAAGAACCCCAAAAGGAAAAGTATAGCCAAAATATCAGGGGAAATTTTTACATAGTTTACGGACGAGGTGGGCTGTAGGGAGCAAAGGAGCCAAAACTGGAAAACAAAGGCACTAATTTAACCCACGTGGGGCCTTGGAAAAAAAACGAGGAAACACATGGGAAAAAATGGGGGACTAAAAAATTTTGAAAGGGGCCTTTGCAAAATTTCGAGACTCTAATAACAATAAAGTGGCCAGGGAAAAACCCGAGCAGGAAAGACAGGCCACTGAGCACAGGGACATCAGCTAGGAAAGAGATTGAAGGAAAAGGAAAAGGGTTTAAAGGAAAGGAGCTATAACAACCCCAGGGGATGCCCAAAAGGGGAAAAACAGTTGGAGGGGGCGAAAAGGGGGGGCCCCTTTTGCAAGAGGGAAAAAAAGGCCAGGGCCCAAAATGATTTTCAAAGCAAAAAATCAGGGTCAAAACAGGAAACCGGGAAAAAGAAAAACACGACTAAGGGGCAAACTGGAGAACCCGGGGAGTGTACCTCGATTTAAAAACAAACACAAGAAGAAAGGAAAAATACTGAAAGAGAGGGTACCCAAAAACCCAAAAGGGGAAAAAGGGGGGCAAGGGCTGAGATGAGCAGGAGAAAAACCCCAAATCAGGCGGAAAAGCAAACACAACCTCCTCCCGAAGCACCCACAAAAAAAACCAAAACCTGGAACCCCAAAAAACCCAAAAGAACAATCTAAACCAAAACCCCCACACTGTTCCCCTTTTTTGTCCCCCCCCCCCCCCCCATATCACAAACCCCACCCCTACACAACCCCCCATAAGCACTCTGCCCCTTCCCCCCTTTACAAACCCACCCCCCCAGCAACCCCTATAGGGCCCCTTTCCCCGGGCCCTTCCCCTCCTCCAGGCCCCCCCATTCTCCCTGGGGCCCCAGTTTTTTAAAAAAAAAAGTTGAAGGTTTGGAAAAGGGAAAATGGATGGAATAAAGAAAAAATGTGAGGGAGGGCATTAAAAAATCATAGCAGTCACGGGGAAAAGAAACTCCTGAGAAAAAAAACAGATGCAATCTTCCCACCCCGGATACAGATCCCCGAGGAAAGATAGAAGGGGAAGGGGGGAGGAAGGGGTTGCATTTCTCATTAAAAACCGATGGGTTTTTGAGGAAAAAAAAGGAAGGGAAAGGGCGGAATTGGAGAAAAAAGGGGTTTAATTGGGAGGTACAAATTTAGTCTGGGGGGAAAATAAAGGGATCCCTTTCAGTGATGAAAAACCCCCCCACAGAACTGCACGAGGCCAACAAGACACCAAAATTGGCCGCCAATTAATTTTAATGAGGACATTAGAGCATTCCAGGGGATTTGAATAGATTTATGCAGTGTCGGAGAATGGCAATTTCCCTTTTTAAAAAAGACAAATGCAAAGTCTAAATGTTGGACAGGGGAAATAACCATGCCACAAAATTTAAAATACATAAAAAAAAAAACTTTTAAAAATTTCGGATTACGAAAAAGGGTTTAGGATTTTTGGTTTGCAGTAATCTAAAAACCCAAAACAACATGCAAAAAGTGGTTCGCAAAAAAGGTAAAAAAGGGAAACCTTTGGGTTATAGCAAGAAGGGATAAAAAAATAGTATTTCCCCAGGTTGTTCTTAACTTTATATTTTTGGTTAAGGGCCCCATTTAGGGGTTTGGCGCACAATTTTTGGTCACCGTATTAAGAAAGGATATAAAAAGCTCTGGAAGAAAGTACAGAGGAGGACAAAATTGTTCCCATGTATCAGAAAACTTCCCTAAGAGGATAAACTGGGTCCCCGAATTTTTACTCCTAAAAGGCTTAGAATTAGAAGGGATATAACTGAGATTAAAAAATGGGGAAAAAAAGGGAAATTTTAAAGGGGGTGTAAATAGTGTGCAAAAAAAAACTAAATGACAAAGGCTTGCGTAATGGCTTTAAATTTGGGAAAAAAAAAAGATTCAGGAAGGATGTAGAAAAACACTGGTTTTTGGTAAAAAGAGTTTTTTGGATGAATGGAACAAACTTCCCCATGCCCCCATAGAAGCTAAGACGTTGTTTATTTTAAAAATAGGTTGGAAAAAAACATAAGTTGTTTTGGGTGGGGGTGAGCTGGACCTGAACCCAACCCTTTGCAAATAGGTCCGGGTGCCGTGCTCCTTTCCCCGGTTAATGTGACCCAACTTGGGCTAGGTCAAAGGGATTGGCCTAAGCTAGTGGGGGGAATTGGACCTGCCTTTGCAAGGGGCAGTAGGGCCTGCTGCAGTGGTCCTGTTCCTTATGTTTTTAAGGGTTTTTAAGGGGAAAGGGAAAACGAAAGGAGCAACAGAGGGAATGGTGGAAAAAACTAAACTGAGGGGGCCAAAAAAGCCACTCAAGGAAAACAAATTTTCTGGTTTTTGGGCGATTTCCCAAATCAGGGAGATTGATTTGGGAAAACCTGGAGCCACATGGGGGCCCCAAACAGGAGAGCCAAGATTTATGGATGTGGTACTGGGAAAACCCCATGCATCAACATGTTAGGGGGCACTACCAGAGAAAGGGGTGAACCAGCATGAGACGGATCCATGTTCCCCCCTGAGCAGTTCGGGCATTTAAGACAAACACACATGAGAGGCCCCTTTGGGGCTAGTGATCACGTATTTTTTGAGCTTTGAATATGTAGTAGGGGGTTACAAGTGGAGAGGGTAACAGGGTAGAAAGGGAAAAACCAAAAATTTAAAAGGGGGGAAATTTCACAGATAAGAGGAACTTCCCACAGGTGTTCATTGGGGCAAGAATTGGGAGGAAAGCAGTAAAGAAAGATTTGGCTACATTTAAAAACAAAAACAAAAGGAAACAAAAGGAAAGGGTTTTTTTCCAAGGGGGAGCAAAAAAATAATGGGAAGACCAGAACGACCCCTTTGGTTTTTCCCGAAGGTGTAAGGAGGCCAAAACGAATTTCACTGTTGAATGGAAAAAATACAGGGCCAGGGCATCTCTCCGTGGGCCCCTTTGAGAGGGACCAATTTTTTGCTGTGTTGCCACTAAACACCCAAATTTTTTAAAACTTCCTTGAAACTGGGCAACTACCTGAGGTTTTTGGAAAATGGCAAAAAGTAGTTCCCCCCTTTTTTTTTGGAAAGGAGACAGAAAGAGGCACAAAACTAAAAACCAGTGTCACTGATGTGTATAGTATGCAAAAGTCTGGAAAAAAAAAATTTCAGGGGAAGTGGTGGAGACCTGGAAAGGAAACATTATAAAAGACAACCAAATCCTTTGTCACCGAATTCGGGAGTTTTTTGGGCAAGGTAAAAAAAAGAAGTAAGCACAAGACAGAGGGGTGGGGGTTTTTTTATTTTCTTGGGCTGCAAGTTTAAGGGGGTTCGTGGAAAGTATATTTTTGGGTTAAACCCCCACTTGTTGGATGGTAACACTTATATTAGCAGAGTGTGAAAGGAGGAGCCCAGCCAGGTCTGTCCTGTTGCCTGGTAGATCTACGGTGAACTGAGAACAAGACTGGGAGCGCAGAGCTCACAAAGGCATCACGTGACGTCACACAAGCTAGTCACTGAGCCTAGCACGGGGTCGTGTATGTAAAACATATGGATGGTACTAACTATGATACTCAGATAAGCTATACAACACATGTAGGGGATCAGCAACTATGCTGACAGCTCGGTCATGTTACGTATGTCGTCTCGACATACAATACTATGCTATAGGCTGAACAGGCAGGTGGCTCTGGGCTGATTCTATACAATAACAAAGACATATATAACTTAAAACTAAAGGATAGTATTGATCGATCGATCTGTATTCATGCACTCTACGGATTCTGAGGAAGAATATATATTTACAAAGGTGAAAGTAAATTAACAGCAAACTGCTGGTGTATATATGCTCGTATTTTAGGTAACACTGCTAGTGTATATATACCAGTATTTTAGGCAGACTGCCTGTGAGATTATGGGGACCGGAGGGTAATATCCTTCAAGGAGAGGTGCCTTGATACTGGTGAGGGGCTCTTGATCCAGGAAAATAGAGCCACCCTCTCTTTGGATCAAACCTGATTACCTTACACATCCTAAGGCGCTGTATGACCCCAACAAGTTCAGTGCTTCTCGCTGGTTAAAGTGATGGAGGGTAATAGGTTTTGTACTGCTGTGTTGTGGGTGGTTGCTGATTGAAGGGGGGAGGGGAGGGGAGGGGGAATGTAGGCCAAGGTCTTCATTGGTGGTGCTCCTGTTCCCCTCCACTTGCACCTGTATGATCACTCAAGTCTGTGTCATCATCACCACTATCACCACCACTAACCACCACCACCACCACCCACCACCATCACCACCTGCCTGCACCACCACCACTACTAACCACCACCATCATCACTATCACCAATATCACCACCACCCACCATCACCACTAACACCACTATCACAACCTACCACCCACCATCACCACTAACACCACTATCACAACCCACCACCACCACCACCATTACCACTAACCACCATCACCGCCACCACTGTGGGTCCTCCACCTTCTGGGTCAATACTACACCTAATAGTCTAAGAAATAATGCTGCAACATAATAACTAACTCAGCGTTGTAAGACCATTGCAAATTTACCACTTTCTGTAATAATAATAACAATATAAATATGCTAATGTGTTCAACATAAAATTATATTAGTTTCTGCTCTGTAAACCATTCAGGTTTTGGTGGTCTTGCGGGTCCCAGGCAGGAATAGTTTGGCTGACCAGGCGGTGGTTAGTGGAGCTGGGCAGCGAGAGTGGAACTTTGGAAACCAGACACTGGTAAATTTGTTAGCAAATGTTTGTTGGAGTCGCGTGAAGTGTTCTTCTTTATATAGTGTGTAGGTAAGCGTGGTGTGTGTCTGCTGGAGCGTTGTATCTCTCTTATGTGTTCTCCCCTCAGCTCTACCTCTGATATATTATTGTATATTATATAGTGTGTAGGTAAACGTGGTGTGTGTCTGCTGGAGCGTTGTATCTCTCTTATATGTTCTCCCCTCAGCTCTACCTCTGATATATTATTGTATATTATATAGTGTGTAGGTAAACGTGGTGTGTGTCTGCTGGAGCGTTGTACCTCTCTTATATGTTCTCCCCTCAGCTCTACCTCTGATATATTATTGTATATTCCTCTTGCGGCCACTTGGCTGTAGTGGCTGGTATGCTGCAGTTACCTACTCGCAGTGGTTGGTATGCTGCAGTTACCTGCTCGCAGTGGTTGGTATGCTGCAGTTACCTGCTCGCAGTGGTTGGTATGCTGCAGTTACCTGCTCGCAGTGGTTGGTATGCTGCAGTTACCTGCTCGCAGTGGTTGGTATGCTGCAGTTACCTGCTCGCAGTGGTTGGTATGCTGCAGTTACCTGCTCGCAGTGGTTGGTATGCTGCAGTTACCTGCTCGCAGTGGTTGGTATGCTGCAGTTACCTGCTCGCAGTGGTTGGTATGCTGCAGTTACCTGCCCGCAGTGGTTGGTATGCTGCTTCTACCTGGCTGCAGTGGCTGGTATGCTGCATCTACCTGGCTGCAGTGGCTGGTATGCTGCATCTACCTGGCTGCAGTGGCTGGTATGCTGCATCTACCTGGCTGCAGTTGCTGGTATGCTGCATCTACCTGGCTGCAGTTGCTGGTATGCTGCATCTACCTGGCTGCAGTTGCTGGTATGCTGCATCTACCTGGCTGCAGTTGCTGGTATGGTGCAGCCACCTAACTGCAGTGGCTGGTATGGTGCAGCTACCTGGCTGCAGTGGCTGGTATGCTGCAGCCATCTGGCTATAGTGGCTGGTATGCTGCAGCCACCTAACTGCAGTGGCTGGTATGCTGTAGCCATCTGGCTATAGTGGCTGGTATGCTGCAGCTACCTGGCTGCAATGGCTGGTATGCTGCAGCTACCTGGCTGCAGTGGCTGGTATGCTGCAGCTACCTGGCTGCAGTGGCTGGTATGCTGCAGCTACCTGGCTGCAGTGGCTGGTATGTTGCAGCTACCTGGCTGCAATGGCTGGTATGCTGCAGCTACCTGGCTGCAGTGGCTGGTATGCTGCAGCTACCTGGCTGTAATGGTTAGCATATTATACCATGATGAACACTGTAGCTTAACAATGTTCCTGGTTGCTGAACTATAGTTAAAGACAAAGTATTCGCAGGACACTGTGTAATATACACATAGTTCTGACCACTGATTGTTGACAACAGTGAGTAGGTCGAACCTATGTTATGTGCTGGTGTGTGACGTTGAAGGCCTATCGAGTACATGAGGGTCATTAAAGCCTATCGACCACGCTGGGGAAGGGAGGTCAAGGACTTTCCACTACAAACTGGCCATAAAGCTGTCACACAGCCGCTGTGATAAAAGCCTACTGACTTCAGTGGCTGTGATTAATTTTAAATTGGCTAGACGGCTTGCAGCCTTCAAATGTATGCAGCACCCTTCATTCACACAACATAGACCAGGGGAAAATACAGTAGTACCCCAGGAATGTGACAAAGTGAAGAGGTACCTCATAGCAACTAGCACCCACCTCACCAAGACGACGATACCGCCACACACACACACACACACACACACACACACACACCACACACACACACACACACACACACACACACACACACACACACACACACACACACAGGAGCTTGGACTCGACCCCTGCAACCTCAACTAGGTGAGTACACACACAGAACAAGAGTATAAACGCCAACCAGCATGGATTCATGGAAGGAAAATCCTGTGTCACAAACCTTCTGGAGTTTTATGATAAAGTAACAGAAGTAAGACACGAGAGAGAGGGGTGGGTTGATTGCATCTTCTTGGACTGCAAGAAGGCCTTTGACACAGTTCCTCACATGGCTTGCTTCTGCAGTGTTTTAAAAACTGAGTTTGGAGAGTTGAAGGAGGAGGTCTTGCTTCTCCAGGAGGAGATTAGGAGGCTGAAGGTCCACCTCAATGGGCCTGGGAGAGAGTGTGAGGTGGTTGGAGATGTGGGGAATGAGGCTTCTAGCAGTGAGGTGCAGTCTGTCTCTCACTGTGAGGAGGCTGTAGGTGGGGAGGTAGCAACGGGTACCAGCAGTGAGGTGCAGCCCAGCACCTGCTACAAGTGGCGAGTTGTTCACAGTAATGGGAGGCGCATCAGAGTAAGGAAAGTTAAGAGTGAAGATCTGAAGGTAGGAAATCGCTTCTCTGTTCTCCAGGATGAATGTACTTCAGTGGCCAGTGAAGGTAAGGGTACTACTGCCCCTGCTAATGAAGGTAAGCGCATTCTTGTGGTTGGTGACTCTCAGGTAAGATATGTTGACCGTGCTTTTTGTAATAGGAATAAGAAGATGAGAGATAGAGTGTGCTTCCCTGGAGCTGGTGTTGGGGACATTGTCAACAGACTGGATAATATCATGTCAGGTAATGGGAACAAGCCTATTATCTGTCTCAGTGCTGGTGGAAATGATATTGGGAAGGGTAGGAGAGAAGAGCTGCTAGATAAGTACAGGTCAGCTATAGATTTCATTAAGTCTAAGGGAGGGATCCCAATCATATGTAGCATCTTGCCTAGAAGGGGAGTAGGAAATGAATGGTTGTCTAGGGCAATTGGTGTAAATTGCTGGCTAGACAGATACTGCAAGGAACTTGCAATCCCATTCATTGACAACTGGAACAACTTTTATGGCAAACATGATATGTATGCAAGGGATGGGGTTCATCTCTCTGGGGCAGGGGTGGTAGCACTTGCAGACTCGATTGAGAAGGCCATTGGTGAAATGCCTATGATTTTAAACTGATGGAAGATAGAGGTATGGGTGTGTGTGGGAAACATGCAGGTTGCAACACTAGGGTTGGAAACAGTAAATGTAAAAAGGCATTCAGCATGAAGTTATAAATAAAGACAATAGAACAGGTCAGAAAACAAAGGGGGACAGCAGAGGGCAGCAAGGGACTAGCTCCCTTAAGGTTTACTATACTAATAGCAGGAGTGTTAGAAATAAGATAGATGAGCTAAGATTAATTGCAAGTGCAGGAAACATAGATATTATTGCTATAACAGAGACCTGGCTCAATCTGAAAGATAGAGAGATGCCATCTGAATGTCACATACAAGGCTATAAATTATTCCACACGGGACAGGGTCAACAGGAAAGGGGGTGGAGTAGCGGATGTAGTCAGAGACAATTTAAATTGTTTGTGTTAGACAAGATATTAAATAGAAGCGTCACCCAAACTGAATCTTTTTGGGTTTACAGCTTCTCGAGGGCCGGGGAAAAACTAATTTTGGGTGTGATTTACAGGGCCCCAAATCTTGATAGGGAGTGCAGTAAACTTCTATGGGACGAAATTCGTAAGGCATCTACATACGAAAATGTTGTGCTAATGGGAGATTTCAACTATAGACAGATTGACTGGAGCAATTTGACAGGAAATTTAGAGTCGGGGACTTTCTTGATACGATCCAGGATTGTTTTTTAAAACAGTTTGTGACAGAGCCAACTAGGGGAAATAACCTCCTTGACTTGGTTCTTGCCAGTAGGGAAACACTAATTAATAATCTTGAGGTTAATGGTGAGCTTGGGGAGAGTGATCACAAATCACTCAGTTTTAACATATCATGGAATTCCCCTAATAATGGCAATCAAGTCTCCGTCCCTGACTTTCGCTTGGCTGATTTCATAGGACTGAAAAATTACTTAGGTGGGCTGAACTGGAATGACCTGACTAGGGGTCAGGTAGGTGGTGATGGTTGCCGATATGATGCTTTCCAGGGCATAGTTCTAGCTGCTCAGTCAAATTATTTTTCCAAATAGGGAAATCAGATCAAACAAAAATGATCCTAACTGGATGAACAATAGATTAAAATATCTGATTGGTCAAAAGAGAGGCATATATAGGCAAATCAAAAGAGGAGAGGGGCAATTAAGAAATCGATATATTCAGTTAAAGAGAGAAATAAAAAAGGGAATTAGAAAAGCAAAAGAGATTATGAGGTTAAAGTTGCAAGAGAATCGAAGACTAACCAAAAGGATTCTTTCAGGTATACAGAAGTAAGATCAGGGACAAGATAGGCCCACTCAAAGTTCCTCGGGTCAGCTCACTGACAGTGATAAGGAAATGTGTAGAATTTTTAACACATACTTCCTCTCAGTTTTTACACAGGAGGATACCAGTGATATTCCAGTAATGATAAATTATGTAGAACAGGACGATAATAAACTGTGCACTATTAGGGTCACAAGTGACATGGTCCTTAGGCAAATAGATAAATTAAAACCTAACAAATCCCCAGGCCCTGATGAACTGTATGCAAGGGTTCTAAAGGAATGTAAAGAGGAGCTTAGCACACCTTTGGCTAATCTTTTCAACATATCACTACAAAACTGGCATGGTGCCAGATAAGTGGAAAATGGCAAATGTGATACCTATTTTCAAAACAGGTGACAGGTCCTTAGCTTCGAACTATAGACCAATAAGCCTAACCTCCATAGTGGGAAAATTTATGGAATCAATAATTGCGAGGCAGTTCGTAGCCACCTTGAAAAGCATAAATTAATCAACGAATCTCAGCATGGTTTTACAAAGGGACGTTCCTGCCTTACGAATTTATTAACTTTTTTCACTAAGGTATTTGAGGAGGTAGATCATGGTAAAAGAATATGATATTGTGTTTTATGGACTTCAGTAAGGCTTTTGACAGGGTCCACATCAGAGACTATTGAGGAAAATTAAAGCACATGGAATAGGAGGAGAAATTTTTTCCTGGGGTAGAGGCAATGGTTGACAAATAGGCAGCAGAGAGTTTGCATAAATGGGGAGAAATCAGAGTGGGAAGCGTCACGAGCGGTGTTCCACAGGGGTCAGTGTTGGGCCCCCTGCTGTTCACAATCTACATAAACGACATAGATGAGGGCATAAAGAGCGACATCGGCAAGTTTGCCGATGACACCAAAATAGGCCGTCGAATTCATTCTGACGAGGACATTCGAGCACTCCAGGAAGATTTGAATAGACTGATGCAGTGGTCGGAGAAGTGGCAGATGCAGTTTAATATAGACAAATGCAAAGTTCTAAATGTTGGACAGGACAATAACCATGCCACATATAAACTAAATAATGTAGATCTTAATATTACGGATTGCGAAAAAGATTTAGGAGTTCTGGTTAGCAGTAATCTGAAACCAAGACAACAGTGCATAAGTGTTCGCAATAAAGCTAATAGAATCCTTGGCTTCATATCAAGAAGCATAAATAATAGGAGTCCTCAGGTTGTTCTTCAACTCTATACATCCTTGGTTAGGCCTCATTTAGATTATGCTGCACAGTTTTGGTCACCGTATTACAGAATGGATATAAATTCTCTGGAAAATGTACAAAGGAGGATGACAAAGATGATCCCATGTATCAGAAACCTTCCCTATGAGGATAGACTAAGGGCCCTGAAACTGCACTCTCTAGAAAGACGTAGAATTAGGGGGGATATGATTGAGGTTTATAAGTGGAAGACAGGAATAAATAAAGGGGATGTAAATAGTGTGCTGATAATATCTAGCCTAGACAGGACTCGCAGCAATGGTTTTAAGTTGGAAAAATTCAGATTCAGGAGGGATATAGGAAAGTACTGGTTTGGTAATAGAGTTGTGGATGAGTGGAACAAACTCCCAAGTACCGTTATAGAGGCCAGAACGTTGTGTAGCTTTAAAAATAGGTTGGATAAATACATGAGTAGATGTGGGTGGGTGTGAGTTAGACCTGATAGCTTGTGCTAACGGGTCGGTTGCCGTGTTCCTCCCTTGAGTCAATGTGACCTGACCTGACTAGGTTGGGTGCATTGGCTTAAGCCGGTAGGGACTTGGACCTGCCTCGCATGGGCCAGTAGGCCTTCTGCAGTGTTCCTTCGTTCTTATGTTCTTATGTAAAGGCATATCTGGCACGCACAGATCATTACTGCTAATCTCAAAATTCGGAGGGAACTTGAACACACAAGTAAAATTTTCTGAAAAACTGATCAGCTAATAAACACACAGTGGACAACTTCATTCATCTTGAACATCTAAATATACAAGCTATGTACATTTAAACCCAACTCTGTGAGGGTAAGATTTACGTATGCAGAATGGTTATCATCTTTGGGAGGATCGAATTCCTTTGCAATGGCTAACACATGCCTTGACTGAGGGAGATCTGAAAAAGTATCTACAAAGGATACAGCTACATTCACTAGTGTCTGTGGAATTACTAACTGGTATACTCTTCTGACTCAAGAAATCGTAATGACACGATTGCAAACAAACCATACCCCCGGCCGGGATTGAACCCGCGGTCATAGAGTCTCAAAACTCCAGCCCGTCGTGTTAGCCACTATGACCGCGGGTTCAATCCCGGCCGGGGGTATGGTTTGTTTGCAATTGTGTCATTACGATTTCTTGAGTCATGTTGACGGCAGTGAAGGGACTTGAGCTAGAGTTCGTCACGGCCACGTTAGCTGGAGATTCGTCTGTAAAAACTTGCATTTGTGGTCACAGAGGTGCCTGTGCTAACCTTCCTATGGTGTAGAAATATACCTAGTTGGATGAATCTTATTGTGGCTAGCTGGTCTAGTGGCTAACGCGACGGGCTGGAGTTTTGAGACTCTATGACCGCGGGTTCAATCCCGGCCGGGGGTATGGTTTGGTTATACTCTTCTGCTTGGAGTACTCAACTCAGCTGTTTGATACAGTAATTCTTGGCTCATTACAAAGTCACTAATGGGTTCTGGTGGCTTCACAGTCAGAACAAGATCTTCCTGGAGCAGGAATCGAATCACACCAGACCACAAGGGATCGGTTCTTTCTTACTGGAGGAATGTGCAAACTCAGTGGAGCGGATGACTCTCCCTGGTTGAAAAAAGTAACGCTATAACACGCAATATGAGCAAGGGAGAACGGATCTACTATCTCTCACTGCAAGCACAGAGGAAAAGAAATGAATACGGTCAACAATACTGGTATTCAATCTGAGTCGCACGCAGTGACGCTTACAAACGTTAACAACGTGAAGATTACTCGAGAAACAACTTTGTACATTGCAAGAATTACTGTCACCTAGGATGGGATCACCATCTGGAACACTAGGAACAACAACAGACACTCTAGTGAGTACACTAGCCGCGACAGAGACATCATTCTGCAGACTGCATGTGACATCAACAAGATATGGCATTACAAGTTTCAAGTAATCGTTTTCTGACAAGGCGTCCCCTGTGGAGAAACTACTACTTGAACTAGCAGACATTGCAGGGATAGGCTGTGCACTCAAGGCAGTCTGAGTGTCCTCGGACACTTGAGGCAACGGAACACTATCCTGCATGTCTGAAGGTGTAGGTGGAACACAGATGGGAGTGACAGAGTTACTAGTTCCTGACCGCTTGGCTACGTTAATAAGTAATTCACAGATCTATAGGAACTTAATCCGAACTTCACATTCTGCAGCACTTTAACAAATCTCAAATACAAGCTGTGAGAACAAACACATTGTCTAACTAGGTATTGTCTTTCAGTCAGTAAGGGGATATTAGGACTTTGAAATTATTCATATTTACTTCGACTGGCATGATGTACTAAGTGAGCAAACAAAAGTGACCGGGACATCTCCTCAGGGAACTTACTCAAGGACATAAAGGCAGGAATAATAAATAGAATATATGACACAGTAAAGCTGAAATGGGAGAAAATGCTTAACTATTCTGCATAAGTAAAGAAAAAATAACAAGTCTCACTGTAGAGCAATGAAAACTTAGATAAAAAAAAATACTCAAGTGGATAAGCAACACTTTGATAATCAAGAGAAATTGTAATTTACTCAAATCAAATTTACTCGAATTTGCTTTAAACTGAATTAATGGCACAGTGAGTTGTCTTTACTCTAAATTCAATAAGGAAATTCAACAATAAATGATAAATCAAGCAAAAATGATAAAATGGAATCAATAAATCTTGTGAAAAATTATAATAAACTGGGAAAGCAATTCTCTCTAAAAAAAAAATTAAAGTGACAAAAAAAGAATAAAATATTATACACAGAATAAGGAATGTGAAACTGAAAACACAAAATATTGGACTGAAATAAACTAACAATATTGCAAATAACAATTACTAATCAAAAATTACTGCACAACACTACATAAAAAAAACGTTATGAAAGAAAAAAAATTAATGGCAGCACATTACTTGCACAAGAATCATTGCAAAATGAGGCAATATTGCAATAATAAAAAAATTGCACACACAAGAAAATGCAGTTTACAAGAGTAACAAAAAAAATATTATCAAGGAATGAACTGACTGAACAATTTAACTCTTAATTGCAGCTTAAGAAACATTGAACAAGCAAAAGAATGATTTACTTTAAAAAAAAAAAAGTTAAAATTTGCACTAAGAGTGAATTTCTTTAATGAAACATTAAAAAAATGAAGGGCAAAAATGCAAAACAGAGAAAGATTAACACTCACAATAATGCAGAACACAACACATCAATATATGCACAATACTGTGAGAATTTTCTTGCAATAAGGTCTTGGGGTGACAAAAATTGGAAAATAATTCTCTTGCTTCAAACAAAATAATGGCACTATTGTGTGTGGAGATAAGACAAATTAGACACTGGCTAAATGAAAAGAATTAACACAAGAATGTTCAACACACAGGAAAATGGGAAATGAATAAAAAAAAATTCAGCTGGGACATAAATGCTGGGAGAAAAAAAAAATAACTGAGACAACACTGAGTTGTGATGCAGAAAATGAGATAACAAGTTACTGAATTACTTCACTGTATAAATTACTAGACAAGGAACACAATACTGTGAACACAAGATAATTGTGAAGTGTAAACACAAGTTTATACTGCTTATATATTGCACACAACAGCGAAAAACAGAAAAGTACTTCATGTATATAAAAAAAAGGAATACAACACAAGAGACATAAAATTAAGCACAAAAATTTAAACGCTGAAGAAAAAAATTAATATTGCAGAGTGAACACTGAGTCTAGTCAAGAGTCACTGAATGTTACTAAGAAATCACTGGAAATAAATGTCACTATGAAATCACTGAAAAAAATTGTCTCAACGCTCGCAAATGTCTCTATAAAAATATTATTTATTATCACTGTAGCAACGTTGGGGAAGAATTAGGGTAGTGGTGGAGTCTCATGGGCTGTCGGCGTCTCTCCGCTACTCCCAACACCGCAACGTCTCGAAGAATTTGCAATTTGCGCTTAAATCGACGATAAATTCACACAGGAGGCTTTTACGTTGGCACACAGGGACGAAGGAACAATCTTGCATCTTGACCCCCTATGTGGTCCGTAAAATAAGGTGCTAGGACCCATTAAAAAGGTAAATAAAAAACAGGAGTGATAGTGGTGGAAAGTGTGGGTGGTTGCAGCAGCGCGCTGAGACACCACATGGGCCTACGGGATAAGCGGCATAAGCCACGTGCTCTGGGTACACCCACACTAGGCACGAAAATATTCTAAGCCAGGCTGGCTTAAAAACCCACAAAATACCACAACACCACAGGGATGGTAAAGCACTCGGAATAACTTAGAACTGGAAGCGCAAGCGATGGTGAAGGTTGGAACTCATGTAGCTTGCTTGAGTACTGGATTAGTCACCTGGGTTAGTTGGCTGGCTTGCTTGGCTTAACCCTTCACACAGACTGGCTTGAGAACTTGTAACGATGAGCACAGCAAGGGTGGAAAGCTGGCTTAGCAGGCAAGGCTGGTACTTAGGACAGGCTGGATGGTGTAGGGCTGACTCCTCCCCACAGGCTGGCTTGGTGGCTTGGCTTAATTTGCAAACCCGGGTCAACCCCTCGGAAGTAATGCAAATAAGCAGAGAAGACACAAGGACTGACCAGGAAGTAGTGGTGGGTGCTGGCTTGGGATGTGAAGTGTCACTAGTCTCGGCAGACCAAGGTGGTCAGGAAATGGCAACCGGCTCAGTAAAAATTTATCTCAAGAAACCGCTGTAATCGTCAGAATTACGGGCCCTCTGCTGGCACCATTTGTTGTGAGGGTTCATGGAGATGTGATGGTTGGAGTTAAACACACTTGTTGGATGGTAACACTTATATTAGCACAGACCAGCCTGGTCTGTCCTGTTGCCTGGTAGGTCTACGGTGAACTGAGAATGAGACCGGGAGCGCAGACCTCACAACGGCATAACGTGACATGACACAAGCTAGTCACTGAGCCTAGCAAGGGGTCATGTATGTAAAACATATGGATGGTACTAACTATAATACTCAGATAAGCTATACAACACATGTATTGGATCAGTAACTATGCTGACACAAGAAGGCCTTCGACACAGTTCCTCATTAGAAGATTAGTGCAGAAGCTAGAGGATCAGGCACATATAATAGGGCACTGCAATGGATCAGAGAACACCTGATAGGGAGGCAACAACGAGTTATGGTACATGATGAAGTATCACAGTGGGCGCCTGTGACGAGCGGGGTCCACAGGAATCAGTCCTAGGCAGTGCTATTTTTGGTATAGTGAATGACATGATGAAAGGGATAGACTCAGAGTGTCCTGTTAATGAGGAGAATTAAATCAGTGAGGATCAGGCAGGACTCAAAGAGCCCTGGACAGACTGGACACATGGTCCACCCTGTCCAAATTATTCACCTCCTCTATATTCTTCCCTCCAATCTGATATCCAATCTTTCGTTACCTAAAATCTTTCGTTTCTCAATCACATTACTCTTTTCTATATTTACTTTAATTTTCTTCTTTTACATACCCTACAAACTCATCCCCCAAACCCTCTGCAACTTCCTTTGAATCTCCAAAGCACAGTGTCATAAACAAAGCAACTGTGAAAACTCCTACTTTGTGCTAAATTCTTTATCTTTTAACCCCACCCTCTTGGCAACACTGGGCCCATTCACTTTTCTTACAACTATAAATTATTAACAACCATTATAAATATATTGAACAACCACGGTGACTTCACACATCCCTGTACTAAGGCCTACTTTTACTGGGAAATAATCTCCTCTCTTCAAACTATTCTAACCTGAACCCATGTTCTCGTAAAAACTCTTCACTGCTTTCAGTAACCTCCCTCCTATTCTAATATATGCAACATTGCCACAATGCCTCCTATCAAATGTCTTTTCCAAAATCCATACATGAGACAAAAATCTCTTTACCCTTATATAAATACGTTCACTTATATGTTTCACTGTAACACCTGGTCCCCCCACCCCCCCTACCTTTCCTAAACCCTCCTTGTTCATCTGCTATCCTATTCCCCGTCTTACTCTTATTTCTTTCAATAATAACTCTCCCATCACTTTACAGGTTACTCAACAGACTTATTTCACTATAATTTTTGCACTTCTTTTGTCCCCTTTCCCTTTATAAAAGGAACATGCATGCTCTCTACCAATCCTAGGTCCTTACCCTCTTCCTTACATTTATAAAAAAAAGGACTAACCACTCCAAAACTATACCCTCACCTGCTTTTAACATTTCTATCTTTATCCCATCAATCCCGGCTGCCTTACCCTTTTCATTCTGCTACTGCCCCACGCACTTTCCCAACATCACAAACTGGCTCTTCCTCAATCCCTATAGATGTTACTCCTCCTTGCCCTATACACGAAATCACAGCTTTTCCTTGTCTTCATCAGCACTTAACAGCTCAAAATATTCCTCCATTTTCCCAATACCTCTAACTTTTCATTTAATAATTTCCCCTCTCTTATTTTTAATTATCAAATCCATTCTTTCCCTTGGCTTCCTTAACTTGTTAATCTCACTCCAAAACTTTTTTTTAAATTTTCAACAAAATTTGTTGATAAATCTCATCCACTTTTCCCAAATTTGCTCTGTTTACATTGCTTCACCACTCTCTTAACTTCCCCTTTTTCTCTCCATATATTCCTCCTCCTTGCATCACTTCTACTTTGTGAAAACCTCTCATATGCAACTTTTTCTCTCTTACTACTCTCTCTAATCATCATTCCACCAATTGCTCTTCTTCCCTCCTGCACCCATTTTCCTGTAACCACAAACTTCTGCTGAACATTCTAACATTACATTTTTAAACCTACCCCATACATCTTCGACCCCCTTGCCTATGCTCTATTAGCCCATCTGTCTCCAACAGTTGTTTATATCTTTCCCTAACTGCCTCCTCCCTTTAGTTTATAACCTTCACCTCTACCTTACTGTGCTTTCATTTTCCTTGTACTATCTACCTTTTATCTCAGTGTAGCTACAGCTAAAAGTGATCTGATATAAACTGTGGCCCCCCTATAAACATGTACATCCTGAAGTCTACCCAACAGTCTTTTATCTACCACAACATAGTCCAAGAAACTTCTGTCATTTAAGCTCTATATCTATCTTGTATACTTATTTATCTTTTTTTTTAAATATGTATTACATATAACCAAACCCCTTTCTATACTAAGTTCAATCAAATGCTCCCCATTATCATTTACACCTGGCACTTCAAACTTACCTACCACACTCTCTCTAAACGTTCCTCCTACTTTAGCATTTAGATCCCCTACCACAATTACTCTCTCACTTGGCTCAAAAGTTCCTACACGCACGCTTAGTATCTCTCAAAATCTCTATCTCTCTTCTACACTCCTCTCTTCTCCAGGTACATACACACTTATTGTGACCCACTTCTCGTATCCGACCCTTATTTTAACACACATAATCCTTGAATTTGAAGGAGGGGTGTTAATGTTGCAGTTTAAAAACTGTAGTGTAAAGCACCCTTCTGGCAAGACAGTGATGGAGTGAATGATGGTGAAAGTTTTTCTTTTTCGGGCCACCCTGCCTTGGTGGGAATCGGCCGGTGTGATAATAAAAAAATCCTTGAATTTATACATTTATATTCCCCTCCTCTCCTTCCATAACCGATCCTTCAACATTATTACTACCCGTTCCTTAGCTCTAACTCAGATACTCGTGACTTAATCCCATTTATTTCTCCCTAGGGATGTTAGGAAATATTTCTTCAGCAATAGAGTTGTCAGGAAGTGGAATAGTCTGGAAAGCAAGGTAGCAAAGGCAGGTGCTATACATAGCTTTAAGAAGTGTGATAAATCTCATAGAGCAGAGGGAGAGCGGACCTAGTGGCAACCAGTGAAGAGGCGGGGCCAGGAGCTATAAGTCGACCCCTGCAACCACAATTAGGTATGTATACACATTACTCACCAATGCAGAAGTTACCGTCGACGTAACTGTCAGGTTCTCCCGGAGAAAAAGTGAAAGTATCCACCCGGGGGATCCATCAAGCCCGTAGACGTACTGAAGGTTTTGCATGCCCAGCCAAAACCCCGGGCCCCTCCAGACAACGACGCTCAAGCAACCACACTGAGACACATGACATACTGCTCAGGCTAATAAAAGTGCAGGCAAGAAGTCAAAGGGGAAGAAGTCAGGCCCAAATTATTGACTAGGCTAGGAACTGGTTCATGAACTGAAGGCAGTGTTTATGTTAGAATGGAAGAGCACTGCAGCAGGCTTGCTGGCAAATGCTAGGCAGGTTCAACTCATACCAATACTTACATTCATTATTTTAAAAGCTACACAAAGTTTGTGCTGCAATGACTCTATCTGGGAGTTTCATTTGTCAGACTTGAACCAATTGTTACGTCCTGTTTTTATTATTAAATATTTGCAGTAAGTTATTTATATACCCTTATTTATTTTCCTAATTTCACGCCTTTCCATGAAATATACAAAGAAATTCTAAATGAGGTCTTACTAAGCATATAGAAAGTTGAAGTATTACCCGAGGACTTATTTTTTTATGCTTCAAGATTTGAGATCAAGAATTCCCTTACACCACGGAACAGGTAGCGTTTGAACCTACGGTGAGTAAGTCCTGAAACTCCAGGCCAGTGCACAAGCCACTGGGCCAGCTGGCTGCAGTAAGATTCATCCAACTAGGTATATTTATACACCATAGGAATAATAATAATAATAATAATAATAATAATAATAATAATAATAATAATAATAATATTAATAATAAAATATTAAAAAATAAATATAATAATAGTAATAATAATAATAATAATAATAATTTTAAAAATAATTATAATAATATTAATAATAATAATAATAATAATATCTTTATTTCTACAGGTACCTGTACAAGGTATACAGTCCTAGCTGACATCAATGACATACTACTATATAGAAAGTCACTTGTTATGCAGAGCATTTCAGGCAAATTAGGTCAGTTTTGTCCCAGGATGCGACCCACACCAGTTCACTAACACCCAGGTACCCATTTTATACTGATGGGTGAACAGGGACAGCAGGTGTCTTATGGAAACACGTCCCTAATGTTTTTCAGCCGTACCGGAGATTCGAACTCCGGAACTCAGTGTGTGAGCTGAGATCGCCAGCGATCGAGCTACAGGACACGAGCTTAGGATTGGTTCCACAGTGACTACAAATGCAAGTTTTTATAAATGAATCTCCCACCAAGCCACGCTGAAGGGTGATTCATCCATAAACACTTGCATTTGTGGTCACAGTGGTGCCCCACGTTAACTTTCCTATGGTATATAGAAATATACCTAGTTGGACGAATCGTATTACAGCCGATGGCCAAGTAGCTTACGCACGCTTGGAGTTTTACGACTCACTCGCCACGGGTTCAAACCCAAAATGTTCCGTGGACCGGTAAATAAGTGGAAGGTCTCTGTCAGACAACCAAAAGCTCCAACGGCGGGTCATGACCTGCGTCAGGAAACACTTGTCCTGTTTTCTTACGAATATTACGTAACCTATATTACGTGGTTGTTTGTAATCGTTTTTTATATATATATATTATATATAATATATATATTTATATATATTTATATTATATATACATATATATATATATATTTATATATATATATAAATATATATATATATATATATTTATATTTTTATATTATAAAATAAATTAAAAAATATATAAATATATATATATATATATATATATATATATATTATATATTTATATATTATATATATATTTATATATATATATATAATATTATATATATATATATATACAAATATATATATATATATTATTATATTTTATATATATATTATATATATATTTATATATATATATATTTCATATATATTTTTATATTATATATATATTTTATATATATATATATATATATATATTATATATATATTATATATATTATATATATGTATATATATATATATAAATATATATATATATATTTGGTAGGGTGTGCAAAAGAAGAAAATTAAAGGTGAATACAGGAAAGAGTAAAGGTTTATGAGGATAACAAAAAGATTAGGTGATGAAAGATTGAATATCAGATTGGAGGGAGGGGAGTATGGAGGAGGTGAACGTATTCAGATATTTGGGGAGTGGACGTGTCAGCGGATGGGTCTTTTGAAGATGAGGTGAATCATGAATTGATGAGGGAAAAAGAATGAGTTTGGTGCACTTAGGAGTCTGTGGAGACAAAGAACTTTGTCCTTGGAGGCAAAGAGGGGAATGTATGAGGTATGTTTTACCAACGCTCTTATATGGGTGTGAAGCGTGGGTGATGAATGTTGCAGCGAGGAGAAGGCTGGAGGCAGTGGAGATGTCATGTCTGAGGGCAATGTGTGGTGTGAATATAATGCAGAGAATTGTAGTTTGGAAGTTAGGAGGAGGTGCGGGATTACCAAAACTGTTGTCCAGAGGGCTGAGGAAGGGTTGTTGAGGTGGTTCGGACATGTAGAGAGAATGGAGCGAAACAGAATGACTTCAAGAGTGTATCAGTCTGTAGTGGAAAGGAAGGCGGGGTAGGGGTCGGCCTAGGAAGGGTTGGAGGGAGGGGGTAAAGGAGGTTTTGTGTGCGAGGGGCTTGGACTTCCAGCAGGCATGCGTGAGCGTGTTTGATAGGAGTGAATGGAGACAAATGGTTTTTAATACTTGACGTGCTGTTGGAGTGTGAGCAAAGTAACATTTATGAAGGGATTCAGGGAAACCGGCAGGCCGGACTTGAGTCCTGGAGATGGGAAGTACAGTGCCTGCACTCTGAAGGAGGGGTGTTAATGTTGCAGTTTAAAAACTGTAGTGTAAAGCACCCTTCTGGCAAGACAGTGATGGAGTGAATGATGGTGAAGTTTTTCTTTTTCGGGCCACCCTGCCTTGGTGGGAATCGGCCGGTGTGATAATAAAAAAAAAAAAAAAAAAAATATAATAATATATATATATATTAAAATTTAATATATATATTATATATTATATTTATATATAAAAATTTATATATAATATATAATATAAAATTTAAAAATGATGGGTAGAAATTGAAATTTTAAGAGACACACGGGCAAATTTACATTTTTCCAAACTTTCCCACCGAGGTTCTACAAAGAAATTTGGCGGAGCAGTATATTAAGAATTTTTTAGTATACTTTGGAGTAAATTTAATTTGTCCCCCCGGGTCTGGAGAAAAATTCTGCGTTTGAAAAATTTTTAAAGAGGGCTGAAATCAAATTACATCTTCTGAGGAGGGGCTGTCACTTTTTTCGAATAAAGTGCCAAAACTTTTTCCCCGGGGGTCTAATTCCCAAATTATTATTTTAATTTATATTAATTAATTTAGTTAAATAAATATAAACTATTTAATTAAATAAAATTTACAAAAAACAAAAAGCTGTATTTCGGAAATTTAACTCAATAATGTCAAAAAAAGTGGTTTTTAGTAGACGTTTTGGCGACCGTGGTGTTGAGGGGGGGGAATATCATCCCCTTGAGTAGAATTTTGCATCTTTGGAGAAAAAAATTCGTCATAGATACACTCCCCCCTGGGGTTTTTGCCACCCCCCCAAAAACACCGTGCCTGAAACCCCGCCGGAATTAGTGTAATTTTTTAATTAAATTTTATTTCTACAAGTACATTACAAGGAAATAATTAGCTACTCAAATAACTACTACATATAAAAGCCGTTTAAATTATAAGATTTCGGGGAAAAGAGAGGGTGTTTTGTCAGGTGGCCCAGCCAGTCCCCCTAAACCCATCCCTTTTTCTGAGGGGGAACTGTTGGTGTAAGAAAGGGACCCCTGTTTTCCCTGAAAATAAAAACTCCCCCCCGGTTGGGTTTTCCCTCCAAAAGGTGTTAAAAAAACCGGGGCAAAAAAATTTTTTAAGATATCCCTACTCGGTTTGGGTAGCGCACTCATACACACTTGTTGGGGACCTTATTGGGTTGAAAAAGCAGTTTTTTTGGGGACCCCGCAGTAAAAGGGTACCGGGGTTTAGTTTGATGGGTTTTTCCATCCTGGGAAAAACTGCCTAACCCCGAAAACCACTAAAAGTTATTTTTAACTTGGTTTACTGTGTTTTAGTTCTTTACTGGGTGCACTGGCAAAGGGGATTTTCGGTGGCCCTTTTGTTTTACGTTCTTACTTACTTTACGTGTGTTTACTGGGGCGCATTACTGCTTTTGCACTTTAGCAAAATTTGATTTCTGTGTGTTTCTGGGCTTTACTTGTTTTTTCTGGGCTTTACTGGTGCTTTACTGGGCTTTATTTGGGGCTTTAGTGGCTTACGGGTTGCTTTTACGGTGTTTTACTGTGGTTTTACGGGGTTTTTATTGGGTGCTTTACTGTGTGTTTTACTGGTGCTTTACGGGTTTATGGGGTTTTAAATGGTGCTTTACGTTGCTTTGTGTGTGTTTTGGGTTGGCGCTTTTACTGTGTGCTTTATGTGAGCTTTCTATGTGCTTTACGTGTGCTTACGGGGGTGCTTTACTGTGTTTTAATGTGATTTACGGGGTGCTTTCTGTGTCCCTTTACGTTGTTTTACTGTAGCTTTACTTGTGCTTTTTCTGGGCTTTACGGGGTTTTTACTGTGACCTTTACTTGTGTGCTTTACTGGGGCTTTACTGCTAGCTTTACTTGATGCTTTACGGATGCTTTCGGGGGTTTTTACTGTGGTTTACTGTGGGGGCTTTACAGGGGCTTCCGGGGTGCTTAAAACTGGGCTTTACTGGGTGCTTTTGTGTGCTTATTGTTTTACGTACTTTACTGTGTCTTGCTGTGAGCTTACTGGGGCTTTACTGTCCTTTTACGTGAGATTTACTTTTCTTTAGTGTGCTTTACTGATTTTTTACGGGGTCTTTAGGAGCTTTACGAGTTTACTGTGACTTTATTGGGTGTTACTGTGGCTTTACGGGGTGTTTTCTTAGCTATTGTGGTTTTCTGTGGTTTAGGGGTTTTTACTGGTGCTTTACTGTGAGCTTTACGGGTTTTTGCTTTTGGCTTTACTTGGTTACTGTAGTTTTACGTTGTTACTGGGGGTTTTACTGTGTGCTTTACGTGGCTTTACTGTGACTTACGTGAGTTTTACTGTGGCTTTACTGGAGTTTTACGTCTGCTTTGCTGTGTGCTTTATGTCTGCTTTACTGTGGTTTTACTTTTTGCTTTCTGGTTTTTACTTTTGTGTTTTACTGTGAGCTTACTGTGAGTTTACTGTGCTTTACGGAGCTTTACTGTTTGCTTTACTGGTGCTTTACTTGAGCTTGCTGGGCTTTCTGTGTGCTTTGCTGTGTGCTTTAGTGGGCTTTCCCGTTGCTTTACTGGGGTTTTCTGGGTGTTTATGTTAGCTTTACGTGTGTTTTTACGGGTTGCTTTACTGGTTGCTTTATGGGGTTTTACTATCTTTACTGCTGTTTTATGTGTTTTTAAGTTTTTTACTGTGTGTTTTTTTGGGCTTTACTCTGAGCTTTACGGGGTCTTTACTGTGAGTTTCTTTTTTTTACGGTGTTTTTACGGAGTTGCTGGTGTTTTACTGTTCTTTATGGGTGTTTTAGGAAATTTGGGGTTTTTTACGGGGTGTTTTACTGGGGTTTTTCGGACTTTACGTTGCTTTCGGTGCTTTACCTGTGTTTTACTGTGAGTTTTACTGTGGCTTTACGTATGCTTTCTGTGTGCTTTACTGTGTGTTTTAAACTGGGCTTACTTGTTTTCGGTGCTTTACTGGTGTTTTATGTGGCTTTACTGTGTTTTACGTACTTTACTGTGGTTTTACTGTGAGCTTACGGTGTTTTGGCTGGTGCTTTACTGGTTTTTTACTGGGGTTTTTTAAACTGGGGTCTTTAGGGGTGCTTTACTGGGGGTTTTATTGTGGTTTTTACTGGACTTTATTTGGGTTTTTTCTGTGCTTTTTTTGGGGCTTACGGTCTTTACTGTGTTTTTACTTTTGGCTTACTATTGTTTACGTGTGCTTTACTGAGTGTTTAAAACTGTTTTTTACTGGGTTTTTTGGGTGCTTTACTGTTTTTACTATTGCTTTTTTCTTTACGGTTTTTACGTGAGCTTTACGGGGTGCTTTAAGGGGTGCTTTACTGTGTTTTTTTGGTGTTTTGCTGTCGCTTTACGTATTTTTACGGTGCTTTTGGGTGTTTTACGGTCTTTACTGTGGCTTTAATTGTTTTACTTGGCTTTACTGTGTGCTTTTAGTAGCTTTACGGGTTCTTTACTAGTGTTTTACTGGGCTTTACGTGATTTTTACTAGGGCTTCACTTGTGCTTTCGGGGTGCCTTACTTGCCTACTGTGACTTTTTGGGTTTTTCTTTTTTTTACTGTGTGTTTTACGTGTGCTTACTGGTTTTTTACGCTACTTTACTTGATCTTTCGGATGCCTTACGGGTGTTTTATTTAGCTTTTTTGGGGTTGCTTTACTGTGGCTTCAGGGGTGTTTAACTGGATTTTTAGGGGGTGCTTTCGGGGTTTTTTACTTTTCTTTACTTTTTCTTTCACTGTGTGTTTTTCTGTGTGTTTTACTGTTCTTTATGTGATTTTTACGGGGTGCTTTACTTGACTTTACTGTGTGTTTTTACTGGTCTTAAGTGGCTTTACTGGGCTTTACTGTGATTTTTACTTTGGCTTTCTGTGGCTTACTGTACTTTACGTTGTTTTTACGTGTTTTTTTACTGTTGCTTTACTGGGGCTTTACGGGTCTTTAGGGGTGTTTTACTGTGTGTTTTACTGGGGCTTTACTGTGAGCTTAACTTACTTTACTGGGTGTTTTTCGGGTTTTTTTACTGTTGCTTTAGTGAGCTTTACGGGTCATTACTGGTGCTTCGGAGCTTAACGTAGTTTTCGGGGTGTTTTACTTGTGCTTTACGTTCTTTACGGGTTTACGGGGCATTACTGGTCTTACTGGACTTTACTGTGTGCTTTTGGGCTTTATGGGTCTTTACTGATTTTACTGTGGTTGCTTGCTTTACTGGGTTTTTACGTCCTTTTTACTGGAATTTACAGTTGCTTTACTGTGGCTTACTGTATGCTTTCTGGGGCTTTACTGTAGTTTACTGTATGCTTTTCTGTGAGCTTTACTGGGGCTTTACTGGACTTTACGGGTGCTTTTACTATGGCTTTACGTGTTTTACTGGGGGTTTTTATTACGTGTGCTTTCCCCCCCTGGGCTTTCGTGTGCTTTACTGGGTGTTTTTCTTTTTGGCTTTATGTGGCTTTACGGGGTTCTTTACTTGTGCTTTCTGTTGCTTTACGTGTGCTTTACTGGGGTTTTTTCTGGGGCTTTACTAGGGGTTTTTACTGGTGCTTTACTGTGAGCTTTACGTGTTTTTGCAGGTGCTTTACTGTCTGTTTAAAAGTGAGCTTTACTTTTTGTTTTTACTGGTTCTTTATTTTACTTTGCTATGATTTGCTGTGGCTTTTGTGTTTTTACTGTAGCTTTCCGTTCTTTACTGTTGCTTTCTGGGGTTTTTACTGTAGCTTTACTGTTTTTTTAGGGGTGCTTTACTGGTGGTTTTACTGTGTGCTTATCCATGCTTTACGGGCTTTACTGTGTGTTTTAAATTTTTTTCGGGTGCTTTTTTTTGGGTGCTTACGTAGTTTTTACTGGGTCTTTATGGATTTTACTGGGGGCTTTACTCGAGCTTTACTGTTGCTTTTCTGGTGTTTTACTGTGAGCTTTCGGGTTTTTTTACTGGTGTTTTTGGGTGTTTACTGGGGCTTTACGTTGTTTTTACGGGGGCTTACGTTCTTTGCTGTGAGTTTTACGTGTGCTTTCTGTGTGCTTTCTCTGTGCTTTACTGTGGTTTTTATGGTGCTTTATTTACTTACTGGTGTTTTACCTGGTTACTGGGTTTAAACGTTCCTTACGGACTTTACGGTTTTTACTGTGTGTTTTACTGTGGCTTTACTGTGTCTTTCTGGTGCTTTACGTCATACTTTCTTTACTGTGTCTTTACGGGTGTTTTACTGGTGCTTTACTTTGTTTTACTGTAATTACGGTTTTGTTTTAGTACTTTACTGTTGTTTACTGTGTGCTTTACTGTAGTTTACTTGAGCTTTGCTTGTGTTTACTGGTGTTTTTACGTGTGTTTTACTGTGTTTTTACTGGTGCTTTACTGTTTTTTAAATGTGGCTTTACGGTGCTTTACGTGTGTTTAAAAATGTGACAAACTTTTGTTTTACGTTTTTTTATATCTTTACTTTTTTGGTTTTTTTCCTTGCTTACTGTGTCTTTACTGTTTTTTTACTTTGGTTTTACTTAGCTATACTTTGGTTTTACTGTTTTTATTTGGGTTTTTCTGTGGCTTTACTGGTGTTTCGGGGCATTACGTTGTTTTACTGTATTTTAAACTTTTTTTACTGTTTTTTCGTATTTTACTGGACTTTAGTGTGCTTTACGGGGTTTTTTCTGTTGCTTTAGTGTGCTTACTTCTTTACGTGGTTTACTGTTTTTTACTGTGTGCTTTCGTGTGTTTTATGTGGCTAAAAGTGTGTTTTTACTGGGTTTTTACTGGGGCTTTACTGGGTGTTTTACGGTTTTTCTTTACTGTAAGCATTTCTGTGTGCTTTACTGTACTTTATGTTTTGGTTTTTTTTGGTTTACTGGGGTTTTACTGTTTTTTTTCGTGTCTTTATGGGGCTTTCTTGTGCTTATTGTGCTTTAGGGGTGTTTTTACTTGTGCTTACTTTACTTTCCTGGGCTTAAATGTTGCTTTACCGGCTTTAATGTGTGCTTTACTGGGGGCTTTACGTGGCTTTACTGTGTGCTTTAACTTGGGGGCTTTTCTTTTGGGCTTTACTGGGTACTTTACTGGGTGCTTTATTTGGGAACTTTACTGGGTGCTTTCTGTGTGCTTTCTGTGTACTTTATGTGGCTTTACTTTTGCTTTACTTGTGCTTTAGTGGTGCTTTACTATACTTTACTGTGTGCTTTACTTTTGAGCTTTACTGTTGCTTTATATTCTTTACGTCTTTACTTGTTTTACTGGTGCTTTATGTGTCTTTACGTGATTTACTGATGTTTTAGGTGCTTTACTGGTGTTTCTGTGTGTTTTTCTGGGGCTTTACTGTTGCTTTACTGTTTTTTATTTGGCTTTAATGGGGCTTTACGGGTTTTTAAGTGTGCTTTTACTGTGTTTTTCTTGTCTTTACTGTGGCTTTATGTTGTTTTACGTTGCTTTACCGTTGTTTTACGGGGCTTTACTTACTTTTACTGTTGTTTTTTTTGATTTTAAAACGGGGTTCTTTACTATTTTTACGTGTGTTTTACGTGAGCTTTACTGTTGCTTTACTGGTGTTTTACTTTTCTTTACTGATGCTTTACTGTAGTTTTAAGTGTGACTGTTGCTTTACGGAGCTTTACTGGAGTTTTACTGGGCTTTATGTTGCTTTACTGGGGTTTTTAGGGGGTGCTTTACTGTGTGCTTTACGGGGTCTTTACGGTCTTTACGGGGTGCTTTACTGTGTGCTTTATATGTTTTATTTGTGCTTTACGGGGTCTTTACGTGTGCTTTAGGGGTGCTTTACTGGTGCTTTCGGGGTGTTTACTGTTGCTTTACGGGGTGTTTTACTTGTGTTTTACGGGGTTTTTATTTTGCTTTAGGGGGCTTTACGGGGGCGTTTTTGCTTTGTGCTTTACTGTGAACTTTACGGGATGTTTTACTGGGGCTTTACGTGGCTTAACTGGGCTTTACTGCGGCTTTACTGTGGCTTTAGTGGGTTACTTGGCTTTAGGGGTGTTTTTACTGCGTGCTTACTGTTTGCTTTACGTGAGCTTTACGGGTGTTTTAGGGGTCTTTACTGTGTGCTTTACTGGGCTTTACTGTTGTTTTACGTTGCTTTACTGTGTTTTTTAAATGTGTTTTTTACTGTTGCTTACGGGGTGTTTTACTGCTGTTTTTCTGTGTCTTTACTGTGAGCTTTACTGTTCTTAAAGTTCTTTACTGTGTGTTTTTACGGGGTTTTACTCATGTTTTACTGTTGTTTTATGTGTGCTTTAGGTGTTTTACTGCGTGCTTTACGTGTGCTTTACTTGATTTTACTGTGTTTTTATGGTCTTTACTTTTGTGCTTTACTGTGTGCTTTCGGGTGTTTTACTGCGTGCTTTACTGTGTTTTTACTGTGACTTTACGTGTGTTTTACTTGTGTTTTACTGGTTTTTACTTTTTGGGCTTATTTTCTTTGCTGGGCTGTAATGTTGCTTTGCTGTGGCTCTAATGTGTCTCTAAGTGGCTCAATGTGTGCTTACGTTGCCTTAATTTTTGCTTTACAATTTTTAAAGCAAAATTGCATCCCCCAATTACTTGGTGACCGGTGACTTGGTTGTGTCGGGTGGGGTGCCGGGGGTCCCGGGGAAAGTCTTCTTTACGTGTGCTTCCCATGCGGGGGTGTGGGGTTTTACGGGCGGTCCCACCCCCTACGTCCCTAGAAACCCCACAACTCACCACAAGCTGAAACCACCCCTCCACACCCCTGTGTGAATTAAATCGACCCCTTTTCAACACCCTTGATCTCTTTAAAATTAAAACGTACTAATTTTAAATATTAATAATATTTACGTTACCAAAATTTTATATTAATATTTTAAATTAATTTTAAATTAAAAACTATATAATCTTTTTTTCTTTTTACTCATTAAACAATTAATTGGGCCCTTACCAATTTATTACTATACTATACTTATTCCCCTAACTACTACTACTACTACTATACTACTATAAATTACAAATTATTTATTTACCCCCATTTATTGCACCTCACTCTACCTTTATTATCCCCTCTTTCCATTATTTTTTGTAAATGGCTTGACAAACTCTGGAGAGGAACTTTTTGGCACAAAAAATTTCCCAAATTATTGCACTTGTTCCTTTCTTACTATTGTCGGAAATTTCCCAACTTTATTACATATATTAATTCCATTTATATTTTAAATTTTAATTGAGAATCATTACATGGTTAAAACCCCCTTTAAATAAACGTAAAATTGTTCTGCGATTGAATATAAAATAACCCATTGCTATGCTATAAATAAGATTATTTCCTTTCTTTTTTTGTAGATGACGGAAACTAAAATTTTTCAGGACAAACTTCCCTTAAATTCTTTAAACATCATAACTTTTTTAATTTATGAAAAGAGAAAACATTAAAAATTTACAAAAGTATGTGGATTCAATTCAAATTCAAATTCAAAGTTTATTCTCTATAAGGATTACAATGCTGAGTTTACAGAATTTGGTTATTGTGTGGTTTACATGTAGTAAAATAATAATTACAGTGTGTTCCACTAGAACACCTAGCATGGCTAGGAATTTCGGGCAGACTTAAATTAAATCTTAAGTTTAAAATATTACAAAATTATGAGGTAAGTTGGTATTATGGCTAAGTGACTAAATACTAGTTTGTGAGTTTAGCAATGTGAATGCTTTTGTTTTGGCACAGTACATAGTTTCAGTATTGGAGTATCATAGGATTCATTATTTTAAGATTGAGATTAATATTTCTGTTTATGGTCAAATGAGTGAGTGAGTGTAAGAGTGAACCACCAGGTGGTATTCGTGTAGTTAGTTGACGGGGTGTATCAGGGAGATAAGATGTTTTCTAATGGTAGTTTTGAAGGTGATGAATGTGTCTGCAGTTCTAGAGTTCTCAGGTAGGGTGTTCCAGATTTTAGGGCCTTTGACATACATTGAATTTTTGTAATGGCAGTAAAGCTGTCACTGAGTCAAATATTGCGAGTAATAAAGCCTTTTGCTTTGCCTGCGTGTCTTTGTTCACTCCATGTTGGCTCACTGACTATCTCTCATATCCAGGTGACACTGTACCAAGCATGTTTCATATCCAATTGACACTGTACCGTCGACAATTCTGACATTCTTGAACAGTAACTCTTGCACTATACAGAAAGTATTACATCAGGTCGACTTAAATTCGTTCCCAATATTACTGTGACCTTCCAAAACCACATCATAACATCTATCTTGCATAATATAACTGACAATATCGTGGCCGGAACAATTAACAACCCACAATTTGGAGAACAAACCCTAGATGACGTTTCGGTTCCTTCAGAACTATTATCAAGTCGCGAATTACAGACGAAATTAAAGGATAGCAGAAGACGTACGATAACCTCATTCTTCACACAATAATCTGCGCGAGAACGTAACTCACCTTCATCACAAGATTTAATATTTTCACAGATATAAAGCAAAATTCTTATTCTGAAAAGATGGTATTAAAATGCCGGTTCTAGGACCGAGGCTGCACCACGGAAATTAGTTCAGCTGGAAAACGGAATGTACAAGAGTCCTGCATCAGTGAGGTACAAGAGTCCAGCATCAGTAAAGTACAGGAGTCCTGCATCAGTAATGTACAAGAATCCTGCATCAGTGAGGTACAAGAGTCCTGCATCAGTAATGTACAAGAGTCCTGCATCAGTAATGTACAAGAGTCCTGCATCAGTAATGTACAAGAGTCCAGCATCAGTAATGTACAAGTGTCCAGCATCAGTAATGTACAAGAGTCCTGCATCAGTAATGTACAAGAGTCCAGCATCAGTAATGTACAAGAGTCCTGCATTTAGTAATGTACAAGAGTCCAGCATCAGTAATGTACAAGAGTCCAGCATCAGTAATGTACAAGAGTCCTGCATCAGTAATGTACAAGAGTCCTGCATCAGTAATGTACAAGAGTCCAGCATCAGTAATGTACAAGAGTCCAGCATCAGTAATGTACAAGAGTCCAGCATCAGCAATGTACAAGAGTCCTGCATCAGTAATGTACAAGAGTCCTGCATCAGTAATGTACAAGAGTCCTGCATCAGTAATGTACAAGAGTCCAGCATCAGTAATGTACAAGAGTCCAGCATCAGTAATGTACAAGAGTCCAGCATCAGTAATGTACAAGAGTCCTGCATCAGTAATGTACAAGAGTCCAGCATCAGTAATGTACAAGAGTCCTGCATCAGTAATGTACAAGAGTCCAGCATCAGTAATGTACAAGAGTCCTGCATCAGTGATGTACAAGAGTCCAGCATCAGTAATGTACAAGAGTCCAGCATCAGTAATGTACAAGAGTCCAGCATCAGTAATTGACAAGAGTCCAGCCATCAGTATATGTACAAGAGTCCTGCATCAGTAATGTACAAGAGTCCAGCATCAGTAATGTACAAGAGTCCAGCATCAGTAATGTACAAGAGTCCAGCATCAGTAATGTACAAGAGTCCAGCATCAGTGATGTACAAGAGTCCTGCATCAGTGATGTACAAGAGTCCTGCATCAGTAATGTACAAGAGTCCAGCATCAGTAATGTACAAGAGTCCAGCAACAGTAATGTACAAGAGTCCAGCATCAGTAATGTACAAGAGTCCTGCATCAGAGATGTACAAGAGTCCTGCATCAGTGATGTACAAGAGTCCAGCATCAGTAATGTACAAGAGTCCAGCATCAGTAATGTACAAGAGTCCAGCATCAGTAATGTACAAGAGTCCAGCATCAGTAATGTACAAGAGTCCAGCATCAGTAATGTACAAGAGTCCAGCATCAGTAATGTACAAGAGTCCAGCATCAGTAATGTACAAGAGTCCAGCATCAGTAATGTACAAGAGTCCAGCTATCAGTAATGTACAAGAGTCCAGCATCAGTGATGTACAAGAGTCCTGCATCAGTGATGTACAAGAGTCCTGCATCAGTAATGTACAAGAGTCCAGCATCAGTAATGTACAAGAGTCCAGCAACAGTTAAAGTACAAGAGTCCAGCATCAGTGATGTACAAGAGTCTGCATCAGTGATGTACAAGAGTCCTGCATCAGTAATGTACAAGAGTCCTGCATCAGTGATGTACAAGAGTCCAGCATCAGTAATGTACAAGAGTCCAGCATCAGTAATGTACAGAGTCCAGCATCAGTAATGTACAAGAGTCCAGCATCAGTAATGTACAAGAGTCCAGCATCAGTAATGTACAAAGAGTCCAGCATCAGTAATGTACAAGAGTCCGCATCAGTAATGTACAAGAGTCCAGCATCAGTAATGTACAAGAGTCCAGCATCAGTAATGTACAAGAGTCCAGCATCAGTAATGTAAAGAGTCCAGCATCAGTGATGTACAAGGTCCTGCATCAGTGATGTACAAGAGTCCTGCATCAGTAATGTACAAGAGTCCAGCATCAGTAATGTTTCAAGAGTCCAGCAAAGTAATGTACAAGAGTCCAGCATTTAGTAATGTACAAGAGTCCTGCATCAGAGATGTACAAGAGTCTGCATCAGTGATGTACAAGAGTCCAGCATCAGTAATGTACAAGAGTCCAGCATCAGTAATGTACAAGAGTCCAGCATCAGTAATGTACAAGAGTCCAGCATCAGTAATGTACAAGAGTCCAGGGATCAGTAATGTACAAGAGTCCAGCATCAGTAATGTACAAGAGTCCAGCATCAGTAATGTACAAGAGTCCAGCATCAGTAATGTACAAGAGTCCAGCATCAGTAATGTACAAGAGTCCAGCATCAGTGATGTACAAGAGTCCTGCATCAGTGATGTACAAGAGTCCTGCATCAGTAATGTACAAGAGTCCAGCATCAGTAATGTACAAGAGTCCCGCAAACAGTAATGTACAAGAGTCCAGCATCAGTATGTACAAGAGTCCTGCATCAGTGATGTACAAGAGTCCTGCATCAGTAATGTACAAGAGTCCTGCATCAGTGATGTACAAGAGTCCAGCATCGTAAATTTTACAAGAGTCCAGCATCAGTAATGTACAAGAGTCCAGCATCAGTAATGTACAAGAGTCCAGCATCAGTAATGTACAAGAGTCCAGCATCAGTAATGTACAAGAGTCCAGCATCAGTAATGTACAAGAGTCCAGCATCAGTAATGTACAAGGAGTCCAGCATCAGTAATGTACAAGAGTCCAGCATCAGTGATGTACAAGAGTCCTGCATCAGTGATGTACAAGAGTCCTGCATCAGTAATGTACAAGAGTCCAGCATCAGTAATGTACAAGAGTCCAGCAACAGTAATGTACAAGAGTCCAGCATCAGTAATGTACAAGAGTCCTTGCATCAGAGATGTCAAGAGTCCTGCATCAGTGATGTACAAGAGTCCTGCATCAGTAATGTACAAGAGTCCAGCATCATAATGTACAAGAGTCCAGCATCAGTAATGTACAAGAGTCCAGCATCAGTAATGTACAAGAGTCCAGCATCAGTATGTACAAGAGTCCAGCATCAGTAATGTACAAGAGTCCAGCATCAGTAATGTACAAGAGTCCAGCATCAGTAATGTACAAGAGTCCAGCATCAGTAATGTACAAGAGTCCAGCATCAGTGATGTACAAGAGTCCTGCATCAGTGATGTACAAGAGTCCTGCATCAGTAATGTACAAGAGTCCAGCATCAGTAATGTACAAGAGTCCAGCAACAGTAATGTACAAGAGTCCAGCATCAGTAATGTACAAGAGTCCTGCATCAGAGATGTACAAGAGTCCTGCATCAGTGATGTACAAGAGTCCAGCATCAGTAATGTACAAGAGTCCAGCATCAGTAATGTACAAGAGTCCAGCATCAGTAATGTACAAGAGTCCAGCATCAGTAATGTACAAGAGTCCTGCATCAGTAATGTACAAGAGTCCAGCATTTAGTTTAAAGTACAAGAGTCCAGCATCAGTAATGTACAAGAGTCCAGCATCAGTAATGTACAAGAGTCCAGCATCAGTAATGTACAAGAGTCCTGCATCAGTAATGTACAAGAGTCCAGCATCAGTAGTGTACAAGAGTCCTGCATCAGTAATGTACAAGAGTCCAGCATCAGTAATGTACAAGAGTCCAGCATCAGTAATGTACAAGAGTCCAGCATCAGTGATGTACAAGAGTCCTGCATCAGTAATGTACAAGAGTCCTGCATCAGTAATGTACAAGAGTCCTGCATCAGTAATGTACAAGAGTCCTGCATCAGTAATGTACAAGAGTCCTGCATCAGTAATGTACAAGAGTCCTGCATCAGTAATGTACAAGAGTCCTGCATCAGTAATGTACAAGAGTCCTGCATCAGTAATGTACAAGAGTCCAGCATCAGTAATGTACAAGAGTCCTGCATCAGTAATGTACAAGAGTCCAGCATCAGTAATGTACAAGATTCCAGCATCAGTAATGTACAAGAGTCCAGCATCAGTAATGTACAAGAGTCCTGCATCAGTAATGTACAAGAGTCCAGCATCAGTAATGTACAAGAGTCCTGCATCAGTTTAAAGTACAAGAGTCCTGCATCAGTAATGTACAGGAGTCCCGCATCAGTAATGTACAAGAGTCCAGCATCAGTAATGTACAAGAGTCCTGCATCAGTAATGTACAAGAGTCCAGCATCAGTAATGTACAAGAGTCCAGCATCAGTAATGTACAAGAGTCCTGCATCAGTAATGTACAAGAGTCCTGCATCAGAAATGTACAAGAGTCCTGCATCAGTAATGTACAAGGGGTCCAGCATCAGTAATGTACAAGAGTCCTGCATCAGTAATGTACAAGAGTCCAGCATCAGTAATGTACAAGATTCCAGCATCAGTAATGTACAAGAGTCCTGCATCAGCAATGTACAAGAGTCCTGCATCAGTGATGTACAAGAGTCCTGCATCAGTAATGTACAAGAAAAAAGCATCAGTAATGTACAAGAGTCCAGTATCAGTAATGTACAAGAGTCCTGCATCAGTAATGTACAAGAGTCCAGCATCAGTAATGTACAAGAGTCCAGCATCAGTAATGTACAAGGGTTCCAGCATCAGTAATGTACAAGAGTCCTGCTAATCAGCAATGTTTCAAGAGTCCTGCATCAGTGATGTACAAGAGTCCTGCATCAGTAATGTACAAGAAAAAAGCATCAGTAATGTACAAGAGTCCAGCATCAGTAATGTACAAGAGTCCAGCATCAGTGATGTACAAGAGTCCAGCATCAGTAATGTACAAGAGTCCAGCATCAGTAATGTACAAGAGTCCAGTATCAGTAATTTTACAAGAGTCCAGCATTTAGTAATGTACAAGAGTCCGCATCAGTAATGTACAAGAGTCCCAGCATTCAGTAATGTACAAGAGTCCAGCATCAGTTAATGTACAAGAGTCCTGCATCAGTGAAAGTACAAGAGTCCTGCATCAGTTAATGTACAAGAGTCCAGCATCAGTAATGTACAAGAGTCCTGCATCAGTAATGTACAAGAGTCCTGCATCAGTAATGTACAAGAGTCCCTGCATCAGTAATGTACAAGAGTCCAGCATCAGTAATGTACAAGAGTCCAGCATCAGTAATGTACAAGAGTCCAGCATCAGTAATGTACAAGAGTCCAGCATCAGTAATGTACAAATTTGAGTCAAGTCCATCAGTAATGTACAAGAGTCCAGCATCAGTAATGTACAAGAGTCCAGCATCAGTTTAAAGTACAAGAGTCCAGCATCAGTAATGTACAAGAGTCCAGCATCAGTAATGTACAAGAGTCCAGCATCAGTAATGTACAAGAGTCCTGCATCAGTAATGTACAAGAGTCAGCATCAGTAATGTACAAGAGTCCCGCATCAGTAATGTACAAGGTCCTGCATCAGTAATGTACAAAAGTCCTGCATCAGTAATGTACAGAGTTCCTGCATCAGTAATGTACAAGAGTCCTGCATCAGTAATGTACAAGAGTTTTCCAGGCATCAGTAATGTACAAGAGTCCTGCATCAGTAATGTACAAGAGTCCTGCATCAGTAATGTACAAGAGTCCAGCATCAGTAATGTACAAGAGTCCTGCATCAGTAATGTACAAGAGTCCTGCATCAGTAATGTACAAGAGTCCAGCATCAGTAATGTACAAGAGTCCTGCATCAGTAATGTACAGAGTCCTGCATCAGTAATGTACAAGAGTCGCCTGCATCAGTAATGTACAAGAGTCCAGCATCAGTAATGTACAAGAGTCCTGCATCAGTAATGTACAAGAGTCCTGCATCAGTAATGTACAAGAGTCCTGCATCAGTAATGTACAAGAGTCCAGCATCAGTAATGTACAAGAGTCCAGCATCAGTAATGTCCAAGAGTCCTGATCAGTTAATGTACAGAGTCCTGCATCAGTAATGTACAAGAGTTTCCCGCATCAGTAATGTACAAGAGTCCTGCATCAGTAATGTACAAGAGTCCAGCATCAGTAATGTACAAGAGTCCTGCATCAGTAATGTACAAGAGTCCTGCATCAGTAATGTACAAGAGTCCAGCATCAGTAATGTACAAGAGTCCAGCATCAGTAATGTACAAGAGTCCAGCATCAGTAATGTACAAGAGGTTTTCCAGCATCAGTAATGTACAAGAGTCCAGCATCAGTAATGTACAAGAGTCCAGCATCAGTAATGTACAAGAGTCCAGCATCAGTAATGTACAAGAGTCCAGCATCAGTAATGTACAAGAGTCCAGCATCAGTAATGTACAAGAGTCCTGCATCAGTGATGTACAAGAGTCCTGCATCAGTAATGTACAAGGGTCCAGCATCAGTAATGTACAAGAGTCCTGCATCAGTAATGTACAAGAGTCCTGCATCAGTAATGTACAAGAGTCCTGCATCAGTAATGTACAAGAGTCCTGCATCAGTAATGTACAAGTGTCCTGCATCAGTAATGTACAAGTGTCCGCATCAGTAATGTACATGAGTCCTGCATCAGTAATGTACAAGAGTCCAGCATCAGTAATGTACAAGAGTCCTGCATTCCAGTAATGTACAAGAGTCCAGCATCAGTAATGTACAAGAGTCCAGCATCAGTAATGTACAAGAGTCCAGCATCAGTAATGTACAAGAGTCCAGCATCAGTAATGTACAAGAGTCCAGCATCAGTAATGTACAAGAGTCCTTGCGTCAGTAATGTACAAGAGTCCAGCATCAGTAATGTACAAGAGTCCAGCATCAGTAATGTACAAGAGTCCAGCATCAGTAATTTTACAAGAGTCCAGCATCAGTAATGTACAAGAGTCCAGCATCAGTAATGTACAAGAGTCCAGCATCAGTATGTACAAGAGTCCAGCATCAGTTATGTACAAGAGTCCAGCATCAGTAATGTACAAGAGTCCAGCATCAGTAATGTACAAGAGTCCTGCATCAGTAGATGTACAAGAGTCCTGCATCAGTAATGTACAAGAGTCCAGCATCAGTAATGTACAAGAGTCCTGTCATGATCAGTAATGTACAAGAGTCCTGCATCAGTAATGTACAAGAGTCCTGCATCAGTTAATGTACAAGAGTCCTGCATCAGTAATGTACAAGAGCCCAGCATCAGTAATGTACAAGAGTCCAGCATCAGTAATGTACAAGAGTCCAGCATCAGTAATGTACAAGAGTCCAGCATCAGTAATGTACAAGAGTCCAGCATCAGTGATGTACAAGAGTCCTGCATCAGTAATGTACAAGAGTCCTGCATCAGTTAATGTACAAGAGTCCGCATCAGTAATGTACAAGAGTCCTGCATCAGTAATGTACAAGAGTCCTGCATCAGTAATGTACAAGGTCCTGCTCAGTAATGTCTACAAGAGTACAGCCCACATCAGTAATGTACAAGAGTCCTGCATCAGTAATGTACAAGAGTCCTGCATCAGTAATGTAAAGAGTCCTGCAATCAGTAATGTACAAGAGTCCAGCATCAGTAATGTACAAGAGTCCTAGCAATCAGTAATGTACAAGAGTCCTGCATCAGTAATGTACAAGAGTCCTGCATCAGTAATGTACAAGAGTCCTGCATCAGTAATGTACAAGAGTCCAGCATCAGTAATGTACAAGAGTCTGCATCAGTAATGTACAAGAGTCCTGCATCAGTAATGTACAAGAGTCCAGCATCAGTAATGTACAAGAGTCCAGCATCAGTAATGTACAAGAGTCCAGCATCAGTAATGTACAAGAGTCCAGCATCAGTAATGTTACAAGAGTCCAGTATCAGTAATGTACAAGAGTCCAGCATCAGTATGTACAAGAGTCCAGCATCAGTAATGTACAAGAGTCCATGCATCACGTAATGTACAAGAGTCCAGCATCAGTAATGTACAAGAGTCCTGCATCAGTGATGTACAGAGTCCTGCATCAGTAATGTACAAGAGTCCAGCATCAGTAATGTACAAGAGTCCTGCATCAGTAATGTACAAGAGTCCTGCCATCAGTAATGTACAAGAGTCCTGCATCAGTAATGTACAAGAGTCCTGCTCAGTAATGTACAAGAGTCCTGCATCAGTAATGTTACAAGAGTCCAGCTCAGTAATGTACAAGAGTCCTGCATCAGTTAATGTACAAGAGTCCTGCATCAGTAATGTACAAGAGTCCAGCATCAGTAATGTACAAGAGTCCTGCATCAGTAATGTACAAGAGTCCTGCATCAGTAATGTACAAGAGTCCATCATCAGTAATGTACAAGAGTCCTGCATCAGTAATGTACAAGAGTCCTGCATCAGTAATGTACACGAGTCCTGCATCAGTAATGTACAAGAGTCCAGCATTCAGTAATGTACAAGAGTCCTGCATCAGTAATGTACAAGAGTCCTGCATCAGTAATGTACAAGAGTCCTGCATCAGTAATGTACAAGAGTCCAGCATCAGTAATGTACAAGAGTCCAGCATCAGTAATGTACAAGAGTCCTGCATCAGTAATGTACAAGAGTCCTGCATCAGTAATGTACAAGAGTCCAGCATCAGTAATGTACAAGAGTCCTGCATCAGTATGTCAAGAGTCCAGCATCAGTAATGTACAAGAGTCCAGCATCAGTAATGTACAAGAGTCCAGCATCAGTAATGTACAAGAGTCCTGCATCAATGATGTACAGAAAAACATTCGTAATAGAAGTTAAAATTACTTTTTCTATCAGTAGGTTACATCTCGCTGCCATTGTATTAGCAGGTGACATCCCACTACTGTTCTACAAGCAGGTGATATCCCACGACTGTTCTATAAGCAGGTGACATCCTACTACTGTTCTACAAGCAGGTTATATTCTACTTATGTTCTACGAACAGGTGACATCCTACTACCGTTCTACAATCAGGTGACATCCCAATACTGTTCTACAATCAGGTGACATGCCACTGTTGTTCTAAAAGCAGGTGACATCCTACTAATGTTCTACAAGCGGGTGACATAGCACTACTGTTCTACAAGCACGTGACATCCCATTACTCTTCTACAAGCAGGCGAAATCCCACTACCGTTCTACAAGCAGGTGACATCCCACTACTGTTCTACAAGCAGGTGACATCCTACTAATGTTCTACAAGCAGGTGACATCCCACTATTGTTCTACAATCAGGTGACATCCTACTACCGTTCTACAAGCTAGTGACATCCTACTACCTTTCTACAAGCAGGTGGCATCCCACTACCATTCTACAATCAGGTGACATCCCAATACCGTTCTACAAGCAGGTGACATCCCACCACTGTTCTAAAAGCAGGTGATATCCCACTACTGTTCTACAAGCAGGTGACATCCTACTACTGTTCTACAAGCAGGTGATATCCTACTTATGTTCTACGAGCAGGTGACATCCTACTACCGTTCTACAAGTAGGTGACATCCCACTACTGTTCTACAATCAGGTGACATCCTACTACTGTTCTACAAGCATGTGACATCCTACTAATGTTCTACAAGCAGGTGACATAGCACTACTGTTCTACAAGCAGGTGACATTTTACTAATGTTCTACAAGCACGTGACATCCTACTACTGTTCTACAAGCAGGTGACATCCTTCTACTGTTCTACAAGCACGTGACATCCCATTACTCTTCTACAAGCAGGTGAAATCCCACTACCGTTCTACAAGCAGGTGACATCCCAATACTGTTCTACAAGCAGGTGACATCCCACTACCGTTCTACAAGCAGGTGACATCCCACTATTGTTCTACAATCAGGTGACATCCTGCTACCATTCTACAAGCTAGTGACATCCTACTACCTTTCTACAAGCAGGTGGCATCCCACTACCGTTCTACAATCAGGTGACATCCCATACCGTTCTACAAGCAGGTGACATCTCACAACCGCTCTACAAGCAAGTGACATCCTACTAATGTTCTAAAAGCAAGTGACATCCTTATAATGTTCAACAAGCAGGTGATATTCCACTACCGTACTACAAGCAGGTGACATCCCACTACTGTTCTACAAGCACGTGACATCCCACTACTGTTCTACAAGCATGTGACATCCCACTACCGTTCTACAAGCAGGTGACGTCCTACTAATGTTCTACAAGCAGGTGACATCACACTACTGTTCTACAAGCAGGTGACATCCCACTAGAGTTCTACAAGCAGGTGAAATCCCACTACCGTTCTACAAGCAGGTGACATCCCACTACTGTTCTACAAGCAGGTGACATCCCACTATTGTCTACAATCAGGTGACATCCTACTACCGTTCTACAAGCTAGTGACATCCTACTGTCTTTCTACAAGCAGGTGACATCCCACTACCGTTCTACAATCAGGTGACATCCCACTACTGTTCTACAATCAGTTGACATCCTACTACCGTTCTACAAGCTAGTGACATCCTACTACCTTTCTACAAGCAGGTGGCATCACACTACCGTTCTGCAATCAGGTGACATCCCACTACTGTTCTACAAGCAGGTGATATCCCATTACTGTTCTACAAGCAGGTGACATCCTACTACTGTTCTACAAGCATGTGATATCCTACTTATGTTCTACGAGCAGGTGACGTCTTACTACCGTTCTACAAGTAGGTGACATCCCACTTCTGTTCTACAGTCAGGTGACATCCCACTACTGTTCTACAAGCAGGTGACATCCTACTAATGCTCTACAAGCAGATGACATAGCACTACTGTTCTACAAGCAGGTGACATCCTACTAATGTTCTACAAGCACGTGACATCCTACTAATGTTCTACAAGCAGGTGACATCCTACTACTGTTCTACAAGCACGTGACATCCCATTACTCTTCTACAAGCAGGTGTAATCCCACTACCGTTCTACAAGCAGGTGACATTCCACTACTGTTCTACAATCAGGTGACATCCCACTATTGTTCTACAATCAGGTGACATCCCACTACCGTTCTACGAGCAGGTGACATCCCACTACTGTTCTACAAGCAGGTGACATCCCACTACTGTTCTACAAGCAAGTGATATCCCATCCCATTACCCTTCTACAAGCACGTGATATCCCACTACTTTCTACAAGCAGGTGACATCCTACTACCGGTCTACAAGCAGGTTACATCCCAGTACCGTTCTACAAGCAGGTGACATCTCACAACCGTTCTACAAGCAAGTGACATCCTGCTAATGTTCTAAAAGCAGGTGACATCCCACTGCCGTTCTACAAGCAGGTGACATCGTACTACTGTTCTACAAGCACGTGACACCCCACTACCGTTCTACAAGCAGGTGACATCCCACTACTGTTCTACAAGCAGGTGACATCCCACTAGAGTTCTACAAGCAGGTGAAATCCCACTACCGTTCTACAAGCAGGTGACATCCCACTACTGTTCTACAAGCAGATGACATCCACTAATGTTCTACAAGCAGGTGACATTCCACTACCGTTCTACAAGCAGGTGACATCCCACTACCGTTCTACAAGCGGGTGGCATCCCACTACTGTTCTACAAGCAGGTCACATCCCACTACTGTTCTACAATCAGGTGGCATCCCACTACTGTTCTACAAGCAGGTCACATCCCACTACTGTTCTACAATCAGGTGGCATCCCACTACTGTTCTACAAGCAGGTCACATCCCACTACTGTTCTACAATCAGGTGGCATCCCACTACTGTTCTACAAGCAGGTCACATCCCACTACTGTTCTACAATCAGGTGGCATCCCACTACTGTTCTACAAGCAGATGACGTCCACTAATGTTCTACAAGCAGGTGACATTCCACTACTGTTCTACAAGCATATGACGTAATTATGCTTTTATACTAGTAGTGGATAAGCCGACTACTATTCTACAAGGAAGGAACATCATACTAACATTCTACAAGTAGGTAGTATTATGCTATCTTTTTACTAGCAGGTGATGTCACTGTTAATCTTCTAGATACCACCTATAAGGTCATAGTGAATGCTAGTGAAGTCACACAATATATTTAACAAACATAAAATTAGACAATATTTTGCATTACATTTACATGATGTCACAAGAACATTGTGTGCAGATGAAGTCACACAATATACATAATTCACTTAGAGTCGGAAGGATATGTCTTCCTGGTGAAATTATACAACACGAGATATTATAATACGCGAGATATTATACAACACGAGATATTATGCAACAGGAAATATTATACAACACGAGATATTATGCAACAGGAAATATTATACAACACGAGATATTATACAACACGAGATATTATGCAACAGGAAATATTATACAACACGAGATATTATACAACACGAGATATTATACAACACGAGATATTATAAGAACATAAGAACATTTTCTTTTTCTGTCTCATAAACACGCTAAGATAACAGGGATATCTTGCTACTCCTACTTACACTTTGGTCACACTTCACAGACACGCACATGCATATATATATATACATACATCTAGGTTTTTCTCCTTTTTCTAAATAGCTCTTGTTCTTTTTTATTTCTTCTATTGTCCATGGGGAAGTGGAAAAGAATCTTTCCTCCGTAAGCCATGCGTGTCGTATGAGGCGACTAAAATCCCGGGGAGCAATGGGCTAGTAACCCCTTCTCCTGTATACAATTACTAAAAAAGAAGAAGAAAAACTTTATAAAACTGGGTTGCTTAAATGTGCGTGGATGTAGTGCGGATGACAAGAAACAGATGATTGCTGATGTTATGAATGAAAAGAAGTTGGATGTCCTGGCCCTAAGCGAAACAAAGCTGAAGGGGGTAGGAGAGTTTCAGTGGGGGGAAATAAATGGATTAAATCTGGAGTATCTGAGAGAGTTAGAGCAAAGGAAGGGGTAGCAGTAATGTTAAATGATCAGTTATGGAAGGAGAAAAGAGAATATGAATGTGTAAATTCAAGAATTATGTGGATTAAAGTAAAGGTTGGATGCGAGAAGTGGGTCATAATAAGCGTGTATGCACCTGGAGAAGAGAGGAATGCAGAGGAGAGAGAGAGATTTTGGGAGATGTTAAGTGAATGTATAGGAGCCTTTGAACCAAGTGAGAGAGTAATTGTGGTAGGGGACTTGAATGCTAAAGTAGGAGAAACTTTTAGAGAGGGTGTGGTAGGTAAGTTTGGGGTGCCAGGTGTAAATGATAATGGGAGCCCTTTGATTGAACTTTGTATAGAAAGGGGTTTAGTTATAGGTAATACATATTTTAAAAAAAGAGGATAAATAAGTATACACGATATGATGTAGGGCGAAATGACAGTAGTTTGTTGGATTATGTATTGGTAGATAAAAGACTGTTGAGTAGACTTCAGGATGTACATGTTTATAGGGGGGCCACAGATATATCAGATCACTTTCTAGTTGTAGCTACACTGAGAGTAAAAGGTAGATGGATACAAGGAGAATAGAAGCATCAGGGAAGAGAGAGAGGTGAAGGTTTATAAACTAAAAGAGGAGGCATTTTAGGGTAAGATATAAACAGCTAATTGGAGGATAGATGGGCTAATGAGAGCATAGGCAATGGGGTCGAAGAGGTATGGGGTAGGTTTAAAAATGTAGTGTTAGAGTGTTCAGCAGAAGTTTGTGGTTACGGGAAAGTGGGTGCAGGAGGGAAGAGGAGCGATTGGTGGAATGAGATGTAAAGAGAGTAGTAAGGGAGAAAAAGTTAGCATATGAGAAGTTTTTTACAAAGTAGAAGTGATGCAAGGAGGGAAGAGTATATGGAGAAAAAGAGAGAAGTTAAGAGAGTGGTGAAGCAATGTAAAAAGAGAGCAAATGAGAGAGTGGGTGAGATGTTATCAAAAAAATTTTGTTAAAAATAAGAAAAAGTTTTGGAGTGAGATTAACAAGTTAAGAAAGCCTAGAGAACAAATGGATTTGTCAGTTAAAAAATAGGAGAGGAGAGTTATTAAATGGAGAGGTAGAGGTATTGGGAAGATGGAAGGAATATTTTGAGGAATTGTTAAATGTTGATGAAGATAGGGAAGCTGTGATTTCGTGTATAGGGCAAGGAGGAATAACATCTTGTAGGAGTGAGGAAGAGCCAGTTGTGAGTGTGGGGGAAGTTCGTGAGGCAGTAGGTAAAATGAAAGGGGGTAAGGCAGCCGGGATTGATGGGTTTAAAGATAGAAATGTTAAAAGCAGGTGGGGATATAGTTTTGGAGTGGTTGGTGCAATTATTTAATAAATGTATGAAGAGGGTAAGGTACCTAGGGATTGGCAGAGAGCATGCATAGTTCCTTTGTATAAAGGCAAAGGGGATAAAAGAGAGTGCAAAAATTATAGGGGGATAAGTCTGTTGAGTGTACCTGGTAAAGTGTATGGTAGAGTTATAATTGAAAGAATTAAGAGTAAGACGGAGAATAGGATAGCAGATGAACAAGGAGGCTTTAGGAAAGGTAGGGGGTGTGTGGACCAGGTGTTTACAGTGAAACATATAAGTGAACAGTATTTAGATAAGGCTAAAGAGGTCTTTGTGGCATTTATGGATTTGGAAAAGGCGTATGACAGGGTGGATAGGGGGGCAATGTGGCAGATGTTGCAAGTGTATGGTGTAGGAGGTAGGTTACTGAAAGCAGTGAAGAGTTTTTACGAGGATAGTGAGGCTCAAGTTAGAGTATGTAGGAAAGAGGGAAATTTTTTCCCAGTAAAAGTAGGCCTTAGACAAGGATGTGTGATGTCACCGTGGTTGTTTAATATATTTATAGATGGGGTTGTAAGAGAAGTAAATGCGAGGGTCTTGGCAAGAGGCGTGGAGTTAAAAGATAAAGAATCACACACAAAGTGGGAGTTGTCACAGCTGCTCTTGCCGATGACACTGTGCTCTTGGGAGATTCTGAAGAGAAGTTGCAGAGATTGGTGGATGAATTTGGTAGGGTGTGCAAAAGAAGAAAATTAAAGGTGAATACAGGAAAGAGTAAGGTTATGAGGATAACAAAAAGATTAGGTGATGAAAGATTGAATATCAGATTGGAGGGAGAGAGTATGGAGGAGGTGAACGTATTCAGATATTTGGGAGTGGACGTGTCAGCGGAGGGGTCTATGAAAGATGAGGTGAATCATAGAATTGATGAGGGAAAAAGAGTGAGTGGTGCACTTAGGAGTCTGTGGAGACAAAGAACTTTGTCCTTGGAGGCAAAGAGGGGAATGTATGAGAGTATAGTTTTACCAACGCTCTTATATGGGTGTGAAGCGTGGGTGATGAATGTTGCAGCGAGGAGAAGGCTGGAGGCAGTGGAGATGTCATGTCTGAGGGCAATGTGTGGTGTGAATATAATGCAGAGAATTCGTAGTTTGGAAGTTAGGAGGAGGTGCGGGATTACCAAAACTGTTGTCCAGAGGGCTGAGGAAAGGGTTGTTGAGGTGGTTTGGACATGTAGAGAGAATGGAGCGAAACAGAATGACTTCAAGAGTGTATCAGTCTGTAGTGGAAGGAAGGGGGGGGTAGGGGTCGGCCTAGGAAGGGTTGGAGGGAGGGGGTAAAGGAGGTTTTGTGTGCGAGGGGCTTGGACTTCCAGCAGGCATGCGTGAGCGTGTTTGATAGGAGTGAATGGAGACAAAATGGTTTTTAATACTTGACGTGCTGTTGGAGTGTGAGCAAAGTAACATTTATGAAGGGATTCAGGGAAACCGGCAGGCCGGACTTGAGTCCTGGAGATGGGAAGTACAGTGCCTGCACTCTGAAGGAGGGGTGTTAATGTTGCAGTTTAAAAACTGTAGTGTAAAGCACCCTTCTGGCAAGACAGTGATGGAGTGAATGATGGTGAAAGTTTTTCTTTTTCGGGCCACCCTGCCTTGGTGGGAATCGGCCGGTGTGATAATAATAATAATAATAAAGAACATAAGAACGAAGGAACACTGCAGAAGGCCTACTGGCCATGCGAGGCAGGTCCAAGTCTCCTACCAGCTTAAGCCAATGCACCCAACCTAGTCAGGTCAGGTCACATTGACTTAAGGGAGGAACACGGCAACCGACCTGGTAGCACAAGCTATCAGGTCCAACTCACACCCACCCACATCCACTCATGTATTTATCCAACCTATTTTTAAAGCTACACAACGTTCTGGCCTCTATCACTGTACTCGGGAGTTTGTTCCACTCATCCACAACTCTATTACCAAACCAGTACTTTCCTATATCCTTCCTGAATCTGAATTTTTCCAACTTAAAACCATTGCTGCGAGTCCTGTCTAGGCTAGATATTTTCAGCACACTATTTACATCCCCTTTATTTATTCCTGTCTTCCATTTATAACACCTCAATCATATCCCCCCTAATTCTACGTCTTTCTAGAGAGTGCAGATTCAGGGCCCTTAGTCTATCCTCATAGGGAAGGTTTCTGATACATGGGATCAACTTTGTCATCCTCCTTTGTACATTTTCCAGAGAATTTATATCCATTCTGTAATACGGTGACCAAAACTGTGCAGCATAATCTAAATGAGGCCTAACTAAGGATGTATAGAGTTGAAGAACAAACTGAGAACTCCTATTATTTATGCTTCTTGATATGAAGCCAAGGATTCTATTAGCTTTATTGCGAACACTTATGCAATGTTGTCTTGGTTTCAGATTACTGCTAACCAGAACTCCTAAATCTTTTTCGCAAAACCGTAATATTAAGATCTACATTATTTAGTTTATATGTGGCATGGTTATTGTCCTGTCCAACATTTAGAACTTTGCATTTGTCTATATTAAACTGCATCTGCCACTTCTCCGACCACTGCATCAGTCTATTCAAATCTTCCTGGAGTGCTCCAATGTCCTCGTCAGAATGAATTCGACAGCCTATTTTGGTGTCATCGGCAAACTTGCCGATGTCGCTCTTTATGCCCTCATCTATGTCGTTTATGTAGATTGTGAACAGCAGGGGGCCCAACACTGACCCCTGTGGAACACCGCTAGTGACGCTTCCCCACTCTGATTTCTCCCCATTCATGCAAACTCTCTGCTGCCTATTTGTCAACCATGCCTCTATCCAGGAAAAAATTTCTCCTCCTATTCCATGTGCTTTAATTTTCTTCAATAGTCTCTGATGTGGGACCCTGTCAAAGGCCTTACTGAAGTCCATATACACAATATCATATTCATTACCATGATCTACCTCCTCAAATACCTTAGTGAAAAAAGTTAATAAATTCGTAAGGCAGGAACGCCCCTTTGTAAAACCATGCTGAGATTCGTTGATTAATTTATGCTTTTCAAGGTGGCTACGAACTGCCTCGGCAATTATTGATTCCATAAATTTTCCCACTATGGAGGTTAGGCTTATTGGTCTATAGTTCGAAGCTAAGGACCTGTCACCTGTTTTGAAAATAGTATCACATTTGCCATTTTCCACTTATCTGGCACCATGCCAGTTTGTAGTGATATGTTGAAAAGATTAGCCAAAGGTGTGCTAAGCTCTCTTTACATTCCTTTAGAACCCTTGCATACAGTTCATCAGGGCCTGGGGAATTTGTTAGGTTTTAATTTATCTATTTGCCTAAGGACCATGTCACTTGTGACCCTATCGTGCACAGTTTATTATCGTCCTGTTCTACATAATTTATCATTACTGGAATATCGCTGGTATCCTCCTGTTTAAAACTGAGAGGAAGTATGTGTTAAAAATTCTACACATTTCCTTATCACTGTCAGTGAGCTGACCCGAGGAACTTTTGAGTGGGCCTATCTTGTCCCTGATCTTACTTCTGTATACCTGAAAGAATCCTTTTGGGTTAGTCTTCGATTCTCTTGCAACTTTAACCTCATAATCTCTTTTTGCTTTCTAATTCCCCTTTTTATTTCTCTCTTTAACTGAATATACGATTTTTTAATTGCCCCTCTCCTCTTTTGATTTGCCTATATATGCCTCTCTTTTGACCAATCAGATATTTATATCTATTGTTCATCCATTTAGGATCATTTTTGTTTGATCTGATTTCCCTATTTGGAACATAATTTGACTGAGCAGCTAGAACTATGCCCTGGAAAGCATCATATCGGCAACCATCACCACCTACCTGACCCTTAGTCAGGTCATTCCAGTTCAGCCCACCTAAGTAATTTTTCAGTCCTATGAAATCAGCCAAGCGAAAGTCAGGGACGGAGACTTGATTGCCATTATTAGGGGAATTCCATGCTATATTAAAACTGAGTGATTTGTGATCACTTTCCCCAAGCTCATCATTAACCTCAAGATTATTAATTAGTGTTTCCCTACTGGCAAGAACCAAGTCAAGGAGGTTATTTCCCTAGTTGGCTCTGTCACAAACTGTTTAAAAAACAATCCTGGATTGTATCAAGAAAGTCACCTGACTCTAAATTTCCTGTCAAATTGCTCCAGTCAATCTGTCTATAGTTGAAATCTCCCATTAGCACAACATTTTCGTATGTAGATGCCTTACGAATTTCGTCCCATAGAAGTTTTACTGCACTCCCTATCAAGATTTGGGGCCCTGTAAATCACACCCAAAATTAGTTTTTTTCTCGGCCCTCGAGAAGCTGTAACCAAACAGATTCAGTGGCTGACGCTTCTAATTTAATATCTTGTCTAAACACACAATTAAATTGTCTCTGACATACATCGCTAAATCCACCACCTTTCCTGTTGACCCTGTCAGTGTGGAATAATTTATAGCCTTGTATGTGACATTCAGAGGGCATCTCTCTATCTTTCAGATTGAGCCAGGTCTCTGTTATAGCAATAATATCTATGTTTCCTGCACTTGCAATTTAAACTTAGCCCCATCTATCTTATTTCTTACACTCCTGCTATTAGTATAGTAAACCTTAAGGGAGCTAGTCCCTTGCTGCCCTCTGCTGTCCCCCTTTGTTTGCTGACCTGATCTATTGTCTTTATTTATAACTTCATGCTGAATTTCCTTTTATACATTTACTGTTCCAACCCTAGTGTTGCAACCTGCTTGTTTCCCACACACACCATACCTCTATCTTCCCCTCAGTTTAAAATCATAGGCATTTCACCAATGGCCTTCTCAATCGAGTCTGCAAGTGCTACCACCCCCTGCCCCAGAGAAATGTAAACCCCATCCCTTGCATACATATCATTGCTTGCCATAAAAGTTGTTCCAGTTGTCAATGAATGGGATTGCAAGTTCCTTACAGTATCTGTCTAGCCAGCAATTTACACCAATTGCCCTAGACAACCATTCATTTCCTACTCCCCTTCTAGGCAAGATGCTACATATGATTGGGATCCCTCCCTTAGACTTAATGAAATCTATAGCTGACCTGTACTTATCTAGCAGCTCTTCTCTCCTACCCTTCCCAATATCATTTCCACCAGCACTGAGACAGATAATGGGCTTGTTCCCATTACCTGACATGATATTATCCAGCCTGTTGACAATGTCCCCAACACCAGCTCCAGGGAAGTACACTCTATCTCTCATCTTCTTCAACACGAGATATTATACAACACGAGATATTATACAACACGAAATATTATACAACACGAGATATTATACAACACGAGATATTATACAACACGAAATATTATACAACACGAAAATTATACAACACGAGATATTATACACACGAGATATTATACAACACGAAATATTATACAACACGAGATATTATACAACACGAGATATTATACAACACGAAATATTATACAACACGAGATATTATACAACACGAGATATTATACAACACGAAATATTATAAAAACACGAAATATTATACAACACGAGATATTATACAACACGAGATATTATACAACACGAAATATTATACAACACGAGATATTATACAACACGAGATATTATACAACACGAAATATTATACAACACGAGATATTATACAACACGAGATATTATACAACACGAGATATTATACAACACGAGATATTATACAACACGAAATATTATACAACACGAGATATTATACAACGCGAGATATTATACAACACGAGATATTATACAACACGAAATATTATACAACACGAGATATTATACAACACGAGATATTATACAACACGAGATATTATACAACACGAGATATTATACAACACGAAATATTATACAACACGAGATATTATACAACACGAGATATTATACAACACGAATTATTATACAACACGAGATATTATACAACACGAGATATTATACAACACGATATATTATACAACACGAGATATTATACAACACGAGATATTATACAACACGAGATATTATACAACACGAGATATTATGCAACAGGAAATATTATACAAAAACGAGATATTATACACAACACGAGATATTATACAACACGAGATATTATGCAAAACACGAGATATTATACAACACGATGATATTATACAACACGAGATATTATACAACACGAGATATTATGCAACAGGAAATATTATACAACACGATATATTATACAACACGAGATATTATACAACACGAGATATTATACAACACGAGATATTATACAACACGAGATATTATACAACACGAGATATTATGCAACAGGAAATATTATACAACACGAGATATTATACAACACGAAATATTATACAACACGAGATATTATACAACACGAAATATATACAACACGAGATATTATACAACACGAAATATTATACAACACGAGATATTATACAACACGAAATATTATACAACACGAGATATTATACAACACGAAATATTATACAACACGAGATATTATACAACACGAAATATTATACAACACGAGATATTATACAACACGAGATATACAACACAAGATATTATACAACACGAGTTGTTAAACAACACGAGATATTATACAACACGTTAGATACAGGTGAAGAGATCTCCCACATATTTCCTGCAGGAAGTCACAGAAACACTGCATGGAAGTGCAAGCATGCAATATATTGCTTGCAAGATTATTCACGCTACTATTCAAGCCTCGCCACCCACTCAGGCATGACGTTACGCTACCGTGCTACTGCTGTTGTTAATAGTACCTGTCATCACGAGAAAGAACTTGCCAAAATGTATTTAACATCGGTCGATCGTATGCCAAAGCGTGTAGCAATGCTTATAAAAGCAATGGGTAGTCATATCTTGTCTGGCATAGTGCCAGACAAGTGAAAAATGGCAAATGTAATACCTAATTACAAGGCAGGTGACAGGTCCTTAGCTTCGAACTATAGACCAATAAGCCTTACTTTCATAGTTGGTAAATTTATGGAATCAATAATTGTCGGAGCAATTCGTAGCCATCTTGGTAGGCATAAATTGATTAATGAATCTCAACACGGTTTTACAAAGGGGCGTTCCTGTCTTACGAATTTACTAACTTTCTTTACTAAGGTGTTTGAGGAGGTAGATCATGGTATTCAAAATATTGTGTATATGGACTTCAGTAAGGTTTTCGATAGAGTTCCACATCAGAGACTTTTGAGGAAACTTAAAGCACACTGAATAGAAGAATTTTTTTCCTGGGTAGAGGCATGGTTGACAAATAGGCAGCAGAGAGTTTGCATAAATTGGGAGAAATCAGAATGTGGGCACGTCACAAGCGGTGTTCCTCAGGGGTCAGTGTTGGGACCGTTGTTGTTCAGTTTACATAAACTTCATAGATGATGGAATAAACAGTGAAATATATAAGTTTGCTGATGACACCAAAATAGGCCGTCCAATTCATTCTGACGAGGACATTAGAGCACTCCAGGAAAATTTTAATAGACAGATGCAGTGGTCGGAGAAGTGGCAGATGCAGCTAAATATAGATAAATGCAAAGTTCTAAATGTTGGACAGGAAAATAGCCATGCCACATATAAACTAAATAATGTAGATCTTAATATTACGGATTGCGAAAAGGATTTAGGAGTTCTGGTTAGCAGTAATCTAAAACCAAAACAACAGTGCATTAGTGTTTGCAATACGGCTAACAGAATTCTTGGCTTCATATCACGAAGTATAAATAATAGAAGTCCTCAGGTTGTTCTTCGACTCTATATATCCTTGGTTAGGCCTCATTTAGACTATGCTGCACAGTTCTGGTCACTGTATTACAGAATGGATATAAATGCTCTGGAAAACGTACAGAGGAGGATGACAAAGCTGATCCCATGTATCAGAAATCTTCCCTATGAGGATAAACTGAGGGCCCTGAATCTGCACTCTCTAGAAAGGCGTAGAATTAGCGGGAATATGACTGAGATGTATAAATGGAAAACAGGAATTAGTAAAGGGGATGTAAATAGCGTGCTAGAAATATTTAACATAGACAGGACTCGCAGCAATGGTTTTAATATGGAAAAAAATCAGATTCAGGAAGGATATAGAAAGCACTGGTTAGATAATAGAGTTGTGGGTGAGTGGAACAAACTCCCGAGTACCGTCATAGACGCTAAGACGTTGCGTAGTTTTAAAAATAGATTGGATAGATACATGAGTGGGTGTGGGTGGGTGTGAGTTGGACCTGACTAGCTGGTGCTATTAGGTCGGATGCCGTGCTCCTCCCTTAAGTGACGTGACTGACCTGACTAGGCCAAGGCGTTGGCTTAAGCCAGCGCCTTGAGTAAAGTTTCCAGATAAATGTCTTATTTCATCAGTGTCCCAATTAATAATCACACACACTACTACCAGTTGACATTAGAAGTTACTTGCTAGAAGGTAGGCGGTCTTACTGTGCATCAAGGGGAGGTGCTGGTCTTACCGTGCGTCACGGGGAGGTGCTGGTCAGGAGAGACACGGCCCCAGAGCCAGACCTTGTCCACCTGCTCTCTCTCACTGGCACTCCGTCCTCCACCCGCGAAGTAATCTGAAGGGTCATAACCAGGAACATTAGATAATGAGCTTTTCCTCCAGGAAATTGGTGCTACTCTCTCTCTCTCTCTCTCTCTCTCTCTCTCTCTCTCTCTCTCTCTCTCTCTCTCTCTCTCTCTCTCTCTCTCTCTCTCTCTCTCTCTCTCTCTCTCTCTCCCCTCTCTCTCTCTCTCTCTCTCCTTGGATCAAACCTGGTTAGATGAATGGTTTGGAGAACCTACGACAAGTTGACAAATTAGACACATAAACAACACTTGGGTATCTTTACTGAGGAACGTTTCGCCACACAGTGACTTCATCAGTCCATACAAAGGAGAATGGTGAAGAACAGAAGGAATTTGAGGTAATCAGTCCCTCAGCCTTGAGTCGATTTAGTAAGTCCATCAATTTTGAAAAGAACACAGCATATGTGCGAAGAAGTAGCTTATATACAGTAGGTAGGAGAGGTGTAGCAGTCGTAGGAGATATCACATTTGTCCAGTGTGGAAGTAGGTCGTACCCAAGGGTTAAACAAGTGAAGAATTCCCTGTATTAAGATCCCAAGATGTTGCTGTGTCAGACAGGAATGTAGACGAATGGTTCAGAGAACTCCTCCTGTTATTCCCCGTTCTCCTTTGTATGGACTGATGAAGCAACTGTGTGGCGAAACGTTTCCTCAACAAAGATCCCCAAGTGTTGCACATGTGTCTAATTTATCAAACTTGATTAACTCCCCTCAAGAAGCCAAAGAGTCATTTTCTCAGCACCTGCAACACAACACACTTAAAATGTAAAGGGGCTGTAGATCAACACCCCAAGACACAAAGGAGGTGTTAAGCAACAACACTAGGAAGCCCAGGAGCTGGGACTCAACCCAGCCTAACAAAACTAGGTGTGCCATATGCGTAGATTTTTAAGCTTATACGGTATTCCCTGGAATAATAATAATAATAATAATAATAATAATAATAATAATAATAGTAATATATAAATTATATTACTACATGTACATGTACAAGGTATACAGTCCTAGCTGACATCAATGACATACTACTATATAGAAAGCCCCTTGTTGTACAGAGCATTTCGAGCAAATTAGGTTAATTTTGTCCCAGGATGCGACCCACACCAGTCTTCTAACACCCAGGTACCCATTATTACTGATGGGTGAACATGGACAACAAGTGTAAGGAAACAAACCCAATGTTTTTACCCTTGCCGGGAATCAAACCCGGACCCTCACCGTGTGAATTGAGAGCTTTTGCCACCAGGCCAGGAAGGAAGAGAGAAAGTATTGGTTTATATTGTGCGCGAGTGAAAATTTGCATATTGTGCATCGTTAAAGATGTATGAATTATTATTGTACACTAAATAAAGGTCATTATGATGGGCTGCAACATTTATTCAACATTTATGTATACATGTGCGGATGCATTCTTATTGGTGAGTATTCGTACGTAGAGGCATACATGGGCGTGAATGTATAGTTATCACTACCATTCTCATTACCATCACCACCACCATCCTCACTACCATACATGGAGATGGTTTCGGGAGCCAACTCCCCCACGGCCCGGTCTGAGACCAGGCCTTGTGGTGGATCAGGGTCTGATCAACCAGGCTGTTACTACTGGCCGCACGTAAACCGACGTACGAACCACAGCCCGGCTGATCACATACTGACTTTAGATACCTGCCTAGCCTGTTGATGCACGAGGTTTTCCAGTACCACATCCATCATCTTGGTTCTCCATGTTTTGGGACCTCCATGGGGCTCCAGGTTTTCCCAATTAATCTCCTTGTGATTAAAATCACCCATAACTAGTAACTTGGCTCTACCCGTGTGAGCTTTTCTGGCCACCTCAGCTAGTGTGTCCACTATTGCTCTGTTGCTCTCTTCATATTCTTCTTTTGGCTTCCTGCAGTTCCGTGGTGGGTTGTACATCTCTGCTATTACCACCTTAGGTCCCCCAGACTGAACTGTATCTACTGTGTAGTCCCTTTCGCCCATTAAGTCCATTCTTTCCAATTCTTCAAATCTCATCGGTTTTCAGTGAGCAGAGCAACACCTACCCCGCTGCTCCCTCTACCCTTTTGTGTGTTGTGTGTGTGGGTGTGTGTTTTGTTGGTGTGTGTGTGTGGTTGGTGTGTGTGTGTGTAGTGTGTTACTCACCTATTTTACCACCTATTGTGGTTGCGGGGGGTCGAGCCCCAGCCCGGGCCCCGCCTCTTCCCGGGTTCAAACTAACCCTCTCTCCCCCCCGCCCATGAGCTTTTATCAAACCTCGTTTTAAAACTGTGTATGGTTCCTGCCTCCCTACCATTTTCGGGCTATCCACTCCCCTTACAACTCTATGACTGAAGAAAACTTCCTAAAATCTCCGACTCATTTGTTCTTCAATTTCCAATTGTCCCCCTCTTTTTTCTGTGTCCCCCCCCGGGAACATCCTGTCCTTGTCCCCCTTTGCTTTCCACCGTTTTTTATATGCGTTATCATTTCTTCCCACCCCCTTTCCTCCAGGTCGTCAGCCGATTTCCCCTTAATCTTTCTTCATGGACTTTTCCCCTTAGCTCGGGAACTAACCTTTTGCAAACCTTTTGTACTTTCTCTAGTTTCTGACGTGCTTTATCAAGTGGGGGTTCCAAACGGGTGCGCATACCCCATATGGCCTGACATACAGGGTGTACATTTCCCCTTAAATGATCCTTAAAGGTGTGGGAATCGTTCTCAGGTTTGCCAGGGCCCCCCTACGCGAGTTACTGATTGATTTTGGTTCCGAACATGCTGGGTTTTTAACTCACCCCAAATCTTTCCCCTTTGGTGGGGTTTGCAGTTTGGGGCCACCTAGCCTATACTCTGTCTGGGTCTTCTGGCCCTTCCCCATTTTATGATTTTGCATTTGGGCGGGGATTAAATTCGAGAACCCTTTTTGCGGGACCAGGTTCCAGTCTGTCCATCTCTTTGAATCCTGCCGGTCCTCATC
>NC_069399.1:29270179-29476809 GCF_026875155.1 Cherax quadricarinatus
GTGTGTTTGTGTGTTTTCCTGTGTGGGGTGTCTGTGTGTGTGTGTGTGTGGGGTGTGTACCCCAACCTTTTTTGTGGTTGGGGGTCGAGCCCTAGCTCCGGGCCCCCCGCCTTTTTCACCGGTTGTACTGGGCCCTCTCTCTCCCCGCTCCTGGGGCTTTTCAAACCTCGTTTTAAAAAACTGTGATGGTTCCTGCCTCCACTACGGTCTTTTCCCTAGGCTATTCCACTGCCTTAAAACTCTATGACTGAAGAAATATTCCTACTATCTTCTGACCCCATTTGTGTCTTCAACTTCCAATTGGGGCCCCTCTTGTTTCGTGCCCCCTCCCTGGGAACATCCTGTCCTTGTCCCCCTTTGGTTATTCCACGATATTTTATATGTCGTTTTTCATGTCTCCCCTAAAACCCTCCTGCCCCTCCATTCGTCGGGGCCTTTTCCCCTTAACTTTTTTCTAGGACATTCCCTTAGCTCTGGAACAACCTTTTTTAAAAAACCCTTTTTTTATTTCTCTAGTTTTTTGACGTGTTTTATCAAGTGGGGGTTCAAACAGGTGCGCATACTCCAGAGGGCCTGCATACACGGTGTACAGTGTCTTTAATGATTCCTTACTAAGGTATGGGAAATGCTGTTCTCAGGTTTTTGCCAGGCGCCCATATGCTGCAGCATTATCTATTGTGTGTGTTTCCCGGAGACATCTCGGTGTTATACTCACCCCAAGATCTTTTCTCCTTGATGAGGTTTGCAGTCTTTGTCCACCTACCCTATACTTGCTGGGGGTTTTCTTCCCCTTTCCCCCCTACTTCATGACTTTGCTTTGGCAGTTTAAATCGAGAAGCCTTTTGCTGGACCAGGTGCCAGTCGCCCAGGTCTTTTAAAAGCCCTTTGCCGGGCCCTCATCAATTTAATTCTCCTCATTAACTTCCATCATCTGCAAACGGGGGACATTTTTCTATTAACCCTTCCGTATGTCGTTCACATATCCCAAAAAATAGCACTGGCCCTAAGACCGACCCCTGGGGGACCCCGCCGTCACGGGTGCCCACTGTATACAATTAGTACCATGACTCGTTGTTGCCCCCTGTAGATTCTCTGACCCTTTGCGTGCCCTTCCTGTTATTGCCCCTGATGCTCTGTTTGCACTAATCTTTGTGAGAACGTGTCAAAGGCCTTCTTGCAGCCCAAAAAGATGCAAAAAACCCCCCCCCTCCCCTCTCTTGTCTTATTTCGTTATTTATCATAAACCCAGAAGGTTTTGTGACACAGGATTTGCCTTCCGTGAATCCGTGCTGGTTGGCATTTATATCCTTTCCGTTCCGGGGTGTGTGGTGTGTGTGTGGTGTGTGTTTGTGTGTGGTGTGTGTTATGTGTGTTGTGTGGTGTGTGTGTGTGTGTGGTGGTGTGTGTGTGTGTGTGTGTGTGTGGTATGTGTGTGTGGTGTGTTGTGTGTGTGGTGTATGTGTGTGTGTGGTGTGTGTGTGTGTGTGTGTGTGGTTTGTGTGGGGTTTTGGTGTATGTTGTGTGTGGTGTGTGGGGGTGTGGTTGTGGTGTGTGGTGTGTGTGTGTGTGTGTGTGGTTGTGTGTGTGTGTGTGTGTGTTGTGGTGTGGGTGTGCCCTGTGTTTGTGTGTTCTGTTTTGTGTCTGTGGTGTGTGTGGTGTGTGTGTGTGTGTGTGTGTGTTGTGTGTGTGTGTGGTGTGTGTGGGGTTGTGTTGTGTTTTTGGGTATCACCTGTTTACTCATCTAGTTGAGGTTGCAGGGCAAATCCAAACCCCTGGCCCCCCCTCTTCCTTTTGTGTGTGTTGGTCTGTGTGTGTGTGTGTGTGCTCACCTGATTTCGGGTGCAGGGGTTTATTCTCAGTTTTTTGGACTTGCCTGTTTGCTGAACTTTTTGGTTTACTTTCCCGGCTAGTGGCCCTATATACCTATTCTTAAAGCAACGTAAGGTTTTGACTCTACCATTTGCTATCATCGTTCCTGATCACTCTAAGACTAAATAAATATTTTCCAACAATCATATAATTTATCTGTTCTTTCAACTTCCAGCTGTGCCTTGTGGGCCGAAAATCCATCTTTCAGACTTTCCTTCCCCCTGTCAATTATTATTATGTTTTGTCGTAGTCATGTCACCTTTGGTCCTTGGTTCCCGTAAGTCGTCGGGTTTTGGCATTTAGCCTTCTCATAGTTCAACCACCCCTATTTACTCTGTTCCTGTGCTTCAGAAAAAGATTCATAATAAAGTCCCTCACTCCCCACATCACAACCGTGCACCCGATTTCGCTCTTCTTCCTGGAGACAAGACGAGGCGGGGCCCCCGAGGGGCTCCCTCACACAAGAGCACCCTGAGCCCACGTCACCCCTCCCTTATGAAGAAACAGCAGCCGTTGTGCACCGTGACCCATCCCTCAGGACACCATGATCCCCGTGTGGCCCCGTCACCGCCTCCTCCTGTTGCTGCTGAAGTAAGATTATGGTTAGAATAAAGCAACTTTTCCAGCACAGATTCTTCAGACCGCAATTATGAAAACGCATTTTGTTTTGTATCAAAATTAATCTGAAAACTATATATAACCTTCATGTAATTTACGTGATGTAAAATAACTTATTTACCAAATTTATGAATTTCAATATACTTAGCTATCTGTTTCCAGTTTCCTCTACTTTCAGTATTATTATTTTATCTGTGTGTGTTCTTCCCGACGCTGGTAGGAGACCGTGGACTCGACTTATATAATTATTCTCTCAAACGAAGTCCATCGACAAGATTCTAATGTTTTCTTTTATTTACAAGGTGAGAATATTTCCTCATGAGGCTGCCTCAGTTTATTTTCTCTTCCTCGGCTTTTATTTACGACTTGAAACCTCATTTGAAGGAACTAGGTAATGTTCGTCAGGAAACAGGACAAGTGTTTCCTGACGCGGGTCTTACATGATGACCCGCCGTTGGAGCTTTTGGTCACCTGACCGAGGTCTTCCACCCTTTTAAAAATTACGGACAAAGTTGAAGGACCTAATGGATGTAATTATAACTATATTTTTTAAAGGGGGTGGAGGGGTAAGCCAGCGGAAGGCCTCGGTCAGATGACCTAAAGCTTAAACTGTGGGTCATCATCTATGACAAGCGTCAGGAAACACTTGTCCTCTTTCCTGACGGACATACCTAACCTAACCTCATATGATCGGTATGATGGTACCACTATGGATGGTACCACTATAACCCTGCCTCCTCCTGCTTCGCCTCACCTGACTACAGTACATAAGCCACTTCTACGCCCTTTGCTGTACTTTCTACAAGACTGATGGACTGAATACATCGACTTCCTTACACCCTTCTGATTTGTATTGGACTGATGAAGCCACTGTGTGGCGAAACATTTCTTCAATAAATATTCCCATATGCTGCATAAAAGTCTCAATCTTCAACTTATCAGTTTTAAACCATTTATAACATACAACATTCCCAGATTTTTTATACGAAATAACTGCAGAAAACCTCTTCCGATTTACTTTCAACTTTCACCACTGGTGTTCACTACTTATAAGAAAGTTGGGATTGTTTAGGACGTGTTAGTGTGACTTTGTCAATGGTCCAAGTCGGACCGAAACGTCGTCGTAAGCTTCTCTCTTTTATGTGCGGGTTATTTGTGTATCGTTCCAGTCACGGTATTGTGCCTTTTTGTTATTTAATTATTTAGGACGTGTGTAGGAGCCAATTAGTCTAATTTGAATTTTAATATGACACAGTATATTCACCCAGAAGATATTTTGTCTACTTATTAAAAATAATTGGACTTGCTGAAGAACCCTCTTTGGATTGACTTCAAACTTTCAACACCAGTATGTCTTACAGGAATTTCAGTATTTTTCTAGGCTTTGTAGCTCCTAATTTGCTAATTTCATTAATATTAAACATTAGGCTGTTCGTAAAATATTCATTATTGTTTGAAATGCTATGGTCCCTTTGTGTCCTTTCAGAGTAGAATAACCTGTGTTATATTCATTCAGATCAGTCTATTGATTTGCGTAATAAATGTGATACCAGCCTAATATAAACCAAACTTATTCTCAAGACACTCCCAAAACTTTTTTCTTTAAGTCAAAATTCTACGATAATCCCCCACAAAGTATCCTGTGTAATTTTTTTTCTCAACAAACCGGCCGTACCCCACCGAGTCAGGGCTGACCTAAAAAGAAAAATGAAAGTTTCCCTTTTTAAATTTAGTAATGTATACAGGAGAAGGGGTTACTAGCGCCTTGCTCCCGGCATTTTATTCGCCTCTTACGACACGCATGGCTTAAGGAGGAAGGGTTCTTTTCCACTTCACCACTTTCAGTATGAACTTACATATGACAAAGTATGTCAAGAAACTGGATAAAGTGCAAAATACTGCACTGAGACTAGTCCCGGAGCTCCGGGATACAAATAGGTGCTGAAGGAATTGAACCCGATGACACTAGAGGACAGAAGGAGGGGATGGGGAACCCGATGACGAAGAACAAACACTGACAGGAGTGTAGATGAATGGTTCAGAGAACCGACATGTTGATAAATTAGACACATGTGCAACTCTTGGGTATCTTTATTGAGGAAAACGTTTATGCCATGTCGGTTCTCTGAGACCATTCACTACAAACTGTCGGGACACTGCAAACTTCTTGGGATCTTAATACTGGGAATTCTTGCTTGCATAATTGGGCACGACCTACTCTAAATTGAACAAATGTTAAATCGACCTATGACTGCTGCCTCTCCTGCCACGGTTTAAGCTCCTTCTCAGCACGTATGCCGTATTTATTCAAGATTGATGGAGTTACACATCGATCAGGTTGAGACTGATACCTCATTCTCCTCCTGTTCTTCAAGTTCTCCTTTGTAGGGAAATGATGAAGCCCATGTGGCGAAACGTTTCCTAATAAAGTACCCAGAGTTGCACATGTGTCTAATTTATCAACTGACAGGAGTACACAGGGTGGAAAGGGCAAGTTTGTTAGAGAAGGATGAGACGAAATACATAATTATTTGGACTTAGAATGATTAGGAAGTGGAACGACCTTGACGGCGAAGTGGAAGTGGCAGGATACATACACAGGTTTGGGACTGGATATGATAAGGATCAAGTAGCAAGGAGTGAACCAAGTAGCAGCCAACCGAGAAGCGGGGACAGGAGCTGAGACTCGACCTATGAAACCACAAATCGGCTAGTACAAGTGAGTGCTTGTACACCTGTACATGTACACCTGTACATGTACATCTGTACATGTACACCTGTACATGTACATCTGTACATACATAAACGCATACATAAGCAAACACACATATATATTTTTATATTTCCTATCATCAGAATTTTACGAGCTACCTTCACTGTTTCTTTTGCCTGCACTAAGGTGTAGTGGGCTGGGCTTACGCAATACTGGGATACGCTCCTCGGAGAGCACGTAGACCTAAGCACATCCAGTAAATGGGTAGTGTAGGTACCAATTCCCCAATTCCATGCATGCAAATAAGACAGTGGTTTATATGGTTTGTATGAGGGGAGACATGATCGAAGTGTATAAGTGGAAGATAGGTATTAATAAAGGGGATATTAATAAGGTCTTGAGGATGTCTCTCCAAGAGAGAACCCGCAGTAATGGATTTAAATTAGACAAGTTTAGATTTAGAAAGGACATAGGAAAGTATTGGTTTGGAAATAGGGTAGTTGATGAGTGGAACAGTCTACCTAGTTGGGTTATTGAGGCTAGGACTTTGGGTAGCTTCAAATTTAGGTTGGATAAGTACATGAGTGGGAGGGGTTGGATTTGAGTGGGACTTGCACATCAGAGCTTATTTCTTGGGAGGCATTGAAAATTGGGTTGGGCAAATGTTTTGTTAGTGGGATGAATTGTAAAGCACCTGCCTAGTATGGGCCAACAGGCCTGCTGCAGTGTTCCTCCTTTCTTATGTTCTTTTGTTCTTATAACATGAGAACATTGCTCCCGACTGACGTCCACTGTCAGACCAGATATATGTCCTACGGAGGAGAAAACTCTGCCTGTTATCGGAATGTTAAGGTGCCAGTTACACCGTGAGAATAGTAAGGCACTTTTTCTTCTATGACACAAATTGAGATTATTTTTTTTCTGAAAGGTTTTAGACTTTCAGTGATGGTTTACTTTCCCGTAGCTCGGTTGGTAGCGCACTCAGCTCACACACTGAGGGTCTATAGTTCAATCTGACAAGAGACCATCGGCTGGCTTACCCCTCCACTCCACTAAAAATTATGGCTGTGATTATAATCATTTTTCAAACCATTCATCACACATAATCATTATAGGTCTTTTTCCCTAAATTTGGTTCTACTTTGCTCTTATCTATTATTTCCCTTTCGAACTTTCTTTATTTCTTAATTTCTCACGTGTTACTAGGCTCACTTCATATATTGTTTGCCGGTCCTATTTTTAAAAGTTCTTCAACACCTTTTGTTACATTATTCTATAATAGTTCGAATTATTTTTTTGGATTTAACTGTTTAATTTTGTTTTCATACTTGCTACAGAATTCTTTGTAGAGAATATTTGTATCTGTCCCCCATAACATGATGTTCTGGCCTATCTAACCTAACTTAACCTAGCCTAACTTAACCTAACCTAACTTAACCTAACCTAACTTAACCTAACCTAACTTAACCTAACTTAACCTAGCCTAACTTAACCTAACTTAACCTAGCCTAACTTAACCTAACTTAACCTAACCTAACTTAACCTAGATTGAACATTAAAATGGTATAAAATACCGACAGGTTGTTAGGTAAGACACATATGCAACAGTTAGGTATCTTTATTGTGAAACGTTTCGCCTACACAATAGGCTTCTTCAGTCGAGTACAGAAAGGTTGATAGAAGCAGAAGATACTTGAAGACGATGTAATCAGTCCATCACCCTTAAAGTTTTGAGGTGGTCAGTCCCTCAGTCTTGAGAAGAGCATTGTTCCATAGTATGAAACTATGGAACAATGCTCTTCTCAAGACTGAGGGACTGACCACCTCAAAACTTTAAGGGTGATGGACTGATTACATCGTCTTCAAGTATCTTCTGCTTCTATCAACCTTTCTGTACTCGACTGAAGAAGCCTATTGTGTAGGCGAAACGTTTCACAATAAAGATACCTAACTGTTGCATATGTGTCTTACCTAACATAACTTAACCTAGCCTAACTTAACCTAACCTAACTTAACCTAACTTAACCTAGCCTAACTTAACCTAACTTAACCTAGCCTAACTTAACCTAGCCTAACTTAACCTAACCTAACTTAACCTAACTTAACCTAGCCTAACTTAACCTAACCTAACTTAACCTAACCTAACTTAACCTAACTTAACCTAACTTAACCTAACCTAACTTAACCTAACCTAACTTAACCTAACCTAACCTAACCTAACTTAATCTAACCTAACCTAACTTAACCTAACCTAACCTAACCTAACCTAATCTAGCAGGTTTGTCTTAGAAATATCATAGAACTAAGTTAAAATGGGTGTAATTCCTTCTGATTGATCTAAGTCTGAGCGCTGGGAAAGAGAGGTGGTTTGTTATCATATTCACTACACTGGTTAATTATTCTTGCTATAATTCTGTAAAAATTTGGTTAAGTATATCGTCCTGGTTAAGTGAACACTTGCAAGTGCTAGAAGAGAAGAGTCACAGTCCCATAAGTTAACAAGTAAGATACACGTGTTTACCTGGAGTTTATCTGGAGAGAGTTCCGGGGGTCAACGCCCCCGCGGCCCGGTCTGTGACCAGTTAACTATTTTTATTCCGTAACGTTTAATAATAAAGATAACTAACTGCTGTACATATGTCTTATTTATCAACATGTCGGTAGTGTTTACTGTTTTCATATTCACCCATTAATAAAATAATTCACGAATTTATACTTAATATGGAAATGGAAATCTGACGACGTTCCGGTCCGTCTTGACTCACCCGTGACTTACATTTGTCAAACCTAGAATGAGGAATTTTTTTTTTTCAATTTGTGGATTAGTTGTGAATTGTTGGTTTACTTCAGGATGATGGTCTGCAGCCAGTCAGAACTGAAATCATTATTTAAAAATAAATTAGAAGAGGCAGCTTACCAGCAGCTGCCAGCAGGTTCAGTAGGAGAACCCAGGGTGTAGTCTTCATGCCTGACACAGGTACTGACTTACACCACAATATCGCCTCACTGGACGACACTGCCTTCGTCACAATATTTCACACACACGAGATGTACAATCTATGTTCACGACCTCATTTACAAATTCCTCTTCTGGTAGATTAGTGTCCGGAAATCGTACTAATATAAAAGGCGTAACTGATTGCCGAGAACTCTGCTAGAACTTGACAAATGCGGTGGCTGACCTCACCTGGGCCAACACCACCAGACAATGCTGGTATCGGCTAGAACAGCACTTATCAACTTGTATGTTTTTCAGGTTTTTTTTTATCCTGATTCATTAGTGACTTTATGATCAGGAAGGTTGCTTAACCGAGGACATGATAACAACACAATGTCTTTGCAGAGACAATGGCCAGTCATATGACATACTTCAGATGTTATTCGTGTCATGGCCTTTCAGGAGAGGGTACACATGCGTTTTCTGTTGAACACGTATTTCGTATTTTATGACAGCAAATTATGTGGCAACGCAGTGCAGTGCTCAACCATCATATAATATATATTTATATATATATATATATATATATTAATATATATATATATATATATATATATATATATATATATATATATATATATATATATATATATATATATATATATATATATATATTATATATATATCAATAACAACACTGCGACTAGCCAAGGCCTCGAACCCATGCTGCTTTGGCCTGCCTCATGGTGGGTGAAAACTCATGACGCCTTAATCCGCTGGCCCATACAATCCTTTAGAGACGCGCATCCAGCGGAACTGAATGTTGTACATGCTACCAAGGACATACGATGGTGTGGATGACTCTAGGCTAATTTCATTCTAGTCCCTGCTAGTCCTTGGGTAGCGAGTACAACATCCAGTTCTGCTGGATGCACTACTCTTAAGGATTGTACGGTCCAGTGGGGTGCATATACATACAGGAATACATACACACAAACATGCATACAAGCGTATATACATTTTAATATTTTGCATTATAATTTTGTGACCACCCAACACGATTTTTTTTATGTACATTTAAGTAGACAAGGCTGAGCTTATGATACACAGGGATGAGTTTCTCGACTGACGCAGCAACTGAGAAACATCTGCTTATAATTTAGTGGCTTCCCAAACGTAGTCACCTGTCAGGGGTCTTAAAATATTTATGTTTTAAGAATATAAATCTCTGGTTTGCTGATTTCCATGTTAAAATCCACACCACTGTGACGGTCATGTTATATCATCAACCAGCAAACATAAGCAGAAATAATAATTTATTTCTGTACATATATTAAATTTTAACACATGTGTAATACACACATACACACACACACACACACACACACACACACACACACACACACACACACACACACACACCGAGCACGTCACCGGAGGCGCACATCAACCAAATAACTGCTGCAGCATATGGTCGCCTGGCAAACCTGAGAATAGCGTTCCGATACCTTAATAAGGAATCGTTCAAGATACTGTATACTGTGTATGTTAGGCCCATACTGGAGTATGCAGCACCAGTCTGGAACCCACACCTGGTCAAGCACGTCAAGAAGTTAGAGAAAGTACAAAGGTTTGCAACAAGGCTAGTCCCAGAGCTCAGGGGAATGTCGTACGAGGAAAGGTTGAGGGAAATTTGACTGACGACACTGGAGGACAGAAGGGTCAGGGGAGACATGATAACGACATACAAGATACTGCGGGGAATAGATAAGGTGGACAGAGATAGGATGTTCCAGAGAGGGGACACAGGAACAAGGGGTCACAACTGGAAGCTGAAGACTCAGACAAGTCACAGGGACGTTAGGAAGTATTTCTTCAGTCATAGAGTCGTCAGGAAGTGGAATAGCCTAGCAAGTGAAGTAGTGGAGGCAGGAACCATACATAGTTTTAAGAAGAGGTATGATAAAGCTCAGGAAGCAGAGAGAGAGAGGACCTAGTAGCAATCAGTGAAGAGGCGGGGCCAGGAGCTGAGTCTCGACCCCTGCAACCACAATTAGGTGAGTATTAGGTGAGTACACACACACACACACACACAGAGGTTAAGGGAAATTGGCCTGACGACGCTGGAGGACAGGAGAGACAGGAGGGACATGATAACATAAAAAATACTGAAGGAATCGACAAGGTGGACAGAGATAGGATGTTCCAGAGATGAAACAAGGGGTCACAATTGGAAGCTGAAGACTCAGATGAGTCACAGAGACGTTAGGAAATATTTCTTCAGTCACAGAATTGTCAGGAAGTGGAATAGTCTGGAAAGTGAGGTTGTGGAGGCAGGATCCATACATAGCTTTAAGAAGAGGTATGATAAAGCTCATGGAGCAGGAAGAGTGATCTTGTAGCTACCAGTGAAGAGGCAGTGCCAGGAGCTGTGAATCGACCCCTGCAACCACAACTAGGTGAGTACACACACAACCACACACACAACACACACACACACACACACACACACACACACACACACACACACACACACACACACACATACACACTCAGACAAACACACATCACAAACACTCAGAAATACATAAGTTTATCAGTCTGTGGCAAAAAAAAAATGGGTTGCCAGAGAGCAGGACAGAAAATCAAGGAACTGGAGGATGAGTCTGGGAAGGAAGATTGGGTAGCAGAGCTCATGAAAAGGGAACATGAGCAGGGAAGGAAGCTAAAAGAGCTTAGCATGAAAATGGGGAAGATGATAGCTGCAGAGTGCAGGAAGTGGGAGATGCAAGTCACAGCAGCAGAGGCTAAGATACAGATATTAGAAGAGGAACTGAAAAATCTGAAACAGCCTAAAGAACTAAAGAGCAACGTGGGCATGACATCAGAAACTGCTACCTCAGTCACAAACAAGGAGACTGTAGGGAAAGAAGGAGTGAAACTGTATGCAGAGGCCATATCAGACTAGCGAGGAGCCCGACAAAAAAAGAGGATCACATCAGGAGCAATCGAGGGGACTGTAGAAAATGGAAGAGCTAAGCTATACATAAAGGCCTAAAACAGACCTCAGCAGTGCCCAGGGAAAGCTGAGAAGGGAAAATGACAGACCACTTGGCCCAGGGACAACAGATAGTGAAGAGATTAAGAAAGGAAAGCTGCAATGGGGGCAACTAAATCAAATCAGGGGATACATAGGGATGTGCAGTGGGAGAATGAAAAGGAGAGATCAGTCTTTGTTTATAGGCTCCAGGAAGTTGAAGGGGAAACTTACAAAGCAAGATGACAAGGGGAGAAAAAAGCAATTGAAAGCATCATGAAAGCAAATGGAGAAAATGACATGGCTCAGCTGGTAAATTTTCTGAGAATAGAGGGGTTTGCAAGAGGAAAAAACCGGCTAATTAAAGTGATTTTCAAGGAAGAATCAGCTCTAAACAGGGTCATGCAGGAGAAAGCACGACTAAGGGACATGTCAGCATACTGGAAGGTGTATCTCGACCGTGACAGAACACAAGAACATAAGAACATAAGAAAGAAGAAACACTGCAACAGGCCTACTGGCCTATGTGAGGTAACAGAGGCAGAAACTGAGAGGGTACAAAGACGAAAGGAGGAAAGAGAGGCAAAGATGGAGATGGACAGGAGAACCCAGACTCAGGAGGAACATCAAATACGACCTCCCTCACAACCACTTACAGAAGCCCTCCAACCAGGACAATCCTAATGCAACCAAACATTTTAACCCAAAACACACATGCCATACCCAATGCCCCCACCCACGTCATTACAAACTCCTCCTCCACCTTCATAGCAACCGCCCATAGTTCCTCATCATGTCTCCCACTTCCCCAACCCCACTGTACCCCCCAAACCACAGTTTTAGAAAAGAAGTTGAAGGTTTGATGTACAACAGCAGACAGAATAACAAATAAATGTGAGGAGTGGTATGAAAGACTCAAGGAAACATCCCCAGACATAATAGCATGCACAGAAACAAAACTCATCAGGGTGATAACAGATGCAATCTTTCCACCAGGATATCAAATCCTGAGGAAAGATAGAGGAAGCAGAGGGGGAGGAGGAGTTGCATTGATCATTAAAAACTGGTAGGGGTTTGAGAAAATGGATAGAATGGACTGAATGGGCTAAAGAGAATACATATACTACATATTAGAAACAATTCGGTCTGGGGGCCATAAGGTGGTAATTTTAGTGATGTACAACCTGCCACAGAACTGCATGAGGCCAAGATAAGAATACAAAGAGAACAACAGAGCAATGGTAGATACACTAACCAAGGTGGCCAGAAGAGCTCACATGGGAAGAGCAAAGTTACTAGTCATGGGTGATTTCAATCACAAGGAGACTGACTGGGAAATCCTGTAGCCCCATGGGGGTCCCAAAACAATGAAAAGCCAAGATGATGGACGTGATACTAGAAAACCTCATGCATCAACATGTTACAGACACTACCAGAGAGAGAGTGGTAAGGATGAACCAGTAAGACTGGACCTAATATTCACCTTGAGTAGTTCAGGCATCGAGTATATCATGTATGAAAGGTCCATTGTAGTTAGTGATCATGTGGTTGTGTGCTTTGAATACATAGTTGAGCTGCAAGTGATGAGGGTAGCAGGAATAGGACGGGAGAAGCCAAACTACAAAAGGGGTGACTACAGAGGCATGAGGAACTTCCTGCAAGACGTTCACTGGGATAGAGAATTGACAGGAAAACCAGTAAAAGAAATGATGAAATACGTCACAACAAAATGCTAGGAGGCAGAGGAGAGGTTTGTTCCCAAGAGAAACAGAAATAATGGGAAGACCAGAACGAGTCCTTGGTTCACCCAAAAGTGCAGGGAGGCAAAAACTAAGTGCACTAGAGAATGGAAAAAGTACAGAAGACAAAAGACCCAGGAAAATAAAGAGATTAGCTGAAGAGCCAGAAACAAATATGCACAGATAAGAAGGGAGGCTCATCGACAATACGAAAATGACATTGAAAGTCTTGTCTGACCCTAAGCTGCTGTATAGCCACATCAGGAGGGAAACAGCAGTCAAGGGAACCAGGTAATCAGGATGAGGAAGGAAGGAAGGTGAAGAGTTCACAAGAAGCGACCAAGAAGTATGTGAGGAGCTCAACATGAGATTTAAAGAAGTATTAACAGTGAAGACAGGAAGACTCCAGGAAGTCAGAATGGGGAGGTACACCAACAAGTGCCGGGTGAAATACACACAACCGAGGAGGAGGTAAAGAAGCTGTTATGTGAGCTTTGATTCTTTCATGCCAATTCTCCCATTTATTTGTTATTCCATCAGCATTGGTGTACCATACCTTCAGTTTCCTCTCCAACACTGTGTTCTGGGGGGTTTGTGGTTTTTGGAGAGCTAAGATAACGGAGGTGGCACTGGAAAGCCTCATGTACCAACACATAAAGAACACTACCAGAGGGAGAGAGGAGAGGACGAACCAGCAAGACTGGACCTAGCATTCACCTTGAGTAGTGCAGATATTGAAGATATCACATTGGAAATGCCCCTCGGGGCCAGTGACTATGTGGTTCTGAGCTTTGAATACCTAGTAGAGTTACAAGTAGAGAGGGAAGCAGAAAGGGCAGGATGAATGTAGCCAGACTACTAGAGAGGGGACTACTCAGGCATGAGAATTTCCTGCAATAGGTTCAGTGAGACAGAGAACTATCAGGGAGATCAGTAAATAAGATGATGGAATATGTGACAATATGCAAGGAAAAAGAGGAGAGATTTGTACCAATGGATAACAGAAATAACGAGAAAGCCAGGACGAGTTCTTGATTCACTCCAAGGTACAGAGAGGCTAAAACTAAGTGTGCTAGAGAATGCAAGAAGTATAGAAGGCAAAGGACCCAGGAAAATAAGAAGAGCAGTCGTAGAGCCAGAAATTAACATTCTCAGGTAAGGAAGGAGTCCCAACGACAATACGAAAATGACATAGCAGCAAAAGTCAAATCTGACACGAAGCTATTGTACAGCCACATCAGGTGGAAAACAACAGTCAAGGACCAGGTAATCAGGCTAAGAAATGAAGAAGGGGAAATGACTGAGAAGTAGGTGAGGAGCTCAACATGATATTCAAACAAGTATTCACAGAGGAGACAGAAGGGACTCCAGAAAGACGGAGAGGTGGGCCACACCATCAAGTGTTGCAAACAATACATACAACCAAGAAGGAGGTGAAAGGGCTGCTAAGTGAGCTAGATACTTCAAAGGCAATGGGCCGGAAAACATCTTTCCATGGGTCTTGAGAGAGGGAGCAGAGGCGCTGTGTACTACTAACAAAAATCTTCAACATATCTATGTGGAAGACAGCAAATGTAGTCCCAAGTTTTTAAAAAAAGGAGACAGACACGAAGCATTAAACTACATATCAGTTTCCCTGACATGTATAGTATGCAAAGTCATGAAGATCATTAGAAGAGTGGTGGAGTACCTAGAAAGGAATGAGCTTATCAACGGCAACCAGCACGGTTTCAGGGACGAGAAATCCTGTCACAAACATAAGAACATAAGAAAGAAGGAACACTGCAACAGACCTAGGGCCTATGTGAGGCAGGTCCATTATCCCGCCTGCTTAAGCTAATGCCCTGACCTAGTGAAGTCAGACACGTTACTTAAGGGAGGAGCACTGCATCCGACCTAGTAACACAAGCTAGTCAGGTCCAACTCACACCCACCCACACCCACTCATGTATTTATCCAACCTATTTTTAAAACTACACAACGTCTTAGCTTCTATGACGGTACTCGGGAGTTTGTTCCACTCATCCACAACACTATTACCAAACCAGTGCTTTCCTATATCCTTCCTGAATCTGAATTTTTCCAATTTAAAACCATTGTAGCGAGTCCTGTCTATATTAGATATTTTTAGCATGCTATTTACGTCCTCTCTATTAATTTTTGTTTTCCATTTATACACCTTAGTCATATCCCTCCTAATTCTACGCCTTTCTAGAGAGTGCAGATTCAGGGCCCTTAGTCTATCCTCGTAGGGAAGATTTCTGATACATGGGATCAACTTTGTCGTCCTCCTTTGTACGTTTTCCAGTGCATTTATATCCATTCTGCAACACGGTGACCAAAGCTTTGCAGCATAATCTGAATGAGGCCTAACCAAAGATATATAAAGTTGAAGAACAATCTGAGGACTTCTATTAGTTATACTTCTTGCTATGAAGCCAAGGATTCTGTTAGCTTTATTGCGAACACTAATGCACTGTTGTCTTGGTTTTAGATTACTGCTAACCAGAACTCCTAAATCCTTTTCGCAATCCGTAATATTAAGATCTACATTATTTAGTTTATATGTGGCATGGCTATTTTCCTGTCCAACATTTAGAACTTTGCATTTGTCAATATTAAACTGCATCTTCCACTTCTCTGACCATTGAATCAGTCTATTCAAATCATCCTGGAGTGCTCTAGTGTCCTCATTAGAATGAATTGGACGGCCTATTTTGATGTCATCAGCAAATTTGCTTATGTCGCTGTTTATTCCCTCATCTATGTCGTTTATGTAGATGAATGGTTCAGAGAACCGACAAGTTGATAAATTAGACACATGTACAACACTTGGGTATCTTTATTGAGGAAACGTTTTGCCACGCAATGGCTTAACCAGTCCATACAAAGGAGAACGGGGAAGAACAGGAGGAGTTTTAGGTAATCAGTCCCTCAGCCTTGAGTCGATGTGGTCAGTCCATCAATCTTAAGAAGAACACAGCATATGTGCGAAGAAGTAGCTTATATACTGTAGGCAGGGGAGGTACAGCAGTCGTAGGAGATATCACATTTGTCCAGTGTGGAAGTAGGTCGTACCCAAGGGTTAAGCAAGTAAAGAATTCCCTGTATTAAGATCCCAAGATGTTGCTGTGTCAGACAGGAATGTAGATGAATGATTCAGAGAACCGACAAGTTGATAAATTAGACACATGTGCAACACTTGGGTATCTTCATTGAAGAAACGTTTAGCTACACAGTGACTTCATCAGTCCATACAAAGGAGAACACAAGTGTTGCGTATGTGTCTAATTTTATCAACTTGTCGGTTCTCTGAACCATTCATCTACATTCCTGTCTGACACAGCAATATTCCTTTTACACCCTTGCAAACAGTTCATCAGGGCCTGGGGATTTGTTAAGTTTTAATTTCTCTATTTGTCTGAGGACCATGTCACTAGTTACCGCAATCGTGCATAGTTTATTATCATCCTGTTCTACATAATCTATTATTTCAGGAATTTCGTTAGTATTTTCCTGGGTGAAAACTGAGAGGAAGTAGGTATTGAAAATTTCACACATATCCTTATCACTGTCAGTGATCTGACCAGATTACTCTTAAGCGGGCCAATCTTGTCCCTAATCTTACTTCTGTATACCTGAAAGAACCCTTCTGGGTTAGTCTTTGAATCCCTTGCGACCTTAGCCTCATAATCCCATTTTACTTTTCTTATTCCTTTTTTTATTTCTCTCTTTAATTGGATATATTGATTTCTTAACTGCCCATCCTCTCTTTTGATACGCCTATATATGCCTCTCTTTTAACCAATGAGATGTTTTAATCTATTTATCCATTTGGGATCATTTTTGTTAGATCTAATTTCCCTACTCGGAACAAAAGTTGTCTGGGCAGCTAGAACTATGCTCTGAAAAACGTCATATTGGCAACCAAGATCACCTACCTGACCCATAATCAGGACATCCCAATTTAGCCCACCCAGGTAATTTTTCAGTCCCATGAAGTCGGCCAAGCGAAAGTCTGGGACAGAGATTTGATTGCAGTTATCTGGGTAATTCCATGATATATTGAAACTAAATGATTTGTGATCATTTTCCCCAAGCTCATCATTAACCTCAAGATTATTAATTAGTGAATCTTTGTTGGCGAGAACCAAGCCAAGCAGATTGTTTTCTCTAGTTGGTTCTGTCACAAAGTGTTTTAAAAAGCAATCCTGAACTGTATCAAGAAAGTCACTAGACTCAAGATTTCCTGTCATATTGTTCCAATCAATTTATCTAAAATTAAAATCTCCCATTATCACAACATTCTCATATCTAGATGCCTTATGAATTTCGTCCCATAACAGCTTACTGCACTCTCTATCAAGGTTTGGGGGCCTATAAATCACACCCAAAATTAATTTGTCACGTCCCTCGAGAAAACTGTAGCCAAACAGATTCTGTGTCTAATGTTTCTAATCTTATATCATGTCCAAGACAACAATTTAAATTTTCTCTGACATACATCGCCACTCCACCACCTTCTGTTGACCCTATCAGTGTGGAATAATTTATAACCCTGTATGTTGCATTCAGAAGGCATTTCTCTATCTTTCAGGTTGAACCAGGTCTCTGTTATAGCAATAATATCTATATTACCTACACTTGCAAGTAATCTTAACTCATCTATCTTATTTCTTAGACTCCTACTATTTGTATAGTAAAACTTAATGGAGCTAGTCACTCGTTGCCCTCTACTATCCCTCTTTGTTTGTTGATCAATTGATTTGCCATTACTGGCAACTTTATTTGGAATATTGTCTTTTAAACATATCCCTGAGGTATCCGGTAATATCTGCTGTTTTCAACCCTAATACTGCAGCCTGATTGTTTCCCACAAACACCCATACCTCTATAATCTATCAATTTAAAGTCCTAGACAAGTCATCAATTACCCCCTCAATCGAATTGGCTAGTGCAACCACTCCAGCCTAGCCAGCAATTTATACCGATTGCCCTAGATATCCATTCATTGCCCACTACCTTACTAGGCAAGATGCTACATATGATTGGGATTCCTCCCTTAGACCTGACTACTTCTATGGCTGACCTGTACTTATCCAGTAGCTCCTGTCTCCTGCTCCTCCCAGTGTCATTACCTCCAACACTAAGACAGATAATGGGCTTGTTCCCATTACCTGACATAATATTATCCAACCTGCTGACTATGTCACCAACACCAGCTCTTGGGAGGCACACCCTCTGTCTGACCTCCCTATCTCTGTTACATAAAGCATGGTCCATATATCTTACCTGAGAATCTCCTACAATTAGAATATTCTTACCTTAATTAGCAGGGGAGTCAGTGATACCTTTAACCTCACTAACCACTGAAGTACACTCGTCCTGGAGAACAGAGAATCGATTTCCTACCTTCACCTCTTCTCTATTAACCCTCCTTATCGTCCTTCTTCCTGAGTTGTGAACCACTTGCCACTTAAAGCAGCTGCCACTCTCACAGTTGGTGACCATTTCCTCTTTACCAGCTCCAGCCATCTCACACTCCCAGACCCATATAGGCGAAGCTTCAGCTTCCTATTTTCCTCCTGAAGAAGTAGAACCTTCTCCTTAAACACTTGAACCTGAGATTCTAAAACACTACAACAAGCCATGGTGCTTGGTAACACCCCACGCTAACTCCCAGAGAGCTTAGGACAGGTAAGACCACACGTGACCACTGACCTCAGTGTACTCAAACCTACTGAAGTTCTATGAAAGGGTGACAGCAGTAAAACAAGAGAGAGAGAGGGGTGGGTAGATCGTATTTTTTGGGACTGTAAGAAGGCTTTTGACACAGCTCCACACAAGAGATTAGTGCAAAAGCTGGAGGACCAGTCAGGTATAACAAGGAAGGTATTACAATGGGTCAGGGAATACCTGACAGGAAGACAGAAACAAGTCATGGTAAGGGGCCAAGTGTTAGCGTGGGCGCCTATGACGAGTGGGGTTCCACAAGCGTCAGTCCTGGACCAGTGCTGTTTCTGGTATATGCGAATGACATGACGGAAAGAATAGACTCAGAAGTGTCCCTGTTTACAGACGATGTGAAGTTAATCAGAATAATTTAATCGGAGAAGGACCAGGCAGGATTACAAAGGGATCTGGACAGGCTGTATGCTTGGTCCAGAAACTGGCTCCTTGAGTTCAACTCCACCAAGTGCAAACTCATGAAGAATGGTAAGGGCAAAGAAGACCGCAGACGGAGTACAGCCTAGGGGGCCAGAGACTACAAATAACTGCTGCAGCATATGGGCACCTTGCAAACCTAAGAATAGTATTCCTATATGTCAGTAAGGAATCGTTCTGGACCCTGTACACCGTGTACATGAGACGCATATTGGAGTATGCATCACCAGACTGGAACCCACACCTAGTCAAGCACATAATGAAATTAGAGAAAGTGCAAAGGTTTGCAAGGATACTAGTCCAGAGCTAAAGGGCATGTCCTACGAGGAGAGCTTAAGGGAGATCGACCTGACGACACTGAAAGACAGGAGAGATAGGAGGGATATGATAACAACATATAAAATACTGAGAGTAATTGGCAAAGTGGACAGAGACAGGATGTTCCAGAGATGGGACACAGCAACAAGGACTCACAATTGGAAGTTGAAGACTCAGATGAGTCACAGGGATGTTAGGAAGTATTTCTTCAGCCATAGAGTTGTCAGGAAGTAGAAAAGTCTGGAAAGTGATGTAGTGGAGGCAGGATCTATATATAGCTTGAAGAAGAGGCATGATAAAGCTCATGGAGCACGGAGTAAGGGAATGCCCAGTCGTTATATTCATCCATTAGCGGAAACAACTTTAATGTTAAGGTCTGATATTACTGATGCTGCACATCCTTGTAAAGACCGTTCATTTTAATAATTAAGTCTTATTTTAATAATTAATCAATGTTAAACTATTGTTAACCATGTACGGCTACAGATATTGCTGCAGTAATGTGTTGCTTGCATGCATTATATAAGCCATGATGCAGGTCCATATCCTACTCCACTGCATCCTGCAGTAAATGAACCATTGCAATGTGTTTCTGTTGATCTCTATTTAATTTCCAGACTTACCGTCAATGGTAATTAACATCTATGTATCATGGTTGACAGTTTCTTATGGACTGTGAATTGTCTTCAGTTAGAAATAAAACTGCAAGTTGTTCTTAATGAATTTAATGGAAGGATCATTTGGCATCATACTACTATTTAAATCAGCCATTTGAATCACATATCGGAGTGAATTTTGCAACAATATTCTAGGTAAATTGTGTGATTTTGTTAATAAATTATTAAGTCCCCTACAGCAGTTCACCATCCAGCTAGTAAGGGACTAACAGAAAGTACAAACAAAAAAGTGATGGACATCTTGTGAGTTAACACAAGGTTGACAGCACAAATAACCGGTACATAGGAGAAAGGAGCTTACGACTACGTTTAAATCCGACTTGGACCCTTTACAAAGTCACACTAAACAGTTGAATATATAAAACACTCTCACTACAGTGCTAACCCAGAGAAGCAGAGACTACTGCACAAGAGATAAATTTCCTACTGGAGCACGGGTTAGTAGAACCTTTTAAGTCCATGGGCCTCAGTTTGCTTCCTTGTGAAGAAACCCGATGGCGATGGTCGGATGTGTGCTATTGTAAGGTGAATGAAATCAGTGCCAGATGCTTACCCACGTCCCCATATGGACGATGTCGTGGACTACGTGGGTAAGGCTAAATTTATCTCCAAATTAGACCTCCTCAGGGGCTACTATGAAGTCCTTATAACTGACAGGGCCAAGGAAATCTGTCTTTGTGATTCTAGGTCATTATCAATATAATGCAAGCCCCTCTGGCATACAAAACTCGCCGGCCATGTGCTAAAGACCGATACATTTAGCTATGAAAGGGCTAGTAGACACTCAGGCTTACGTGGATGATTTAGTTGCAGTTTATCACACCTGTGACAAGCATATTTCCCGTCTCAGATATATTTTTAATAGGTTTAGGCAATATAAGTTAACTGTGAACTTCGATGAGTTCTCCTTTGGCCAATCTTCAATCACCTTTTAAGTCCACGAAGTCCATAAGGGCAAAGTAGCACTTAAGACAGCTAATATTCTGGACATCCAAAATTATCCAGCCCCAGGACAGCAATTTCTCCAAAGATTTCTAGCGATGATGGGGGTTTTACCAGAAATTCTGCCATAATTTCACAGACATTGTGGCCTCTATAATCACCTCTACCAGTAGGAAAGTCCACTTTAAGTGGCCTGCAAAGTGCTAAGAATAATTTTAAAAACTAAAACAAAAATGATATATGCAGCTCCCATATTGTTACCACCAGATTACTCAAATCCATTTTGTGTACAGGTGGATGCTGGTGATCAGTGGAGAAAGTCCTCCGTCCTGTCTCCTACTTCTCGGCTATGTTAATACCATACCAACAGTTCTACCCCACAACAGAGGAGACGCTAGCTCTTGTGTCAGCACTGGAGCTCTTCAGCCTGTGTTTGTCATCACTTCGTATGTAGTTCGGGTGTTTAGCGAACACAAACCGATCTCTATGCGGAAAAGAGACACTCATCTTATATGCTGGACTTTGAGACTCAACCATATAACATCTCCATCAAACACAACCCTAGGAAGTCCAACATGGTGGTGGACTCACTCTCCAAGGCTTGATAGTTACGATATATTATTTAAATATGTACACATATATTACTGGTTAGGATAAGGTGGTGAGTTGCCTGAAGTTCTCATCCCCCTTCCCTCTTGTATGGTCTATTTACTTCATTAGAAAGGAATACTTTGCACAACCTAAAATAAGGTTTTGCTTTTCTTTATGGTGATGGGACACAATGCTACCATCCACAAGTGTCTTGGATCTTTGTTAGTCCTACTGTCTACTGTCTCACTCTGTGGCAGTGACCTGGCCTCCCCGAATCCACCGCATGATAGTGACTTTCCCTTGTGCTTAATAATATTTTATTACATGTAAACTACATTACCTGTATAGTGAAGAAAAGAAAAATTTATTATTATTACTAAGATATTTACCATTAAATTTACTCCAATTTTATTCGTTTTGGTTGAGCATTGCCAGCTGGATAGGATGGTATGAGAGTGATGGTAATCACATTAGCTATTTTTTCTTTATTTATGCCATGGTGGGATGTTACCCACTTGATGGGATGCAGTTTTCCCGGCTGTTACTGTATTTTGGGGGCTGCAATTTATTTGGCATTCATCACACACACCCATTCCTATTGTTATTCTAAACCAGCCAACATGAAAGTTAGATTAGAGCAGTTATTTAGGGGCCCCTGCTACTCTGATTGGCTGTTCAGTTCAAATGCCCACCAAGTGCGTGAGAGTTTGCCGCCAGAGGAGTTGAGGCTATGCTCTTCCACCTGGCTGGGCGGTAGATGTTCACTAACTCTGGTAAAATGTTAAAAATTGTATAAAATACCGACAAGTTGATGATTAAGACACATGTGCAATAGTTGGGTATCTATATTGTTGAAACATTTCGACGACAGAGTAGGCTTCTTCCAGTATTTGATCTCCATTTCACTACTACACCTGCTGCCTCTGTATTTGACTGAAGAAGCCTACTGTGTAGGCGAAACGTTTCAACAATAAACATTCCCAACTGCTGCACATGTGAAGATTTAGACACACGTGCAACATTTGGGTATCTTTACTGTAGACGTTTCGCCATCCAGTGGCTTTATCAATACAGATTATAGGACACAATTTGAAGAGGTAATCAGTCCCTCTGCCTTGGAGTTGTTGTGAAGAGCACCGTAGTCGTGGAGATTCTGAAGAACAGGCAAGGAGGCTCACGCTTATATACGTCAGGTGGAAAGAGACGGGTAGCAGACGAGGACATAGTCACTGGTAGGCGGGATTCCCCAGTGGAAGTAGGTCCTACCCAAAGAGATGGGTTAGTTGTAGTTAGTTATGTAGATGTCCTCAGAATCAAGATTCCATGATGTTGCAGTGTCTGACAAGTTGTACAAGAATGGTATACAATACCGACAAGCTAACATTTAGACATGTGCAACATTTGGATATCTTAATTGTAGACATTTCGCCATCCAGTGGCACATGTGTCTTTCTCATCAACACTAGTCGACTACTCATACTACTTATAATGTACAAATATCAAGTATAGTTAGTGGGTCCCTGTTCTCTCTCATTATTCTGCTGATAATACACTACACACGCCGTAAATATCCTGGTGGAGGGAATATCCGGCTTCTACAACAAAAATGCCCAATGTATTTCTCTTTTTTATTTGCAAGAGATATGTTCCTTGTCTACAGACGTGACTTATGTCCAGCTACAACAAGAATTTATTTGTGTACCTGTGATGGTAATATTTGTCCAGCATCAAGACTTCTTCTCATTACTTATGTCATTATAGTCACTCTAGTCATATTGTCATATGTCATTATAGTTATTCTCATTATCATCTGATCATGTCAACTTATAGTCATTTTTAGTACAATCCTGTCATCGTCATTAAGCATTCTATCATCTCATTATCACAATCATATTAAACCACATCACCATTAATAACAGCAATTACAATTATTATTTTGACCGATATTACCACCACCAATACCACCACCATTTACACACCAACCACCATTACCACCACCACCATTTCTTACCACCACTACCACCATTACCACCATTACCACCACCACCTTCTTACCACCACCACCATACACCACAATTACCACCACCACCTTTACTACACCATACCACCACACCATTACCACCACCACCTTTCTTACCACCACTACCACCATTACCACCACCACACCATTACCACCACCACCATTACCACCACACCTTTCTTACCACCACTACACCATTACCACTACCACTACCACCATTACCTCCACCACCATTACCACCACCACCTTTCTTACCACCACTACCACCATTACCACCACCACTACCACCATTACCACCACCACCATTACCACCACCACCTTCTACCACCACACCCCATTACCACCACCTACCACCATTACCACCACCACCATTACCACCACCACTTACCACCCTACCACCATTACCACCACCACCACCACCATTACCAACCACCACCACCACCCACCCATTACCACCACACCACCATTACCACCACCACCACCACCATTACCACCCACCATTTCACCACCACTACCACCACTTACCACCATTACCACCACCACCCCCCTTACCACCACCACACCACCATACCACCATACCACCATTACCACCACCACTACCACCCCAACCCCACACCTTACACCACCACCACCATACCACCATTACCACCACCATTACCACCTACCACACCACCATTACCACCCATCCACCTTTCTTACCACTCCACCACCATTACCACAACCTCCACCTTTCCTACCACCCACCACATTACCACCTCCACCATTCCTACCACCACCACCATTACCACCTCCACCTTTACCACCACCACCACCATTACCACCACCACCACTATTATCGCTACCACGACTAGCACCACTGTTACTGCTGTGGTTTCCATTGTGACACAGGGAGCCGTAACCATCTAGCTTGTCGTAACCATCATGGTTGAATTCGTTGTGTAGGTGAGGCGCAGGGAGGTCTTGGTGACCAAGGAAGAGTCTGTCTTCCTTCTTTGTCTAAGACATAAGGTTGTCTTCCTTGTCCTTTGTCTAACACAGTGGGGTCTGTCCTTTCCCTTGTCTGTTGTCTAAGACGGTGAAGGGTCTGTCTTCCTTGTCTTTGTCTAAGACAGTGAAGGGTCTGTCTTCCTTGTCTTTATCTAAGACAGTGAAGAGTCTGTCTTCCTTGTCTTTGTCTAAGACAGTGAAGGGTCTGTCTTCTTTGTCTTTATCTAAGACAGTGAAGAGTCTGTCTTCTTTGTCTTTGTCTAAGACGGTGAAGGGTCTGTCTTCCTTGTCTTTGTCTAAGACAGTGAAGGGTCTGTCTTCTTTGTCTTTGTCTAAGACAGTGAAGGGTCTGTCTTCCTTGTCTTTGTCTAAGACGGTGAAGGGTCTGTCTTCTTTGTCTTTGTCTAAGACAGTGAAGGGTCTGTCTTCTCTGTCTTTGTCTAAGACAGTGAAGGGTCTGTCTTCCTTGTCTTTGTCTAAGACAGTGAAGGGTCTGTCTTCCTTGTCTTTGTCTAAGACAGTGAAGGGTCTGTCTTCCTTGTCTTCAACTCCAACAAGCAGTATCTTCTCTGGGTCGCCACAGGAGACACAAACCTGGAATATTGAAGATTCTTGTTAGTGGTCAACCTCATTTTAGACATCTGGCCTAATTTAGAGCCGATGCCAACCATCATATAGAAAACATGGTGTCTGAAGCTATGTCTGATATCACTCATGGCTAACTTGACACACATGGGCAATATCTTGCAGTTATATGCCTTCAAGAATACTGACAACGGATGTGTTTATGCATTTTCAAATATATTTTTGTAAATTGTACTTTGTACACCATGCATATGGCCCGGTGGCCTGGTGGCCCGGTGGCCTGGTGGCTAAAGCTCCCGCTTCACACACGGAGGGTCCGGGTTTGATTCCCGGCGGGTGGAAACATTCGACACGTTTCCTTACACCTGTTGTCCTGTTCACCTAGCAGCAAATAGGTACCTGGGTGTTAGTCGACTGGTGTGGGTCGCATCCTGGGGGACAAGATTAAGGACCACAATGGAAATAAGTTAGACAGTCCTCGATGACGCACTGACTTTCTTGGGTTATCCTAGGTGGCTAACCCTCCGGGGTTAAAAATCCGAACGAAATCTTATCTTATTTTATCTTACCGAACCAGACACATCAGCTGGTAAACACTTCTTACATCAACACATGAGTCAAGTTCCATTATATAACCTTAAATCTTTTCTGCGCACATAATCCGTTACTAAGTAAAGAAATGTCATTTGCGAAACATCGCGTCGAGTGCAAAACATATTCTTAAATTTCTATATAAAAAAAAAATACTGCTTTTCCCCAACTAAAATAAATGAAGCCTAGGTTAAGATGACAAGCGCTGGAGAACTGACAAAGTCTCAGTGGAAAGTAAATGTAACATATGAATACCTTAGCATTGAACAAACAATTAGACATATAAAGTAATTATTGCTATTCAAATGTATATATACCTAAAGGCGTGTAACTCGCAGTGAATTTACGATGGTCCAAATTTTTCGGATTGAAGTATCCTTGAGGTGGAGACGGAGAGGCTTCGTGCAGTCTTAATGACCCTCGTATAGCAGATAGGCTTTAAAGAAAATAAATCAGCAGAGCATCTCCATATATTAAAGGACTTGAAACCAATACGTGTCAATCCAGGAATTTTCAGACATTTAAACTCGTCATGAATTGAGAAAGAACACGCGTACATATAGTGGGAACATTAATCGAAACATTTGGCCAAGAATGCTTCCTCAGTTCTAATACAGAGAACTAAGAAGGGATAAATAAATTAGAAAACTGACAAATTAAAGAATGAGACAAGTGTCTCATTCCACAATTAAGTAGGGGTCATTTATAGTGAGTGGAGACAGACGACAAGAAGCGAGGTGGTGGTCAATGGAAGCAGATCAACAGGATCAATACTGGCTATCACATGACGGTGCTCGTGGGTTGGTGTCGCCTCATGTCTGTGTCCTGGATAGCAACAAATGCTTGAAGATGTTGAAGATGCCTGACTTCTGCTGGATGGTGTTTGAGATTGTTATGAGGCTTCCAACCACTTCCATCTGAGTCAACGATTAGTTTATCATCATTAAATTACATGAAATGTCCTCTATCGTTCGTGTGTTGGATGAAGGTGTTGCTTAGATCGTCATAGTTGTAATGGTTCTTGTGTTCTTGAATCATTAATTTGAAAGACTTTCTTGCTTAACTTATTTGCTTTCTATCACACCCCCCACAAGGTATGACACAGATTCCTGCACTACCATCATACACAGACTCCTGCACTACCATCATACACAGACTCCTACACTACCATCATACACAGACTCCTACACTACCATCATACACAGACTCCTACACTACCATCATACACAGACTCCTACACTACCATCATACACAGACTCCTACACTACCATCATACACAGACTCCTACACTACCATCATACACAGACTCCTACACTACCATCATACACAGACTCCTACACTACCATCATACACAGACTCCTACACTATCCATCATACACGACTCCTACACTACCATCATCACAGACTCCTACAACTACCATCATACACAGACTCCTACACTACCATCATACACAGACTCCTACACTACCATCATACACAGACTCTCACACCTCTACCGACTCCAAACTCATCATACACAGATCCTACACTACCATCATACACAGACTCCTACACTACTCATCATACACAGATCCTACACTACCATCATACACAGACTCCTACACTACCATCATACACAGACTCCTACACTACCATCATACACAGACTCCTACACTACCATCATACACAGACTCCTACACTACCATCATACACAGACTCTTACACTACCATCATACACAGACTCCTACACTACCATCATCACAGATCTACACTACATCATACACAGATCCTACACTACCATCAACACAGACTCCTACACTACCATCATACACAGACTCTTACACTACCATCATACACAGACTCTTACACTACCATCACACACAGACTCCTACACTACCATCATACACAGACTCTTACACTACCATCATACACAGACTCCTACACTACAATCACACACAGACTCCTACACTACCATCATACACAGACTCCTACACTACCATCATACACAGACTCTACACTACCATCAACACAGACTCACTAACAACTACCATCATACACAGACTCCTACACTACCATCATACACAGACTCCTACACTACCATCATACACAGACTCCTAACACTACCATCATACACAGACTCCTACACTACCATCATACACAGACTCCTACACTACAATCACACACAGACTCCTACACTACCATCATACACAAACTCCTACACTACCATCATACACAGACTCCTACACTACCATCATACACAGACTCCTACACTACCATCATACACTGATTCCTACACTACCATCATACACAGACTCCTACACTACCATCATACACAGACTCCTACACTACCATCATACACTGATTCCTACACTACCATCATACACAGACTCCTACACTACCATCATACACAGACTCCTACATTACCATCATACACAGACTCCTACACTACCATCATACACAGACTCCTACATTACCATCATACACAGACTCCTACACTACCATCATACACAGACTCCTACACTACCATCATACACAGACTCCTACACTATGGGTCTGTTCTCTGCTCCTTAAGCATTAAAATTGTAAAAAGGCATAAAAGTTGTTAGTTATTAGATTAGATGGTTAGTAATATTAGCGGATACATTGGACGTCATGTAGCTGATTGGCTTCACAATGTTGTATAATCGCTGTTTCTCCCACTGATACGTGTTGTCAGTGTTCGGTGTTTAAATATATAGTTGAGGGAACGCTGCGCAACACTGAAAGTTGCCTGAGGTATGCGCATTCATCTTCAAATAACTAATGACGAGAAACTTAAAAAACTCCAAGGGAAAAAGTTTATAGCAATGCTTCTCTTTGTTCTCTTCCGTAACGTCATTCTTTCATGTTGATTTTCGGTACACTTTCAACAAGAGTCTGTTCTCTCTAGTGTGAAGGATTTTTCTCTTCGACAGTAAATCTGATAGTGGATTCTAGCTTGATGATGGTGTGAAGAATGTTCCGGACTTCCAGGCTCTTAGAGATGACGTCTAGTACTCTTTGTGTGTATTGCATCCATGTGAAGGAGTTAACAATAGTGGTTCTTGAGTAGTGAAAGTCGTGCACACTTGAAGCACTCAGGTGACCTAAATCTATCGAAGGACTTCAATATAACAGATTAGAAACTCGCAAGTTTCCACATCACTGCCCTATGTACTGATGTGCCTTCCAGTAGCACTGGCGTCATACGCTGTATGATTCTGAGTGACTTTTAAATTCCCTGTGCCTCCCCACGATTTCATTATCTGACTGATTTGTGCACACGCTAAACTGCTTCAGCTTTGAAAACAGTAAATATAAACATGGGAATGGCCTTGTTGTGGGTTCACTCCTCACCACCAACCCACTTTATCTGTTACTGGAAGACGCAGAAGCTAACAGTCGTCTGGAAGCGATACAGGAACGACGTGCTAGTCATCATGCCTTGGAACCTTGAAGTTTCAAAACATTCTTTGTACCATGAACAGTAACTCTTCAGCAAGAAGACACCCCTCAGCCTTCTTCGATATATCCCTCCACAGTTCAAATTACAGAAATGTACAGAAACAAGCATACAGAATGAATTATTCCACTATTATTCTCATCATGTCAATAGAGCAAAGAGATGACTTTTATGATTGTTTGTCCTCTGTATCTTGCTGATTAATGTACGTACTGTACCTCACACAAGTTTTCAGGCTTCTGCAGAATCCACTCCTCTTTATCTCCGATTGCAGGACACAGTCAACAAGTATCATTGGCAGAGACGTCAACAAGTCTTCATCAATAGGGTCTACCTGATGCGTTGTACTACCAGTCCCACAGCAGTAAAGTAACTTATGTTAATATTAAACACCCTCCCACAGCAGTAGAGTAACTTATGTTAATATCAAACACCCTCCCACAACAGTAGAGTAAGTTATGTTAATATTAAACACCCTCCCACAGCAGAAAAGTAACTTATGTTAATATTAAACACCCTCCCACAGCAGTAGAGTAACTTATGTTAATATTAAACACTCTCCCACAGCAGTAAAGTAACTTATGTTAATATTAAACACCCTCCCACAGCAGTAGAGTAACTTATGTTAATATTAAACACCCTCCCACAGCAGTAGACTAACTTATGTTAATATTAAACACCCTCCCACAGCAGTAGAGTAACTTATGTTAATATTAAACACTCTCCCACAGCAGTAAAGTAACTTATGTTAATATTAAACACCCTCCCACAACAGTAGAGTAACTTATGTTAATATTAAACACCCTCCCACAACAGTAGAGTAACTTATGTTAATATTAAACACCCTCCCACAGCAGTAGACTAACTTATGTTAATATTAAACACCCTCCCACAGCAGGAGAGTAACTTATGTTAATATTAAACACCCTCCCACAGCAGTAGACTAACTTATGTTAATATTAAACACCCTCCCACAACAGTAGAGTAACTTATGTTAATATTAAACACCCTCCCACAGCAGGAGAGTAACTTATGTTAATATTAAACACCCTCCCACAGCAGTAGAGTAACTTATGTTAATATTAAACACCCTCCCACAGCAGTAGACTAACTTATGTTAATATTAAACACCCTCCCACAGCAGGAGAGTAACTTATGTTAATATTAAACACCCTCCCACAGCAGTAGACTAACTTATGTTAATATTAAACACCCTCCCACAACAGTAGAGTAACTTATGTTAATATTAAACACCCTCCCACAGCAGGAGAGTAACTTATGTTAATATTAAACACCCTCCCACAACAGTAGAGTAACTTATGTTAATATTAAACACCCTCCCACAGCAGTAAAGTAACTTATGTTAATATTAAACACCCTCCCACAGCAGGAGAGTAACTTATGTTAATATTAAACACCCTCCCACAGCAGGAGAGTAACTTATGTTAATATTAAACACCCTCCCACAGCAGGAGAGTAACTTCAAATATTCTAAACATTCGGCACCTGAGTCGTTGCTTAACCTGGGCACAGGTTTCAGGTTACTCCAGTCCAAGCTCACAGTCACGTGATACCCGCGTCTTCTACAGCGGGTATCTTCTACATGGTGTTGATGTTACGATGCCCGGTACAACCCAGCCAAGAATTACTTCAGAGAGGTAAGGAGAAATGAGCAAAAGAAACTCTGAAGCGGAGTAGAAACAGGGAGCACTGAAACATTTGTTCAGGTTTGAAACAACAATCTGAGTGTGAAAAAAAAAAAAAACGAGATGCAAAGATTTAATGACGAAAACAAAACAGAAGAAAATGAGTAAGAATGTATCAGCAAACTAGAAAATAATGGAGGTTGTAGATTAAAAGCCAGACAGCCATTCTCTGGCTTTAATTTTGTAATAGTCGAAGATAAAGTAAAGAAAAACAAAGCTACAAGTGGGAGTTGACAAGAAGGCGGCGGGACCAGACGAAATAATATCAACGATCTTGAATATACATGACGACGAACTAAGTTGTCCTTTCTTGAAAATCTTTGGAATTTCAATGAAATTTTCTGCCAATTAGATATTGACAGAAAATGGAATTTAAAAAAAATTGAAAAAAGGCGTCAGAGAACCTCCTTCGACCTGTCTTTCTCACACTGTAGGAATTTACCAGTTGCTGGTCTGCCTTTAGTAATTTTAGTACACACAATAAGTATATAAGTAATTGTGGATATAAAATCTTCGTCCTGTGTTTTGGTCGCTGTGTGATCTTAGAAAAATATTCCCGTATTGCATAACCTCAACCCCTTCTACCTCAATGCACGTGACTGCAATAGTGCAAAGTGCCGCATAAGTTGATAATGCAGTTATATATTAACTTTGAAGTTATGAAGAGAATCAGAAGTTGCATTGATAATATAGTTGCCTGGTGGTTAACGCTCTCGCTTCACACGGCGAGGGCCTGGGTTCGATTCCCAGCCAGAGTAGAAACATTGGACGTGTTTCTTTCCACCTGTTGTCTATGTTCCCCATCAGTAAAATGGGTACCTGGGTGTTAGTCGACTGATGTGGGTCGCATCCTGGGACACTGACCTAAGGAGGCCTGGTTACAGACCGGGCCGCGGGGGCGTTGACCCCCGGAACTCTCTCCAGGTAAACTCCAGGTAATAAAAATGGTAAATTAGGACATACACAGCCCATATCTATTTCATACCATCTATTAAAAATCGCCAGCATTGAAGTTAAACGGAAGAGGCATTCTCTGTTTATCTTAGAGAGACAAATATCCTAAAGTACACAAGCACGTTAAGTTTGAAGCCGCTCAGAATCTGCATTAACAAGTTATCAACACTGAAGGTTGAGGCTAATCTGATGCTGTCATCAGAAAGTATTGTATGAACAACAGTATTTCACATGTACTAAAAATGGGATCTACTTAATAATAATAATAATAATATAATAATAATAATAATAATAATAATAATAATAATAATAATAATAATAATATCTATATTTTCTACAAGTACATGTACAAGGTATACAGTCCTAGCTGACAACAATGACATACTACTACATAGAAAGTCCCTTGTTATGCTGAGAATTTCCAGTAAATTAGGTCAGTTTTGTCCCAGGATGCGACCCACACCAGTCCACTAACACCCAGGTACCTATTTTACTGATGGGTGACCATGGACAACAGGTGTCTTATGGAAACACGTCCCTAATGTTTTCCAGCCGTACCATTTGCAATTCTTTTATCTTAATGAGAGAAAAGCGCTAAACGCGAAGGGATCATGTAGCGTTCGTGGAATAGGACGTTTTCAAATTCGATCAAATCCAGTTCCTTGAATCAAGAGCCCCTCACCAGCATCCCCACTTCATGAAGAATAAACTAATAATAAAAATTAGAATTACACTATTTTCGAAGCTCGTAAGAAGAAACTCTCTAAAATTATATCAAGGAAACCAGTTTCAGGAAAGATCTTTATAAATTTGAGCAGAGAACACCAGCACTTGTGAGTTGTTCCACGAAGCCTCGAGGACACCAGCGCTTGTGAGTTGTTCCACGAAGCCTCGAGGACACCAGCACTTGTGAGTTGTTCCACGAAGCCTCGAGGACACCAGCACTTGTGAGTTGTTCCACGAAGCCTCGAGGACACCAGCACTTGTGAGTTGTTCCACGAAGCCTCGAGGACACCAGCACTTGTGAGTTGTTCCACGAAGCCTCGAGGACACCAGCACTTGTGAGTTGTTCCACGAAGCCTCGAGGACACCAGCACTTGTGAGTTGTTCCACGAAGCCTCGAGGACACCAGCACTTGTGAGTTGTTCCACGAAGCCTCGAGGACACCAGCACTTGTGAGTTGTTCCACGAAGCCTCGAGGACACCAGCACTTGTGAGTTGTTCCACGAAGCCTCGAGGACACCAGCACTTGTGAGTTGTTCCACGAAGCCTCGAGGACACCAGCACTTGTGAGTTGTTCCACGAAGCCTCGAGGACACCAGCACTTGTGAGTTGTTCCACGAAGCCTCGAGGACACCAGCACTTGTGAGTTGTTCCACGAAGCCTCGAGGACACCAGCACTTGTGAGTTGTTCCACGAAGCCTCGAGGACACCAGCACTTGTGAGTTGTTCCACGAAGCCTCGAGGACACCAGCACTTGTGAGTTGTTCCACGAAGCCTCGATGACACCAGCACTTGTGAGTTGTTCCACGAAGCCTCGAGGACACCAGCACTTGTGAGTTGTTCCACGAAGCCTCGAGGACACCAGCACTTGTGAGTTGTTCCACGAAGCCTCGAGGACACCAGCACTTGTGAGTTGTTCCACGAAGCCTCGAGGACACCAGCACTTGTGAGTTGTTCCACGAAGCCTCGAGGACACCAACACTTGTGAGTTCTTCCACGAAGCCTCGAGGACACCAGCACTTGTGAGTTCTTCCACGAAGCCTCGAGAACACCAGCACTTGTGAGTTGTTCCACGAAGCCTCGAGGACACCAGCACTTGTGAGTTGTTCCACGAAGCCTCGAGGACACCAGCACTTGTGAGTTGTTCCACGAAGCCTCGAGGACACCAGCACTTGTGAGTTGTTCCACGAAGCCTCGAGAACACCAGCACTTGTGAGTTGTTCCACGAAGCCTCGAGGACACCAGCACTTGTGAGTTGTTCCACGAAGCCTCGAGAACACCAGCACTTGTGAGTTGTTCCACGAAGCCTCGAGGACACCAGCACTTGTGAGTTGTTCCACGAAGCCTCGAGGACACCAGCACTTGTAAGTTGCTCCACGAAGCCTCGAGGACACAGTAGGTTACAGATAACACAGTAGGTTACAGATAATAACACAGTAGGCTGAACATTAAAATGGTATAAAATACCGACAGATTGTTAGGTAAGACACATATGCAACAGTTAGGTATCTTTATTATGAAACGTTTCGCCTACACAGTAGGCTTCTTCAGTCGAGTACAGAAAAGTTGATAGAAGCAGAATATACTTGAAGACGATGTAATCAGTCCATCACCCTTAAAGTTTTGAGGTGGTCAGTCCCTCAGTCTGGAGAAGAGCATTGTTCCGTTGTCTGAAACAATATCACAATATTGTTGTCTGAAACAATATTGTTTCAGACAACGGAACAATGCTCTTCTCCAGACTGAGGGACTGACCACCTCAAAACTTTAAGGATGATGGACTGATTACATCGTCTTCAAGTATCTTCTGCTTCTATCAACTTTTCTGTACTCGACTGAAGAAGCCTACTGTGTAGGCGAAACGTTTCGAAATAAAGATACCTAACTGTTGCATATGTGTCTTACCTAACAACACAGTAGGCTACCGATAATAACACAGTAGGTTACAGATGATAACACAGTAGTTTACAGATGATAACACAGTAGGTTACAGATGATAACACAGTAGTTTACAGATGATAACACAGTAGGTTACAGATGATAACACAGTAGGTTACAGATACACACAAACTAACAGAAGAATGGGTTAGTTTACGAGATAGGTCAGTAAGTCTTAGAATCGTTATAAAGTTTACATATCCCGGTAAACCAAGGTGCAAACTCCGTTCCCGGAACTACAAATACTTTCATGCACATACATGCACTAGAGTGCTCACACCACAACTCCACACGCGAGTGCTCACACCACAACTCCACACGCGAGTGCTCACACCACAACTCCACACGCGAGTGCTCACACCACAACTCCACACGCGAGTGCTCACACCACAACTCCACACGCGAGTGCTCACACCACAACTCCACACGCGAGTGCTCACACCACAACTCCACACATACTCACGCGAGTGCTCACACCATCACCACTCACCAGAGTCATGCTGGTAGTGAAGGTACAGAGAAGAGTACACAGCTTCATGACTGGCGCTCTTTTTTTTCCAGCTACGTTCAGTTTCCAGAGGTTTTGCTTCTCTCAGTTAACTCCACAAGTTGTAGGTCAGTGCAGTGAGTCCCACCTGCTTGTTGTGTTGGTTAAGTGTTGGTGGTGGTCGACACTTGTGAGGAGGTGAGTGTTGTTGGTGGTGCTTGACACTTGTGAGGAGGTGAGTGTTGGTGGTGCTTGTCACTTGTGAGGAGGCGAGTGTTGTTGGTGGTGCTTGACACTTGTGACGAGGTGTGTGTTGTTGGTGGTGCTTGACACTTGTGAGGAGGCGAGTGTTGTTGGTGGTGCTTGACACTTGTGACGAGGTGTGTGTTGTTGGTGGTGCTTGACACTTGTGACGAGGTGTGTGTTGATGGTGGTGGTCGACACTTGTGACAAGGTGAGTGTTGCTGGTGGTGCACGACACTTGTGACGAGGTGAGTGCTGCTGGTGGTGCTCGATAATTATTACTGAGAGTTGCTGGTGGTGCTCGACGATTGCCTGGAGATGTGTGTTGCTGAAGCAGCACCAGAGGACTCAGCTCCGGGTCTCTGACCAAACTGTAGACCCGAAAAATTCTTCACCTTCATACTCACACATATTCACCTGAATATGATACAACTTATACCATCAATCACCGAGGGACACCTGTGTACATCTCCACACTCTGGGTTCCGATCTCAACCTTTTGGCTTGCAGCCCACAACGATAAAAACGTATTTTTGAATTTAATCTATACATTTTGATTAATTTTAATGGTCTTACATTACTTCAATTAAAATTATGGTCTTCCAGAAATATATTTCCTATGAAAATTCTTGAGGTGCATTTATTTGCTAGGTCAGATTATCAAAAAAATTCTTTAATCGACAGTCCACTAACAGTGCTAAATATAATTATTATCTACAACCAGAACCAGGTCATCCTGCATGATAACTACAATCAAAGCTAGGTCATCCTGCATGATAATTACAATCAAAGCCAGGTCATCCTGCATGATAACTACAACCAAAGACAGGACATCCTGTATGATTACAGCCAAACTCAGGTCGCCCTGCATGACAACTAGAACCAAAGTCAGGTCATATTATTGCATGATAACTACAACCAAAGCCAGGTCATCCTGCATCATAGCTACAACCAAACCCAGAACACTCTCCATGAAAACTACAACCAAAGTCAGGACACCCTGCATGATTACAACCAAAGCCAGGTCACTCTGCATGATAACTACAACCAAAGCCAGGACACCCTGCATCATAACTACAACCAAAACCAGGACACACTGCATATAAACTACAGCCAAAGCCATGTTACCCTGAATGATAACTACAACCAAGTGCCAGATCACCCCGTATGATAACTACAACCAAAGCTAGGTCACTCTGCATGATAACTACAGCCAAAGCCAGGATGCTCTGCATGATAACTACAACCAAAGCCAGGTCACCCTTCATAATAACTACAACAAAAGTAAGGATACCCTGCACGATAACTACAACCAAATCCAGATCACCCTGTATAGCTACAACCAAAGCCAGGTCACACTGCATGACAATTACAACCAAAGCCAGGACACCCTGCATCATAACTACAACTAAAGCCAGGACACCCTGTATGATTACAACCAAAGCCAGGTCACTCTTCATGATAACTACAACCAAAGCCAGGTCACCCTGCATTATAACTACAACCAAAGTCAGGTCACCCTGCATTATAGCAACAATCAAAGCCAGGTCACCCTGTATAGCTACAACCAAAGCCAGGTCACTCTTCATGATAACTGCAATCAAAGCCAGGTCACCCTGCATTATAACTACAACCAAAGTCAGGTCACCCTGCATTATAACTACAACCAAAGCCAGGTCACCCTGCATGATTACAACCAAAGCCAGGTCACCCTGCATTATAACAACAATCAAAGTCAGGTCACCCTGCATTATAACTACAACCAAAGCCAGGTCACCCTGCATTATAACAACAACCAAAGCCAGGTCACACTGCATTATAACAACAACCAAATCCAGGTCGCCCTGTATAGCTACAACCAAAGCCAGGACACCCTGCATGATTACAACCAAAGCCAGGTCACCCTGCATTATAACAACAATCAAAGCAAGGTCACCTTGCATTATAACTACAACCAAAGCCAGGTCACCCTGCATTATAACAACAACCAAAACCAGGTCACCCTGCATTATAACAACAATCAAAGCCAGGTCACCCTGCATTATAACAACAATCAAAGCCAGGTCACCCTGCATTATAACTACAACCAAAGCCAGGTCACCCTGCATTATAATAACAATCAAAGCCAGGTCACCCTGCATTATAACTACAACCAAAGCCAGGTCACCCTGCATTATAACAACAATCAAAGCCAGGTCACCCTGCATTATAACAACAATCAAAGCCAGGTCACCCTGCATTATAACAACAATCAAAGCCAGGTCACCCTGCATTATAACTACAACCAAAGCCAGGTCACCCTGCATTGTAACAACAACCAAAGCCAGGTCACCCTGCATCATAACAACAATCAAAGCCAGGTCACCCTGCATTATAACAACAATCAAAGCCAGATCTCCTTGCATTATAACAACAACCAAAGCCAGGTCACCCTGCATTATAACAACACTCAAAGCCAGGTCACCCTGCATTATAACTACAACCAAAGCCAGGTCACCCTGCATTATAACAACAACCAAAGCCAGGTCACCCTGCATTATAACAACAATCAAAGCCAGGTCACCCTGCATTATAACAACAATCAAAGCCAGGTCACCCTGCATTATAACTACAACCAAAGCCAGGTCACCCTGCATTATAATAACAATCAAAGCCAGGTCACCCTGCATTATAACTACAACCAAAGCCAGGTCACCCTGCATTATAACAACAATCAAAGCCAGGTCACCCTGCATTATAACAACAATCAAAGCCAGGTCACCCTGCATTATAACAACAATCAAAGCCAGGTCACCCTGCATTATAACTACAACCAAAGCCAGGTCACCCTGCATTGTAACAACAACCAAAGCCAGGTCACCCTGCATCATAACAACAATCAAAGCCAGGTCACCCTGCATTATAACAACAATCAAAGCCAGATCTCCTTGCATTATAACAACAACCAAAGCCAGGTCACCCTGCATTATAACAACACTCAAAGCCAGGTCACCCTGCATTATAACTACAACCAAAGCCAGGTCACCCTGCATTATAACAACAACCAAAGCCAGGTCACCCTGCATTATAACAACAATCAAAGCCAGGTCACCCTGCATTATAACTACAACCAAAGCCAGGTCACCCTGCATTATAACAACAATCAAAGCCAGGTCACCCTGCATTATAACTACAACCAAAGCCAGATCACCCTGCATTATAACTACAACCAAAGCCAGGTCACCCTGCATTAACAACAATCAAAGCCAGGTCACCTTGCATTATAACAACAATCAAAGCCAGGTCACCCTGCATTATAACTACAACCAAAGCCAGATCACCCTGCATTATAACTACAACCAAAGCCAGGTCACCCTGCATTATAACAACAATCAAAGCCAGGTCACCCTGCATTATAACTACAACCAAAGCCAGGTCACCCTGCATTGTAACAACAACCAAAGCCAGGTCACCCTGCATCATAACAACAATCAAAGCCAGGTCACCCTGCATTATAACAACAATCAAAGCCAGGTCACCCTGCATTATAACTACAACCAAAGCCAGGTCACCCTGCATCATAACAACAACCAAAGCCAGGTCACCCTGCATCATAACAACAATCAAAGCCAGGTCACCCTGCATTATAACTACAACCAAAGGTAGATGACCGTGCATGATAATGTCATCATGGAAATCAACATCCCAGTTTCTCTCATGAAAAACATTAGGAAAATATAAGATACAAATCCCTGATATAATTCAATCCGTCAACTAAGGAACAACAACAATGATAGTATAAACCTTGGTAATAAATACCGACAAGTTGGTTTAGTAATACACGTAAGCAAACACTAGGACATTTTCTAATAAATATGGCCTAGTGTTTGCTTAAGTGTTTTTCGAAATCACCAACATTGATGCCAAACATCTCAAAATGGCTAATATCCTAATATACACCAGCACGTTAAGTTTGAAGCCGTTCAGAAGTTGCATTATGAAGTTATCGGCGTTGAAGGGATGGAAGCATTCTGATGAGACTCTCAGAACTTGTCTCAGGAAAAATTGTTATTTCCAATTTCACAATATCTTCCATACAAGAGGACAGGTTGTGGCTTACACGAGCTAAAATCAATCCAAACTGATCTCTAATTAAGACAGACCAGTGTTTTAATATGCAATAAAAATATATTAGATTTAATTATATTTTGGATACATAATATGCAATTGTTTTACAGTGGTCTTGAGGACACACAGATGTTATAGGCGCGTTAATGTACATTGAGTAATTTTAACCCAGGATAACCAAATCAAGTCAAAAACTTTGACTTACTCTGGATCACTAAAAGCTAAAATATTCTCAGTTCAAATCGAAGATTCATTTCAGAAAAGCAGTGAAAGTTTGAAGCCGACTAGATGATGCATTCTCCAGTTATTGCAAAGAATCGAAAAAATATGCATTATACAGCTTAAATCCAAAAATAAGTTTCATCCATTTTATGTTACAGCGTAAGTGCTAAAGCTGTATGGGCATAGAGTATCCGGGAAATGGAAAGCATTTGTGGAAAATACTGTATATTTTCCAGAAATACGGTAATTTGTAGGTAAATAGATGCCCTATATTGTATTTTTAAAAGAAGTATGTTATCGAAAATGGGAAACCTGCGGCTGGTCCAGAGCAACTTGTGGATATGACAATGGTAGGTATCGAAGGGGGACATTTTTTGCGACCTAAGTGTCCCAAATTCCTACTTGTCTAACTGATAAATAATAATTATCTTTGTTATTTACTGTTATGTACATAATGATACATTCAGATAAATGCAATTTTCCACAGCATTTAGAACTGAGCTGAGGAAAGGGAGGATAATTCCAGTTCCTTGAATCAAGAGCCCCCCACCAACATCAAGAAGATATACCCCTATTATTTAATGCAAAAAAATTTATACCATTTCGAGATTAAAAGTGGCAAAAAGGACTTCTATACATCATTAACAATGACAGTCTTCCGGGTAGGACTCACAAGTATGGAAATTTTGAAGCCATTCAAAATAGGCTTCTAAATTTATTGCATGGGAATCATTACGGGAATGATTTATATAACACTATACAGACTGCAGCTGTTCCTGGAACCTTCACCTCTGTTGAAAATTTGAAACCAGTCTGGTAAGGCATTCTGAAGGTAAAGTCTAAAGTTTTGAAGGAGGTTAGTATATAATAAAAACACTGTACTTAACACTATGAATGACTCGGGCATAAACTGGCAGGAAAATATAAGTAGGTTCGTAAGTTGATGACTACCCACAGTGCACAATTTAAGACAGTTCTAGATCTGAAAAAGTCAATTATGGCTACAAATATCATCAATAAATGTCCTGTGTATGTGTGTTTTTGTCTACCTTCACTATAATCATCAGAATTATTTTCATTATCATATTCATCGTTTATATTCATAATCATCCTCATCATGAATATATGGTAGAGACACAAAAGTTACTTGATGTTTCGCCCATGCAGTACTCTTTTTTTTAAAGTCACTAACACATAAACCTAGTAATCAGTATTAGAGTCATCGGTACTGTCCCGGTACGGGTCTCTTCCAGATGGTGACCCGGAGAGAAAACCCAGTAAGGGAGGATGGGCTTATATAAAATAGAGGGGGGGGGGGAGATGGAGAGCATGTGAGGTGGTCGTCAGCTCATAATAACACTTGGTCCGAAACGTTTCCCGTCAAGAGTTTCAACTAAAAGCAGCTATTTTGGTTGTTGGAGATACTGATGAGAGGTTGAAACACACTGCTTCTCCAGGCGTCGTCGTCTTCCTCTAGAGCAGGGGTTCCCAGCCAGGGGTGCTCGCACCCCCTGGGGGGTGTGAGACATCATTCCAGGGGGTGCGAGAAGCGTCCGTCTTAATAACAGGAAATTGATTCATTTATTACTTATTAATAAATGCATTCAAAGGTAAGTTATATCTGTGTGAAAAGAGGAAATCTTTCAAATTTTCCATCAGTTGAAGAAATAGCTGATGGTAATGAATCTTCAAGTTTGATTCCTAGTGTTTGTGGAGAAATTGTGACTCATTTGGAAGTGCTGTCGGCGTCATTTGATAGATATTTTGATGTAGGGAAGCTGGAATCATCTGAAGAATGGATTATGAATCCTTACTCCTTCAATTTGGATAAAATGTCAGATGATGGAGAGTTGAAAAAAGATCTTATAGATCTGCGTTCAAATCGTGCTCTTGAAATGCAATTTGAGAGTAAAACTTTGGAAGAGTATTGGTGCTCGGCTCTGGTTCTGTTTCCAAGACTTTGTGAAACTCCACTAACTCTGCTCATTCCATTTGCGACAACTTACTTATGTGAATCAGGATTTAGTACTCGTTTGTCAATTAAGACAAAATCTAGAAATCGTTTGAATGCACAGGCAGACATGCGTGTTGCTATCAGCAACAGTTCCCCGTTTTGTAAAACTCACAAGCAAGAAACAGGAACAAAAGAGTCATTGAATTAAAATGGATTCGAAAACTTTTTGGAAGTCAGCCTTATTATTTTATTATCTTGTACATATTTAAAGAAAGTAACTATTTTTTGTATGGTATATTCAAATGTTAATCGGAGACATCCTTTCTTATCCATATGTTTGATTTTTTACATATTAAAAAAATAAAATTCCTTTCTAAAGGTTTGAAAGTTAGTTCTTGATTTGACTTTTTTGTATATATTTCAAGCAAGAGTTATTATTTTTGTAAGGTGTATTCAAATATCATTCTGTGATATGTTTCTTTTCTGTAAGTCTGATTTTTGTTCACATATTATATTAGAAAGTGAAATAAATATCTTCTTTTGATAAAATTTAGTATGATTCCACATCATTTATCCTTGAACAAAGTTTAAATTGTAGGAGTGTGAGACTAGATCAAAAATTTTATAGGGGAGCGGGAGTAAGAAAATGTTGGGAACCACTGCAGTCTAGAGCATCATTCCAGGTTATTAAAACTTGTGGGATTTACTGTGTAATTCACAGACGGTATTCAATCTGTTAGTTATTCAAGGTTGTTGGTTTTCTGAAACACGTTTGTGGAGGTATTTGGATCTCTTACTAACGTAACTTTTGTCTTAGTTGTTATATGGGATGGATATACCCCTCATCTCATATACCATAGCTAGCTCAGCTATGTTGGTTATGTCTGCACTCACCTGATTGTATTTACAAAATTGTGGTTGCAAGGGTCGATTCACAGCTCCTGGCACCGCCTTTTCGTTGGTCCTTACTAGGTCACTCTCCCTGCTCCATCAGCTTTATCATACCTCTGATTATGGCCTTGGCAGTTCCTAGCAGCTAGGATGAGAATCAGCATTTACCTTTTCCCCTGAAGTCGTTCCTCTAACTAATCTATTCTTTGGAAATTTGTTTACTGAAATAACATTCTTTATCGAGGAATTTATTACCTGTCTTTCACGGTTTATATTCTCATTATTACAACTGGATTCAGTTTTTCCTCCGTATAAATAAATCTAATTGAAAACGTAACCGAAGAACATTGTTCTTCATTTGGATATGGGCAGAAAACGAATTATAATTCTCTATATCTGAACAGGAGCTGGTTAATGTGGAAAAAGTGACGTTCAATTTCATACAGATGTTGGAGTAGTTGAGGTGAGCTGCCATTAAACATCTGAATCAAAACAAGACATATCAACAAAGATACACCGACCACACAGATAACAGAGTATGATACAGTATCACACGGGTGACTGTTTGTCGAGGCCGGGGCGTTGGATACAATCTGTTATCAGTCGAAAAACTGTCCGTTAACTGATTGTGTACAATATTTAGGTTAATACAATTATCTAGGTTAGGTAAGATTTGTTAGGAAACAGGATGAGTGTTTCCTGACGCTGGTCTTAGTCATATGATGACTCGTAGCTGGAGGTTTTGGTCATCTGACCGAGGCCTCCCACTGGCTTACCCCTCCATTACTTGGCTACCCAGATGGGGGAGTAGAATTATCTAGGTCGTAAAAACCACAGCTCTGGAACATTACGTTTGATATCACGATGAAATGAAGCGTATTTAATGATGATAAGTGAAACAGAACTGACTCACGAAATCGTAATAACACGACTACAAACAAACCTGGGAACGGACGGGGTTTGAACGGGTCAAACCCCGCCCATTCCTTGGTTTGTTTGCAATCGTGTCATTACGATTTCGTGAGTCATGATGGCGGCTTTGAGGGAACCTGAGTTAGAGTTTGTCACAGCAAAAACTTGTATTTGTAGTCACAGTGGGGCCCATGCTAACCTCCCTATGGTGTATAAATATACCTAATTGGATGAATCTTATTGTAGCCAGCTGGCCCAGTGGCTTGCGCACTGGTCTAGAGTTTTACGACTCATTTGCCATGGGTTCAAACCACATCCGTTCCGTGGTTTGTGAAAGAGAAGCTCGATCTTGGAAAACAGTTTTTGCTATAGCTCTCTAGACTGGGTGACCATATTAACTTGAACGGTGTAGAGGCTATCCAGTTTACCCCAAGTAAAGGTTATTGTTGACTCCAAACAAAACAGTACTCACCACCATCTGACAATGAAGACACATTGTTAGTCTGTATTAAACTGCAGTTTCACTCTTAAACTCATATAAATTGAAATGCTTAAGTACTTTAGATAAGCCATTAATATTCCATTGCATGTAAATATCGGAGTGATTTGAAATGTTGGTGTCCACCTTTGTTGTGTTGTACACAGTGTTTGTGTCTACCTTTGTTGTGTCGTACACAATGTTTGTGTCTACCTTTGTTGTGTCGTACACAATGTTTGTGTCTACCTTTGTTGTGTCGTACACAGTGTTTGTGTCTACCTTTGTTGTGTCGTACACAATGTTTGTGTCTACCTTTGTTGTGTCGTACACAATGTTTGTGTCTACCTTTGTTGTGTCGTACACAGTGTTTGTGTCTACCTTTGTTGTGTCGTACACAGTGTCTGTGTCTACCTTTGTTGTGTCGTACACAGTGTCTGTGTCTACCTTTGTTGTGTCGTACACAGTGTTTGTGTCTACCTTTGTTGTGTCGTACACAGTGCTTATGTCTACCTTTGTTGTGTCGTACACAGTGTTTGTGTCTACCTTTGTTGTGTCGTACACAGTGCTTATGTCTACCTTTGTTGTGTCGTACACAGTCAGGAAATAATAGCGAGAACTAAGTATACTACAAACTCTAAACACACACAGTAGAGCGGGAAAATAGTGTGAAAGACCTGGGAATGCTAATGTCAGTGGATCTAACAGTGTCACTCACGTCTTGATAATTGGAACCTTCAAAACAAGGGATGCTCTCTTTAGGCTGGAATACTGCTGTACACTAAGAGCTCCATTCAAGACAGGTGAAATCGCAAATCTAGAGAATGTACAGAGAACTTTTACTGCATATACAAGTTTCGTCAAACACCTTAATTACTGGGAACTCTTGAAGTTACTTGGCTTGTACTCAGTGAAGCCAGGCGAGATAAACATCATAATCTACACCTGAAATTCTAGAGGGGTTGGTCCCAAGCCTGCACACGGAAATCACTCCCTACGATAGCAAAAGACTGGGCAGACGGTGCATCATATCACCAGTGAAAAGTAGGGGCGCCATTAGTACACTAAGAGAACCCACAATAAGTGTCCAGAGCCCAGAACTGTTCAACAGCCTCCCACCAGCCATGAGGAGAGTCACCAATAGACCCCTGGCTACCCTCAAGAGGGAGCCGGATAGATACTTGAAGTCAGTACCCGACCAGCCGGGCTGTGGTTCGTATGTTGGACTACGTGCGACCAGCAGTAACAGCCTAGTTGATCAGGCCCTGATCCACCGGGAGGCCTGGTCATGGGCTGGGCCCCAGGGGCGTTGATCCCCGGAACACTCTCCAGGTATACTCCAGGTAGCGGCCACAAAACACTCTCGGTGTTGTCTTTTCTCAAACAGGTTCCAGCTCGTCTGCTTTAACGAAATGGTAACTGAACCTTCCATAGGTTAAAATTTGAGGTAACCTGAAGTTCTGCAAAACCTTAATTGAATATTCCAATGTTATTTATGCAAAATTTATATGTCGTTAACGTTTCAAGACAAATTATTCATACTTGAAAATCAGAACTATAAATATAGTAGGTGATTTATATTGTAAAATTAGTGTGTTGAGTGTATGTTAATGTGGCAGAGGATATACACAGTTCTGGTCACAGTATTATAGACTGGATATAAATGGGCTGGAAAACATAGAGATGGAAGACAACGTTGATCCCATGTATCAGAAATCTTGATTAATTAGACACGTGTAACATCTAGGTATTTTTATTTGGATATTGGAAAAAATGTCACAGGGAAAAAAAAAAGTCACAGGAAAAAAAGTCACTGAAAATAGTCACAAACAAACTTAACCTAAATAAAATGTGATTTTTTTTTTTTCAATAATTTTTTTTTCCAGCAAAAAATTGTGATTTATTTTCTGTGACTTTTTTTCCTGTGACTTTTTTTCCCGAACATCCTTATTTTATAGACGTTTCGCCATCCAGTGTCTTTATCAGCACATGAGTCACAAGGTCTAGATTTGAGTTAATAGGCTTATCAAAGCTTATTCCCCATGCTAATATTGATAATGGGTTTGACAAGGACTTGACAAGTATGGGCTGGTAGGCCTGCTACAGTGTTCCTACATAAGAACATAAGAAAGGAAGAGCACTGTAGTAGGCCTACTGGGCCATACTTGGCAGGTCAATGTCAGATCCAAACCCACTAACAAAAATGTGAAAACTGTAGAGCTAGATGTAGAAGACTGAGGGACTGATTACCTCATCTCTACTGTCTTCTGCATATTGTTCTTCAGTCTTCACATCACGTCCATGTATTGTATTGATAAAGCCACCGGATGGTAAAACGTCACGTTGTGGTGACGTGTACCTTCAGTGGTGACGTGTACCTTGCTCCAGTGGTGACGTGTACCTTGCTCCAGTGGTGACGTGTACCTTGCTCCAGTGGTGACGTGTACCTTGCTCCAGTGGTGACGTGTACCTTGCTCCAGTGTTGACGTGTACCTTGCTCCAGTGTTGACGTGTACCTTGCTCCAGTGGTGACGTGTACCTTGCTCCAGTGGTGACGTGTACCTTGCTCCAGTGTTGACGTGTACCTTGCTCCAGTGTTGACGTGTACCTTGCTCCAGTGGTGACGTGTACCTTGCTCCAGTGTTGACGTGTACCTTGCTCCAGTGTTGACGTGTACCTTGCTCCAGTGTTGACGTGTACCTTGCTCCAGTGGTGACGTGTACCTTGCTCCAGTGTTGACGTGTACCTTGCTCCAGTGGTGACGTGTACCTTGCTCCAGTGGTGACGTGTACCTTGCTCCAGTGGTGACGTGTACCTTGCTCCAGTGGTGACGTGTACCTTGTTCCAGTGTTGACGTGTACCTTGCTCCAGTGTTGACGTGTACCTTGCTCCAGTGGTGACGTGTACCTTGCTTCAGTGGTGACGTGTACCTTACTCCAGTGGTGACGTGTACCTTGCTCCAGTGGTGACGTGTACCTTGCTCCAGTGGTGACGTGTACCTTGCTCCAGTGTTGACGTGTACCTTGCTCCAGTGGTGACGTGTACCTTGCTCCAGTGGTGACGTGTACCTTGCTCCAGTGGTGACTTGTACCTTGCTCCAGTGGTGACGTGTACCTTGCTCCAGTGGTGACGTGTACCTTGCTCCAGTGGTGACGTGTACCTTGCTCCAGTGGTGATGTGTACCTTTCTCCTTTCTAGTGTGCTCTCTCCGAATCTAAACCAAGATGACCTCTACTGAGCAACTCTACCAGAAGATTAAAGAGAAGCTGAGGGTGGCCAGACTCGATATCCGGTGACCGAGTGAAGTAAGAAACCTGAACAGTGGCCGGGCAGCATGGAACGAAGCTGAGGGTCAAAAGAACAGGTAGAGAAGTACAAACAACGAAGAACCAGGAGACTGCAGTGGAAACTTCAAACCCATTCTCAATGCTACCCGATGAAAGCGATTCGACTACTGGGAATGTCACGATGAAGAACAATAAGGAAGGAAGAACAATAAAGAAGGTCCCCAACAAGTACCTTCTGTACTTGTTGGGGACAGTCAGATTAAGCGCTTGAAGAGGGCCTTCTGTTTAAAGGATAGGGATAGGGTTTGCTTTCCAGGGGCTGGGATGGAGGATATTCTTAGCCAGCTTGACAACATCATCAATGGTAATGGGATCAATCCTAATATCTGCCTCAGTTCTGGAGGCAATGATATAGGTAAGTGTAGAAGAAAGAATTTAATTAGAATGCATAGAACAGCAATATACATAATTAGGAAGAAGGGAGCCCTGTTATATGTGGCATTTTGCCAAGAAGGGGTGCTGGAAATGAGTGGCTGTCCAGAGCGATAGGTATTAATTACTGGCTGGGCAAACAGTGTAAGGATAATGCAATACCATTCATTGACAACTGGGACCACTTCTATGGCAGAAATGACATGTATGCGAGGAACGGAGTTCACTTATCCAAGTCAGGTGCGAGTTTTCTCTCTAGTTCAGTTGAGGGTGTTGTCAGGGCTTTAAACTAGGATTAGTTAGAGGTTTGGGTTTAAGAAGGGAAAAAAATGAGTATGGAAATACTGATTTAGCTTTGATATCACGAAGAGAAAAAAGGTGTAGAAGAAAAAACATGCTAATAGTCGACGTGCCAGAAATAAAATTAATGAATTATGTTTGGAAGCATGTGCTGGGAACTTTGCTCCAGGGACTGATTACCTCATTCTCCTCCTGTTCTTCAAGTTTCTCCTATGTATGGACTGAAACTTGGTATAATTTAAAGAGTCGTGATATGATTGCTGTTATATTCCAGGGTTTAAGTTGTTCCACGTAGATAGATATAACGGGAAAGGGGGTGAAGTTGGATTATGTGTATGAGAAAATGTAAATTGTTTCATAAAAACAGGTATAAAAATAGATGGATTAGTAACAGATCTGTAGGTAGAATTTCTAGAATGTCAAGAACTAATTTTAAGTGTAATATACCGTCCTCCTGACTTAGAAAACTATAGAGGGCGACTTCTTTGGGACGAAATTGTTAGGGCTTCTAGACACAATAACGTAGTGATAGTATGGGATTTTTAACTTTAGGTCAAATTGACTGGACTTCTTTGACCGGTAATCTGGAGTTCAGTGACATTGTGGAAGAAGTTCAGGACTGTTTTCTGAAGCAGTGTGTAACAGAGCCTACCAGGGGTAATAATTTGCTAGACCTAGTCTTTTCAAATAAGGAAACACTCGTAAATAATCTGGAGATCACAGACTTATAACAAAGGATCACTGCTTTATAACATAGGAATTAATTTGCCATCTTCCACATATCAGAAACTACACCTGTTTGAATAGATGTACTAAAATTGTTAGTTAATGGTTCACAAAATTCTATTTTGGACCCGGGGATTTATTTTGCTTCAGTCGGTCTATCTGTTTGATAACCATTTCCTAGTGACTGTGATATTACATAATTTATCTTCTTCAGGCCCACTATAAAAATTAATTACTGGGATATTGTTAGTGTCTTCCTGTGTGAAAGCCGAGAGGAAATAATTATTAAAAATCGATCACATTTTATTCTCCATGTCAATAAACTACCCCGAATTATTTTTAAGGGAACCTTCCTTTTCTCTAACTTTCGTTCTATATACCAGGAAAAAAACTTTCAAATTAGTTTTCGAATTCCTAGCAACTTTAATTTCTATGTCCCGTTTAGGTTTTCTTATCCCTTTTTTAACCTCCCACTTAATGTGAATATATTGATTCACAAGATGATCCTCACCTCTTTTGATGAGCCTATAAATTCCTTTCTTCTCCCCTAAAAGATGTTTGAGCCTAGTATTCATCCATTAACTATTTCGAGTCATTTCTATTCGACCTCGTTTCTTTATACATAATAAATGTTCTTTGGGCAGCATGTATAGTGTTTAGAAAACTGTCATATAGATAGTTATCTTCGTTATCCTTATTGAGTTATCCCTACTATCATACTTCCATTCAGTGTGGTCACTTGCACCAAGTTCCTCTGTAATTTCTAAATTATTAACAAGGGTTTCCGTGTTTTCTACAACCACGTCTAGGAGGTTATTTCCCTTTGTAGGTTCTGTAACAAACTGTTTTAGCAAACAATCTTGGACTACATCTAAGAAGTCATTAGACTCTAAAGTCCCCTAGAATTACTATGTTATCGTGCCTTGTGACCTTAACAGCTTCCTCTCAGAGTAGTCTACCTCGGTCCTATCCAAGTTTGGGGAATGGTATATCACGCCTAAAATAAATTTTTCATGCCTCTTTAAAAATTCTACCCAGAAAGACTCTGTATGTGTTATTTCAGACTTTATACCTGTTTTTATGGAACAATTCAAGCGATCTCGGACATAAAGTGCCACCCCACTCCCATTTTCGATGCTTCTATCTACGTGGAACAATTTAAAACCTTGAATGTGACATTCAGCAGGTATGTCCCGATTTTTCATATTAAACCACGTCTCAGTTATGGCAAATAGTCAATGTTACCAGCACTTGCAACTAATCTCAACTCATCCATCTTATTTCTAGCACTATGACTATTTGTACAATATAAATTTAGAAGCCCTCCATTTTCTTCCCATCCTACTCGTTTTTGTTCTTCCACTATCCCTATTACTGTCCTTGTCACCTAGTGCCGCTGGCTTTTCACTATCCACCAATAACTTTATCTCATTCTGCCTATAACTGGTTTCTCTAAAACTCAAAATATCACTACACTTGAGACTTAACTGCTTCCCCCACCAAACCCATACCACTATTTTTAGTTTAAAGCCCTAACAGCTCCCACCACTGCAGTGGACAGTGCCCTCATCCCAGACCTAGATAAGTGAACCCCATCCCTGGCATACATGTCATTTCTGCCATAGAAGAGGTCCCAGTTGTCTATGAAGGTTGCTGCATTTTCCTTAGAGTGTTTGTCCAGCCAGCAGTTGACGCCAATTGCCCTAGAAAACGAATAATTTCCAACTCCTCTCCTCGGCAAAATGCCACATATCACAGGTCTCCCGCCCTTCTTCCTAATTATCTTTATTGCTGACCTATACCTGCTAATCAGGTCCTCACTCCTATGTCTGCCAACCTCGTTGCTTCCTGCACTTAGACAGATAATAGGAATGCTCCCATTACCTCTCATGATGTTGTCCAGACGGCTAACAATATCACCCATCTTAACCCCAGGAAAACACACCCTCTGACTCCTCTTCCTGTCTCTAAGACAAAAAACCCTATCCATAAACTCAACCTGAGTGTCCCCATCTAAAACAATGTGCTTACCTTCACTGGCAGTGTTTATTGTGACGTTCTCGACGGTCTTCTTTGGGATGGTCTTCTTCGGGGTGGTCTTCGTTGGGATGGTCTTTACTGGGGTGTCTAGGGTCGTCAACTCAAACTTGTCTGCAAGTGCTTCCATGGTGTTCATTGTGACATTCTCGGTAGACAACTCACATTCGTCTGGTAGCACAGAAAATGGGCTCGAAGCTTCTACAATATTTGCATGGTTCTTCATCGTTTCTGCCACTCCATCCGTCTTCTTGATCCTCAGTTTCGCTCCATGCTGTCGGGCCACTGTCCAGGTTCCTTTCTTGACCTGAGGATTTACAACAGGAGGATTGCTACAAATCCTCTTGCTTTCCTCAGTCAGTCGCCGTATCTCGAGCTTAGCCAGCAGTATCTCGAGCTTACAGGCTTCTCCTCAAGCTGCTGGTAAATTTACTCAATAGAGGACATCTTGGTTCAGATTTACAGTGACCTTCCCTGCTGCAGGCAAGGTCAGAGTGACCTTGCCTGTTGCAGTGTTCTCAGTGAAATTCCCCGTACCTCCACCTGCGTCATTCTCACGCATGGGAAGCTAAACACAAATACTACCACTTTTTCTCCTCAATTATCAACAACCTTCAGATTAACCAAAAACAAATCAGTAGATGCAAAGGGGATAATAATGCTTTAACACACCTGAATGCAACTCTGGCTCGCCAAATATGAACGAGAATCCAGTTAGAAATGTTCGTGTCAGCTGTTCTCAATATTATCACCCAGGTTAAATCTCCAGCAGTGGGTGATTTTTCCTCAATTAAGTCTTATCTGAGAAGGAAAAAAATTAGAATTTGAAGACTACATGTGAATTTTTTCTGAACTGTGATTCTTTTTGTGAGTTTCAAAGTGCGTGAGGACATACACCAATCATATGCAATAAAAATAATAATAATATAATTATTAACGATAAAAATTATATTATTGTTATTAGTATTATTATTAAGGAAGAAAAATCTTTATTTCTGCAAAGTAGATGAAGAAAAAAAAGAAGAAAATAGGGGAGAGGGAAGAAAAGAAGAAGCAGAAGAAATAAATAATTAACAACGACATCATCAACAACTACAATAAAAAAAGCAACAACAACAACACAAGAGACAACAATAAAAATTTCTATTGGTATAAGTAATAATAATAATAATAATAATAATAATAATAATAATATAATAATATTATTATTATTATTATTATTTTATTATTATATTATTATTATTATTATATTATTATTATTATATTATTATAATATGTAGGACAAACCACGGGGGGGGGAAATCTTTAACTCAAGTATATCCACTTTCATGCATCATCAGAGCTGTGCAAGTAGCAGGGAGCACCCAGCGGGAGAGATGTCTCAGAGTAGCGTAGGTGTCACCGTCCACGTTACCTTAGACTGGGTTAGTGGTCGGTGCCAACAACCCCACCCTACCATCATCCCCCTTTCCCCCATATGGGGTAGGAGGGTTTCTGAGATGTCAAGTATGAAATTATAAGATATAAAGAGCCAGCTCTAAGCTTTTTCTAATCGTTTATAACAGGTCATGTGGTTTGAGAAAATAAGTTTCTCGTTAGATATTGTAGACATGGATAGCTATTATTCTCTGTGATCTTTTCAAATAATGAAAGAAAGGAATACAATGTGCTCTTTGTCAGTTTAAATGTCCTGCTCTGAGGTACTCGAATGTTCTAACCATGTACTCAAAAGTGTCTCTTCCTAAATACTGTCTACTATTTTTCTCAGTGTCGGTTAATATGCCATACATGGGGATCTTCTATCCGATAATATTTCTATGATCTAAATTCTACAAATACCCTTTAACCTCTCCTTACGTTATCTCGTTATCTTGTGTGCGTGTCACTGTATGGTACATTAACAGTTACAGGTGTTGTGTAGCCATCACAACTAACGAGGTTTGAAGTTTTGGTACGTAAACACAGGTCGAGCGTCACCAATCCATCAACCCACCTGGCATAATGAACAATCCTGTGATTTTGTACAGCACTGTTGTTTAAGATTGTGTACAATGGACTCTACTAAATAGTTATCGAGCTTGTATAACCCATAATTTGAGTTGTATACTGTATTCCTTTCATGTGAATCTTTAACTTCCAATTGTGAGTCCTTGTTGGTGTGTCCCATCCCTGGAACATCCTGTCTCTGTCCACCTTGTCGATTCCTCGCAGTATTTTACATGTCGTTATCATATCCGCTCTATCTCTCATGTCCTCCAGTGTCGTCAGGTCGATTTCCCTTAACCTCTCCTTGTAGGACATGCCCCATAGCTCCGAGACTAGTCTCGTTGCCAAACTTTGCACTTTTTCTAATTTCCTGACGTGCTTGGCCAGGTGTGAGTTCCAAACTGGTGCTGCATACTGCAATATGGGCCTGACGTACACGGTGTACAGAGTCCCTGAACGATTTCTTACTGAGATGTCGGAAAGCTATTCTTAGGTTTGCTAGGGCTGATATGCCTGAAGCAATTATTTGGTTGATGTGCGCCTCGAGAGATGTGCTCGGTGTTATACACACCCCAAAATCCTTTTCCTTGAGTGAGGTTTGTAGTCTTTGGCCCCCTAGGCTGTACTCCATCTGCGGTTTTCTCTACCTTTCCCCAATCTTCATGACTTTGCACTTGGTGGGGTTGAACTCCAGGAGCCAGTTTCTGGACCAAGCATGCAGCCTGTCCAGATCCCTTTGTAATCCTGTCTGGTCCTTCTCCGATTAAATTATTCTGATTAACTTCACATCGTCTGCAAACAGGGACACTTCTGAATCTATTCCTTTCGTCATGTCATTCACATGTACCAGAAACAGCACTGGTCCTACAACTGACCCCTGTGGAACCCCAATCGTCACAGGCGCCCACTCTGACACCTCGTCACGTACCATGACTCGCTGCTGTCTTCCTGTCAGGTATTCTCTGATCCACTGCAGCGCCTACCCTGTTATACGTGCCTGATCCTCCAGCTTTTGGACTAATCTCTTAAGTGGAACTGTGTCAAAAGCCTTCTTGCAATCCAAGAAAAAGCAGTCTACCCACCCTTCCCTTACTGCTGTCACCTTGTCACAGAACTCCAGTAGGTTTGTGACACAGGATTTCCCATCCCTGAATCCGTGTCATTGATAAGCTCATTCCTTTCTAGGTGATCCACCACTCTTCTCCTTGTAATCTTGTCTATGACTTTGCATACATTACATGTCAGTGACACTGGTCTATAGTTTAATGCTGTGTGTCTGTCCCTTTTTTAAAAATTTGCTGTTTTCCATATCTCCGGTAGTCGCCCTGTTTCGATGAATGTGTTGAAGATTGTTGTTAGTAATACACAGAATGCCTCTGCTCCCTCTGTCAGGATCCTCGGAGAGATGAAATTAAGACACATGTGCAACATCTGGGTATCTTTATTGTAGACGTTTCGCCATCCAGTGGCTTTATCAATACAAATTCTAGGACATAACTTGAAGACAGTAGGACTATGTACAGAAGATGAGGTAATCAGTCCCTCAACCTTGGAGTAGGTGCGAAGAGCACCGTAGTCGTGGAGATTCTGAAGCAGAAGCAAGGAGCCTGGCGCTTATATAGTAACGTCAGGTGTAGCAGACGAGGGCATAGTCACTGGTAGGCGGGATTCCCCAGTGGAAGTAGGTCCTTCCCAAAGAGATGGGTTAGTTGTAGTAGTAGTTGTCGTAGTCGTGAAGGTTATGTACATGTCCTCAGAATCAAGATTCCATGATGTTGCAGTGTCTGACAAGTTGTGCAAGAATGGTATATAATACCGACAAGATGAAATTAAGACACATGTGCAACATCTGGGTATCTTTATTGTAGACGTATCGCCATCCAGTCGGTATTATATATCATTCTTGCACAACTTGTCAGACACTGCAACATCATGGAATCTTGATTCTGAGGACATGTACATAACCTTCACGACTACGACAACTACTACTACAACTAACCCATCTCTTTGGGAAGGACCTACTTCCACTGGGGAATCCCGCCTACCAGTGACTATGCCCTCGTCTGCTACACCTGACGTTACTATATAAGCGCCAGGCTCCTTGCTTCTGCTTCAGAATCTCCACGACTACGGTGCTCTTCGCACCTACTCCAAGGTTGAGGGACTGATTACCTCATCTTCTGTACATAGTCCTACTGTCTTCAAGTTATGTCCTAGAATTTGTATTGATAAAGCCACTGGATGGCGAAACGTCTACAATAAAGATACCCAGATGTTGCACATGTGTCTTAATTTCATCTTGTTGGTATTATATATCATTCTTGCACATCCTCGGAGAGATGTTGTTCGGCTCCATCACCTTTGAGATATCTAGTTTCCTTAGCAGCCTCTTTACCTTCTCCTCGGTTGTATGTATTGTGTCCAACACTTGGTGGTGTACCCCACCTCTCTGTCTTTCTGGAGTCCCTTCTGTCTCCTCTGTGAACACTTGTTTGAATCTCATATTGAGCTCCTCACATACTTCTAGGTCGTTTCTTGTGATCTGCCCTCCTTCCTTCCTCAGCCTGATTACCTGGTTTGAGTGTGTGTGTGTGTGTGTGTGTGTGCGTACTCACCTATTTGTGGTTGCAGGGGTCGATTCATAGCTCCTGGCCTCACCTCTTCACTGATCGCTGCTAGGTCCTCTCTCTCCCTGCGCTTTATCAAACCTCGTCTTAAAACTATGTATGGTTCCTGCCTCCTCCACGTCACTTTACGGACTATTCCACTTCCTGACGACTCTAAGACTAAAGATGTACTTCTTAACATCCCTTTGATTCATCTGAGTCCTCAATTTCCAATTGTGATCCCTAGTTTCTGTGTCCAATCTCTGGAACAGCCTGTCTCTGTCCACTTTGTCAATTCCTCGCAGTATTTTATATGTCGTTATCATGTCTCACCTAATTCTCCTGTCCTCCAGCGTCGTCAGGTCTATTTCCCTTAACCTTTCTTCGTAGGACATTCCCTGAGCTCTGGAATTAGTCTTGTTGCAAACCTTTGCACTTTCTCTAATTTCTTGACGTGCTTAACCAGGTGTGGGTTCCAAACTGGTGCTGCATACTCCAGTATGGGCCTGACGTACACGGTGTATGTTTGCCAGGCGCCTATATGCTGCGGCAGTCATCTGGTTGATGTGCGCCTCAGATCTTTTCGGTGTGTGTGTGTGTGTGTGTGTGTGTGTGTGTGTGTGTGTGTGTGTACTCACCTAGTTGAGGTTGCAGGGGTCGAGTCCTAGCCCCTGGCCCCGCCTCTTCACTGATCGCTAATAGGTCACTCTCCCTGAACCGTGAGCTTTATCATACCTCTGCTTAAAGCTATGTATGGATCCTGCCTCCACTACATCACTTCCCAAACTATTCCACTTCCTGACTACTCTGTGGCTGAAGAAATACTCAGCATAACAAGGGGCTTTCTATATAGTAGTATGTCGTTGATGTCAGTTAGGACTATATGCCTTGTACATATACTTGTAGTAAATTAAGATATTATTATATTATTGAGAGGAATAGGAAGAAGAGGCAAGGTGACAACACTTCCCAAATACATCTTTGCTCACCACAAGTTAAATTCTTCGTCTGACAGACAACACAAAAACTGTATTTTTACCGTTAAGATTATGAGACCAGAGTTAAGCAACGTAAATATGCAATATCTAATGGACAAGAATCCAGTGTTTCGTTCATTCATGTATAGAATGCAGATCATTATGTAGGAATGCAGGTCATTATGTAGGGATGTCGGCCATTATGTAGTAATGTCGGCAATTATGTAGGAATGCCGGCCATTATGTAGGAATTCAGGCCATTATGTAGGGATGCAAGCCATTATGTAGGGATGCCGGAAATTATATATGGATGCAGCCCATTATGTAGGGATGCAGGCCATTATGTAGGAATGAAGGCCATTATGTAGGGATGTCGGCCATTATGTAGGAATGCAAGCCATTATGTAGGGATGCAGGCCATTATGTAGGAATGCAGGCCATTATGTAGGGATGCAGACCATTATGTAGGGATGCCGGCCATTATGTAGGAATGCAGGTCATTATGTAGGGATGCAGCCCATTATGTAGGGATGCAGCCCATCATGTAGGGATGCAGCCCATTATGTAGGGATGCAACCCATTATGTAGGGATGCAGCCCATTATGTAGGGATGCAGGCCATTATGTAAGGATGCCGGCCATTATGTAGGGATGCCGGCCATTATGTAGGAATGCCCGTCATTATGTAGGAATGCAGCCCATTATGTAGGGATGCAGGCCATTATGTACGGATGCAGCCCATTATGTAGGGATGCAGGCCATTATGTAGAGATGCAGGCCATTATGTAGAGCTACAGATCATTATGTAGGGATGCAGCCCATTATGTAGGGATGCATGCCATTATGTAGGGATGCAGGCCATTATGTAGGACTACAGGTCATTATGTAGGGATGCAGGCCATTATGTAGGAATGCCGATCATTATGTAGGAATGCAGGCCATTATGTAGGGATGCAGGCCATTATGTAGGGATGCAGCCCATTATGTAGGGATGCAGCCCATTATGTAGGGATGCAGCCAATTATGTAGGGATGCAGGCCATTATGTAGGGATGCAAGCCATTATGTAGGGCTACAGGTCATTATGTAGGGATGCAGTCCATTATGTAGGGCTACAGGTCATTATGTAGGGATGCAGGCCATTATGTAGGGATGCAGGCCATTATGTAGGGATGCAGGTCATTATGTAGGGATGCAAGCCATTATATAGGGATGCATCCCATTATGTAGGGATGCAGCCCATTTTGTAGAGATGCAGGCCATTATGTAGGGATGCAGATCATTGTGTAGGGATACAGGCCATTATGTAGGGATGCATCCCATTATGTAGGGATGCAGGCCATTATGTAGGGATGCAGGCCATTGTATAGGGATGCAGGCCATTATGTAGGGATGCAGGTCATTATGTAGGGATGCAAGCCATTATGTAGGGATGCATCCCATTATGTAGGGATGCAGCCCATTATGTAGAGATGCAGGCCATTATGTAGGGATGCAGATCATTGTGTAGGGATACAGGCCATTATGTAGGGATGCATCCCATTATGTAGGGATGCAGGCCATTATGTAGAGATGCAGGCCATTATGTAGGGATGCAGGCCATTATGTAGGGATGCAGGCCATTATGTAGGAATGCAGGCCACTATGTAGAGATGAAGGCCATTATTTAGGATGCAGACCATTATGTAGGGATACAGGCCATTATGTAGGGATGCAGATCATTATGTAGGGATGCAGGCCATTATGTAGGAATGCAGGCCATTATGTAGGGATGCAGACCATTTTGTACGGATGCAGACCATTATGTAGGGATACAGGCCATTATGTAGGGATGCAGGCCATTATGTAGGGTTGAAGGCCATTATGTAGGGTTGAAGGCCATTATGTAGGGTTGAAGGCCATTATGTAGGGATTTATCTTAATGCCGCATCAAAATGCACAAATCATAAATCTACTGGTAAGGATGTATAAATCATACTACAACAGAAGAACACAGTTTTTTCTGCTAATACAACTTAGGGTGTACAAATCATCATGCAGACATTAATGAGGGTGAATAAATCAATTAACAGAAACAGTCGAGGGTTATCTGATGAAGGCCATTATGTAGGGATGCAGTCCATTATGTAGGGATGCAGCCCATTATATAGGGATACAGGCCATTATGTAGGGATGCAGGCCATTGTGTAAGGATGGAAGCCATTACGTAGAGATACAGCCCTTTATGTAGGAATGCAGGCCATTATGTAGGAATGCAGGCTATTATGTAGGAATGCAGGCCACTATGTAGGAATGCAGGCCATTATGTAGGAATGCAGGCTATTATGTAGGAATGCAGGCCATTGTGTAGGAATGCAGGTCATTATGTAGGAATGCAGGCCATTATGTAGGAATGCAGGCTATTATGTAGGGATGCCTGCCATTATGTAGGGATGCAGGCCATTATGTACTACGTGAAATGTTTTGCTGTGGAACACACATGGATTACAGCAAGACCTTGATCACGATCACGGAACAAAAGAATTTTGATCGACATCTACGACACAAGTAAAAACGTCGTAGCTATTAACCTCAGATTCTCTCAAAACTCCAGACCGTCAGATTCTCCTTCGAGATCCTCAGGCGGGTCATCTTGGGATTAAGAGCCGCGTCAGGACGCAATTCCTGACGAACCAATCAATGATTCAGTCAATCAGCTTTTGTTCTTCTCTGTGACTAGTTAATGATGTACAAAACGCATGCGTAAGAGTCCATTATTATTAAGGTTGAAACGTTTCGCCTCCACGGTAGGCTTCATCAGTCAGAAGTAATGGCGAGGTAAAGATGATGTAATCAAATTCAAATTCAGTTTTTTATTTCTTTGCATAGTTTGAAATGTGTGACTGACATGTTATAAGTAGTTTATTTCCATGCATAGTTTACAATGTGTAATTACGATATTGATTTGCTAAGTACAAAGAAAGCCACTATTATGCCGCGGCATTTAATCAGTGAACCTACCTTGGAGAAATAGTTTGAGGTGGTCAGTCCCTCAGCCTGAAGGAGAGTTCACCTCCATGGTCTGGATCGGGTTGGATTCCAAAGGGATCTGCTTAACATGGACTAACAGGCATGCTGCAGTGCTCCTCAATTCTTGCCTTCTTGCTTCTTCTGAACCGAAGACTTGCTGTACCCCAGCTAGAGGGCGTTGATTGTAGCTACCTGCTGCACATGTGCTAAGGAACACTCACCGTGTCCTTGTCATAAGGCTGCCCCAGCCATAGTACTGTAAACGGTACTCCACTTGACAGGAATGCTCACCTGCCCTTGCCATAGGGTTGTAAACCGTACATCTCTTGTACAAACTCTGACACTACTTCGATAGCCACTGCAGGGTCGCCACAGGAAGAAGACCCGAGCCAGGACCCGTCCTAGCGAACCTACCTGAACCTGAATCTCACACACCTCCACACTGGTTGAAATATCCAAGCACCACACACACACATCAGTGGCTTCTAGTTGTCAGTAACATCGTCATAGCGCACTGTGAGCTCATTTGCCCACTTCGTGGCACCATCTCAGACACGACGATGAAGACTCTAGCAAGACTCCTGACGACCACCTTGCAGGTGAAGCTGTCCAACCTCCTCGGTACTAAAGACTCTTTCAATGTCATCTGCTTTAACAAGGACGAAGCCGACAAGATCATCACCACCTCGGCTATGAACGTTCTCAAGGACCGTAACTTTGAAGTAGCTCCTTCCCCTGTGTAGACGGTCAAGAAATCGGTATTCGTAAAGAAACTTGATCGTGACGTCACCATCCACTCAAATAACGACCAGAAACGACTCACTGAAGTTCAAAATGATTGGGCCACTGTCGACTCCATCACAAAAATTCCAACCGCCAACTCCATGATCAAGGTCGCATTCACTGAAATCTCCATAGCATATCAGGTACTTAATGAAGATCTACGTATTTCGTATTACCACGTAAATCCCATGAACATAGAACCTGAGTGACTCCCCCACATTATCTACTGTTTAAACTGCTATGCATACATGCACCTCGCCAAGCACTGCCCTTTGAAGGAAAAGAAATACTGCTCTAACTGCGGCACTGAAGGACACACTCATAAGGACTGCACCTCTAGCTTTCAAACAAAGTGTCTCAGCTGCAACTGCAAATGCCCTCTCGGGAAGGAAATCGTCAATAAGCAAAACCTGGAAACCCCGACGTACTTTGCAGTCACAAGACTACAAGGCAACACTCAAAAAACTCTTCAATGAACTTTATTCCAACACTCCCAGATGGCGCTCCAGTCAAGACCATGTATGCACGCATGAGGAACGCCGCTTGCCCTGTAACCTTCATGTCTTCCACCTTAACAGCTTCACAGCTTCATGTTTCCTGACACTGCACCATCAGAAGAAATACTGAAAACCTTCAACACATGCGACATCACTATCCCCTCTATTCCCTCAGCCAAAGCTACCCAGTCCACCCCTGACCCACCTGCTGCCGAAGCCACCGCTGATCCATCTGTTGCCCAAACCACTCCTGAACCATCTGCTATCCAAACCACCCCTGAGCCATCTGCTACCCAAACAACCCTATCTTTTCAGGTTGTCACCATTACCATACCCACAGCTACTCCACATGAAGATCACAAAGACTCTTACACCTCTGATGACGATCTTGAAATCGACAACCACACTCCTGGCCTGACCTAAAAGAATCTTCGATTCTTCATTACACCTGCAAACAAGAAAAACATGTTCGCCAAAGAACCCAACCCTCGATTTGCAATAAGACTATCAGATACGCCTCTGTTATTCCATACAAGTTCACATCACAACAAGTCCAAAATTTTGTGAGGCAGTTCATCAATGTCTTCGACAGATATGCAATACTCATATACGTACGAAACAATGTTTAAATTATTCAAGAACGGATCATTTCAGTTTTCACAGTAAACTGAAATCCTGCGCCAACACCTTTGCTAATTACCGCGAGCTCTGTAGCAGATGAGTCCGTTTAAGTTAAATATGACTCGCATCATCGTACACACCGGACCAAAGATACTATTTGAACTAAAGACGTGCTGTGATCCAGCTACTGGGCGTTTACGACACTTGTAGCTAACTGTTACATCAATTGTGCTGAAAGATTCACCGTACCCTTGTCATAGTGCTGACCCTGTATTACGAACACAAGTAATGAATGACCTGTGAAACCTGGTCGTAATGGGAATTCGAACGAACTCAGCAGTAAACTGTAATGTATATTTTGCCTTCACCCACTATATATAGATATGTACACTATGTACAATATGTACAGATAGAATAATGTGTACCCCACGGTGACAGATGGCAAAGCAAAAGCCAGAGAGAGTGTACCATACTCAACCAGCAGGTAGGCAAGTCTGCCACTGCTTACCGAAAGTGAACCACGTTGCTTCAGCTTTTGCGGGATTGCCTGTGATTGGTCAATGAATCAAGTTACTGATTTAAAGACAGGCACCCTATCGATAGTTAAACTCTTAGCACCCGGTTCGCTGGTTGGGAGGCAGCCTATACGGGAGTGTGACATACGCCGAATAAATTGTAACATACTCTTCGCATGCCACACCCCGCCATAGGACAGTAAACGGTACTCCACCTGACCTGAAGACTCACCGTGCCCTTGTCATAGGGCTGCCACAAAAAACTGTAAACGGTACTCCACTTGACACGAATGCTCACAACCGCCATAGGGCTGTGAGCATTCGTGTCACTCCTTTGGGAGCTACTGCCGAGTCACCACATGGAGAAGACCTGGGTCAGGACATACCTGCACCTTCTTCAGCTTCATATCGCTCCAGACAACGGAAATGAGCTCTTTTCAAGGCTGAGGGACTGACTACCTCGCCGCTACTGCTGCCTTCATTACATTCTCCTCTATATTTGACTGATGAAGTCTACCGCGTTTGCGAGTCCTACTCATGAGCTTGTCGGTATTTCATATGATTTTCGACGTAACTAGTTAATGGACCAAGACGCACCGGAATGTCATAAGTTACACTTCCCTATGTGCGGGTTATTTGTTGAAACACCCCATATGATCTCCATCTTAAACATCAACAAATCTCGACCAAATTGGTAAGTTCATTAAGCAAATTTTTAGAGAAACTTTCAGGAAATGTTCCTTCAGACAGGGAGGGATCTTACACTGATAAGCCACCGATTTATATATTTCTGTCTCTCTCAAAATAAAAAGTATGGTGTGAGAACTTAAGATAAGCCAGATGCCAGTAAGATTTTTGTTCTGCGTACATATAGAGACGTGAGAGTAAAGTTTGTGGCACTCTGCTGGCACCATGAAGTTCATCTGTCTCTTGTCCCTGGTCGGGGTAGCTCTGGCAGCTCCAAACAGGATCCTCTTCCCCAGTGAGTCACATTACTCTCCAGAGAAAACGTTTTAACTGTTGACATTGTTTTAACTTGTAAACGTTTAGTGCACTGGTGCTCCTACCTGAGTGTCAGCAGTACGATACACTACCTACTGGTGCTCCTACCTGAGTGTCAGCAGTACGATACACTACCTACTGGTGCTCCTACCTGAGTGTCAGCAGTACGATACACTACCTACTGGTGCTCCTATCTGAGTGTCAGCAGTACGATACACTACCTACTGGTGCTCCTACCTGAGTGTCAGCAGTACGATACACTACCTACTGGTGCTCCTACCTGAGTGTCAGCAGTACGATACACTACCTACTGGTGCTCCTACCTGAGTGTCAGCAGTACGATACACTACCTACTGGTGCTCCTACCTGAGTGTCACCAGTACGATACACTACCTACTGGTGCTCCTACCTGAGTGTCAGCAGTACGATACACTACCTACTGGTGCTCCTACCTGAGTGTCACCAGTACGATACACTACCTACTGGTGCTCCTACCTGAGTGTCACCAGTACGATACACTACCTACTGGTGCTCCTACCTGAGTGTCAGCAGTACGATACACTACCTACTGGTGCTCCTACCTGAGTGTCAGCAGTACGATACACTACCTACTGGTGCTCCTACCTGAGTGTCAGCAGTACGATACACTACCTACTGGTGCTCCTACCTGAGTGTCAGCAGTACGATACACTACCTACTGGTGCTCCTACCTGAGTGTCAGCAGTACGATACACTAGCTACTGGTGCTCCTACCTGAGTGTCAGCAGTACGATACACTAGCTACTGGTGCTCCTACCTGAGTGTCAGCAGTACGATACACTACCTACTGGTGCTCCTACCTGAGTGTCAGCAGTACGATACACTACCTACTGGTGCTCCTACCTGATTGTCAGCAGTACGATACACTACCTACTGGTGCTCCTACCTGAGTGTCAGCAGTACGATACACTACCTACTGGTGCTCCTACCTGATTGTCAGCAGTACGATACACTACCACTGGTGCTCCTACCTGAGTGTCAGCAGTACGATACACTAGCTACTGGTGCTCCTACCTGAGTGTCAGCAGTACGATACACTAGCTACTGGTGCTCCTACCTGAGTGTCAGCAGTACGATACACTACCTACTGGTGCTCCTACCTGAGTGTCAGCAGTACGATACACTACCTACTGGTGCTCCTACCTGAGTGTCAGCAGTACGACACACTACCTACTGGTGCTCCTACCTGAGTGTCAGCAGTACGATACACTACCTACTGGTGCTCCTACCTGAGTGTCAGCAGTATGATACACTACCTACTGGTGCTCCTACCTGAGTGTCAGCAGTACGATACACTACCTACTGGTGCTCCTACCTGAGTGTCAGCAGTACGATACACTACCTACTGGTGCTCCTACCTGAGTGTCAGCAGTACGATACACTACCTACTGGTGCTCCTACCTGAGTGTCAGCAGTACGATACACTACCTACTGGTGCTCCTACCTGAGTGTCAGCAGTACGATACACTACCTACTGGTCCTCCTACCTGAGTGTCAGCAGTACGATACACTACCTACTGGTGCTCCTACCTGAGTGTCACCAGTACGATACACTACCTACTGGTGCTCCTACCTGAGTGTCAGCAGTACGATACACTACCTACTGGTGCTCCTACCTGAGTGTCAGCAGTACGATACACTACCTACTGGTGCTCCTACCTGAGTGTCAGCAGTACGATACACTACCTACTGGTGCTCCTACCTGAGTGTCAGCAGTACGATACACTACCTACTGGTGCTCCTACCTGAGTGTCAGCAGTACGATACACTACCTACTGGTGCTCCTACCTGAGTGTCAGCAGTACGATACACTACCTACTGGTGCTCCTACCTGAGTGTCAGCAGTACGATACACTACCTACTGGTGCTCCTACCTGAGTGTCAGCAGTACGATACACTACCTACTGGTGCTCCTACCTGAGTGTCAGCAGTACGATACACTACCTACTGGTGCTCCTACCTGAGTGTCAGCAGTACGATACACTACCTACTGGTGCTCCTACCTGAGTGTCAGCAGTACGATACACTACCTACTGGTGCTCCTACCTGAGTGTCAGCAGTACGATACACTACCTACCGGTGCTCCTACCTGAGTGTCAGCAGTACGATACACTATCTACTGGTGCTCCTACCTGAGTGTCAGCAGTACGATACACTACCTACTGGTGCTCCTACCTGAGTGTCAGCAGTACGATACACTACCTACCGGTGCTCCTACCTGAGTGTCAGCAGTACGATACACTATCTACTGGTGCTCCTACCTGAGTGTCAGCAGTACGATACACTACCTACCGGTGCTCCTACCTGAGTGTCAGCAGTACGATACACTATCTACTGGTGCTCCTACCTGAGTGTCAGCAGTACGATACACTACCTACCGGTGCTCCTACCTGAGTGTCAGCAGTACGATACACTATCTACTGGTGCTCCTACCTGAGTGTCAGCAGTACGATACACTACCTACTGGTGCTCCTACCTGAGTGTCAGCAGTACGATACATTACCTACTGGTGCTCCTACCTGAGTGTCAGCAGTACGATACACTACCTACTGGTGCTCCTACCTGAGTGTCAGCAGTACGATACACTACCTACTGGTGCTCCTACCTGAGTGTCAGCAGTGCGATACACTACCTACTGGTGCTCCTACCTGAGTGTCAGCAGTACGATACACTACCTACTGGTGCTCCTACCTGAGTGTCAGCAGTACGATACACTACCTACTGTGCTCCTACCTGAGTGCCACCAGTACGATACACTACCTACTGGTGCTCCTACCTGAGTGCCACCAGTACGATACACTACCTACTGGTGCTCCTACCTGAGTGCCACCAATACGATACACTACCTACTGGTGCTCCTACCTGAGTGTCAGCAGTACGATACACTACCTACTGGTGCTCCTACCTGAGTGCCACCAGTACGATACACTACCTACTGGTGCTCCTACCTGAGTGTCAGCAGTACGATACACTACCTACTGGTGCTCCTACCTGAGTGCCACCAGTACGATACACTACCTACTGGTGCTCCTACCTGAGTGTCAGCAGTACGATACACTACCTACTGGTGCTCCTACCTGAGTGCCACCAGTACGATACACTACCTACTGGTGCTCCTACCTGAGTGTCAGCAGTAAGATACACTACCTACCGGTGCTCCTACCTGAGTGTCAGCAGTACGATACACTACCTACTGGTGCTCCTACCTGAGTGCCACCAGTACGATGCACTAACCTACTGGTGCTCCTACCTGAGTGTCAGCAGTACGATACACTACCTACTGGTGCTCCTACCTGAGTGTCAGCAGTACGACACACTACCTACTGGTGCTCCTACCTGAGTGTCACCAGTACGATACACTACCTACTGGTGCTCCTACCTGAGTGTCAGCAGTGCGATACACTACCTACTGGTGCTCCTACCTGAGTGTCAGCAGTACGATACACTACCTACTGGTGCTCCTACCTGAGTGTCAGCAGTACGATACACTACCTACTGGTGCTCCTACCTGAGTGCCACCAGTACGATACACTACCTACTGGTGCTCCTACCTGAGTGCCACCAGTACGATACACTACCTACTGGTGCTCCTACCTGAGTGCCACCAATACGATAACACTACCTACTGGTGCTCCTACCTGAGTGTCAGCAGTACGATACACTACCTACTGGTGCTCCTACCTGAGTGCCACCAGTACGATACACTACCTACTGGTGCTCCTACCTGAGTGTCAGCAGTACGATACACTACCTACTGGTGCTCCTACCTGAGTGCCACCAGTACGATACACTACCTACTGGTGCTCCTACCTGAGTGTCAGCAGTACGATACACTACCTACTGGTGCTCCTACCTGAGTGCCACCAGTACGATACACTACCTACTGGTGCTCCTACCTGAGTGTCAGCAGTACGATACACTACCTACCGGTGCTCCTACCTGAGTGTCAGCAGTACGATACACTACCTACTGGTGCTCCTACCTGAGTGCCACCAGTACGATGCACTACCTACTGGTGCTCCTACCTGAGTGTCAGCAGTACGATACACTACCTACTGGTGCTCCTACCTGAGTGTCAGCAGTACGACACACTACCTACTGGTGCTCCTACCTGAGTGTCACCAGTACGATACACTACCTACTGGTGCTCCTACCTGAGTGTCAGCAGTACGATACACTACCTACTGGTGCTCCTACCTGAGTGTCAGCAGTACGATACACTACCTACTGGTGCTCCTACCTGAGTGTCAGCAGTACGATACACTACCTACTGTTGCTCCTACCTGAGTGTCAGCAGTACGATACACTACCTACTGGTGCTCCTACCTGAGTGTCAGCAGTACGATACACTACCTACTGGTGCTCCTACCTGAGTGTCAGCAGTACGATACACTACCTACTGGTGCTCCTACCTGAGTGTCAGCAGTACGATACACTACCTACTGGTGCTCCTACCTGAGTGTCAGCAGTACGATACACTACCTACTGGTGCTCCTACCTGAGTGTCAGCAGTACGATACACTACCTACTGGTCCTCCTACCTGAGTGTCAGCAGTACGATACACTACTTACTGGCGCTCCTACCTGAGTGTCAGCAGTACGATACACTACCTACTGGTGCTCCTACCTGAGTGTCAGCAGTACGATACACTACCTACTTGTCCTCCTACCTGAGTGTCAGCAGTACGATACACTACCTACTGGTGCTCCTACTTGAGTGTCAGCAGTACGATACACTACCTACTGGTGCTCCTACCTGAGTGCCAGCAGTACGATACACTACCTACTGGAACTCCTACATGAGTGTCAGCAGTACGATACACTACCTACTGGTGCTCCTACCTGAGTGTCAGCAATACGATACACTACCTACAGGTGCTCCTACCTGAGTGTCAGCACTACGATACCCTACCTACTGGTGCTCTTACCTGGGTGTCAGCAGTACGATACACTACCTACTGATGCTCCTACCTGAGTGTCAGCAATACGATACACTACCTACTGGTGCTCCTACCTGAGTGTCAGCAGTACGATACACTACCTACTGGTGCTCCTACCTGAGTGTCAGCAGTACGATACACTATCTACTGGTGCTCCTACCTGAGTGTCAGCAGTACGATACACTACCTACTGGTGCTCCTACTTGAGTGTCAGCAGTACGATACACTACCTATTGGTGTTCCTACCTGAGTGTCAGCAGTACGATACACTACCTACTGGTGCTCCTACCTGAGTGTCAGCAGTACGATACACTACCTACTGGTGCTCCTACCTGAGTGCCAGCAGTACGATACACTACCTACTGGTGCTCCTACCTGAGTGTCAGCAGTACGATACACTACCTACTGGTGCTCCTACTTGAGTGTCAGCAGTACGATACACTACCTACTGGTGCTCCTACCTGAGTGTCAGCAGTGCGATACACTACCTACTGGTGCTCCTACCTGAGTGTCAGCAGTACGATACACTAGCTACTGGTGCTCCTACCTGAGTGTCAGCAGTACGATACACTACCTACTGATGCTCCTACCTGAGTGTCAGCAGTGCGATACACTACCTACTGGTGCTCCTGCCTGAGTGTCAGCAGTACGATACACTAGCTACTGGTGCTCCTACCTGAGTGTCAGCAGTACGATACACTACCTACTGGTGCTTCTACCTGAGTGTCAGCAGTACGATACACTACCTACTGGTGCTCCTACCTGAGTGTCAGCAGTACGATACACTACCTACTGGTGCTCCTACCTGAGTGTCAGCAGTACGATACACTACCTACTGGTGCTCCTACCTGAGTGTCAGCAGTACGATACACTACCTACTGGTGCTCCTACCTGAGTGTCAGCAGTACGATACACTACCTACTGGTGCTCCTACCTGAGTGTCAGCAGTACGATACACTACCTACTGGTGCTCCTACCTGAGTGTCAGCAGTACGATACACTACCTACTGGTGCTCCTACCTGAGTGTCAGCAGTACGATACACTACCTACTGGTGCTCCTACCTGAGTGTCAGCAGTACGATACACTACCTACTGGTGCTCCTACCTGAGTGTCAGCAGTACGATACACTACCTACTGGTGCTCCTACCTGAGTGTCAGCAGTACGATACACTACCTACTGGTGCTCCTACCTGAGTGTCAGCAGTACGATACACTACCTACTGGTGCTCCTACCTGAGTGTCAGCAGTACGATACACTACCTACTGGTGCTCCTACCTGAGTGTCAGCAGTACGATACACTACCTACTGGTGCTCCTTCCTGAGTGTCAGCAGTACGATACACTACCTACTGGTGCTCCTACCTGAGTGTCAGCAGTACGATACACTACCTACTGGTGCTCCTACCTGAGTGTCAGCAGTACGATACACTACCTACTGGTGCTCCTACCTGACTGTCAGCAGTACGATACACTACCTACTGGTGCTCCTACCTGAGTGTCAGCAGTACGATACACTACCTACTGGTGCTCCTACCTGAGTGTCAGCAGTACGATACACTACCTACTGGTGCTCCTACCTGAGTGTCAGCAGTACGATACACTACCTACTGTGCTCCTACCTGAGTGTCAGCAGTACGATACACTACCTACTGGTGCTCCTACTTGAGTGTCAGCAGTACGATACACTACCTACTGGTGCTCCTACCTGAGTGTCAGCAGTACGATACACTACCTACTGGTGCTCCTACCTGAGTGTCAGCAGTACGATACACTACCTACTGGTGCTCCTACCTGAGTGTCAGCAGTACGATACACTACCTACTGGTGCTCCTACCTGAGTGTCAGCAGTACGATACACTACCTACTGGTGCTCCTACCTGAATGTCAGCAGTACGATACACTACCTACTGGTGCTCCTACCTGAGTGTCAGCAGTACGATACACTACCTACTGGTGCTCCTACCTGAGTGTCAGCAGTACGATACACTACCTACTGGTGCTCCTACCTGAGTGTCAGCAGTACGATACACTACCTACTGGTGCTCCTACCTGAGTGTCAGCAGTACGATACACTACCTACTGGTGCTCCTACCTGAGTGTCAGCAGTACGATACACTACCTACTGGTGCTCCTACCTGAGTGTCAGCAGTACGATACACTACCTACTGGTGCTCCTACCTGATGCCAGCAGTACGATACACTACCTACTGGTGCTCCTACCTGAGTGTCAGCAGTACGATACACTACCTACTGGTGCTCCTACCTGAGTGCCAGCAGTACGATACACTACCTACTGTTACCATTGTTTTCAATACCTATGTAGTATTTTGCTTCCTATGAATTATTTATTTATTTATTTATTTAATGTCTTTGCAAATAGTACATTGAGATTTTGTACTGACAATAGTGGGTTGCAATGCAAAGAGAGCCTCTATTATGCCTAGGCATTATGGGCCGACTTAACATTATTGGCTTACAGACTACTTAACACTAAGGATTATATCATAGGTGTACAGTAGGACAGTAATTTTTTCATAGTTGTACAGTAGATTATTAATTATAAGTCAACCTAATTTGTATAAGACAAAAGATATATTCATATATTCAAAAATGCTTTTTTAAGAAAACAATTTTGGTTCATATTTATTAACAATTTGAGCACACATACAGAGGTACAAAAAAATACAGGTAAGAGCAGCATGCCAAAGCCACTTATACTATGCATAGCATTACGAGCTGGCTTAAAATTAACTTAAGATTAACTAAGCAATGATGAAATCAGTGATAAAACATTAATGTAAACAGGTTACTATAAAGCACAAGTGAGTATTACAAAGACAGGTCATATGGTTGTATGCATTGTTGTACATTCAGTCGTATGGAGTATTTTGTTAGGTAGTGTATTTAAAAAATAATAAAGTTAGATTGGGTTTTAGGTTTATCATTTATGTGATATAATTGTGAGAAACATTTAAGATATACAATTTATAAGGTTCAGTTATTCAGTATTTATTTGGTTTTGGGTGAGTAAGTGATCTTTGAGAAGAGACTTGAATTTATAAACAGGTAGTGTTTCTTTTATATTTACAGGTAATGAATTCCAGATTTTAGGGCCTTTTATGTGCATTGAGTTTTTGCATAGCGTGAGATGGACACGAGGAACATCAAAGAGTGATCTGTGCCTTGTGTTATGGTCATGTGTTCTGTTGAGGTTGGCAAGGAGATGTTTAAGGGGAGGGTTAATATCAGAGTTAAGTGCAGTAATAAGTATGGATGTTTTGTATGGTGAGGAGGTTGAGTGTTTTGAATATTGGTTGAGTGTGCTGCCTGTAGTGAGAATTTGTTATCATTCTAACTGCAGCCTTTTGTTGGGTAATTAGTGGTCTGAGATGGTTAATTGTTGTTGAGCCCCATGCACAAATTCCATAGGTGAGATAGGGGTAAATAAGAGAGTGATATAGGGCCAGGAGGGCTGACTGTGGAACATAGTACCGTATCTTCGATAGTATGCCTACAGTCTTGGAAATTTTCTTAGAAATTTGTTGTATATGTGTATGAAATTTGAGTCTATTATCAAGGTGGATTCCTAAGAATTTTCCCTCTGTTAGCTTTGTGATGGGTGATCCGTTTATCATTATGTTAAGAGGACATCTGTAGCTCTATTACCTAACTGAATGAAGTAGGTTTTGTCAATGTTTAGTGTAAGTTTGTTAGTCCTCATCCAGGTAGATATTTTCTGTAATTCGGTATTTACAGTATTGGCTAGCGTGACTGGGCTCGGGTGAGAGAAGACGTATGTAGTGTCATCTGCAAATAGTGTGGGTTTGAGTAATTGCGAAGCATTTGGAAGGTCATTTATGTATAGGAGAAAGAGAAGAGGGCCAAGGACACTTCCCTGTGGGACACCAACTGTAATTGGTTGCGCAGAAGAGTTTGCCCCATTTGCGTACACATATTGGCTTCTGTTTCTGAGGTAAGACTTGAGGTAGTTGAGGGAGTGCCGTCTTAACCATAGTGTGACAATTTTACGTGGAGCAAGTCATGGTCAACTGTATCAAAAGCTTTACGTAAGTCAATGAAGATCCCCAGTGGGACTTCTTTTTTCTCTATTGCAGTGTATATATGTTCTAGCATGTGTATAATAGCATCATTAGTATTTTTATTAGGCCTGAATCCAAATTGGCAGGGTTGAGTATGTTTTGGGAGATAAGGTAGGAGTAGATTCGTTTATGAATTAATTTTTCGAAGATTTTGAGAGAGGGTGTAAGTTGGATATTGGCCTATAGTTATTCAACTCTGTTTGGTCTCCTCCTTTGTGGATCGGGGTGACCCTTGCTATTTTGAGTACTGTAGGGAAGGTGGAGGATCTATGGATTTGTTAAAGAGTGTTGCAATGATTGGTGATAGCACTTGTGACAGTTTTTTTGTATATAAAGGGTGGTAAGGTATTTAAATCTCCTGCCTTGTTTTTTAGTGCGTTGATAATAAGGGAGACTTCGTATGGGTTAGTCGGAGCTAGGAACAGTGTGTTCGGGTAGTTGCCGGTGAGGTAGTCATTTGGTGGGGTATCTGAGCTTGGGATTTTATTGGCAAGGTTTTGTCCTATAGTGGAGAAGAAATCATTGAGTCTGTTTGCTGTTTCTGTTGGTGGGAGTTGGGGTTCATCTGATTTTGCTAATTTTAATTCGCTATTTCGTGATATCTTTTTTGTTCCCAAAATTTTCTGATAGGGTTTTCCAGGTCTTTTTTATATCACCTCGTAAGTTGGATAATCTGTTCTCATAATACATTTTTTTTGCCCTTCTTATCAGGCTGGTTAGGATTGACGAGTAACGTTTTGTTTGGTCTCTGGTTATGTGACCCATTCTGCACTGTTTTTCATATTGGTGTTTTGTATTTATGGATTTGAGAATGCTGGGTGTTAGCCAGGGACTGTTCAGTCTCTTAGCTGTCATCTGTTTAGTTTTTTTAGGGCAGTGCTTGTTATAGAAGTATTGGATCTTTTTTTAGAAAATTATTAATACATTCGTCAATATCTGTATAGATTTCTAGCTCAGTGTGCCAATCAATGTTTGCTACTGCTGTTGTGAAGTTATTAATGGCTGCCTCATTGTGAAGTCTGAAGGTGACTTTAGTAGTGTCTTGGGGTATTTTACCAAGAGTTGTTATGAGGAAAGTAGGGTAGTGGTCTGTGGTATTATCTGTAATTATGCCTGATTTTAAAGGGGATATGGTGTTGGTCCAGATGTGGTCAAGTAGGGAAACACTAGTCTCTGTAACTCTTGTAGGTTTTGTTACTGTTGGTAGCAACATACAGTTACTCATTGTGTTTGTGAATTCAGTAACGTGTGGGTCCTGGTCTTGCAGGAGATTTATATTGAAGTCACCTGAGAGTAGTAAGTGATCTTTGTTCATGCGTGCATCAGTTATCATACTTCCTAGGTTTTGACTAAATTGGCTAATGTTTGACTGTGGAACTCTGTAGATGTTTATCAATGTAAGTATTTGGATTTGAATTTAGCTATTATATATTCCCCATGTTCATCCCTTGTGCAAGTATTAGTGATACATTCTAGTTGGTCTGAGTAGTATATGGCTGTGCCACCCCCTTGTTGGTCTGGCCTACAATTGTGTATGGCTGTGTAACCAGGAATGGCATAGACATCTGTACTATCAGGCTTTAGCCAGGTTTCAGTTAGTGTAATGATGGACATATTGGCATGCAAGGAATTTAGTAATACTAAGAGGTCATCGTAATGCTTGCTTAAAGATCTGATATTGTAGTTAAAGATAGTTATGTTGTTGTTGGCACTGAGAAGTGCCTTTGACTGTTCTGCAGTGTAGTAATTACAGTAACTGTTTGATTCATTTAAGTCATTAAATAAGAGGTTGGTATCAGGATCAATGCTTGTAATCATAAGATTTGTAGTGAATCTGTAGTTAGAATTAAGTATAAAACAAAGTAAATAGTCTTAAGCTAAAAAATAGCACCTGAATTATTTAACAAATGTAAAATAATGAGCTAAGGTAGTTTTTTTTTTTTTTTAAGCTAAAATAAAGGAGACAATATAAAAGGGACTAATACAAATAAAGTGATGATCAAATAATGGAGCTTGGGAATATGATAGTAGGTAGTACTATAAAGGTAATTTTTTTAAAGTTAGAATTATAGTATAAAATTATAATATAAAAGGGACTAATATAGGTTGTGGTGAACAATAAAGTGGTAATCAAATAAATGAGCTTTGGAATATAATGGCAAAATTGTGAACTTATTCTACTTTAGCACCTGAGAATAGCACCTTGATTATTTTAACAATTGTGAATATATAAACTAGGGTAGTTATATAAAGCTAAAATAAAGGAGAAAATATATAAGGGACTAAAATTAAGTAATGGTAAACAAAGTTAAATGGACAGATGGTAGGAATTATAATATAAACTTATAAAAATACAATTATACTGTGCTTATGAGAATTACTACTACACTTATCAATAGTACTACTGTACTTACCAATAGTATGTACTTACCAAGAGTACTACTGTACTTACCATTAGTACAAATGCTAGTGTTCTCATTGTAAATGCTTAGAAAACATCTTATCTCCCTGATACACCCCGTCAACTAACTACACGAATACCACCTGGTGGTTCACACTTACACTCACTCACCCATTTGACCATAAACAGAAATATTAATCTCAATCTTAAAATAATGAATCCTATGATACTCCAATACTGAAACTATGTACTGTGCCAAAACAAAAGCATTCACATTGCTAAACTCACAAACTAGTATTTAGTCACTTAGCCATAATACCAACTTACCTCATAATTTGTAATATTTTACAATAAAGAATTAAACTAAGTCTGCCCGAAATGCCTAGCCATGCTAGGCGTTCTAGTGGTACACTCTGTAATACCTAGCCATGCTAGGTGTTCTAGTGGTACACTCTGTAATCATTATTTAACTACATGTAAACCACACAATAACCAAATTCTGTAAATTCAACATTGTAATCTTTATAGAGAATAAACTTTGAATTTGAATTTGAATTTGAATTTAAAAGCCACAGAATACTCATGGCTAGTAGACAACATCGCAGACTACTCCTAGCCAGTAGATAGTACTGCAGGTTACCTCCTGGCTAGTAGACAGCACTACAGGTTACCTCCTGGCTAGTAGACACCACTGCAAGTTACCTCCTGGCTAGTAGACAGAACTACAGGTTACCTCCTGGCTACTAGACAGCACTGCAGGTTACCTACTGGCTAGTAGACAGTATTGTAGGTTACCTCCTGGATACTAGACAGTACTGTAGGTTACCTCCTGGCTAGTAGACAGCATTTCAGTTTCCATCCTTTCTAGTAGACACTGCAGGTTACTTCCTGGCTAGTAGATAACTCTGCAGGTTACCTCCTGGCTAGTAGACAGCGCTGCAAGTTATCTCCAGGCTAGTAGACAGCTCTACATGTTACCTCCCGGCTAGTAGACATAATAGCAGATTACCTCCTGGCTAGTAGAGAGCAATGTAGTTTATCTCTTGGCTAGTAAGTAACGCTGCAAGTTACCTCCTGGCTAGTAGACACAACTGCAGTTTGCGTTATGGCTTGTAGACAGTAGTGCAGGTTACCTCCTGGCTACTACACATCACTTTAGATTACCTGCAGGCTAGTAGATATCGCTGGAGGTTGCCTCCAGCCTAGTAGACAACACTTCAGGTTACCTTCTGGCTAGTAGACAATACTACAGGTTACTTCTTGGTTAGTAGACAACACTGCAGGTTACTTCTTGGTTAGTAGACATTACTGCCAGTTACCTCTTCGCTAGTAGACAAAACTGCGGGTTACCTCCTGACTAGTAGACAGTACTGCAGGCTACTTCCTGGCTAGTATATAACTTTACAGGTTGCCTCCTGGCTAGTAGACAGCACTGCAGGTTATCTCCAGGCTAGTAGACAGCTCTACAGGTTACCTCCCGGCTAGTAGACATAATAGCAGATTACCTTCTGGCTAGTAGAGAGCAATGTAGTCTATCTCTTGGCTAGTAAGTAACGCTGCAAGTTACCTCCTGGCTAGTAGACACAACTGCAATTTGCGTTATGGCTTGTAGACAGTAATGCAGGTTACCTCCTGGCTACTAGACATCACCTTAGATTACCTCCAGGCTAGTAGATATCACTGAAGGTTGCCTCCAGCCTAGTAGAAAACACTTCTGGTTACCTCCTGGCTAGTAGACAACACTGCAGATTACCTCCTGCCTAGTAGACAGCACTGGCGTTTACCTCCTGGCTAGTAGATAACACTGCAAGTTACCTTCAGGTTAGCAGACATTACTACAAGTTACCTCTTCGCTAGTAGCCAATACTGCAGATTACCTCTTAGCTAGTAGACATTACTGCAGGTTACTGCTTGGTGAGTAGACAACACTGCAGGTTGCCTCTTCGCTAGTAGACAATACTGCAGGTTACCTCTTGGCTAGTAGCATTACTGCAGGTTACTTCTTGGTGAATAGACAACACTGCAGGTTACCTCTTCGCTAGTAGACAATACTGCAGGTTACCTCTTCGCTAGTAGACATTACTGCAGATTACCTCTTGGCTAGTAGAGAGCTCTACAGGTTACCTCCCGGCTAGAAGACATAGTAGCAGATTACCTCCTGGCTAGTAGACACCACTTCAGTTTGCGTTATGGCTTGTAGACAGTAATGCAGGTTACCTACTGGCTACTAGACATCACATTAGATTATCTCCAGGCTAGTAGATATCACTGGAGGTTGCCTCCGGCCTAGTAGACAACACTTCAGGTTACCTTCTGGCTAGTAGACAATACTGCAGGTTACTTCTTGGTTAGTAGACAACACTGCAGGTTACTTCTTGATTAGTAGACAACACTGTAGGTTACCTCTTCCCTAGTAGACAATACCGCAGGTTACTTCTTGGTTAGTACACAACACTGCAGGTTACTTCTTGGTTAGTAGACATTACTGCAAGTTACCTCTTCTCTAGTAGACAATACTGCGGGTTACCTCCTGACTAGTAGACAGTACTGCAGGATACCCCCTGGCTAGTAGAAAGCACTGCAAATTACCTCCTGGCTAGTAGACAATGCTGCAGCTTACCTCCTGAAGACTACACAGTACTGAAGGTTACCTCCTGGCTAGTAGACAGTACTGCAGATTATCTCTTGGCTAGTAGACAGTACTGAAGGTTACCTGTTGGTTAGTAGACAGTACTGCAAGTTACTTCCTGGCTAGTAGACTGTACTGCAGATTACCTTTTGGATAGTATACAGTGTTGCAGGTTACCTCCTGGCTAGTATACAGCACTGCAGGTTACCTCCTGATTAGTAGACGTTACTGCAGGTTACCTCCTGTTTAGTAGACATCACTGCCGGTTACCTCCTGCCTAGTATACAGTGCTGCAGGGTGTCTACTGGCTAGTATACAGTGCTGCACGTTACCTCTTGGCTAGTAGACGTTACTGCAGGTTACCTCCTGGTTAGTTGACATTACTGCCGGTTACCTCCTGGCTAGTAGACAGTACTGCAGGTTACCTCCTGGCAAGTAGACATTACTGCAGGTTACCTCCTGATTAGTAGACAGTACTGCAGGTTACCTCCTGGTTAGTAGACAGTACTGCAGGTTACCTCCTGATTAGTAGACAGTACTGCAGGTTACCTCCTGGTTAGTAGACAGTACTGCAGGTTACCTCCTGGTTAGTAGACAGTACTGCAGGTTACATCTTGGCTACTATACAGTACTGCATGTTACCTCCTGGCTAGTAGACAGTTCTGCAGGTTACCTCTTGGAGAGTATGCAGTGCTGCATGATACCTCCTGGCTAGTATACAGTACTGCAGGTTACCTCCTGGTTAGTAGACATTACTGCAGGTTACCTCCTGGTTAGTAGACATTACTGTAGGTTACCTCCTGGCTAGTATACAGTGCTGCAGGTTACATCCTGGCTTGCATACAGTACTGCAGGTTACCTCTTGGCTAGTATACAGTACTGCAGGTTACCTTCTGGCTAGTAGACAGTACTGCAGGTTACCTCTTGGATAGTATACAGTGCTGCAGGTTACCTCCTGGCTAGTATACAGTACTGCAGGTTACCTCCTGGCAAGTAGACATTACTGCAGGTTACCTCCTGATTAGTAGACAGTACTGCAGGTTACCTCCTGGTTAGTAGACAGTACTGCAGGTTACCTCCTGGCTAGTAGACATTACTGCACGTTACCTCCTGGTTAGTAGACATTACTGCAGGTTACCTCTTGGCTAGTATACAGTACTGCAGGTTACCTCGTGGCTAGTAGATAGTACTGCAGGTTACCTCTTGGCTAGTATACAGTACTGCAGGTTACCTCCTGGTTAGTAGACAGTACTGCAGGTTACCTCCGGGCTAGTAGACATTACTGCATTTTACCTCCTGGTTAGTAGACATTACTGCAGGTTACCTCCTGGTTAGTAGACAGTACTGCAGGTTACCTTCTGGCTAGTAGACATTACTGCAGGTTACCTCCTGGTTAGTAGACATTACTGTAGGTTACCTCCTGGCTAGTATACAGTGCTGCAGGTTACCTCCTGCCTAGTATGCAGTACTGCAGGTTACCTCCTGTCTAGTATACAGTACTGCAGGTTACCTCCTGGCTAGTAGACAGTACTGCAGGTTACAGCTTGGATAGTATACAGTGCTGCAGGTTACCTCCTGGCTAGTATACAGTACTGCAGGTTACCTCCTGACTAGTAGACATTACTGCAGGTTGCCTCCTAGTTAGTAGACATTACTGCAGGTTACCTCCTGGTTAGTAGACATTACTGTAGGTTATCTCCTGACTAGTATACAGTGCTGCAGGTTACCTCTTGGCTAGTATACAGTACTGCAGGTTGCCTCCTGTCTAGTATACAGTACTTCAGGTTACCTCTTGGCTAGTAGACAGTACTGCAGGTTACCTCTTGGATAGTATACAGTGCTGTAGGTTACCTCCTGGCTAGTATACAGTACTGCAGGTTACCTCCTGGCTAGTAGACATTACTGCAAGTTAACTCCTGGTTGGTAGACATTACTGCAGGTTACCTCCTGGTTAGTAGGTGCTACTGTAGGTTACCTCCTGGTTAGTATACAGTACTGCAGGTTACCTCCTGTCTAGTATACAGTACTTCAGGTTACCTCTTGGCTAGTATACAGTACTGCAGGTTACCTCCTGGCTGGTAGACAGTACTGCAGGTTACCTCTTGGATAGTATGCAGTGCTGCAGATTACCTCCTGGCTAGTAGACAGTACTGCAGATTACCTCCTGGCTAGTGTACAGCACTTCAGTTTACCTCTTGGCTAGTATACAGTACTGCAGGTTACCTCCTGGCTAGTAGACATTACTGTAGGTTACCTCCTGGCTAGTATACAGTGCTGCAGGTTACCTCCTGGCTTGTATACAGTACTGCAGGTTACCTCTTGGCTAGTATACAGTACTGCAGGTTACCTCCTGGCTAGTAGACAGTACTGCAGGTTACCTTTTGGCTAGTATACAGTACTTCAGGTTACCTCCTGGTTACTAGACATTACTGCAGGTTACCTCTTGGATGGTATACTGTACTGCATGTTACCTCCTGGCTATTATACAGTACTGCAGGTTACCTCTTGGCTAGCATACAGTACTGCAGGTTACCTCCTGGCTAGTAGACAGTACTGCAGGTTACTTCTTGGATAGTATACAGTACTGCATCTTACCTCCTGTCTAGTATACATTACTGCAGGTTACCTCCTGGTTAGTAGACAGTACTGCAGGTTACCTCCTGGCTAGTAGACATTACTGCAGGTTACCTCCTGGTTAGTAGACATTGCTGTAGGTTACCTCCTTACTAGTATACAGTGCTGCAGGTTACCTCCTGCCTAGTATACAGTACTGCAGGTTACCTCGTGTCTAGTATACAGTGCTGCAGGTTACCTCCTGGCTAGTACACAGTACTGCAGTTTACCTTTTGGATAGTATACAGCGTTGCAGGTTACCTCCTGGCTAGTAGACATTACTGCAGGTTACCTCCTGGTTAGTAGACATTACTGCAGGTTACCTCCTGGTAGTAGACATTAATGTAGGTTACCTCCTGGCTAGTATATAGTACTGCAGGTAACCTCTTGGCTTGTATACAGTATTGCAGGTTACCTTTTGGCTATTATACAGTACTACAGGTTGCCTCCTGTCTAGTATACAGTACTGCAGGTTACCTCTTGGCTAGTAGACAGTACTGCAGATTACCTCTTGGATATTATACAGTGCTGCAGGTTACCTCCTGGCTAGTATACAGTACTGCAGGTTACCTCCTGGCTAGTAGGCATTACTGCATGTTACCTCCTGGTTAGTAGACATTACTGCAGATTACCTCCTGGTTAGTAGGCATTACTGTAGGTTACCTCCTGGCTAGTATACAATGCTGCAGGTTACCTCCTGGCTAGTATACAGTACTGCAGGTTACCTCCTATCTAGTATACAGTACTTCATGTTACCTCTTGGCTAGTATACAGTACTGCAGGTTACCTCCTGGCTAGTAGACAGTACTGCAGGTTACTGCTGTAGGTTACCTCCTGGCTAGTATGCAGTACTGCAGGTTACCTCCTTGCTAGTACACATTACTGCAGGTTACCTCCTGGTTAGTAGACAGTACTTCAGCTTACCTCATGGTTAGTAGACATTACTCTAGGTTACCTCCTGGCTAGTATACAGTGCTGCAGGTTACCTCCTGGCTTGTATTCAGTACTGAAGGTTACCTCTTGGCTAGTATACAGCACTGAAGGTTACCTCCTGGCTAGTAGACAGTACTGCAGGTTACCTCTTGGCTAGTATACAGTTCTGCAGGTTACCTCTTGGCTATTAGACAGTACTGCAGGTTACCTCTTGGATAGTATACAGTACTGCAGGTTACCTCCTGGCTAGTAGACTGTACTGCAGGTTACCTCTTCGATAGTATACAGTGCTGCAGGTTACCTCCTGGCTAGTATACAGTACTGCAGGTTACCTCCTGACTAGTAGACATTACTGCAGGTTGCCTCCTGGTTAGTAGACATTACTGCAGGTTACCTCCTGGTTAGTAGACATTACTGTAGGTTACCTCCTGACTAGTATACAGTGCTGCAGGTTACCTCTTGGCTAGTATACAGTACTGCAGGTTGCCTCCTGTCTAGTATACAGTACTTCAGGTTACCTCTTGGCTAGTAGACAGTACTGCAGGTTGCCTCTTGGATAGTATACAGTGCTGCAGGTTACCTCCTGGCTAGTATACAGTACTGCAGGTTACCTCCTGGCTAGTAGATATTACTGCAAGTTAACTCCTGGTTGGTAAACATTACTGCAGGTTACCTCCTGGTTAGTAGGTGCTACTGTAGGTTACCTCCTGGTTAGTATACAGTACTGCAGGTTACCTCCTGTCTAGTATACAGTACTTCAGGTTACCTCTTGGCTAGTATACAGTACTGCAGGTTACCTCCTGGCTGGTAGACAGTACTGCAGGTTACCTCTTGGATAGTATGCAGTGCTGCAGATTGCCTCCTGGCTAGTAGACAATACTGCAGATTACCTCCTGGCTAGTGTACAGCACTTCAGTTTACCTCTTGGCTAGTATACAGTACTGCAGGTTACCTCCTGGCTAGTAGACATTACTGTAGGTTACCTCCTGGCTAGTATACAGTGCTGCAGGTTACCTCCTGGCTTGTATACAGTACTGCAGGTTACCTCTTGGCTAGTATACAGTACTGCAGGTTACCTCCTGGCTAGTAGACAGTACTGCAGGTTACCTTTTGGCTAGTATACAGTACTTCAGGTTACCTCCTGGTTAGTAGACAGTACTGCAGGTTACCTCTTGGATAGTATACAGTACTGCATGTTACCTCCTGTCTAGTAGACATTACTGCAGGTTACCTCCTGGTTAGTAGACAGTACTGCAGGTTACCTCCTGGCTAGTAGACATTACTGCAGGTTACCTCTTCGATGGTATACTGTACTGCATGTTACCTCCTGGCTATTATACAGTACTGCAGGTTACCTCTTGGCTAGCATACAGTACTGCAGGTTACCTCCTGGCTAGTAGACAGTACTGCAGGTTACTTCTTGGATAGTATACAGTACTGCATCTTACCTCCTGTCTAGTATACATTACTGCAGGTTACCTCCTGGTTAGTAGACAGTACTGCAGGTTACCTCCTGGCTAGTAGACATTACTGCATGTTACCTCCTGGTTAGTAGACATTGCTGTAGGTTACCTCCTTACTAGTATACAGTGCTGCAGGTTACCTCCTGCCTAGTATACAGTACTGCAGGTTACCTGGTGTCTAGTATACAGTGCTGCAGGTTACCTCCTGGCTAGTACACAGTACTGCAGTTTACCTTTTGGATAGTATGCAGCGTTGCAGGTTACCTCCTGGCTAGTAGACATTATTGCAGGTTACCTCCTGGTTAGTAGACATTACTGCAGGTTACCTCCTGGTTAGTAGACATTAATGTAGGTTACCTCCTGGCTAGTATATATGGCTGCAGGAAAACCTCTTTGGCTTGTATACAGTTTTGCAGGTTACCTTTTGGCTATTATACAGTACTACAGGTTGCCTAATGTCTAGTATACAGTACTGCAGGTTACCTCTTGGCTAGTAGACAGTACTGCAGATTACCTCTTGGATATTATACAGTGCTGCAGGTTACCTCCTGGCTAGTATACAGTACTGCAGGTTACCTCCTGGCTAGTAGGCATTACTGCATGTTCCCTCCGGGTTTTAGTAGACATTACTGCAGATTACCTCCTGGTTAGTAGGCATTACTGTAGGTTACCTCCTGGCTAGTATACAATGCTGCAGGTTACTTCCTGGCTAGTATACAGTACTGCAGGTTACCTCCTATCTAGTATACAGTACTTCATGTTACCTCTTGGCTAGTATACAGTACTGCAGGTTACCTCCTGGCTAGTAGACAGTACTGCAGGTTACTGCTGTAGGTTACCTCCTGGCTAGTATGCAGTACTGCAGGTTACCTCCTTGCTAGTACACATTACTGCACGTTACCTCCTGGTTAGTAGACAGTACTTCAGCTTACCTCATGGTTAGTAGACATTACTCTAGGTTACCTCCTGGCTAGTATACAGTGCTGCAGGTTACCTCCTGGCTTGTATTCAGTACTGCAGGTTACCTCTTGGCTAGTAGACAGTACTGCAGGTTACCTCTTGGCTAGTATACAGTTCTGCAGGTTACCTCTTGGCTAGTAGACAGTACTGCAGGTTACCTCTTGGATAGTAGACATTGCTGCAGGTTACCTCCTGGTAAGTAGACATTACTGTAGGTTACCTCCTGGCTAGTATACAGTGCTGCAGGTTACCTCCTGCCTAGTATAGAGTACTGCAGGTTACCTCCTGTCTAGTATACAGTACTGCATGTTACCTCCTGGCTAGTAGACAGTACTGCAGGTTACCTCTTGGATAGTATACAGTGCTGCAGGTCACCTCCTGGCTAGTATACAGTACTGCAGGTTACCTCCTGGCTAGTAGACATTGCTGCAGGTTACCTGCTGGTTAGTAGACATTACTGTAGGTTACCTCCTGGTTAGTAGACATTACTGTAGGTTACCTCCTGGCTAGTATACAGTGCTGCAGGTTACCTCCTGGCTTGTATACAGTACTGCAGGTTACCCCTTGGCTAGTATACACTACTGCGGGTTGCCTCCTGTCTAGTATACAGTACTGCAGGTTACCTCTTGGCTAGTAGACATTACTGCAGGTTACCTCTTGCACAGTATACAGTGCTGCAGGTTACCTCCAGGCTAGTATACAGTACTGCAGGTTACCTCCTGGCTAGTAGACATTGCTGCAGGTTACCTCCTGGTTAGTAGACATTACTGCAGGTTACCTCCTGGTTAGTAGACATTAATGTAGGTTACCTCCTGGCTAGTATATAGTGCTGCAGGTAATCTCTTGGCTTGTATACAGTATTGCAGGTTACCGCTTGGCTATTATACTGTACGGCAGGTTGCCTCCTGTCTAGTATACAGTACTGCAGGTTACCTCTTGGCTAGTAGACAGTACTGCAGATTACCTCTTGAATAGTATACAGTGCTGCAGGTTACCTCCTGGCTAGTATACAGTACTGCAGGTTACCTCCTGGCTAGTAGGCATTACTGCATGTTACCTCCTGGTTAGTAGACATTACTGCAGATTACCTCCTGGTTAGTAGGCATTACTGTAGGTTACCTCCTGGCTAGTATACAGTACTGCAGGTTACCTCTTATCTAGTATACAGTACTTCATGTTACCTCTTGGCTAGTATACAGTACTGCAGGTTACCTCCTGGCTAGTAGACAGTACTGCAGGTTACTGCTGTTGGTTACCTCCTGGCTAGTATACAGTACTGCAGGTTACCTCCTGGCTAGTACACATTACTGCAGGTTACCTCCTGTTTAGTAGACAGTACTGCAGGTTACCTCTTGGCTAGTATACAGTTCTGCAGGTTACCTCCTGACTAGTAGACAGTACTGCAGGTTACCTCTTGGATAGTATACAGTACTGCATGTTACCTCCTGGCTAGTATACAGTACTGCAGGTTACCTCCTGGCTAGTATACAGTACTGCAGGTTACCTCCTGGCTAGTAGACATTACTGCAGGTTACCTCCTGGCTAGTATACAGTACTGCAGGTTACCTCCTGGCTAGTAGACATTACTGCATGTTACCTCCTGGTTAGTAGACATTACTGTAGGTTACCTCCTGGCTAGTATACAGTGCTGCAGGTTACCTCCTGCCTAGTATACAGTACTGCAGGTTACCTCCTGTCTAGTATACAGTACTGCAGGTTACCTCCTGGCTAGTAGACAGTACTGCAGGTTACCTCTTGGATAGTATACAGTGCTGCAGGTTACCTCCTGGCGAGTATACAGTACTGCAGGTTACCTCCTGGCTAGTAGACATTGCTGCAGGTTACCTGCTGGTTAGTAGACATTACTGTAGGTTACCTCCTGGTTAGTAGACATTACTGTAGGTTACCTCCTGGCTAGTATACAGTGCTGCAGGTTATCTCCTGGCTTGTATACAGTACTGCAGGTTACCCCTTGGCTAGTATACACTACTGCAGGTTGCCTCCTGTCTAGTATACAGTTCTGCAGGTTACCTCTTGGCTAGTAGACAGTACTGCAGGTTACCTCTTGCATAGTATGCAGTGCTGCAGGTTACCTCCAGGCTAGTAAACAGTACTGCAGGTTACCTCCTGGCTAGTATACATTACTGCAGGTTACCTCCTGGTTAGTAGACATTACTGCAGGTTACCTTCTGGTTAGTAGGCATTGCTGTAGGTTACCTCCTTGCTAGTATACAGTGCTGCAGGTTACCTCCTGGCTAGAATACAGTACTGCAGGTTACCTCCTGTCTAGTATACAGTACTTCAGGTTACCTCCTGGCTCGTAGACCGTACTGCAGGTTACCTCTTGTCTAGTAGCCAGTACTGCAGGTTACCTCTTGGCTAGTATACAGTACTGCATGTTACCTCCTGGCTAGTAGACAGTAGTGCAGGTTACCTCCTGGCTAGTATACAGTACTGCAGGTTACCTCCTGGCTAGTAGACAGTACTGCAGGTTACCTCCTGGCTAGTAGACAGTACTGCAGGTTACTTCCTGGCTAGCTTCACACTTCACTCAGGCCAATGAATTTTGCACCCGTAAACCTGCACTCGTTGCTACCATGGTAAACCAACAGTCGTTGCTACCATGGCAAGCCAACAGTCGTTGCTACCATGGCAAACCAACAGTCGTTGCTACCATGGCAAGCCAACAGTCGTTGCTACCATGGCAAGCCAACAGTCGTTGCTACCATGGTAAACCAACAGTCGTTGCTACCATGGCAAGCCAACAGTCGTTGCTACCATGGCAAGTCAACAGTCGTTGCTACCATGGCAAGCCAACAGTCGTTGCTACCATGGCAAGCCAACAGTCGTTGCTACCATGGTAAACCAACAGTCGTTGCTACCATGGTAAACCAACAGTCGTTGCTACCATGGTAAACCAACAGTCGTTGCTACCATGGTAAACCAGTGGGTTATCGATTACTCTGTCTAGCCGTCTAGTTGTTATCCTTGTACCAACCATAGGGACGGGATCGCAAGCCCCAGACATATGACTCCGAACTTTATTGGTATTCCTTTGAGGAATCACTGAGCGGGTCATCTGATAAAGATCAGTGACAGGATGACGTTTCCTGACGAATAAAATGCATAGATCTATAATCTACCATTGTGACACTCAGAACAATGTTCTCAGGAAGGTAATTAAGTGGTTGCTGTTGTAATGGCTTGTCATACATACCACTGTGAGAAGCTCGGGTAATACAGCGGCTGAGAGACTGATCACCTCCAAACTACTTCTGCGAGGATAATGGACTAGTTACAGCATCTTTGCATCTACACTGCATCTACTGTCTCCTCTGTATTCGACTGAGGAAGTTTACTGCGTTAGAGTAACGTTTTGGAATAAATAGTCCTAACCGTTACACATGTGTCTTATCTAATTGTCCTGTATCTTCCTGATCATTATAACTTATCATGTGTCCTGTATCTGCCTGATCATTATAACTTATCACGTGTTCTGACATATAAAACAACTTGTGCAGACCCATGAATCTTGACTCTTAGAGTTATATAGAGCTGATAGGACCTGGCAACTGCTCACACTAGCTCACGATATCCCTAGTTGAAGGTCAAACTTGCAAAGTGCTTGTCTAGCTGGCTCTTGAATGACTATATTATCGTCGTGCTTAGAACATTAGTGGGTAGTTCATTCTATTTTCCTATAATACTTTTTGTAACAAACTTTTTCATACGTTCGTGTTGCATCGTCTTCCTCGAGGTTTCATTCCACTGCTTCGGCGAATGACTTTGAGTGTATCAAATCCATTCAATATCTTAATGGTTTGAATGAGATTTCTTCGTAATCTTCTAAGAGAAAAAGATTCAGAGTTTTGAGTATTTCGAGATAACACTACCCTCTACCCTCTCCACAATATCTTAATTTTTTGAGTAATTTGTAAAGCAAAACTGGACCGCATATTCAAGTGCATTATAGAGTCAATATGGTGCTAGTATTTTGTGCTCGAGGTTCCTAGCTAGAAAACCTAACATTCTCTTAACTATGTTGTTCGTAGATAGGAATTGAGATCATTGCATGTGATGATTCCAAGGTCTTTTCTTCTCTTGCCTCGCTTACATTTTTGCCAGACATTTATATTCATGTTAGAGAATGATTTATTAGAAATGTATTACTGTGCACTTGTCTACGTTTAAAGTCATCTCTCACGTCATCGAGCACAGCGCCAACCTGTCCAGGTCACTCGGAATACTGAAAAAGCTTTATATGCTGCACTTCTTCCCAGTTTGGTTCCATCCGCAAATGTTATATCTTAGATGTCAGCCTCGAGATCATTTTGTATATTGTGAGGAAGATTGGACAAAGAAACCCCCACTCTTTACAGTGTGCCACTCAGACACCCCACTCTTTACAGGGAGCCACTCAGACACCCCACTCTTTACAGGGAGCCACTCAGACACCCCCACTCTTTACAGGGAGCCACTCAGACACCCCACTCTTTACAGGGAGCCACTCAGACACCCCACTCTTTACAGGGAGCCACTTAGACACCCCACTCTTTACAGGGAGCAACTCAGACACCCCCACTCTTTACAGGGAGCCACTCAGACACCCCACTCTTTACAGGGAGCCACTCAGACACCCCACTCTTTACAGGGAACCACTCAGACACCCCCACTCTTTACAGGGAGCCACTCAGACACCCCACTCTTTACAGGGAGCCACTCAGACACCCTCACTCTTTACAGGGAGCCACTCAGACACCCCCACTCTTTACAGGGAGCCACTCAGACACCCCACTCTTTACAGGGAGCCACTCAGACACCCTCACTCTTTACAGGGAGCCACTCAGACACTCCACTCTTTACAGGGAGCCACTCAGACACCCCACTCTTTACAGGGAGCCACTCAGACACCCCACTCTTTACAGGGAGCCACTCAAACACCCCACTCTTTACAGGGAGCCACTCAGACACCCCACTCTTTACAGGGAGCCACTCAGACACCCTCACTCTTCACAGGGAGCCACTCAGACACCACACTCTTTACAGGGAGCCACTCAGACACCCTCACTCTTTACAGGGAGCCACTCAGACACCCCACTCTTTACAGGGAGCCACTCAGACACCCTCACTCTTTACAGGGAGCCACTCAGACACTCCACTCTTTACAGGGAGCCACTCAGACACCCCCACTCTTTACAGGGAGCCACTCAGACACCCCCACTCTTTACAGGGAGCCACTCAGGCACCCCCACTTTTTACAGGGAGCTCACTTAGGACCACCACCCCACTCTTTACAGGGAGCCACTCAGACACCCCCACTCTTTACAGGGAGCCACTCAGGCACCCCCACTCTTTACAGGGAGCCACTCAGACACCCCACTCTTTACAGGGAGCCACTCAGATACCCCACTCTTTACAGGGAGCCACTCAGACCCCCACTCTTTACAGGGAGCCACTCAGACACCCCACTCTTTACAGGGAGCCACTCAGACACCCCACTCTTTACAGGGAGCCACTCAGCACCCCCACTTTTACAGGGAGCCACTTCAGACACCCACTCTTTACAGGGAGCCACTCAGACACCTCACTCTTTACAGGGAGCCACTCAGACACCCCACTCTTTACAGGGAGCCACTCAGACCCCCCACTCTTTACAGGGAGCCACTCAGACACCCACTCTTTACAGGGAAGCCACTCAGACACCCCACTCTTTACACGGAGCCACTCAGACACCCCACTCTTTACAGGGAGCCACTCAGACACCCCCACTCTTTACAGGGAGCCACTCAGACACCCCACTCTTTACAGGGAGCCACTCAGACACCCCACTCTTTACAGGGAGCCACTCAGACACCTCACTCTTTACAGGGAGCCACTCATATACCCCACTCTTTACAGGGAGCCACTCAGACACCCCACTCTTTACAGGGAGCCACTCAGACACCCCACTCTTTACAGGGAGCCACTCAGAAACCCCACTCTTTACAGGGAGCCACTCAGACACCCACTCTTTACAGGAGCCACTCAGAAACCCCACTCTTTACAGGGAGCCACTGAGTACACCCCACTCTTTACAGGGAGCCACTCAGAAACCCCACTCTTTACAGGGATCCACTCATACACCCAACTCTTTACAAGGAGCCACTCAGACACCCTCTCCTGTTAGTACCATCTCTGATCTTACGTCTAAGACTTCTTTATCAGGATGAAGATTTGTTTACTATCCTCACTTTTATAGTGGACCACAACCGTGCCGACTCTTCTCGAAGACCTTCAAGAATCTAAACATACATACAACTATACTGTACTGTTGAGCATTATCATCCCATTGTTGTATATGAACCACAGAAAACCGGTAATTTTAGGTCATTCATGACTTTTGTTGCAAAATCCATATTGTGTTGGTATGAGTTAACCATTTTTAGGGACAATTAGACACCATTCATGTCCCATAAATGTCTCATTTTTACTAGAAATTGAGAGGACGAACGTTTGAAGGGGCACAAAACTTATTCCCTCTATCTTTTTAACTATGGAGATAACATTTGCCTATGTTTCAACATCTATCCTATTCTTTTTACTAGCAAGCTTAACATCATCATTTAGAGGGTAAGCGACTAGGTATCACCTCTTTTAAAGACCATGGCAGGTATCCTCCGATCTGCTAGATTGTTAACATTCCATCTTTACGAGGAGCATCTTATATCACGTCTCAATCTCTTTTTCAGCATTCATCATTTACGGGCATCAGGACTTGAAAACAAACTAGTACGGGGACATTGGATACTTTTAGCTGTAAATAGACACCCCGAGATTCGAGTTGAGTTTAGACGCCATACCTCTGTTACATGTTGTTACACGTTCGCACCTTAGCTCTGTTCGTTGTTTGCCCTTTCTTCCCCCTGACGTATCTGTACAGGAACGTTTTGGATCACCCTTGATGTTCTTTACAGGATTCCATCTTTTAAAATTCTCGTTTAAGCCACTCTGACTCCTATCTTGTTTTCTATCCACTAGAACCTCGATTTAGTAATATGGTCGTCAAACCACTCTTTAGGTCCATCTCGTAACCAATTTTCTTAGGACATCATTTTTTTTTCTTACCATGGTTTAACCAGTTGTCTCGTCAACTCCCATCTTTGGACACTGTTTTATTATCTTGGTAGTTATCCATCTCGATACTTAGAACCATTTGTTTTAATTTGCTAAACATTCCTACATTACTGTATTTAGGCAGTTCGATGCAATTACACTTACTGGAAACTTAACGCATCTTATCAAAGGGACTTTTTAGGTAGTTCGGAATCTCGTGAGTCTTTCTGGATTTCAAAGTCTGGTTTTTTGAATTGATGGATGATTTTTGTGTTCTAGTTTCTTCTTTACCTCCGCATAATCTTATAGGGGTACCCTGAGACCTCCAAAATCTAAATATACTAAATACACTGTCTGTTGAGACATTTTCATCCCAGTTGTTGTATATGAAACAGAAAAATCCTAGTAATTTTGTCATTCATGATCTTTTGTTGCAAAATCCATATTGGTTTTGGTTATGAGGTTATTATTTTTAGACAATTAACTATCATGTCCCATATAATAGTCTCCATTTTTTACCTGAAATTGACTTTAAGTTGAGAGGACGAGAGTTGAGGGGCACAAAACTTATTCTCTTTTTTTAAATATGGAGATAACTTTTGCTAGTTTCAAATCTATTGCTATTTTTTTACCTTGCAATTGCTTAAATATCATCATTAGAGGGTAAGCGACTAGGTATCAACATTCTTTTAAAACCATGGCAGGTATTTCCTCCGATCTGCTAGATTTGTTAACATTCATCTTCTCCGAGTAATTCATTATATCACGTCTGCTAATTTCTTTTTCCATTCTCAGTTTACGGGCATCAGGACTTGAAAACAAACTAAGCAGCCTGGGGAAGTTGGTGTCGTGTTTAGCTGTAAATAAACACCCGAGATCTGAGTTGAGTTTAGACGCCATACCCTTGTTATTGTTTGTTTATCTACCGTTTTCGCTACTTAGTGCTTGTTGTTTTTGCCCTTTCTTTCCCCTGACGTATCTGAAGAACTGTTTTGGATCACCTTTGATGTTCTCTACATTTCATCTTTTAAATTCTCGTTTACCACTTCTGATCCATTTCTTGTTTTCTATCTGTAACCTCGTGTAGTTAATATGGTCGTCAAAGTTACTAGTCAATTTAAATTTCTTAGTTACATCATTTTTTTTCTTACCTATGGTTTTAACCAGTTGTCTCGTCATCTCATCATCTTTGTCACGTTTTATTTTTCTTGGTATGTTATCCATCTCGATACTTAGAACATTTGTTTTAATTTGCTAAACATTTCCTCTACATTATCTGTATTTAGCAGTTCGATGCAATTAACATTACTGAAATCTTAACGCATCTTATCAAAGGGACTTTTTATATAGTTCGGAATCATCGTAGTGTTATTCTGGATCTTCAAATCTGTGTTTATTTTGAATTGAATGCTGTGATTTTTTGTGTTCTAGTTTCTCTTCTACCTCGCATAATCTTATAAGGTGTAGCCTGAGACGAGATCCAAAATAATGTTGCTCCGGGTAAATGAAGTGAGAGTTTGTGCTAGAAAGTTGTTCTGTGATACTGATGAGTCTGGCGACCTCCTGGTTCTTTGATAAAGTGCCACAGTTGACGTTAGGCACGTTAAAGTCGCCGTCACCAATTGTGGATACTAAGCACCATCACCAGTTGTGAGTCACATAGAAGCCATCACCAGTTGTGGGTCGCTGAACACCATCACCAGTTGTGAGTCACTAAGCATCATCAACAGTTGTGGGTCACAGAAACCATCAACAGTTGTGGGTCACAGAAACCATCAACAGTTGTGGGTCACAGAAACCATCAACAGTTGTAGGTCACATAGAAACAATCAATAGTTGTGGGTCACATAGAAGCCATCACCAGCTGTGAGTCACATAGAGACCAACACCAGCTGGCAACAAGTGATCAAGTAATAGGAGAGTGTGACTCTTAAAACTATAGGTAGCCTTCTAATTTTAATGTTGACGATAAGGTCTGTGTTATATCTCTGAGGTACGATAACTTATATTTTCTGTCCTTATTCTGTAACAAAAGAGCAAGTTTCTCAACAATTGACGGTTGTCTTTATAGCATCATTACCAATGTAGCTTGTTTGGCTAACAGTACCTTGGGATCCAGTCCCTGAACCTGTTATGTATCTCTGTGGGATACGTAATAAAGCTATTTAACTAACTTGTAAGTTTTTAAAATGTAAAGACTGTGATTACTTCTCAGAGACGGGAAAGGAGTGGACACCCGCTTCACTTATCAACCCGGATGAATTGGGAGACTATTTTGAGGGAGATATCAAGGGACCGGTGCCAGAAATCCTCAGGAATGGACTCATTGACGAAAAGTACCGATGGGTCGATGGAGTCGTCACTTACGAATTTGACAGCCTTTTCGGTGAGCACCGCCATCCGTGAATTCGATTTTCTTGTTCGGATTTTTGTTTATGTTTAATTTAAATAGGTTCAGAATAATTTACTGAACACTGATCTCTTTGAAAAATCAGCCTATTAGAGATGTCAACAGCAGTGTATGTCTCAACTTAAAACTTTATCCTTGACATAAATGATGCGACACTGCATGGCTGAGTAGCTGATGATTTAAGGGCGGTAGTCCAGAAAGCTATGGACGAGTACGCAGTGCTGACAAGTGACTGCATCACCTTCGTTGAGAGAACGACAGAAGATGACTATATATTGTTTACTCATGAGTAAGTTAACTCCTGTTCGTATACCAATGAAGGCCAGTTATCAAAACTTGGAGAACCAGACAGGATAAATTTTCTGTGCATCATGGCCCTAGCGATCATGAGCATGAAGAACATAAATTAATTTAAGAAATATCCTATTGTTGACCTAGTATATCTCATCTTACAAACAAAGTGACCCAGTCGGTACTCGAACTGCCCCTGTTCACTTAGCAGTAAACAGTTACCTGGGTACATTAATGTTCTTTAGGTTAGGTCATTCACTAATACGAGCTGAATTAGGATAACAAGTCTTAGCCTGCAAATTCAGCTGTGTTGAAGGATAAATAAAATTATTATACCATATTTTCTTTTTCTTAAAGCAATGAAGATGGGTGTCACAGCTATGTTGGGAAAATAGGTGGCAGTCAGCAGATCAACTACCCAGACTGGTGCTTGGCGTCGTACGGCTCAGTACAGCACGAGATGTACCACGCCCTCGGCTTCCACCATGAACAGTCTCGCACTGACAGAGATGACTATGTCACTATTATGTGGGAGAATATCGAGAGTGGTATGTTGTACCATACTTTTGTTTCTCTTTTAATTGTGTAACTTGAAATTACTTAAAATTGCCATCGATAGCAATGTTTTCTGTGGCTAAAGCTCCCGCTTCACACACGGAGGGCCCGGGTTCGATTCCCGGCGGGTGGAAACATTTCGACACGTTTCCTTACACCTGTTGTCCTGTTCACCTAGCAGCAAATAGGTACCTGGGTGTTAGTCGACTGGTGTGGGTCGCATCCTGGGGGACAAGATTAAGGACCCCAATGGAAATAAGTTAGACAGTCCTCGATGACGCACTGACTTTCTTGGGTTATCCTGGGTGGCTAACCCTCCGGGGTTAAAAATCCGAACGAAATCTTATCTTATCTTATCTTAAATAAATGTACCATCTTTCGTACTCTCAGGTTACGAACATAACTTCAACAAGTACTCCGCTGATGTGATTAGCGGCTTTGGAGAGGATTATGACTATGGCTCTGTGATGCATTATTCCGCCTACGCTTTCTCTGCTAATAATGAAAAGACGATCGTAACTTTGGTAAGGTTGACTGGTATAATTGTTTCATTGTGAAATTATGGAAGATTAAGTCACTGGTTAACAATCACTCGAGTCAGAAGGATTCTCCTACTTGTATATGAACGAATCGTGGAATTAAAAACATAATCTCTGTAAAGGTGACGAAGATCCTGCATCACTAGCACAGCTCTGGGATGTCCAGTTTAGTGTTAATAATATGACAGGTAATATCGACAGTGAATTATCTCATAGCCTATATTCTGACTGATTAGAGGCAAACAACCTAGGTAACCAAACTGAACATCTTCATTAAATATAATTCATATACAGTAACATTCCTGCCTTGCTTGTTACATGTTGTATTAATAACACAAACGACCCTCATTAAGAACTATAACAAGCAATATTCTCCTTACAACAGCAGCTCACTCCAACAATCATCAGTTTCACAATAGTGATTATTCCACTGTTCGTTACCATTTGCATTTTTGTCTTTCAAATTTAATTTGCTTTCTATAAATTACGTTACAGTTTCGTTTCTGTCTTAAGTGTGAGATTACCAAGTTCCTTTAAGAAGTTACTTGATGTTATTTACACCTTTATGACCGACGTCCAGCACAGTTAAAATTTTATTTTTTTCATCTCTTTTCAAAAACAAGAGAATACCTCCTCTGATAGGCTTCAAACTTTTTTTTTTTTTTTTGCTTAAAGAAAAAGATTCATTATTACTGAGCTGTGTAAGTCCCAATTTGCTAATTTCACAAAGCAAACAGGGACACTGGTTTCCTTGCTATGACTGGAGAATACTTCATCCGATAGGCTTCAAACCATCATATTTAGTGGAAGGTTCAGATGGGTTTTGAGACATGTAGTTGCCCAATTTGCCAGTTTCTATGAAGGAACTGAAATATTGGTTCTGCAGGAAAACTTATAAGTGTTTCTTGGGATCTGCTTCCAACTTCACTACTGATCTATGTTAAAGTTCCAAGTCTTGTTGTTACTAACAATTTGCTATGTTAAGTTTTAACTCCTCAGCTTCCTGTGTCTCGTAGCTCAGTTTTCTCAAAATAATAAAAAAAAAGATCTTACAGGCTCGCAAGTATTTTAAAATGGAATATAACTGTGGTAAGATAAAAAAAATGAATTATTATTATTTTATTATGATCATGAGGGAGCGCTAGACCCGTAGGATTATAAAGCGCATGTGGGGGGGGGATGGAAGGTATTCCGGCTCAATTCAGGGAACCGGAGCACAGATCCAGTTCCCTAGATCAAGAGCCCCTCAGCACCGTCAAGGAACCTCCCTTGAGGGGAAAAAATAAAATTTTCATGGCGTTTTGAAGTTTGACAAATTCGTAATATTCTCCTGACCACAAAATAAAAATTATATGCACTCTATTACTAATGAATATTTTTTTGTTCTTCCATAGTGTCTGGAATTCTATCAATTCATTATAATTGTGTTGAATATTAAATGTGTATCAGGGTGTGTTAGCATGTCAGACATGTACAGTGTATTGTGTTTCTTGGCTGTTTTGACTTCCTAAGAGCCTACGACACAAGTCGTAGGCTTCTTGAGTGTATTAAGATACAGGTCGTAGGCTTCCTGAGTATGTTAAAGGCTTCCTGAGTGTGTTAAGTTACAGGTCGTAGGCTTCTTGAGTGTGTTAAGGTACAAGTCGTAGGCTTCTTGAGTATGTTAAGGTACAGGTCGTAGGCTTCTTTAGCGTGTTAAGACACATTTCGTAGTCTTCTTGAGTGTGTTAAGATGCAGGTCGTAGGCCTCTTGAGTGCATTAAGATACAGGTCGTAATCTTCTTGAATGTGTTAAGATACAGATCGTAGGTTTCTTGAGTATATTAAGATACAGGTCGTAGGCCTCCTGAGTGTGTTAAGCTACAGGTCGATAGCTTCTTGAGTGTTAGGGTACAGGTCATAGGCTTCTTCAGTGTGTTAAGATACAAGTCATAGGCTTCTTGAGGGTGTTAAGATACAGGTTGTAGGCTTCTTGAACTTAGAGGTAGAACAATTTAAAATGTTGCAAGGTTGCAAATGTTAAAAAAAACTATTTTTTAAATTTATTATACAAGTAGACAATAGAAAAAACATAAATGGAACCTGTTTCAAAACATTTTGTAAGCATTAAAAGATAGAAATAGGAACTAGTTATCAACAATGACACATTGCAATGGGATACAACTTTCAAATGAAATGTTCCTGAGTTTCCTGAGAAAGAACAATTATTCTACGTCACTAATTTTTGCAATGAAACTTTATGAAGCAATTTCTATCCTTCTTGATGCATAGATTTACTTTGCATGTGGCACAGGAAAATGAGGATGTGACATGATCATCATGAAGATCTTCATCAGGGTACTCCTCCACCATAATACCTTTCTTCTTCTTCTTGTTCAATTTCTGCTTTTTGGATGGTGGCCTAGCTTCCTTTCCTCATCTGTTGACACCTCTGCATCTGGTGGCAAGTATTCATCATCACTGTCCACCAATTGCAGGTCATCTGGGTCTTGATCTGAGTCACTTTCGTCCCAAACACAGAAAAAATTTCGACTTATCCTTGGAGGACTTACCATAGAACAATTTCTGATTGGTCTGGAAGGACAATAAAAACATTCTGTACACACCCAGACCACTACTGAATTCATATATACGCTACAAAATTTTATGGAAATATTTATATACTGAAAGTTGAAAATAACACCTAAAGTGGCAGGTCAGAGTGTGCTCGGACCTGTTTTGTTGCACTTTTTTCATTTACATGGTGCACTCTTATTATGCTTCACAATGACTATGTATATATCAAAATATAGCTAAACTATTCAATTATGCAGTAGACATACAAATCAGTACTTACCGACATTGTAGAGGGTGAAGTGCAAGAGTATATGAGGAGCACTCGACGAAAAAAACGTGTCAGAGCGACGCCAAGCTAGAAGTGTTTACATTTTGCTCTCTCGATCAATGGAATGCAGGGAGAAGACATCCCCACTTAGCTGGAGCGACTCAGGGAAGGCTTCTGATTGGTCAGAAATAGAGAATGAGAACCCAGATGCATGGGGGGGGAGTAGAAGGACATGCACAAAAACCATGCATTCAGGTCCGAGTGTGCTCGGACCTGCCCCTTAAAGGGTTTTAAGATACAGGTCATAGGCTTCTTGAGTGTATTAAGATACAAGTTGTAGGCTTCTTTAGTGCATTAAGATACAGGTTGTAGGAGTCTTGAGTGCATTAAGATACAGGTTGCAGGCTTCTTTAGTGTATTAAGATACAGGTTATTACAACCCAGGAGTCTAAATGGCCTGTTATCCTGGGTGTAAAGGGAGCAAATAAACACAGCAGAAAACTTTTGACTTATATTATCCTTCACCAATTTAGAAATGAAGTATATACACTATGTACAGCAATAGGTATTAGTGCACTCCACGGTAAGCAAGGCAGAATAGAAGCCACTAGAGAGCAGACCGTGCTTCAACCAGCTCTAGAATGGGAATGATGAGGGCAGACAGGAGAGTGGTACCCACATAACCTCTGCTATTGCCAAAACCATCTTCTCATTGGCTGGAACCTGGGTACTGGTTGAACGATGGGGCCCCATCGTCAACCCTCAGTCACCTGGTTCGCTGGTTGGGGGAGATAGCCTGTAAATGAGGGTGTGTACATGTGCCGAATGAAGGTTACGTACTCTTTGCATGCCGCACAGGTCATAGGCTTCTTGAGTGTGTTAAGATACAGGTCGTAGGCTTCTTGAGTGTGTTAAGGTACAGGTTGTAGGCTTCTTGAGTGCATTAAGATACAGGTCATAGGCTTCTTGAGTGCATTAAGATACAGGTCGTAGGCTTCTTGAGTGTGTTACTGCACATACATGCTGCACCGTGATGAACCGAGTGTATTACTGTGTAAATATTTCGAGTTTAACTGTTGACTAAGTTTCAGTTCCTTCCCTAGTGAGGGCGCAGATGAACTGTTCCTGGGTCTTCTAATGGTGTCAAATTATAGGTATTTGGCTTCCTATGTGTGTTGGGTCTCTTGAAGGCGTTAATGTACACCTCCTGAACCTCTTGAAGGGTTGAGCTATAGATCCGCTGCCTCCTGAGAGTTTTGAAGCATATCTACTGTGCCTCTTATGGGCACTAAGGCACTTCAAGCTGTATTAAGATACAGGTTATTACAACCCAGGAGTCTAAATGGCCTGTTATCCTGGGTGTAAAGGAAGCAAAATAAACACAGCAGAAAACTTTTGACTTATATTATCCTTCACCAATTTAGAAATGAAGTATATACACTATGTACAGCAATAGGTATTAGTGCACTCCACGGTAAGCAAGGCAGAATAGAAGCCACTAGAGAGCAGACCGTGCTTCAACCAGCTCTAGAATGGGAATGACAAGGGCAGACAGGAGAGTGGTACCCACATAACCTCTGCTATTGCCAAAACCATCTTCTCATTGGCTGGAACCTGGGTACTGGTTGAACGATGGGGCCCCATCGTCAACCCTCAGTCACCTGGTTCGCTGGTTGGGGGAGATAGCCTGTAAATGAGGGTGTGTACATGTGCCGAATAAAGGTTACGTACTCTTTGCATGCCACACAGGTCATAGGCTTCTTGAGTGTGTTAAGATACAGGTCGTAGGCTTCTTGAGTGTGTTAAGGTACAGGTTGTAGGCTTCTTGAGTGCATTAAGATACAGGTCATAGGCTTCTTGAGTGCATTAAGATACAGGTCGTAGGCTTCTTGAGTGTGTTACTGTACATACATGCTGCACCGTGATGAACTGAGTGTATTACTGTGTAAATATTTCGAGTTTAACTGTTGACTAAGTTTCAGTTCCTTCCCTAGTGAGGGCGCAGATGAACTGTTCCTGGGTCTTCTAATGGTGTCAAATTATAGGTATTTGGCTTCCTATGTGTGTTGGGTCTCTTGAAGGCGTTAATGTACACCTCCTGAACCTCTGGAAGGGTTGAGCTATAGATCCGCTGCCTCCTGAGAGTTTTCAAGCATATCTACTGTGCCTCTTATGGGCACTAAGGCACTTCAAGCTGGGGTTATACGATACGGCCAACACTTCTTAAATAGCGCGGAAAATTGTCATACTTACCAAGTTATACACAGTTGCTTGTTGACTCAAGACCCTATTAAGATTAATTATATCTTTATATGAATTCATGTATGGAGTTAGCTTCCACTACTTCTACCACTTACACCACTGCCACTTGCCCTAATTCACTCTACTTCCTCCCTAACCTCACAGTGTCAAAATCTTAATGCTCTCTCAATCACTTGAGCTTCTTGTTACTGATTTTTTCCTAATGTTCCGTCTCATGTTATATAACCTCCAATTGCTTTCCTTGTCACTACGTCTAATTATCTGGCATTTTGTGACCATGTCTCCTCGTTTATCAAGCTTGTGTGTAGGTATGAATATTCTGGCTTTTGGAAGACTGAAGGTTACAGTATTGTTACAAAACAGTAGGTAACATGTGAATATTAGAATACAGCCCACGATCACATCATCCACTTCCCATTTCATGTTGTTCTCTCCACTAACACAAATCCAATCTCAGGATCCCGACGCAGTCATCGGCCAGCGAGAACATCTAAGCGAAGTCGACGTCAGAAAACTTATGAATATGTACAAGTGTTGAGTGTGAGGTGGAGGCTGATGAGAAGCTGGAGTGAGGCATCCTTGTGCAGCTGTGTGAGGCAGCAGCAGCAGCAGCAGCAGCAGCACGGAACAGAGAGCTGAGGACCCAACTCACTCTGCTGCTCGCAATGTCACTAATGTGGAGGCATGAGGAATATAATATCCGCAGTGGATTTACGATGTCAAAAAGTTATGAGCACTCATAAAACTAGAATAGTAAATAATGTGTATTTTATATCCTAAGTAGCAAATTATACTAAAGCGTGAAGTTAAAACTATTATTATTTTATTATTATTATTATTATTATTATTATTATTATTATTATTATTATTATTTATTATTATTATTGTGTGTGGTGTGTGTGTGTGTGTGTGTGTGTGTGTATGTGTGTGTGTATGTGTGTGTAGTCGCCTACATGTGGTTGCAGTGTCGAATCTCAGCTCCTGGCCCTGCTTCTTCGCTGGTCTCTGGGTTCACTCTTCCCTGGCTTCGACAGCCTTATCGTACCTCTTTTTAAAGCTATGTATGGATCCTGCCTCTACCACTTCATTTTCAATATCGTTCTACTTACTGACTACTCTGAGTTTTCAAATTCCAGCTATTAATCTTATTAATCCATCTGAGTTTTCAAATTCCAGCTATTAATCTTATTAATCCTATTAATCTTATCAATTCCTCTCAGTATTCTGTACATTATCATATCCTCCCTAGTCCTTCTGTGCTTCAATGTCATCGGACTGAGTTTCCTTAACCTCTTCTCCAATGACACACAGCTTAGCACCAGGACGAATCTTGTTGCAACCCTCTGCACTTTCTCCAGTTTCGCGATATACTTGGCCAGGTGTGGGTTCCATACTTGTTCTGCAGACTTCAATATGGGCCTGACGTACAGTGTTGTGAATGGCTACTTACTTAGATGTTGAAACTCTGTTGACAGGTTTGCCAGGAACCTGTATGGTGCAGCAGTTATTTGGTTGATGTGTGTCTTAGGAGATGTGCTTGATATGATGCTCATCCCAAGATCCTTTTCCTTTAGGGAGTTTTGCAGCGTTTAACCCCTTAGGCTGTACTCCGTCTGCGGTCTTTTTTGTTCTTCCCCGATCTTCATAATTTTGCACTTGCTGGAGTTAAACTCTAGGAGCCATTTGTTGGACGAGGCTTACAACCTGTCCAGATCTCCTTATAGGATTACCTGATCATCGACCACTTATGTTCTCATTAGTTAGTTACCATTTTGTCCTAGGCACATGTCGATTAGACACTAGGCCTGTTGTGTGTGTTTGTGTACTCACCTAGTTGTGGTTGTGTGTGTGTGTGTGTGCTCACCTAGTTGTGGTTGCTGGGGTTGAGTCACAGCTTCTGGCCCCGCCTCTTCACCTGGCCGCTACCTGGTCACTCTACCCGCTCCGTGAGCTTTATCATACCTCTTCTTAAAGCTATGTATGGATTCTGCCTCCACTACATCACTACCCAGGCTATTCCACTTCCTGACAACTCTGTGGCTAAGAAATACTTCCTAACGTCCCTGTGATTCATCTGAGTCTTCAGCTCCCAACTGTGACCCCTCGTTCCTATGTCCCATCTCTGGAACATCCTGTCTCTGTCCACCTTGTCTATACCTCTCAGTATTTTATATATCGTTATCATATCCCCCCTAACTCTCCTGTCTTCCAGTGTCGTCAGGTCGATTTCCCTTAACCTCTCCTCGTAGGACATTCTCCTTAGCTACGGGACTAGTCTTGTTGCAAACCTTTGCACTTTCTCTAGTTTCGTTACTTGCTTAGCTAGGTGAGGGTTCCAAACTGGCGCTGCATACTCCACTATGGGCCTAACGTACACGGTGTACAGGGTCCTGAATGACCCCTTATTTAGATGTCAGAATGCTGTTCTTAGGTTTGCTAGGCGCCTGTATGCTGCAGCAGTTATTTGGTTGATGTGCGCTTCAAGAGATGTGCCTGGTGTTATACTCACACCAAGATCCTTTTCCTTGAGTGAGGTTTGTAGGCTATGGCCCCCTAGACTGTACTCCGTCTGTGGTCTTCTTTGCCCTTCCTCAATTTTCATGACTTTGCACTTGGTGGGGTTGAACTCGTCTTTGAGGTGTCTAACTCGCTCAGCAGCCTCTTCACTTCTTCCTCGGTTGTATGTATTGTGTCCAACACTTGGTGGTGTACCCCACCTCTCCGTCTATCTGGAGCCCCTTCTGTCTCCTCTGTGATCACTTCTTTGAATCTCCTTTTGATTTCCTCGCATACTTCGCAGTCGTTTTTTGTGATCTCTTCTCCTTCCTTCCTTAGCTGATTACCTGGTCCTTTACTGTTGCTTTCCTCCTGATGTGGCTGTACAACAGCTTTGGGTCAGATTTGGCTTTTGCTGCTATGTCATTGTCAGATTGTCGTTGGGTCTCCCTTCTTACCTGTGCATATTCATTTCTGGCTCTACGACTGCTCTCCTTATTCTCCTGGGTCCTTTGCCTTCTATACTTCTTCCATTCCTCAGCACGCTTGGTTTTGGCCTCCCTGCACCTTTGGGTGAACCAAAGGTGCAGGGAGGCCAAAACCAAGTGTGCTAGGGAATGGTGTGTGTGTGTGTAGTGTGTGTGTGTGAGTGTGTACTCACCTAATTGTACTCACCTAATTGTGGTTGCAGGGGTCGAGACTCAACTCCTGGCCCCGCCTCTTCACTGATCGCTACTAGGTCCTCTCTCTCTCTCTCTCTGCTTCCTGAGCTTAAGGTTTACTATACTAATAGCAGGAGTGTAAGAAATAAGATAGATGAGCTAAGATTAATTGCAAGTGCAGGAAACATAGATATTATTGCTATAACAGAGACCTGGCTCAATCTGAAGGATAGAGAGATGCCCTCTGAATGTCACATACAAGGCTATAAATTATTCCACACTGACAGGGTCAACAGGAAAGGTGGTGGAGTAGCGATGTATGTCAGAGACAATTTAAATTGTTGTGTTAGACAAGATATTAAATTAGAAGCGTCAGCCACTGAATCTGTTTGGTTACAGCTTCTCGAGGGCCGAGAAAAACTAATTTTGGGTGTGATTTACAGGGCCCCAAATCTTGATAGGGAGTGCAGTAAACTTCTATGGGACGAAATTCGTAAGGCATCTACATACGAAAATGTTGTGCTAACGGGAGATTTCAACTATAGACAGATTGACTGGAGCAATTTGACAGGAAATTTAGAGTCAGGTGACTTTCTTGATACGATCCAGGATTGTTTTTTAAAACAGTTTGTGACAGAGCCAACTAGGGGAAATAACCTCCTTGACTTGGTTCTTGCCAGTAGGGAAACACTAATTAATAATCTTGAGGTTAATGATGAGCTTGGGGAAAGTGATCACAAATCACTCAGTTTTAATATATCATGGAATTCCCCTAATAATGGCAATCAAGTCTCCGTCCCTGACTTTCGCTTGGCTGATTTCATAGGACTGAAAAATTACTTAGGTGGGCTGAACTGGAATGACCTGACTAAGGGTCAGGTAGGTGGTGATGGTTGCCGATATGATGCTTTCCAGGGCATAGTTCTAGCTGCTCAGTCAAATTATGTTCCAAATAGGGAAATCAGATCAAACAAAAATGATCCTAAATGGATGAACAATAGATTAAAATATCTGATTGGTCAAAAGAGAGGCATATATAGGCAAATCAAAAGAGGAGAGGGGCAATTGAGAAATCGATATATTCAGTTAAAGAGAGAAATAAAAAAGGAATTAGAAAAGCAAAAAGAGATTATGAGGTTAAAGTTGCAAGAGAATCGAAGACTAACCCAAAAGGATTCTTTCAGGTATACAGAAGTAAGATCAGGGACAAGATAGGCCACTCAAAAGTTCCTCGGGTCAGCTCACTGACAGTGATAAGGAAATGTGTAGAATTTTTAACACATACTTCCTCTCAGTTTTTACACAGGAGGATACCAGCGATATTCCAGTAATGATAAATTATGTAGAACAGGACGATAAAAAAACTGTGCACTATTAGGGTCACAAGTGACATGGTCCTTAGGCAAATAGATAAATTAAAACCTAACAAATCCCCAGGCCCTGATGAACTGCATGCAAGGGTTCTAAAAGGGAATGTAAAGAGGAGCTTAGCACACCTTTGGGTAATCTTTTCAACATATCACTACAAACTGGCAATGGTGCCAGATAAGTGGAAAATGGCAAATGTGATACCTATTTTCAAAACAGGTGACAGGTCCTTAGCTTCGAACTATAGACCAATAAGCTAACCTCCATAGTGGGAAAATTTATGGAATCAATATTGCCGAGGCAGTTCGTAGCCACCTTGAAAAGCATAAATTAACAACGAATCTCAGCATGGTTTTACAAAGGGGCGTTCCTGCCTTACGAATTTATTAACTTTTTTCACTAAGGTATTTGAGGAGGTAGATCATGGTAATGAATATGATATTGTGTATATGGACTTCAGTAAGGCTTTTGACAGGGTCCCACATCAGAGACTATTGAGGAAAATTAAAGCACATGGAATAGAGGAGAGATTTTTTTCCTGGATAGAGGCATGGTTGACAAATAGGCAGCAGAGAGTTTGCATAAATGGGGAGAAATCAGAGTGGGGAAGCGTCACGAGCGGTGTTCCACAGGGGTCAGTGTTGGGCCCCTGCTGTTCACAATCTACATAAACGACATAGATGAGGGCATAAAGAGCGACATCGGCAAGTTTGCCGATGACACAAAATAGGCCGTCGAATTCATTCTGACGAGGACATTCGAGCACTCCAGGAAGATTTGAATAGACTGATGCAGTGGTCGGAGAAGTGGCAGATGCAGTTTAATATAGACAAATGCAAAGTTCTAAGTGTTGGACAGGACAATAACCATGCCACATATAAACTAAATAATGTAGATCTTAATATTACGGATTGCGAAAAAGATTTAGGAGTTCTGGTTAGCAGTAATCTGAAACCAAGACAACAATGCATAAGTGTTCGCAATAAAGCTAATAGAATCCTTGGCTTCATATCAAGAAGCATAAATAATAGGAGTCCTCAGGTTGTTCTTCAACTCTATACATCCTTGGTTAGGCCATCATTTAGATTATGCTGCACAGTTTTGGTCACCGTATTACAGAATGGATATAAATTCTCTGGAAAATGTACAAAGGAGGATGACAAAGTTGATCCCATGTATCAGAAACCTTCCCTATGAGGATAGACTAAGGGCCCTGAAACTGCACTCTCTAGAAAGACGTAGAATTAGGGGGGATATGATTGAGGTGTATAAATGGAAGACAGGAATAAATAAAGGGGATGTAAATAGTGTGCTGAAAATATCTAGCCTAGACAGGACTCGCAGCAATGGTTTTAAGTTGGAAAAATTCAGATTCAGGAAGGATATAGGAAAGTACTGGTTTGGTAATAGAGTTGTGGATGAGTGGAACAAACTCCCAAGTACCGTTATAGAGGCCAGAACGTTGTGTAGCTTTAAAAATAGGTTGGATAAATACATGAGTAGATGTGGGTGGGTGTGAGTTAGACCTGATAGCTTGTGCTACCAGGTCGGTTGCCGTGTTCCTCCCTTAAGTCAATGTGACCTGACCTGACTAGGTTGGGTGCATTGGCTTAAGCCGGTAGGAGACTTGGACCTGCCTCGCATGGGCCAGCTAGGCTATTCCACTTCCTGACAACTCTATGACTGAAGAAATACTTCCTAACGTCCCTGTGACTCGTCTGAGTCTTCAGCTTCCAGTTGTGACCCCTTGTCCCTGTGTCCCCTCTCTGGAACATTCTATCTCTGTCCACCTTGTCTATTCCCTGCAGTATCTTGTATGTCGTTATCATGTCTCCCCTGACCTTCTGTCCTCCAGTGTCGTCAGTCCGATTTCCCTTAACCTTTCCTCGTACGACATTCCCTTGAGCTCTGGGACTAGCCTTGTTGCAAACCTTTCTACTTTCTCTAACTTCTTGACGTGCTTGACCAGGTGTGGGTTCCAGACTGGTGCTGCATACTCCAGTATGGGCCTAACATACACAGTGTACAGTGTCTTGAAACGATTCCTTATTAAGGTATCGGAACGCTATTCTCAGGTTTGCCAGGCGCCCGTATGCTGCAGCAGTTATTTGGTTGATGTGTGCCTCCGGTGATGTGCTCGGTGTTATGGTCACCCCAAGGTCTTTCTCCCTGAGTGAGGTCTGTAGTCTTTGTCCACCTAGCCTATACTCTGTTTGCGGTCTTCTTTGCCCCTCCCCAATCTTCATGACTTTGCATTTGGTTGGATTGAATTCGAGAAGCCAGTTACTGGACCACATGTCCAGCCTGTCCAGGTCTCTTTGCAGTCCTGCCTCATCCTCGTCCGATTTAATTCTTCTCATCAACTTCACATCATAAGAACATAAGAACATAAGAACGAAGGAACACTGCAGAAGGCCTACTGGCCCATGCGAGGCAGGTCCAAGTCTCCTACCGGCTTAAGCCAATGCACCCAACCTAGTCAGGTCAGGTCACATTGACTTAAGGGAGGAACACGGCAACCTACCTGTTAGCACAAGCTATCAGGTCTAACTCACACCCACCCACATCTACTCATGTATTTATCCAACCTATTTTTAAAGCTACACAACGTTCTGGCCTCTATAACGGTACTTGGGAGTTTGTTCCACTCATCCACAACTCTATTACCAAACCAGTACTTTCCTATATCCTTCCTGAATCTGAATTTTTCCAACTTAAAACCATTGCTGCGAGTCCTGTCTAGGCTAGATATTTTCAGCACACTATTTACATCCCCTTTATTTATTCCTGTCTTCCATTTATACACCTCAATCATATCCCCCCTAATTCTACGTCTTTCTAGAGAGTGCAGTTTCAGGGCCCTTAGTCTATCCTCATAGGGAAGGTTTCTGATACATGGGATCATCTTTGTCATCCTCCTTTGTACATTTTCCAGAGAATTTATATCCATTCTGTAATACGGTGACCAAAACTGTGCAGCATAATCTAAATGAGGCCTAACCAAGGATGTATAGAGTTGAAGAACAACCTGAGGACTCCTATTATTTATGCTTCTTGATATGAAGCCAAGGATTCTATTAGCTTTATTGCGAACACTTATGCACTGTTGTCTTGGTTTCAGATTACTGCTAACCAGAACTCCTAAATCTTTTTCGCAATCCGTAATATTAAGATCTACATTATTTAGTTTATATGTGGCATGGTTATTGTCCTGTCCAACATTTAGAACTTTGCATTTGTCTATATTAAACTGCATCTGCCACTTCTCCGACCACTGCATCAGTCTATTCAAATCTTCCTGGAGTGCTCGAATGTCCTCGTCAGAATGAATTCGACGGCCTATTTTGGTGTCATCGGCAAACTTGCCGAACAGGGACACTTCAGAGTCTATTCCTTCCATCATGTCGTTCACATATATCAAAAATAGCACTGGTCCTAGAACTGACCCCTGTGGGACCCCGCTCGTAACAGGCGCCCACTCTGATACCTCTTCACGTACCATGACTCGTTGCTGCCTCCCTGTCAGGTATTCCCTGATCCATTGCAGTGCCCTCCCTTTTACATGCGCCTGATCCTCCAGCTTCTGCACTAATCTCTTGTCGGGAACTGTGTCAAAGGCCTTCCTGCAGTCTAGGAAAACGCAATCTACCCACCCCTCTCTCTCGTGTCTTACTTCTGTTACCTTGTGTGTGTGTGTGTGTGTGTGTGTGTACTCACCTAATTGTGGTTGCAGGGGTCAATTCTTAGCTCCTGGTCCTACCTCTTCACTGGTCGCTACTAGGTCCTCACTTTCCCCTGTTCTATAAGCCTTATCATATCTCATCTTAAAACTATGTATGGATCTTTCCCCCAGTATGTCATCCAGACAATTCCACTTCCTGACAACTCTGTGACTGAAGAAATACTTCCTAAAGTCCTTTTGATTTATCTGAGTCTTCAACTTCCGAATGTGACCCTTTGTTGTGTGTCATCTCTGGAATATCATGTCTTTGTCCACCTTGTCAATTCCTCTCAGTATTTTATAAGTTGTTATCATGTTCTCCCCTATCCCTCCTGATTGCCCTTAACATTTCTTCGTAGGACATTGCCCTCAGCTTCAGAACTAGTCTTGTTGCAAGCCTTAGCACATTCTCTAATTTCTAGAAGTGCTTCACCAGGTGTGGGTTCCAAACTTGTGCTGCATACTCCACTGTGGACTGACGTACATGGTGTACAGTCTTGAATGATTCCTTACTTAAGTGTCGGAACACTTCTCTTAGGTTTGCCAGGCGCCCATATTCTGCAGCAGTTATCTGGTTGATGTGCGCCTCAGGAGATGTGCTCGGTATTACACTCACCCCGAGATCCTTTTCCTTGAGTGAGGTTTGCAGTTTACATTCTGTTTATGGTCTTCTTTGCCCTTCACCGATCTTCATGACTGCATTTGGTGGGGTTAAATTCCAGAAACCAGTTGCTGAATCAGGATTGTAGCCTGCCCAGGTCCCTTTAGTCTTGTCTGATCTTCACCCGATTTAATTCTCCTCATTAACTTCGCATCATCTGCAAAAAGAGACACTTCTGAGTCTATTCCTTCCGGTATGTCATTCATATACCAGAAACAGCATCGTTCCTAGGACTGACCCCTGTGGAACCCCGTTCGTCACAGGCGCCCACTCTGACACTGACACTGACACTTCGTCATGTACCATGACTCATTGTTGCCTCTCATCCATTGCAGTGCCTTTCTTGTTACGTGTGCCTGATCCTCTAGCTTTTGCATTAATCTCTTATGTGGAACTGTATCAAAAGCCTTCTTGCAGTCCATGAAAATGCAATCTACCCACCCCTCTCTCTCGTCTTACTTCCATTACCTTGTCATAAAACTCCAGTAGGTTTGTGAAACAGGATTTCCCTTCCCTAAAAAAGTGTTGGTTATTGTATATAAAACTGGGACTACATTTGCCGTCTTCCACACCTCAGGTAGTTGCCCAGTTTCAATGGATGTGGTGAAGGTTGTTGCTAGTGACACACACAGCATCTCTGCTCCCTCTCTATGGACCCACGGAGAGATGTCTGGTCCCACCCCCTTTGAGGTATCTAGTTTATTTTGCAGCGTCTTCACCTCCTCAGGTTGTGTGTATTTCATCCAGCACTTGTTAGTGTACCTCACTATTCTGCCTTGTGAACTCCCCTCCTTCCTGCCTCAGCCTGATTACCTAGTCCTTGACAGTTGTGTTCCTCATGATGTGGCTACACAATAGCTTCGGGTCAGACTTGGCTTTTAGTGCTATGTCGTTTTCGTAAATGCACTGGGCCTCCCTCCTTATCTGTGCATATTCGTTTCTGGCTCTTTAACTAATCTTTTTATTTCCCTGGGTCCTTTGTCATCTGTACTTTTTCCATTCTCTAGCACACTTAAGTTTTGCCACTCTACACCTTTGGGTGAACCAAGGGCTTGTTCTGGTCTTCCCATTATTTCTGTTGCCCTTGGAAACGAACCTTTCCTCTGCCTCCTTGCATTTTGTTGTCACATAGTCCATCATTTCGTTTACTGATTTTCCCACTAATTCTCTTTCCCACTGAATCTCCTGCAGGAAATTCCTTATGCCTGTGTAGTCCTCCCTTTTGTAGTTTGGCTTCTCCCATCCTACTCCAGCTTCTCTCTTTACTTGTAGCTCTACTATACATTAAAGCTTGGAACCACGTGATCACTAGCTCCAAGGGGCCTCTCATATGTGATGTCTTCGATGTCTGAACTACTCAAGGAGAATATGAGGTCCGGTCTTGCTGGTTCATCCTTTCCTTTCTCTCTGGTAGTGTCCCTAAAATGTTGATGCACGAGGTTTTCCAGTACCACCTCCATCATCTTTGCTCTCCATGTTTTGGGTCCCCCATGTGGTTCCATGTTTTCCCAGTTTCCTGGGGGTTGAAATCACCCATAACTAGTAACTTTGCCCTACCCATGTGACCCCTTCTGGCCACCTCAGCTAGTGTATCCACCATTGCTCCGATGCTCTCTTCATAATCTCTTGGCCTCCTGTTGTTCTGTGGTGGGTTGTACATTACTGCAATTACAACCTTAGAGCCCCCAGACTGAATTGCTCCTACTATGTAGTACCTTTCGCCCACTTTGTCCATTCCTTCCATTTCCTCATATCCCCACCGGTTTTTGATGAGCAATACAACTCCTTCCCCTTTGCTCCCTCTATCTTTCTCTAGGAGATGATATCCAGATGGAAAGATCACATCTGTGATCATTCCTGTAAGTTTTGTTTCTCCTTGATTTTTTATGCCACTTCTCACATTTGTTATTCTGTCCACATCTGTGTACCAAACTTTCAACTTCTTTTTAATACTGTGGTTTGGGGAGTACGTTGGGGTTGGGGAAGCAGGAGACTTGGAAAGATACTGTGGGGAGTGGCTGTGACGATGGAGCTTGTGGTTGGGGGGGGGGAGCTGTGGGTATGGTGTGTGGGTTTTGGGTTAGTTTGCTTGGTTGCAGTGGGGTTGTTGGGGTTGAGGGCCTTCTGTAGGTGGTTCTGAGGGGGTTTTATTTGTTCTCTCTCCTGAGTCTGGGTTCTCCCTCCCATTTCTGTTCTTGCCTCCCTTTTCTCCTTGCATCTTTGTACCTTTTCTTTCAGTTTCTTTCTTCTCATGTTCTGTCACAGTCGAGGTACATCCATCAGTATGTCAATGTGTCCCTTAGTCTTGCTTTCTCCTGCAGGATCCCGTTTTGCTTCGTTTCTGACTTGAAAATTACTTTGACCGGCTGGTTTCTTTTCCTTGTGAAACCCCCTATTCTCAGAAAATTTAACAAATGGGTCATGTCATCCTCTCCTATTGCTTTCACAATATACTTTCAATCACTTTTTTCTTCCCCTGTCATCTTGCTTTGCAAGTTTTCCCTTTGACTTCCTGGAGTTCATGAACAAAGTCTGACTTCTCCTTTTCATCCTTCCACCTCTTTTCCCTTTGTATCACCTGATCCGATTTAATTGCCTCCACTGCATCTGTGTGCGTGTGTGTGTGTGGTCTGCTCACCAACATGTGGTTCCAGGGCACTGAGTCTCAGCTCCTGGCCCTGCCTATCCATTGGCCACTACTGGAATTTCTCTCTACCCTGGCTTCGTGATCCCCATCGTACCTGGTCTTAAAGATATGTATGCATTCTGTCTTATTACACTGCTGTCCAGGTCAGCTGTTGAAAATTGACCACTGTCTGGAAAATCTTCCAGCTCCTGCCTCCAACATCTTGCTCATGGGGAATTTCAGCTTAAGGCACCTAAAATGGAGGAATATAGCAAATAATGTTGTTGCAGTGACAACACCAGGAGGCAGCTCAGATGAGAACTCACGCACACGAGCTTTTAAACCTCTGCACAAAATTCACCTTAAACTAGCAAATAATAGAGTCTACTAGATTGGAAAATACACTGGACCCTATCTTCACTAACAATGATGATCTGACACGAAATGTCACCATATCAAAAACAATATACTCAGATCACAACATAATCGAGGTTCAGGCATGTATGCGCGGAGCCCCAGACCGACAAAATGTGATCAGTCACGAGGGAGCATTCACCAAATTCAACTTCAATAACAAGAACATAAAGTGGGACCAAGTAAACCAAGTCCTAAATGATATAAGCTGGGAAGATAGCCTAAGCAACACAGACCCCAACTTATGCCTAAAACAGATTAACTCTGTGGCATTCGATGTATGCTCAAGGCTTATTCCTTTAAGAAAAAGGAGGAGTAGATGTAAAATAGAAAGAGACAGGCGCTCCCTTTACAGGCGAAGGAAAAGTATAACAAAGCGGCTAAAAGAAGCCAATATATCTGAAATGCGTAGGGAGACACTGGTCAGAGAAATAGCAAACATCGAACTTAAGCTAAAGGAATCTTACAGGAGTCAGGAATCGCGGGAAGAACTAAAAGCCATAAATGAAATCGAAAGAAACCCAAAGTATTTCTTTTCTTATGCCAAATCAAAGTCGAGAACAACATCCAGTATTGGGCCCCTACTTAATTTTAATGTCCAGTGTAATGGGGAGCCCATCACTTTGGTTTCAGGAGAATTGATAGGGAACAGTGTAGTAAAGAAAGCGAATGTCAGACTGAAGTTCCTCTATAGACAAGCACAGTGTCTACCTACTGAGGCTCGCAGGACCCTATGTCTAGCCCTTATACAATGCCATATGGATTGCGCTTGCTCTTCATGGTACTCTGCCTTGACAAAAAAACTGAAAGATAGACTGCAAATCACCCAGAACAAAATCGTAAGATTCATCCTGGGGCTGGGACCAAGAGAGCATGTAGGCTAGAATGAATTACAGCAGTTGGATATGCTGAATGTTGAAGAAAGAGTAAAACAACTGAAGCTAAATCATGTTTATAAAATTGCTCACAAACAGTGTCCAGAATATCTTGCTGTCAACTTTGTCAAGGTTGGGAATCAAAGCAATCACAGTACTAGGGGGAGAGAGTACTGTGGGTACTACAACTTTGTAGTACCCACAGTCATTGGCCAGGCTTCAAACACCTTTTATTGTACAGCAATAAAGGAATGGAACAGACTGCCTGCATATGTCAAAGCCAGTCATAGCATGAACCAGTTCAAGAAGAGTGCCAAAAGGTGTCTGATGAATGTAGGGAGAGATACATGATTATATACACCTGGAAAATCCTAGAGGGACTAGTACCGAACTTGCACACGAAAATCACTCACAACGAAAGCAAAAGACTTGGCAGACGATGCAACATCCCCCCAATAAAAAGCAGGGGTGTCACTAGCACATTAAGAGACCATACAATAAGTGTCAGGGGCCCGAGACTGTTCAACTGCCTCCCAGCATACATAAGGGGGATTACCAACAGACCCCTGGCAGTCTTCAAGCTGGCACTGGACAAGCACCTAAAGTCAGTTCCTGACCAGCCGGGCTGTGGCTCGTACGTTGGTTTGCGTGCAGCCAGCAGTAACAGCCTGGTTGATCAGGCTCTGATCCACCAGGAGGCCTGGTCACAGACCGGGCCGCGGGGGCGTTGACCCCCGGAACTCTCTTCAGGTAAACTCCAGGTAAACAGAAAGGGAGGGGAATGATTTTCTATTTTTTAGCTAACATACGTGTAAATTTTACCTTATTCCTAGTAATGACCCTCGTATTGTAGATAGTCTTAATGACCCTCGTGTAGTAGATAGTCTTTTTAGTATGATAATAAGATGTTATCTTCATTATAGAATAATAAGAAAATATATTATAACCTTTATATTATAATAAGGTAAAAAGACCCCAATGGAAATAAGTCACTCTGTCTGACTTTTTTGGGTTATCCCAGGTTCTCTACACATATGCTGCTCTGTATGATAATTCTGTGTAACTGTATTTGTGTATACCTGAATAAACTTACTTACTTAAACAAGATGGGTCCTACACAGTTGACAGCAAGGAAATGAGTGAGCTACTCAAGTCCCAACATGACTCAGTTTTTATCAAGTCTTATACCTTATACCTTCTTGCTTTGTATAAGACTGATGAAGTCACTGTGTGGCGAAAAGTTTGAGTAAAGATTCCCATATGTTGCACAAGTGTCTTAATTCTTCAACATAATGTGTGCACTGCTGCCTGAATTATTATAATCAAAAAGAAATGCTAAACCTACAAGGGTCATACAGCGCAGACTGCTGCCTGAAATTTCCAAGTACGTACAGCAATGGTTCACACTAGTACCTGCTGTTCAACTTCCCTGATGCCTAATACCTGATACCCTAAAAAGGGGGGTGATTTTTTTTTTAAAACCGATATTTCCTTTTTGTAAGGTTGGGGAAAAGGAAAACCCGGGGAGGGTTTTTTTTGGGTAATAAATTGTTTCTTATTATTTAGGTTAAAAAAATTTTTTTTTTTAAAGGGAAATAAAATGGAAAGTGCTGTTTTTTAAAACCGGTTTTTAACATTTTGTCCCAAAGGTTCTGTTTGGTGTAAAAATTTACATGTTTTAACTTGGAAAAATATGGCCCTTTAGTAAATTGCCAAAAAAACTAAAGGGAAAGCAAAGCTGGGAAAAGGGGAAACCCCCCCTTTTTTTTTTCGTGTATGCCTTTTTAAAAATAAAAAGTTTTGGGAAACCGGGCTGTTAAATTTTCCCCCCGATAACGGCCCCAAAGAGGGGCCTTTTCCTGGAAACGGGGCAAAGGATTTAGTTTTCCCTGAAAGGGGTTTTCAGAAAACGTTGGTTTGGTGAGGGCCCTTTTAAAGTTTATCCCTTTTATAAAGGGGCCTTTTTAAAGCCCCGGGCGGGGGTTGCCCGGGAACCTTATTTTCTCCCGGTAAAAAAAAGGGGGGATGTTTTTTGGGGTTTTTAGCTTCGGTAAATATTCCCTTTTATTTGGTTGACCCTTTTGGTTTTTTAAACCCCTTTTTTGTAAGTAGTCTTTTTAGTATGATAATAAAGTGTTTTCTTAAGAATAATTTGAAAATTAGTATAACCCTTTTTTATATAAGGTTTTCCCCTTTAGGAAAATGTACCTGTTAAATTTTTTTGGAAAAGGGTTTTCCCAAAATTTTTAAAATTCTTGTTGTGTTTAATTTTTTATTTTTTGTGAACCTGAATAAACTTCTTTTTTAAACCCGATGGGTTACGTTGGAAGAAGGACGGTTTGGCTAATAATTTTTTCCCAAATTGCTGTTTTTATAAGTTTTTTTAAATTTCTTGTTGTATAAGCTGGGGATTTCTTGTGGCAAGGAGTAAAGGGGTTTCCTTTTTTGCAAAGTTGTTTCTTTTTATTTGGGGGGGCGGGGGCCGTATTAAAAAAAAGGGTGTTGGTTTCCCGGGGGGTTCGTTTCGGGGGGGGTAAGAGGGTTTTAAAACCAGTAGTGTTTTCGGAGTTTGTATGTTACCTTGTTTGGGTGACGGGTTTTGTGTTATGACAATCAAAAGGGGGTTGTTGGGTAAGGGTTGTTGGGAAATGTGTAGATTTATTTTCATTGGTGGTGGTTGGGAAATGTTGTTGTTGGGGGTTTTTAGTAAAGGGTGGGTTTTAAAAGGGGTAGGATTGTTGGGGGGGGGTTTTTTTTGAATCGGGGGCCCTGCCCCATTAAAAAAGGGACTGGGGGGGAGGTGGGGCCCGGGGAAAAACCTTTTAAAGGGTACTTTAAAGGGTTTTTAAGGGAGTTGCCGGGGAAAAAGATGGTCTGTTTGGTTTTGTTTGGTTTCGTATTGGGGGACCGATGATCGGGGGGTTTGAAAACCGGGGTCGTGTTGTGAGGAAATTGGTAGTTAAAAGGAGGATAGTGGTACGTGTTGCGTGGGGAAGTTTTAGTTTTGTTTAGGGGTTATTTTTTTGGGTGTTCTGGTGAGGTTATTTTCCCGTGGAAGTGTTCTGGGTTTTGTGAAGTGTTATTTTTTGCTTGTTAGGGTTAGTTTTGTAGTATAGTCGTGTTTTTTGTGAAGTGTTTGGTGTTTGTATGATAGGTTACTGTGTTGGGGGGTTTGTGACAGTGTTATGTTTGCTTTGTGTAAGTTTTCTTTTGTTTCCTGGTAGTGGTAAGGTTTTTTTGCCTTTTTAAAGGTTACGTTTCCCTGAGTGAAGACAAGTGGAGTATGTTACTGTGTGTTGTGTGATAGTGTTACTTGTTGTTGTAGTGTAGTTTATTGGGGTTTGTAGTTTTTGGGGTTTTGCTTGTGTGAATTTTTCTGTGTCCCCTGAGTGATGGTTTTACTGTGCTTGTATGAAAAGGCTGTGTTGCATGTAGTGATAGTGTTAACTGTGTTGCTGTAGTGATAGTGTTACTGGTTGCTTTAGTGTAGTTTTTTCTGTTTTGTTTGGGAGTGATAGTTTTCGGTTCCTGTAGTTAGTGTTATGTGTTGTTGAGTATAGTGTTATGTTGCTTTAGTGATAGTGTTGTGTTGTTGAAGTGTAGGTTCTGTTTTGGGGCTGTAGTGATAGTTTTTATGTTTTGCTGTAGTGATGGTGCTTTTGTTGCTTGTTTTAAATTGATGGGTTGCGTATTTTAGTGTTACTGTGTTTTGTGTTGTGTTCTGGTGAATGTACTTGTTGCCTTAGTGTTTTTTTTTAAGGTTGTTTAGTATTTTTTTTCGTTTTGTTGAAATAATATTTTACTGTGTTGCCTTTTTTGTGTTATGTTACTGTATTGCCTGTAGATAGGTTACTGTTTTGCTGTATGAAGTACTGTGTTGCTTGAGTGATATTTTTTTGGTTTTTGTAGTGAAGTGTTACGTGTTGCCTGATGATAGTGTTGTTTGCTGTAGTGTAGTGTTACCATTGTGCGGGATGTTTTACTGTGTTGCTTTTAGTGATAGTGTTATTGTGTTGCTGTATGTAGTCTGTGTTGCTTTGAGTGATAGGGTTACTTGTTGTGTAGGACAGTGTTATGTGTCCCTTGGGGTTAAGTTTTACTGTGTTGTTGTAGTATAGTTTTCTGTTTGTTGTAGTGTGGGTGTTGTTTTGGTTTTGTGTGTACGTGTTTAATGTGTTGTTTGAGTGATAGTGTAAACTGTTTTGCCGAGGATGGGGTACTGTGTTTTTGTGGATAGTGTTATGTTTGCCTGTATTGATATTTTCTGGTTGCTTGTAGGATGTGTTACTGTGTTGTTGAGTGATATGTTACTTTTGTTGCTTGTAGTGATAGGTTACTTGTTGCTGAGTATAGTGTTATGTGTTGCCTTTTAGTGTTTCGTTTTGCTGTGTGAAGTGTTACTGTGTTGTTGTGGTAAATTTTTTTCTGTGTTCTGTGTGATAGTGTACGTGTTCTGGGTGATAGGGTTTTGTGTTGCCTGTGGTGGATAGTGTTACTGTGTTGTTTAGTGATAGTGCTGTGTTGCTTGTAGTGTATTTTACTTGTTGCTTGTAGTGATAGTTTTACTTTTGTTTTGTTGATAGTAACTGGTTGCTTGTAGTGATAGTGTTACTGTGTTGCTTGTAGTGAAGTACGTGTTCTTGTAGGATAGTGTTACTTTGTTGCTTGTAGTGATGTGTTACTGTGTTGTTTGTAGTGATAGGATTTTGCTTGTAGTGATGTGTTTTTTTGTTGTGTAGTGATAGGTCTTTTTGTTGTAGTGATGTGTAGTGTTTGTGTGATGTGCTGGTTGCTGTGTGAAGTACTGTGTTGCTTGTAGTGATGTGTTATTTGTTTTGTGGGTTTATAGTGTTGCTTGTGTGATATTGTTACGTGTTGCTGTAGTTTTAGTGTTCGTGTTGCTTGTAGTGATAGTGTTACGGTTGCCTTAGTATTAGTGTTACTGTGTTGCTTGTAGTGAAGTGCTGTGTGCTTGTAGTGATTTTTACTGTGTTCTTGTAGTGATAGAAATGTTGCTTGTAGTGTTACTGTGTTGCTTGTAGTATAGTCGTGTTGTTGATGATAGTACGTTTTGCTTGTGTGAATGTGGTTGCGTAGTGATAGTGTGTGTTGCTTGTTGTATACTGTTTTGTTTGTAGTGATAGGTTACTGTTTTGCTGTAGTATTAGGTTACTGTGTTGTTGTAGTATGTACGTGTTGTTTAGTGTGTGTTACTGTGTTTCTGTAGTATTTTGTGTTTACTGTGTTCTGTGTGATGGGTTACTGTGTTGCTTTGTAGTGATAGCGCTGTTTTGCTTGTGTGAAGTGTTACTGTGTTGTTTTTTGGGGGATTATTCTGTTTGTTTTATGATATCTTTTGTTGTGTGATATCTGGTTGCGAGTATACCCCTGTGTTGTTGTAGTGATAGTACTGTTTGCTTGTAGTGAAGTGTTACTTGTTGCTTAGTTTTTAGTGTTACTGTGTTGCTTGTATGTAGTACTGTGTTGCTTGTAGTGATGTGTTTGTGTTGCTTAGTAAGTGTTACTGTTTTGCTTTTAGTATAGGCTGTGTTGCTTTAGTGATAGTCGTTTGCTTTTTGATAGTGGTGTTGCTTGTGTGATAGGCTGTGTGCTTTTAGTGATAGGCTGTGTTGCTTGTGTGATATTTTACTGTGTTGCTTGTAGTGTAGTGCTGTTTTGCTTGTAGTGATAGTGCTGTGTTGCTTGTGTGATTGCTGTGTTGCTTGTAGTGATAGTGTTACTGGTTCTTGTGTGATAGCTTTTTGCTTGTAGTGATAGTGTTATGGTTGTTTGTGTGTAGTGTTATTTGTGTTGGTTTTTGTGATAGTTTTTCTGTTGCTTGTAGTGATAGTGCTGTGTTGCTGAGTTTAGTGTTACTGTGTTGCTTGTAGTGTTTGTCGTGTTGCTTTTAGTATTTTCTGTGTTGCTTGTAGTGATAGGCTGTGTTGCTTGTGTGATAGGCGTGTTGCTTGTGTTTTTTTACTGTGTTGCTGTAGTTTTAGTGTTTGTGTTGTTGAAATATAGTGCTGTGTTGCTTGTAGTGATAGTACTGTTTGCTTGTAGTGATAGAGCGTGTTGTTTGAGGGAAGTGCTGTGTTGCTTGTAGTGATAGGCTGTGTTGCTTGTATTTGATGACTTTTTTGCTTGTAGTGATAGGTGTGTGTTGTAGTATGTGCTGTGTTGTTTGTAGGATAGGCTTTTTGTTGCTTTTGTAGTGATAGTTTTACTGTGTTGCTGTAGGATAGCTGTGTTGCTTGTAGTGATAGTACGTTTGCTTGTAGTGATAGTGTGTGTTCTTGTAGTGATTTTTATGGTTGTTGTAGTGATAGCCTGTGTTCTTTTTAGTGATGTGCTGTTTGCTTTAGTGAAGTTGGTTGTTTAGTGATAGTGTTACTGTTTTGTTTTGTAGTAAGGTTACTGTGTTGCTTAGTGATAGTGCTGTGTGCTGTAGTGATATTTTACTTGTTGTTGTAGTGAAAGTCTGTTTGCTTGTAGTGATGTGTTACTGTGTTTCTGTATTTTTGTGTTATGTGTTGTCTGTAGTTTTAGTTTACTGTGGTCTGTATATAGACGTGTTGCTTGTAGTGAAGTGCTGTGTTTGCTTTGTGATATGTTACTGTTTGCTTGTTTTGTGTTACTTTTGTTGCTTGGTGATAGTACTGTTTTTGCTTGTAGTGTAGTTTCTGTGTTGTTTTGTGTTTTTGTTTTACTGTTTTGCTGTGTATTGTTACTGTGTTGCTTTTATGATAGTACTGTGTTGCTTGGTGATATACTGTGTTGCTTGTTTGATATTTTAACTGTGTTGCTTTAGTGAAGTGCGTGTTGTTGTAGGATAGTGTTCTGTGTTCCCCTTTTTGGGGGTACTGGTTGCTTGTAGTGATGTACTGTGTTCTGTGGGAAAAGTCTGTTTTGTTGTAGTAAAATTTTTTACTGTGTTGTTGTAGTGATATTTTCTGGTTGCTGTTTGATAGTGTTATGTTTTTCCTGTGTGAGTTTTTACTGTTTGCTTGTAGTGAAGACTGTGTTGCTTGTAGTGATAGTACTGTGTTGCTTGTGTGAATACGTGTTGCTTGTAGTGATAGTACTGGTTGCGGGGGTTTAGTACGTGTTGCTTGTTTGATAGTCTGTGTTGTTGTAGTGATAGTGTTACTGTTTTCCCTGTATTATGTGTTCTGTGTACTGTGTGTAGTCTGTGTTGCTTGTAGTGATAGTGTTACTGTGTTCTTGTATTAGTGTTACTGGTTGTTGTGTAAAGGGACTGTGTTGCTTGTATGTAGTGTTACTGTGTTGCTGTAGTTTTAGTGTTACTTGTTGTTGTAGTTTTGTTGTGGCTTTTAGGATAGTTTTCTGTGTGTTGTAGTGTAGGCTGTGTTGTTTTAAAGTGTAGCGCGTGTTCTTGTGTGATGTGTTCGTTTTGCTGTTAATAGGCTGTTTTTGCTTGTGTGTAGTGCTGTTTGTTGTGTTTAGTGTTACTGTGTTGTTGTAGTGATAGTGCTGTGTTGTTTGTGTGATATTTTACTGTGTTGCTTGTTTGTAGGCTGTGTTGCTTTATATAGGTTCGGGTTTGTTGTAGTGATTTTTCTGGTTGCTTGTAGTGATAGTGTTCTGTGTTGTTGTAGTGATATTTTACTGTGTTGCTTGTAGGATAGTGTTACGTGTTGTTGTAGTGATATTTTAATGTTGTTTGTAGTGTGTGTTTGTTTTGCTTGTAGTATAGTGTTACGTGTTGTTTTGTAGTGATAGTGTTTGTGTTGCTTGTAGTGTTAGTGTTACTGTGTTGTTGTGTGATATTTTACGGGTTTTTGTTGTAGTGATAGTGTTACTGTGTTTTTGGGATTTTTATGTTTTGCTTGTGGATGTGTTATGTTTTTGCTTGTAGTGATAGTGTTACTGTTTTTGTTGTAGTATAGTGTTACGTGTGTTTGTAGTATAGTTTTACTGTGTTGCTGTGTGATGGGACTGTGTTGCTTGTAGTGTAGGCGTGTTGTTGTAGTGTTTTTACTGGTTGCTTGTGTGTAGTGACTGTGTTGTTGTGTGATAGTGCTGTGTTGCTTTTTGTGAATTGTGTTACTGTGTTGCTTGTAGTGATAGCGCTGTGTTGCTTGTAGTGATAGTGTTACTGTGTTGCTTGTAGTGATAGTGTTACTGTGTTGCTTGTAGTGATAGTGTTACTGTGTTGCTTGTAGTGATAGTGTTACTGTGTTGCTTGTAGTGATAGTACGGGGTTTGCGGGTAGTGATAGTTTTTACTGTGTTCCCTTTAGTATTAGTGTTACTGTGTTGTTGTAGTGATGGGCGTTTGTTGAGGATAGTGTTACTGTTTCTGTATGATAGGCTGTGTTGCTTGTAGTGATAGTGTTACTGTGTTGCTTGTAGTGATAGTGTTACTGTGTTGCTTGTAGTGATAGTGTTACTGTGTTGCTTGTAGTGATAGTGTTACTGTGTTGCTTGTAGTGATAGTACTGTGTTGCTTGTAGTGATAGTGTTACGGTTGCCCTTAAAGTATTAGTTTTATTTGTGTTGCTTGTAGTGTAGTGTGTGTTTTTGTAGTGTATTTTACTTGTTGCTTGTAGTGAAATCCTTGTTGCTTGTTGGAAGTTTTTTAATGTGTTGCTTGTGTAAAAGGTTACTGTGTTGCTTGTAGTGTAGTGTTACGTGTGCCTGTAGTTTTAGTGTTACTGTGTTTTGTTTTGATAGTACTGTGTTGGGGTGTGATAGTGTTACTGTGTTCCCTGTAGTTTAGTTTTACTGTGTTGCTGAGTTTTATGTTACTGTGTTGCTTGTATTTTATAGTGTTACTGTGTGCTGTAGTTTTGTTTTTACGTGTTGTTAGTGAATTTTGTCTGTTTGCTTGTAGTGATAGTTTTTTACTGTGTTGCTTGTAGTGATAGTGTTCTGTGTTCCCTTTGTAGTGATGTTTACTGTGTTGCCTGTAGGATAGTTTACTGTTTGCTTGTATGATAGTGTTACTGGGTTCCCTTATGAAGTGTTACTGTGTTGCTGTGTGATAGTGTTACTTTGGTTGCTTGTAATGATAGTTTTGTGTTGCTTGTAGGATAGTGCTGTGTTGTTGTAGGATGTGTTACGTGTTGTTGAAATTTTAGTATGTGTTGCTTTTGTGATAGGTTTTGTTGCTGTAGTAAATGTGTTACTGTGTGCTTGTAGTGATAGGCTTTTTTTTGCTTGTAGTTTTGGGTTTTGTTTGCTTGAAAATGATAGTTTTCTGTGTTGTTGTAGTGATAGTGCTGTGTTGCTTGTGTGATAGTTTTTACTGTGTTCCCTGTAGTTTTAGTTCTGTGTTGCTTGTAGTGATAGTTTTGTTTTTGCTGTATGTAGGCTGTTTTGCTGTAGTAAAAGTGTTACTGTGTTCCCTGTAGGATGGTTTTTGTGTTGCTTGTAGTGATAGTTTACTGTGTTGCTGTGTATATGAGTGTGCTTGTATGAAATGTTATGTGTTGCGTAGTGATTGTGTTACGTGTTGGTGTAGTGATGTGTTACTGGTTGCCTGTAGTGATAGTGTTACTGTTGTTGTAGTATAGGTTACTGTGTTCCCCTGAGGATAGTGCTGTGTGCTTGTATATAGTGTTACTGTGTTGCTTGTAGTGATAGTGTTACATGTTGCTTTGTGATAGGCTGTGTGCTTGTATTTAAGTGTTATTTGTGTTGTTTGTATGATAGGTTTCGGTTCCCTGTAGTTTTATGTTAGTGTTGCTTGTAATGTAGCTGTGTGCTTGTAGGGGTAGTGTTCTGTGTTGCTTAGTGATATTTTATTTTCTTGTAGTGATAGTGTTACTGTGTTGCTTGTAGTGATAGTGTTACTGTGTTGCTTGTAGTGATAGCGCTGTGTTGCTTGTAGTGATAGTGTTACTGTTGCTTGTAGTGATAGTGCTGTGTGCTTGTAGTGATAGTGTTACTGTGTTGCTTAGTAAGGTTACTGTTTGTTGTAGTGAAGTGTTACTGTGGCTTGTATGTTTGTGCTGTTTTTGTAGTGATAGTGTTCTGTGTTCTGTAGTGATAGTGTTACTGTGTGCTTGTAGTGTAGTGTTACTGTTTTGTTGTGTTAGTGTTATGTCTTGCTTGTAGTGATAGTGTTACTGTGTGTTTGTGTGATAGTGTTACTGTTTCTTTAGTTAGTGTTACTGTTTGTTTGTGTGATAGTGTTACTGTGGCTTTTTGGATAGGTTACTGTGCTGCTTGTAGTGATAGTGTTACTGTTTGCTTTGAGTGATATGTTACGTTTTTTGTAGTGATAGTGTTACTTGTTCCCTTGTAGTATAGTTTTTATGTGTGCTTGGTGAAGTTTACTGTGTTCTTGGATATACTTGAAATCTGTGTGTATTAACTTTGAACATCGGGTTTATTTTGAACATCTGGTTTTTAAATTTTAAAACTCTGAAATTAGTTACTTAATTTTGAACTTGAGTGTACTTTGACTCTTAGTGTATTTTTTTTGACATCGAGTTACTTAACTTTGAACATTAAAGTATTAAACTTTGAACATTGGTGTACTTTACTTTGAACATCTGGTGACTTTATTTTAAAACATCGAGTGTACTTAACTTTGAACACTGAGTGTACTTAGCTTTGAACCTCTGAGTTATTTTTTGAACATCTGAGTGACTAAACTTTGAAATTGAGTGTATTTTTACTTTAAAATTGGTGTGCTTAACTTTGAACATCTGAGTGTATTTAATTTTGAACATTGAGTATACTTTACTTTGAACTCTGGGTAATTTACTTTGCATCTGAGTTCTTTACTTTGAACTTTGAGTGTACTTAACTTTGAACTCTGAGTGTACTTAACTTTGAACAACTGAGTTACTTAATTTTTGAAATGAGGTGTAGTAAACTCTGAAATTTCTTAGTCGAATTGTCCAGTTTCGGTAAGATGGGGAAAAAAAGATGGGTAAGGTGTAAATATGGGAATGGGTGGGGGGGGGGGAGGTGGGATAAAAAAGGGTGGTGGCCCAAACCACTTTGGGATTTTATACAGTGGAGTGTGTATAGTTTTATTTCATGAATCAAAAAATTATAGAATGGGGTATAACCTCTACCCATCGTTTCACACAGTTATAGCAGATATATAATATATGATGCGAGTTGGAAGGGATACTGTTAGCAACATGTTATGGTCATTTTGCTATAAAATGCCTTTTTTTAAAGCAATTCTTTTTCTTTCTACTTTCTCTATTTTGTTAAAAAAGCCTCGCCCTCATTTTCGGGAAAACCCCGTCCTCGACGAAACTGGGTATTGTTTTAGTTAGCGTTTCTAACCCTTCAGCCACTATAGGAGTGTAAATCTTCCCTCCTTTTGTTTTACCCCAGGTGACATTTTGTCGTCTGAACGAAAATTTTAATAATTCCCACGAATTTTTTAAAAGATTCGTATTTAAATTTGGGGGAATTCCTGATTACGGGTGCTTGTCTTTGTTGTTATATGTTCCTTCCCCTAATCCAGTACGTATATAAACGCCAGCCTTCTTGCCAATGGCGGGTCATCATCTGACTAAGACCCACGTCAGGAAACACTTGTCCTGTTTCCTGACGAACCTCCCTAACCTAACCTTGCCTGTGCTTCAGACTGTTCAAGACTACAGTGCTCTTCACCAACTCGAAGACTGAGGGACTGATTACCTCATATTTTGTATATAGTTCTACTGTCTTCCAATATGTGTTTGAATTTGCCTTGATAAAGCCACTGATTGGAGAAATGTCTACAATAAAGATACCCAGAAGTTGCACGTGTCTAATTTTCAGCTTCATACAGTTTCTGGTGAAACATGTAGCACAGATGTTGTCATTGATATTGGTAACTGACGTAGAGAGTGTTATTAAAGCTACCGAGTGGTGAAGTCAGCCTTTCTACACTCTGAAGCTACACTCATCTATTGCTTCAGTTAAACCCATCTATGAGGAGTACCCTTCAAAGTCTTCCCTGGGATTCATCGAGTGTGGCACCATTATAATGGCACTAGTCTGTTACTTCTGACCACTGGCACTAGACAACACCCACCTACCTGCACCACCATCCCTTGTTCATTACAGCCACCTAGTAACCTCCCAACCTGCCACCTTCTTAACGTCACCCTCTCCTTCCCATTTTTACCGGATCGTACATTAGTTCATGTCTTTATACATCCACTGGTTTTATTTGCATATACATACGTGTGTTATTCATGTTACCCGATTAAGGCGATTTTTTTTGTGCTTATTCATGCATGTGGCATTTATTTGATATCTCTGTCCTGGTGATCTTCTGGCATTATTTTTTCCTTTTTTTCTGAGCAAGGGAGGTGACTCCCTTCTTTTGTCTGACATTGTATATGTCCTAATTTTAAAAAAAATATTGAAGAAGCATAGAAATTAGTTACCATTTTATGACTTATGAATGCCTCTTCTGATTCCCTTCAATTATTCAATTCTACTATTAACTGCATTATCAATTTATGATGCACTCTATACTTTTCTAATCCCGTGCATTGAGGCACAAGGGACTGAGATTATGGAATGCAGGGATTACCTTCATCAGATCACCCAGTAACCAAAATATATCCAGTTATTAACCCTTTGAGGGTCGACAGGCCCTCTCCGAGACTCGTTCTCAGGGTCGGCCAAATTTAAAAAAAAAAATCTTATGAAAAGATAGAGAATCTTTTCCCGATCATAATGACACCAAAAATATGAAATTTGATGGAAAACTTACGGAATTATGCTCTCGCGAAGTTAGCAGTCTCGGCGATGTTTACGCATCGGCAATTTTGCCCACTTTGAGCCCCATTTTCGGCCTGTTCCCCTGTACTAGTCGACAAAAAGCATGAATATTTCGCTAGAACTCCATTTTTTCTATCGAACGAGTGCAAGAAACCACCCATTTACCAATTTCAACTATCCAGTACAGTGGTCAGAATTTAGCAATTTTGCCAATTTCACACACATTTCAAAAGATACCAATTTCCGAATAGGGTCCAGAACAAACAAGAAAGACATTCCTGGCACTAAAATGACATTTCCTCTGTTCATTAGTCACGTCTCAAGGCCCCTCTTACATTCTTTTGCTTTCCACTTTGAATTTTTATTCTCACAAAAAATAGAAGATTTACTGTTATGCAGACTACTGCATTAGTGTAAAAAATGGTATGAATCATATTGGCGCACTTGCAAAAGAATATTAGACTCACCAGTTGATGTGTATTGGACGCTTAGCATGATTTGTTTACTTTTGAACTTTGGTAAAAATCGAGCATTTCTGCTACTTTGAGCTCAATTTCAAGGTACTTTTCATTATAAAACCAGTCAAAATCATCTCAATTTCTGTGATATGTCTTCCATTCTATAAAATGAGATCAAGAAAACTAGAATACACCAATAAATACCATACGAAAATACAGTGCAAAGTCGCTGTTTTATTCCAAAAAAACGGTCAAAGTTTTTTTTTTCCTCATTATGCACTGTGTGCTGCAGGATTTTTTTTATACTGTGCACACTGACCACATAGACCCATTCTTTCATATGGAGGCCTACCAGCTTTCTCCCACTAGATTTGAGGGCGCTAGAATTTAGGCGTACTAGTACGTCAAAAACCCTGGGTCGTAAGCCGTACTAGTACGGCCGAAACCCTCAAAGGGTTAATAGGTATACCCGAAAGAAGACCTTTAAGACGTTGCCTGATTTTTTCTTCCTCTTTCTTCCCAATTTTATTTTGCTCATTAACTCAAGAATACCTCATTCAATCAGCCTCAAATTTTCAACACTTGTGTACAGTAATGAGGATCAAATTCTTGGAGTGATTGGCATGTTCATTTGCCCAAAGCTATTGAACCCATTCCCAGCATCCCTTGCCAATACGTATAGTTCTGCAAAAATATATAATGCCGTATCCTTACTGAGGCCAAAACTAAGGAAAAGCCGAGAGGCTTTCCAACTAGATCCAAAGAAGGGAAATATTTTTAGTATAATCATAACCAAGAGTTAAATTCGAAAAAGTCATACAGCACTGCCAAGGAACGGAAGGGAAGGAAAGATCAAATTCTCTTGATGAAAAGCCCTTCACCACATATTATTATTATTATTATTGCATTCATGTGGGGATGGTGAGCTCATATGGGTCAGCACGTGAGGAATGGAAGGCATTCAGACTTGAGAAATTAGAACACAGGTCCAATTTCTTACATCAAGAGCCTCTCACCAGCATCAAGACACCTATCTTGAGGGAAGTAGGTAGGTAAGTAGGTTCAACCGAGTAAGACAGATGGCTTTTATGGAAATGATGTGGAACTGCCATGACATTTAACAAAGAGAAGGTGTAAAAGTTTATAAGTAGCAAATACTGAGGCAGAAGAGCAGTACAGGTAAGAAAAAACACATTCTGAGAGATGATAAGGCATCTAATGAATTTTACAGAATTTGTTTCAGCGATAAAAAATCTGAAACCATATACATAGTGGGCCATTTGGTCGTGTGCTCCATAGCACGTCGTAGAGTGGTCACTGCATGGAACAGGCAGTGGCACAGTTATCTACCCATTGCTGCGAGTCCTGTCTTAGTCATATAAATAACGGGTTAAAAATATCTAACCAAGACAGGATTTGTAGAAAAATTTAGATTAAGGGGAAAAACATAGAATGTGGAAAAAACTGTTAGCTGGTTTCTAACCCTCCCCAGAACAAATGAGTTAAAAACTCGGCTAATAAAAAGTGTTGTAGATGATGATTATTAATTTAGGAATATGTTATTCCTGAGCACCTGCTCTTTCAAGAAAGCATTCACATGCTAAGCCATAAATGCAACAATAACAATGAAGAAATACTAAAGTTTACATTCAAGAGTGAAAGTGTTATCATCAGGATCAAAAACTCTAGATTTTTCTCACTTTATTCACAAGGAACTTCTAAACCTGTTAGAGTCATGTACAACCTGGGGAATGGGGAACATATATGTCGATCCAAGGGAAGATTAGGTCCCATTCCTTGGATCAAGAGCCCCCCTCACTGGTCTCTAGGCACCTCCCTTGAAGGGCATAAGATCTAGTAGAAACATGCTTTCAAGTGAGACTTGAAAACATGAATTGCTTTTTAATTCACAATACACTAGCAATCTGTTGAACATTCTATGAGCTTCATAAAAAAAGGGATCTTTCTGCAAATGATTTCTCACCAACAGAACAAGGTTCAGTCATTCTAAAAGTCTTCAGCAATTTTCATAAACATTCCCGAGCTCTGGGTTAAAGGCACCAATATATCAACAAGGTACTTGGGTTTATTCAACTAGTAAATAGTTTTAAATTTCATTCTTGCCATTATAGTGAGCCAATGTAGCTCATCCAATATGATAATATAATATCTTTATTTCTACAAGTACATGTAGTACAAGTAGTAGGTTGGTAGACAGCAACCGCCCAGGGAGGTACTACTGTCCTGCCAAGTGAGTGTGAAAATAAAACCTGTAATTGTTTTACATGATGGTAGGATTGCTGGTGTCTTTTGTCTCTCTCATAAATCTGCAAGATTACAGGTACGTCTTGCTACTTCTACTTACACCTAGGTCACACTACACATACATGTACATGTTTATTTATACACACTCATCTGAGTTTTCTTTGATTTTATCTTAATAGTTCTTAGTAGGTTGGTAGACAGCAACCACCCAGGGAAGTACTACCGTCCTGCCAGATGACTGTGAAACAAAAACCTGTAACTGTTTTGCATGATGGTAGGATTGCTGGTTTCTTTTTCTGTCTCATAAACACGCTAAGATAACAGGGATATCTTGCTACTCCTACTTACACTTTGGTCACACTTCACAGACACGCACATGCATATATATATATACATACATCTAGGTTTTTCTCCTTTTTCTAAATAGCTCTTGTTCTTTTTTATTTCTTCTATTGTCCATGGGGAAGTGGAAAAGAATCTTTCCTCCGTAAGCCATGCGTGTCGTATGAGGCGACCTAAAATGCCGGGAGCAATGGGCTAGTAAACCCCTTCTCCTGTATACAATTACTAAAAAAGAGAAGAAGAAAAACTTTATAAACTGGGTTGCTTAAATGTGCGTGGATGTAGTGCGGATGACAAGAAACAGATGATTGCTGATGTTATGAATGAAAAGAAGTTGGATGTCCTGGCCCTAAGCGAAACAAAGCTGAAGGGGGTAGGAGAGTTTTCAGTGGGGAAATAAATGGGATTAAATCTGGAGTATCTGAGAGAGTTAAGCAAAGGAAGGGGTAGCAGTAATGTTAAATGATCAGTTATGGAAGGAGAAAAAGAGAATATGAATGTGTAAATTCAAGAATTATGTGGATTAAAGTAAGGTTGGATGCGAGAAGTGGGTCATAATAAGCGTGTATGCACCTGGAGAAGAGAGGAATGCAGAGGAGAGAGAGAGATTTTGGGAGATGTTAAGTGAATGTATAGGAGCCTTTGAACAAGTGAGAGAGTATTGTGGTAGGGGACTTGAATGCTAAAGTAGGAGAAAAATTTTAGAGAGGGTGTGGTGGGTTTAATTTTGGGGGTGCCAGGTGTAAATGATAATGGGAGCCCTTTGATTGAACTTTGTATAGAAAGGGGTTTAGTTATAGGTAATACATATTTTAAGAAAAAGAGGTAAATAAGTATACACGATATGATGTAGGGCGAAATGACAGTAGTTTGTTGGATTATGTATTGGTAGATAAAAGACTGTTGAGTAGACTTCAGGTGTACATGTTTATAGAGGGGCCACGATATATCAGATCACTTTCTAGTTGTAGCTACACTGAGAGTAAAAGGTAGATGGGATACAAGGAGAATAGAAGCATCAGGGAAGAGAGAGGGAAGGTTATAACTAAAAGAGGAGGCAGTTAGGGTAAGATATAAACAGCTATTGGAGGATAGATGGGCTAATGAGAGATAGGCAATGGGGTCGAAGAGGTATGGGGTAGGTTTAAAAAATGTAGTGTTAGAGTGTTCAGCAAAAAGTTTGTGGTTACGGGGAAAGTGGGTGCAGGAGGGAAGAGGAGCGATTGGTGGAATGATGATGTAAAGAGAGTAGTAAGGGAGAAAAAGTTAGCTATGAGAAGTTTTTACAAAGTAGAAGTGATGCAAGGAGGGAAGAGTATATGGAGAAAAAGAGAGAAGTTAAGAGAGTGGTGAAGCAATGTAAAAAAGAGAGCAAATGAGAGAGTGGTGAGATGTTATCAACAATTTTGTTGAAAATAAGAAAAAGTTTTGGAGTGAGATTAACAAGTTAAGAAGCCTAGAGAACAAATGGATTTTTCAGTTAAAAATAGGAGAGGAGAGTTATTAAATGGAGAGTTAGAGGTATTGGGAAGATGGAAGGAATATTTTGAGGAATTGTTAAATGTTGATGAAGATAGGGAAGCTGTGATTTCGTGTATAGGGCAAGGAGGAATAACATCTTGTAGGAGTGAGGAAGAGCCAGTTGTGAGTGTGGGGGAAGTTTCGTGAGGCAGTAGGTAAAATGAAAGGGGTAAGGCAGCCGGGATTGATGGGATAAAAATAGAAATGTTAAAAGCAGGTGGGGATATAGTTTTGGAGTGGTTGGTGCAATTTTTTAATAAATGTATGGAAGAAGTAAGGTACCTAGGGATTGGCAGAGAGCATGCATAGTTCCTTTGTATAAAGGCAAAGGGGAAAAAAAGAGAGTGCAAAAATTATAGGGGATAAGTCTGTTGAGTGTACCTGGTAAAGTGTATGGTAAGAGTTATAATTGAAAGAATTAAGAGTAAGACGGAGATAGGATAGCAGATGAACAAGGAGGCTTTAGGAAAGGTAGGGGGTGTGTGGGGCCAGGTGTTTACAGTGAAACATATAAGTGAACAGTATTTAGATAAGGCTAAAGAGGTCTTTGTGGCATTTATGGATTTGGAAAAGGGTATTTACAGGGTGGATAGGGGGGGCAATGTGGCAGATGTTGCAAAGTGTATGGTGTAGGAGGTAGGTTACTGAAAGCAGTGAAGAGTTTTTACGAGGATAGTGAGGCTCAAGTTAGAGTATGTAGGAAAGAGGGAAATTTTTTCCCAGTAAAAGTAGGCCTTAGACAAGGATGTGTGATGTCACCGTGGTTGTTTAATATATTTATAGATGGGGTTGTAAGAGAAGTAAATGCGAGGGTCTTGGCAAGAGGCGTGGAGTTAAAAGATAAAGAATCACACACAAAGTGGGAGTTGTCACAGCTGCTCTTTGCTGATGACACTGTGCTCTTGGGAGATTCTGAAGAGAAGTTGCAGAGATTGGTGGATGAATTTGGTAGGGTGTGCAAAAGAAGAAAATTAAAGGTGAATACAGGAAAGAGTAAGGTTATGAGGATAACAAAAAGATTAGGTGATGAAAGATTGAATATCAGATTGGAGGGAGAGAGTATGGAGGAGGTGAACGTATTCAGATATTTGGGAGTGGACGTGTCAGCAGATGGGTCTATGAAAGATGAGGTGAATCATAGAATTGATGAGGGAAAAAGAGTGAGTGGTGCACTTAGGAGTCTGTGGAGACAAAGAATTTTGTCCTTGGAGGCAAAGAGGGGAATGTATGAGAGTATAGTTTTACCAACGCTCTTATATGGGTGTGAAGCGTGGGTGATGAATGTTGCAGCGAGGAGAAGGCTGGAGGCAGTGGAGATGTCATGTCTGAGGGCAATGTGTGGTGTGAATATAATGCAGAGAATTCGTAGTTTGGAAGTTAGGAGGAGGTGCGGGATTACCAAAACTGTTGTCCAGAGGGCTGAGGAAGGGTTGTTGAGGTGGTTCGGACATGTAGAGAGAATGGAGCGAAACAGAATGACTTCAAGAGTGTATCAGTCTGTAGTGGAAGGAAGGCGGGGTAGGGGTCGGCCTAGGAAGGGTTGGAGGGAGGGGGTAAAGGAGGTTTTGTGTGCGAGGGGCTTGGACTTCCAGCAGGCATGCGTGAGCGTGTTTGATAGGAGTGAATGGAGACAAATGGTTTTTAATACTTGACGTGCTGTTGGAGTGTGAGCAAAGTAACATTTATGAAGGGATTCAGGGAAACCGGCAGGCCGGACTTGAGTCCTGGAGATGGGAAGTACAGTGCCTGCACTCTGAAGGAGGGGTGTTAATGTTGCAGTTTAAAAACTGTAGTGTAAAGCACCCTTCTGGCAAGACAGTGATGGAGTGAATGATGGTGAAAGTTTTTCTTTTTCGGGCCACCCTGCCTTGGTGGGAATCGGCCGGTGTGATAATAAAAAAAAAAAAAATAAGTTCTTGTTCTTATTACTTTTCTGTTTATAACCATGAGGAAGTGGAATAAGAATCTTTCCTCCGTAAGCCATGCATGTTGTAAAAGGCAACTAAAATGCCGGGAACAATGGGCTAGTAACCCCTTTTCCTTTAATAATTACTAAAAATAATAAGAAGAAATATGGGAAGTACAATGCCTACACTCTAAAGGAGGGGTTCAGGATATTAGCAGTTTGGAGGGATATGTTGTGTATCTTTATACGTATATGCTTCTAAGCTGTTGTGTTCTGAGCACCTCTGCAAAAACAGTGATTATATGTGAGTGAGGTGAAAGTGTTGAATGGTGATGAAAGTATTTTCTTTTTCGGGATTTTCTTTCTTTTTTGAGTCACCCTGCCTCGGTGGGAGAAGGCCGACTTGTTAAAAAAAAAAAAAACACGTACAAGGTATACAGTCCTAGCTGACATCATGACATACAACTATATAGAAAGATCCTTGTTATGCTGAGCATTTCGGGCAAATTAGGTCAGTTTTGTCCCAGGATGCGACCCACACCAGTCGACTAACACCCAGTTTCCCATTTTACTGATGGGGAACATAGACAACTGGTGTAAAGAAACACGCCCAATGTTTCTACCCTCACTGGGAATCGAACCCAGACCCTTCACTGTGTGAAGCGAGAGCTTTAGCCACCAGGCCAGTAGGGACAAGTAGAAACCACAGTCAGGAGCCAAAATAATAGTCCAGCTGCATGATTCAGTACAGGCTAAAGTAATTACATTATTATGGGGGAGCGCTAAACCCATGGAGATTATACAGCGCCTGTGTAGGGGGGGGGGATGGGTGGAAGGAATTCAGGCTCAGTTCAAGGAACTGGAGCACATATCCAATTCCCTAAATCAAGAACCCCCTCACTAGCATCAAGGAACCTCCCTTGAGGGGATAAGTAGTTACAAAAAACCCACAAACAATTGCAAAAATGAGCTGGAGAGGAAACAAAGCATGGACATAAAGATACTTTCTGACTGCATCGAGATTAAGAATATGAAAACTGCAAAATTTAACAATCTAGTTATGTCTAACAAATGACAAGAAACTAGGTAGACACCCAAATCCCTCAATGATCCCACAGGCTGCAATCTAGAAATACCACAATCAAAGGCACCAGAATGTCCAATCTATACTCACTCAAGGTTTTTACTGACAATCACAAAAATTTGTCTTACCCTCATTTAATTTCAATTTTTCTGTTTGTCATTACAGTCCAAATATCTAACAAAGGTGAACTAAAACAGTTTTGCATTAAATATATTGAAAGTAAGTAGTCTACTAGGCTGCAATTGAAAGATGTTATATAGCTTATCAGACACAGTAAGTTCAAGTAATCAGCTCGAAGTAAGGAAGTGCAATGTCGCCTGGATAAAAATATGAGGTTTACTTAAACTTAGCTAGTCACTTTTATTTGAATTTCACATTTCAATATTTCAACTGACATAGTTATCACTTACATTTTAAACTATCTGCAGTGAGCGAAATCTCCCCAGATAACCCCACCCTTCCCATGAAAACCCTAACAAGAACATACAAACACATGTTAAAGCCATTCCTTATTTTTGCTCTAGGTTTGCCCCTTGCCCCCCATCCCAGAAATTATCCATGCCCTGCTAGGGGCTGAGCTTTCCAGGATAAAAAACACCAGTGTAAACTGCAGCCGAGAGGTCCAGCAATTTTAACAGTTATTAATTTCCTAAGCAAGTTTTCAGTACTAAATCATTAAAAACTTTTATATTTAGTGGAAAATGATTAACCCATAAGGGTCATACAGCACCTAGGGGACTGAAAGGTAATCAGATTTAATCCAGAGAATTATTATTATTGTAAGTAGTAGGTTGGTAGACAGCAACCGCCCAGGGAGGTACTACCGTCCTGCCAAGTGAGTGTAAAACAGAATCCTGTAATTGTTGTACGTGATGGTAGGATTGCCGGTGTCTCTTTTCTGTCTCTTAAACATGCAAGATTTCAGGTACGTCTTGCTACTTCTACTTACATTTAGGTCACAATACACATACATGTACAAGCATATACACACCCCTCTGGGTTTTCTTCTATTTTCTTTCTAGTTCTTGTTCTTGCTTATTTCCTCTTACCTCCATGGGGAAGTGGAACAGAATTCTTCCTCCGTAAGCCATGCGTGTTGTAAGAGGCGACTAAAGTGCCAGGAGCAAGGGCCTAGTAACCCCTTTTCCTGTATAAATTACTAAATTTAAAAAGAGAAACTTTCATTTTTCTTTTTGGGCCACCCTGCCTTGGTGGGATACTGCCGGTTTATTGAAAAAAAAATTATTATTATAATCAAAACAAGTGGTAAACCCACTAGGGTCATACATTATCAATCCAAATAGAGTAATAAATAAAACTTACACAAAGCCATCTCAACTGAATGAAATGGTCTATATAAAGACCAAACACAGTAAAACAATACTCAACTCGAGGAAACAAATGAGCAAAAATGGCACATTCAGTCAATTTAGAAAAGAACGTAAGATTTGAGACAGGATGATAGTTTGATGTGTTTTCTGAATCGAGTAGAATTCTTGAGGAGTGGACAAACTAAAGCCCCATTCACTGACAGTGGACAACATCCACTTTGAAAACAATGATTGATCTTCAACACTGGTATAACTGGAACATATTTGTTGAAGACTGAGGCAGAAAGGAGAGATACAAAGAGCAGACAACATACCATTTTGTCCAAATAAACAAAGATTGATGAATAGAGGAATACCAATGGAAATTTGGCAATACAGTACAGTGGTCCCTCGCTTTTCGTAGTTCCCGGCAATCGTAAATTTCGCCAATCATAGGGTTATTTTCGTATAAACATGGACTCGCTTTTCATAAGTTGACTCGCGAGTCGTAATTCGTCCCAGACGTATACCCACGGCGTGAGCCGTGGCGGCAGCCAGTCTGGCATTGTTTACCAGTGAGCAAAAGTCCCCTCACGTGCTCCAGCGAATTTTTTTTTTTTTTTTTTAACAAGTCGGCCATCTCCCACCAAGGCAGGGTGACCCAAAAAAGAAAGAAAATCCCCAAAAAGAAAATACTTTCATCATCATTCAACACTTTCACCACACTCGCACATTATCACTGTTTTTGCAGAGGTGCTCAGAATACAACAGTTCAGAAGCATACACATATAAAGATACACAACATATCCCTCCAAACTGCCAATATCCCAAACCCCTCCTTTAAAGTGCAGGCATTGTACTTCCCATTTCCAGGACTCAAGTCCGACTATATGAAAATAACCGGTTTCCTTGAATCCCTTCACTAAATATTACCCTGCTCACACTCCAACAGATCGTCAGGTCCCAAGTATCATTCGTCTCCATTCACTCCTATCTAACACGCTCATGCACGCTTGCTGGAAGTCCAAGCCCCTCGCCCACAAAACCTCCTTTACCCCCTCTTTCCAACCCTTTCGAGGACAACCCCTACCCCTCTTTCCTTCCCCTATAGATTTATATGCTTTCCATGTCATTCTACTTTGATCCATTCTCTCTAAATGACCACACCACCTCAACAACCCCTCTTCTGCCCTCTGACTAATGCTTTTATTAACTCCACACCTTCTCCTAATTTCCACACTCTGAATTTTCTGCATAATATTTACACCACACATTGCCCTTAGACAGGACATCTCCACTGCCTCCAACCGTCTCCTCGCTGCTGCATTTACCACCCAAGCTTCACATCCATATAAGAGTGTTGGTACTACTATACTTTCATACATTCCCTTCTTTGCCTCCATAGATAACGTTTTTTTGACTCCACATATACCTCAACGCACCACTCACCTTTTTTCCCTCATCAATTCTATGATTAACCTCATCCTTCATAAATCCATCCGCCGACACGTCAACTCCCAAGTATCTGAAAACATTCACTTCTTCCATACTCCTCCTCCCCAATTTGATATCCAATTTTTCTTTATCTAAATCATTTGATACCCTCATCACCTTACTCTTTTCTATGTTCACTTTCAACTTTCTACCTTTACACACATTCTCAAACTCATCCACTAACCTTTGCAGTTTTTCTTTAGAATCTCCCATAAGCACAGTATCATCAGCAAAAAGTAACTGTGTCAATTCCCATTTTGAATTTGATTCCCCATAATTTAATCCCACCCCTCTCCCGAACACCCTAGCATTTACTTCTTTTACAACCCCATCTATAAATATATTAAACAACCATGATGACATTACACATCCCTGTCTAAGACCTACTTTTACCGGGGAAGTATTCTCCCTCTCTTCTACACACCCTAACCTGAGCCTCACTATCCTCATAAAAGCTCTTTACAGCATTTAATAACTTACCACCTATTCCATATACTTGCAACATCTGCCACATTGCTCCTCTATCCACTCTATCATATGCCTTTTCTAAATCCATAAATGCAATAAAAACTTCCCTACCTTTATCTAAATACTGTTCACATATATGCTTCAATGTAAACACTTGATCTACACATCCCCTACCCACTCTGAAGCCTCCTTGCTCATCCGCAATTCTACATTCTGTCTTACCAGCGAAATATTTCATAATATTCCATTTATTTTAGTGCTTGCAAGTACTAAATAAGCTACCATGGCTCCAAAGAAAGCTCCTAGTGCCAAGCCTGTGGTAAAGAAGGTGAGAAATACGATTGAATTAAGAAAACCATCATTGAACAATATGAAAGTGGTACAAGTGTGGCCGAACTGGCCAGGATGTATAAGAAACCCTACACAACCATATGTTCCATAGTGGCCAAGAAAAAGGAAATCAAGGATGCTGTTGTTGCAAAGGGGGTAACTATGCTGACAAAAATGAGATCACCAGTACTCGAAGAGGTTGAGAAGTTATTACTGGTATGGATAAATGAGAAACAATTAGCAGGAGATACTCCTATGACTTCGATTATTTGTGAAAAGGCTAGGCAGTTTGCATGAAGATTTGGTAAAGAAATTGCCTGCAAATAGTGGTGATGTGAGTGAATTTAAGGCCAGCAAAGGCTGGTTTGAGAGATTTAAGAACCGTACTGGCATACACAGTGTGGTAAGGCATGGTGAGGCTGCCAGTTTGGACCACAAGGCAGCTGAAAAATATGTGCATGAATTCCAGGAGTACATAGAGGCTGAAGGACTGAAACCTGAACAAGTGTTCAACTGTGACGAAACAGGCCTCTTTTGGAAGAAAATGCCAAAGAGGACCTTCATTACACAAGAGGAAAAGGCAATGCCAGGACACATGCCTATGAAAGACAGGCTGATGCTAATGTTCTGTGCTAATGCTAGTGGGGATTTCAAAGTGAAGCCATTACTAGTGTACCATTCTGAAAATCCCAGTGTGTTCAGGAAAAACAATGTTATGAAGAATAAATTGTGTGTGTTTTGGGAATCTAATAGTAAGGCATGGGTCACGAGGGAAATTTTCGTCGAGTGGTTCAATGAAGTGTTTGGCCCTAGTGTGAAGGAGTATCTCCTGGAAAAGAAATTGGATCTCAAGTCCCTGCTAGTAATGGACAATGCACCTGCTCATCCTCCAAACTTGGATGACCTAATTTTCGAGGAGTTTAGGTTCATCACAGTAAAGTTCTTGCCCCCGAATACCACTCCTCTCCTCCAGCCCATGGGCCAGCAGGTCATTGCAAACTTTAAAAAACTCTACACAAAAGCAATGTTTCACAGGTGCTTGACTGTGACCACAGACACTCACTTGACCCTAAGGGAATTTTGGAGAGAACACTTCAGCATCCTCCATTGCATAACCCTTATAGGTATGGCTTGGGAGTGAGTGACTACCAGGACTTTGAACTCTGCCTGGAGAAAATTGTGGCCAGATTGTGTCGACAAGAGGGATTTTGAAGGGTTTGGGACTGACCCTGATGAGCCTATGTCTGTTGTAAAATCAATTGTGGCACTGGGGAGTTCCATGGGGTTGGATGTGAGTTTGGAGGATGTGCAAGAATTGGTGGAAGACCACAACAAGAGCTCACCACTGAGGGGCTGCAAGAGCTTCAGCAGGAAGAGCAACACATTGCAGTTCAGAATCTTGCTGCAGAGGAGGAGGAAGAGAGATGGAAGAAGGTGCCTTCAGAAATTAAAGAGATTTTTACTATGTGGGGTAAGATGGAAAGCTTTATGGAGAAACATCACCCTAACAAGGTTGTTGCAAGCCATATTGGCAACATGTACAGTGACAAAGTCTTGGGCCATTTTAGGGAAGTGTTAAAGAGACGCCAGAAACAGAGCTCTCTCCACAGTTATTTTGTGAGATAGGACTCCAGTGACTCTCAAGGTGGTCCTAGTGGCATTAAGAAACAGAGAAGACAAGCAACCCCAGAAAAGCAATTGGTACCTGAGGTGTTGCTGGAAGGGGATTCCTCTTCCAAACTATAAACAATCCACTCTCTCTCCTCCTCCAGTCTCCCATACACTAAGAAGAATCTCCAATAAAGGTAAGTGTTATGCTGTTAATGTTTCATTCATCATTTCCCATTGTATTATGTACTACATGTATATTTCATGTAAAAAAATTTTTTGTTTTAATACTTCTGGGTGTCAGGAACGGATTAATTGTATTTACATTATATCTTATGAAGAAAATTGATTTGCAAATCGTAAATTTCTTTTATATTAACGGCTCCAGGAACGGATTAATTACGAAAAACGAGGGACCACTGTATATTGTTACTCACAAATGTAATTTCATGTTTAGATTCATCAGAAAGGAGGGCTAAGATTGCAAAAAAACATATATAAAGATAGGAAACCCATCTGCATTATGTAGTTTATGTTGCTGAATTATCATCATAACTAAGTGCTAAACCTACAAAGGTCATATAGCTTGTGTTGCTGAAGAAAACTTCCGAGGAAAACTGGGTAACCAACACTTGGAGCTTTCCCAGATTACCCCTGTAATCTCTGATATTCCATTATAAAACTGATATTATTACGTACTAGCAAAAGGCGATTAAAAACTGGAGTAGTTGGTAAAGTTGATGTGAAGTGATAGAGGCATGATAGAGGTATGGAATTTGTGTGTGTTAGGATTATGTCTAGATAATTAGTTTTTTTTTTTTTTTCAACAAGTCGGCCGTCTTCCACTGAGGCAGGGTGACCCAAAAAAAGAAAGAAAATCCCCAAAAAGAAAATGCTTTCATCATCATTCAACACTTTCACCACACTCACACATAATCACTGTTTTTGCAGAGGTGCTCAGAATACAACAGCTTAGAAGCATATACGTATAAAGATACACAATATATCCCTCCAAACTGCCAATATCCCAAACTCCTCCTTTAAAGTGCAGGCATTGTACTTCCCATTTCCAGGACTCAAGTCCGACTATATGAAAATAACCGGTTTCCCTGAATCCCTTCACTAAATATTACCCTGCTCACACTCCAACAGATCGTCAGGTCCCAAGTACCATTCTTCTCCATTCACTCCTATCTAACACGCTCACACAAAACCTCCTTTACCCCCTCTCTCCAACCCTTTCGAGGACGACCCCTACCTCGCCTTCCATCCCCTATAGATTTATATGCTTTCTATGTCATTCTACTTTGATCCATTCTCTCTAAATGACCAAACCACCTCAACAACCCCTCTTCTGCCCTCTGACTAATACTTTTATTAACTCCACACCTTTTCCTAATTTCCACACTCCGAATTTTCTGCATAATATTTACACCACACATTGCCCTTAGACAGGACATCTCCACTGCCTCCAACCGTCTCCTCGCTGCTGCATTTACCACCCAAGCTTCACACCCATATAAGAGTGTTGGTACTACTATACTTTCATACATTCCCTTCTTTGCCTCCATAGATAACGTTTTTTGACTCCACATATACCTCAATGCACCACTCACCTTTTTTCCCTCATCAATTCTATGATTAACCTCATCCTTCATAAATCCATCAGCCGACACATCAACTCCCAAGTATCTGAAAACATTCACTTCTTCCATACTCCTCCTCCCCAATTTGATATCCAATTTTTCTTAATCTAAATCATTTGATACCCTCATCACCTTACTCTTTTCTATGTTCACTTTCAACTTTCTACCTTTACACACATTCCCAAACTCACCCACTAACCTTTGCAATTTTTCTTTAGAATCTCCCATAAGCACAGTATCATCAGCAAAAAGTAACTGTGTTAATTCCCATTTTGAATTTGATTCCCCATAATTTAATCCCACCCCTCTCCCGAACACCCTAGCATTTACTTCTTTTACAACCCCATCTACAAATATATTAAACAACCATGATGACATTACACATCCCTGTCTAAGACCTACTTTTACCGGGAAGTAGTCTCCCTCTCTTCTACACACCCTAACCTGAGCCTCACTATCCTCATAAAAACTCTTTCAGCATTTAGTAACTTATCACCTATTCCATATACTTGCAACATCTGCCACATTGCTCCCCTATCCACTCTAATTAGTATTAGTGTTATTTGAAAGCATAGGTCCCCTCAATTCCATGAATCGAGCCTGAATACCTTCCACCCCCTCCCCCACAGGCGCCATATAATCCCTACGGATTTAGTGTTCCCCAATGATAATAATAATAAAGTGTAGGTGGTGGTAAAACGTGATAGTATGAAGAGTGAGATACTGATGATAATGTGAGATAGCAGCCAAGAGTCAAGATGCTGTGTTCATTATTATAATCATAACTAAGCGCTAAACCCTGCTGTGCTTGTGCATTTCAATTTAGATGAAGGTCCCGCCGAGTTTCCCCATTTAAAGGATGACTTATTGAGGTTCATTTATCGGCTGTTTTTCTTCAAGATGTACTCCATTATAGCTTCAAGTGTTGCCGAAGGCAGGGAAGTGGGAGAGTAGTGTGTGGAACAGGCGAGGAAAATCGGGTCGAGACATAGGTGGCCATTATAGGAAAAAGGGAATAAGCAAAGTACTAGTTGGTAAGTGATGCAGGAGCCTGGAAAGGTAGGACTGATATTTTGTTAGGAGAGGATAGGGAACAGTGTTGGGACATGTGAATTTTTGTTATCTACGTAACAGTAATTAAAATCTTGGGTAAATGGTCAGAGAATGCAGTAGTGTTTTCACTTGGTCTATAGATAGGTTTTGAAAGTCTGAGGTTGAGGCATCACTGGGACAGCTGAAGAGGACCTTGTAGGTTGTACATCATTGAAAGTGACAATGAGGTGGGAGCATTATCTCTGAACACTGCATATGATTTGAATACAGGAAAACACAGAACACTACTGGGTCTTGAGGATGCCTGGCAACTCTGGAGTAGGACATGCAAGACATTCTCCCATGTAGGCAGAAATGGGTAACATCCTGGTTAAACAATACCCCTTTCTCTTGCAAGCAACAAATTTCATTTTCCTAAAGGAATACAGGGTTCTGCAAGAATACAAGAAATGTACTTCATTGCAATTAAAGTATGAAGAGGGACTTTCACAATTTATAAGGATCTGGTTCTCCATAGATTGGACATCCTGCCTGAGACTTGCAATATTTTGCCAGTAACTGTAGCACCAATATTTGCAGCATTGTTATGGTGTTGATTTGAGCTCACTCACTATTATCATTACAATCAAAACTAAGTGCTAAACCCACAAGGGTCATACAGCACTCTAGGGCAGAATGTGCTAAAGATGAAATATGCAAAGATCAGAAACCTGTGAAGGTTAGGAGTAAGTTAGCTAGTAAGGGTGATGGGGAGTGCTGAAGGGAAAATACAACTGAAGTTGGTGTAATAAAGCTCCATCACAAGCAAGTGTTGACCTGCCATGTGTGCTGAGAGAGCGTATGGCCATCAAAGGTGTTTCACTTTATTAACTGGGTATGTGTTTTCTTGAGGGCAGATGCAAGTTTCAACTCAGGTGACTGGGAGGCATTTTAACTGAATTATTTTGGATGGCCAAAGCAATCTTTGAATTATTATTAGCTATAATAATGGGGGAGTACTAAACCCACAGAATTATACAGTGCATGTGGGAGGGATGAAAGGTATTCAGGCTCAGTTCAAGGAACTGGAGCACAGATCCATTTTCCTAGATCAAGCCCCTCACCAGCATCAAGGTACCTCCCTTGAAGGGAGCAATCTTTGAAATCTTGCTGTACAACCATGCAAGGGACGAAATTGCCGGGTCCTGCCAGTGATGTGGAGATGCACTGGGTTATCAACTTAGTCTACATCACAGACTCTGACAATGAGCATCCTACATTTTAGAGGGTGGAAGTAGATGTCCATTCTATCTTGTGATAGAATATAATAATTCAGATAAATCTAGATTCATTGCTTGCATTTGGAATATTTCCTTTTGTGGGAAATGTTTTAAGACTGAGTAGCCTGGAACGGAAATGAGTGAGCTACGTCAGTGATGTCTCTTGTCTCTGCAGGTAGCTTTGAACAACTTTGCCCTTTGACACACAAAGGATCCATGAATTCACATTGCATCATAGATGCAGACAATTTCTTAATGAAGGTCATGCAGGGGTCACAGGTACCAGAGAGGGCAGATAGATCCCCAGTAACTGGTTTAAACAATTATTAGAAGTGATTCCACATCCTGAGGGACCACAGCCATGATGGAGTTCGTAAGGAGTCAGTCACGTGGGATCCAGGAATAAACCTGTGACTCGGTTAACATAGGGTAAAATTAAATGGAAAGCAGCTGCGAGAATAAAGAAAAAGAAACCACATACCCACCCTGAACTATGGTCACCTCCACTGTGACAGGGTGGTGTACACCGCCAGGATGGCACCTCCAGAAATGACCGAACAAGGCTTAGCAAAACCACCTGCTCAGACAACAGCTTAAAGTGATCAACCATCTTTTAGCTTTTCTTCTTATATAATAAGTGCTAAACCCACAAGGATCATACAGCCTTTTAGCTTGTAATGGCAGTGGGCAAGAATGCCATGAGTCACACACAGTTGCCACTCCCTAATTCGATCATCAGTGTCTGCCAGATGGCCACCTTATGTCTTACTGAGAAATAACCTGACATACCATAAGACAATTCAATTTCCATTAGGTAGAGTGACATGACCACCACAGCACAACCCAGAGAAGGTACAACAGGGCTCTGTCTGAGCTGGATTTCCTAAATTAATATAAAAACTAAGTACTAAATCCACAAGGGTCATACAGCTGGATTTCCTAAAAGGGGTAAATTTCTTTACTAATGAGGCCACATGCAGCAGGGAGGGTTGCAGTGTATTTAGATTCAATCCAAGGAAGGAACAAGAAGTCAAATTTCTTTGATCAAGAGCTCCTTCAATGAGCCATGGGATCAAATGCTCAAGTTTATAGTAGCTACAGCTATGTTATAAAAATACAAATTATTTAGCTCCTATTTGCTTTATTACAGTATAATATAACAAATATTATTTTGATATTTTTAGATAAATCTTGAGTTGAAAATAACAATTTGTGTCAAACAATAAAAACTTCTTTTGCATTACAAATCATCTTGTAGGTTTCATGCTAAATATGATCAGTACAGTAAGTGTGAAGTGTTTAACCCTTATACTGTCTAAACATAGATCTACGTTTGCATGCGTAGTGCGCCGAACATAGATCTACGTTTTTTTACATAAAAAACAATGTAAAATTGGAAGTAGATCTACGTTCGGAGTGCTACGCGTGCGAACGTAGATCTACGTTTGGACAGTTTAACCCTTAAACTGTCCAAATGTAGATCTACGTTTTTTCAACATTTGAAAGTATGTAAAAAAAGTACTTTTTTTTTTTTTACATTTGAAAACGTGTAAAAAACTTTGATTTATGTTTTTTTTTTTTTGTTACATTTGAAAATATGTAAAAAAATGTAGATCTACTTTTGGAGCACTACGCATGTGAACGTAGATCTGTTTGGACAGTTTAAGGGTTACGGTAAACAAAAGTTGTTATCCTGTAGTTTAGTACGAGCGACCAAAAAGTGTGTAGAACAAAGGTGTGGTCTTGCAGGATGGATGAATACATGAGAGACCATTCACCTCCCCAGGCTGTTCAAAAGGAATACACAAGCCTTTTGCCCCCATAGATGGTGCTCCTGGCTCAGTTTCTTCACGGGCAGAGTCCTTCTTGATGGCATCTTCACATTCTTCTTTACCACAGAATGGAGCTAAGAGGATGTTGCCCTTGTCTAGGTTGCTGGTGAAATCATTCCAGGTGTTTACTTTTATTTTGTGTGACTCGAGGTCTGTACGTGCTTTTGATAATAGGTTGGCATGAATGTTGTCCAGTAGAGCTTTAGTCTCCACCCCAACAGCAGATCGGTTTAAGGCTTGTTTTTCTGCAGTGTCTCGACGCACAGCAAATACCTGATTTGAAGCAACTTCACGGGGTCCGAGCTCTAATCTTAAGGGGACACCTTTCAACTCCCAGTGATTGAACTTCCAAGCAGGTGTAACATTGTCACGTAGATCACAACGAGCTCGCACTCCAGCAGCAGTTAAGTCGGTAGCTAATTTATTACAAGCCACTATGAGGTTTAATTTGTCTTGCTCTGATGATTTGGCAGTAATTCCAACTGGCATAATAATTGCCTGCACAGAGGCAACCCGTGGAGGCAATACAAGTCCTTTGTCATCACCATGAACCATTATCATTACTCCAATGGTTCTTGTTGTTAGTCCCCAGCTGTTCTGGAAGCAGTATTGTTTTTGTTGAGTTTCTGGATCTTCAAAAACAATTTCAAACATTTTTGAAAAGTTCTGTCCCAAATGATGAGATGTTGCTCCCTGAATGCCACGACCACTTGCAGATACAAAAGCCTCTGTAGTAGTTGTAAAATCAGCACCTGCAAACTTCTCTTTCTCAGTTTTCTTGCCTTTAACAACTGGAACAGCCAAGAGTTCTTCATACACTTGGCCATAAAATTCAAGTATCTGATATACTTCTTCCTCAGCTTCTTCCTTAGTGGCAAAAGCAGTGTGTCCTTCTTGCCACAAAAATTCACGTGTTCTCAAGAATGGTGTAGGCTGTTTGAACTCCCAACGCACAACATTGTTCCACTGGTTAAGTTTCAATGGCAAGTCTCGGTGCGATTGTACCCACTTTGCAACAGCAGGGTACATCACAGTTTCTGATGTAGGACGAATAGCAACAGGCTCTGCCATCTCACTTGATCCTGATCTTGTTACCCAGGCAACTTCTGGAGAGAAGTCTGCAATGTGCGTCTTTTCTTTCTCCAGAGCTTCCCGAGCAACAAATATGGGGAAATATGAATTTTCAACACCTAAGGACTTAATTTTTTTATCCAAGAATTCCTTAATATAATCCCATATTGCATAAGACCAAGGTCTGAGGATATAGCAGCCTGATACATTGTAGTATTCAATCATCTCAGACTTGGTTATCACCTGTGAGTACCATTCAGCAAGATTCTCTTCCTTCTTCACCTCTAGACCCAACCTTGTCTGCTTCTTCAAGTTTCCATCTTGTTTTGCAGCTGCTTGTACCTCACTCTCTACAGATCTTTCCATTGGCTTTTTAGTCTCTTTCATAGATTTATCATTTGGCTTCTTACTCTCCATAGTTTTAGGTTTGGTTCCAACACTTCCTTCAGTGCTAGCAGGTGTAGTCACAATGCCACTTGAAACATCAGAAAGTATTGAAAGATCCATACCAGGCTTCCATTCAATATTTGTGCATTCATGGAACAGTTTTTTAAAGGACAAGAGCATATCAACTGCTTGTTTAATACTATCTTTGTCAGCTTTGTTTGCCTTTAATGATTTCACAATATCCCCTTGTTTCTGTATCTGCATATGCAGCTCAATGGCTTTAGCATGTGTGCCTGAACTATCATTACTAGCTATAACTCCATCACATTTTGAGTCACTGAACTGTGTAATGTCAATATCAGGTTTCCATTCAGTACTAGTATTTTCTTTAAACTCTTTCTTCAGTGATAAAAGTTTATCAACTTCCAGCTTCACAGCATCCTTATCTGCTTTATTGGCCTTCAAATTCCTTACTTTGTCACCTTGTTCCTTAATTTTATTATGAAGATCAAGAGGTAAATTTCCAGTCACAACAGAAGTAGCAGGACATGCTGGGGCAGCAGCATCAGATGTTGATACTTGTAAGTCAATGTCAGGTTTCCACTCAACATTTGTAACTTTCTTGAACTCTTTCTTCAGCTCCAAAAGAGCATCAACTGCTTGTTTGATGATGTCTTTGTCAGCCTTGCTGGCTTTCAAGTTCCGAACTATGTCACCTTGAGCTTTAATCTGAGAATGTATCTCAACAGCATTCTTTCCTGCAACAGTCACTGTTGGAGTAGTTGCCAGAACAGGTGCATTAGAAGGAATGGCTAAATCTGGCTTCCATTCAATTCCAGTTGCATCTTGAAAGTCCTTTTTCATTTGCTTTAAAATTTCCACTTCAGCCATTACAACATTCTTGTCTGCCTTGCTGTTCTTCAACTGTCTAATTTTATCACCCTGGTCTTTAATAGAAACTAATAAATTCTTCCCCACTGATGTACCAGATGCTCCAACACTAGATTTTATTTCCTCCTGAGGACTTTTTTCTGCCTTTTTGCCTTGAGCACTCTTGGCTTTCTCTTTCTCACTCATGCCTGCCAATTTCCTGATGGAAGATGCAGTTTGCATATCCTTGGAATGACCATCTGGGATGGAGAAGAGTACAACTGGACTTTCTCGACAGCTGCTCAGACTTACTGGCTTGTACACCTCATCCACCCTGAAAAAACCCTTCCTCTGCAGCTGTATAATATCTCCAGAAACCAGATTTTGCAACTCAGTATCACCTACCATTTTTACTTCAGCACGAGTATTGTGTCCAATAAAGTCTTTGAAATTTTCCTCTTTTCCAAGTACACTCTTACTAATAAGATGGTCAAAGTACACACACACAACTGGTGTGGTGGGAGCTTTCTCAGTGTCTGCAAGCCAAGTGAGCTTCAGTGTTTTTTTGTAATCTTTATCCTCAAGGTTGGGCTCAGCATCAACAGACACTATTTTTCCATTGCTCTTGTTTATTTTCTTTATCATGATATTTCCCCAATTGATGAAAGTAGCATTCTGTCCTTCCTTCAATTCAGCAGCATCTGCAGCCTCAATCAAGACCTTGGGCCCAATCCACACAGTTTTCATACCAATAGATAAATCTTTTGGGTGCTTCTGGGCACTGGTGGCTTCCTCATTAACACCAACAACATGAACAGGCACCAACTCACCTTGAAGTGCTGTGTAACGAGGGGCATAGCGATCAATCACCTTCTTATTGAAAGCCCAAATTTTGTCCCACTCCATGTTCACTACAGAACGAGATGAACCTTGTGCAACAATAAAATCTTTAAGTCCTTCCACAGTCATACCACGCCGCAATATACCCCGGACAGTAGGGAAACGTGGATCATCCCATCCATCAACAAGCCCTTCATCAACAAACCAAGTAAGTTTGCGCTTGGACAGAACAGTATTGTTCATGTTCAGTCGGGAATACTCATAGATGTGCACGCTCCTTAGCCCCAGCTTCTCTATGAACCAGTAATATTGATCATCACGATCATGATACTCTGTTGTTCTCAAAGCATGAGTAACCCCTTCTACACTGTCTACAATAGGACAGGCAAAGTCATACGTTGGATATACCTTGTACTTGTTGCCTGTCCTCACATGAGTCTCATTCTTACAGCGATAGATTGTAGGATCACGCATACATCCATTGTCACTCTTCATGTCAATCTTGGCCCTCACACAGCAAGTTACACCATAATCTGTTCCCTTCTTCATCTCTTCCCACATGGAGAGATTCTTCTCTACAGTGTTGTTATAATTTTTACTCTCCTTCCTCTCTTCACGCTCCTTCTTCATGGTCTCACCATCAGTATCATCACAATATGCCAAACCTTGCCTGATGAGTTGCTCACACATGTCCATCATAATTGAAAAATGATCTGAAGTATGAGTGAATGTCTCTGGCTTAATGTCCAGTAATTTCAAATCCTCCAGAATAACTTTCTCATAGTCCAATTTCTCCTTCTCAGGGTTGGTGTCATCAAATCTCATTATTAGTTTTCCCTGAAAAAGATATATATTTAGTCTATAAAAAATAGCATAAAATGCATAACTCACCATACAAAGTGCAACAATATTTACCAACCACTTCTCTACATTCTTAACAAGATGACACTGTCAAATATTCTTCTTCCCTTATTCTGTCTCCATTAGTATTCTAAACATTTTCTAAGAAATTCTACTGTTTGTTTTAATTTGATAAAAGAAAAACCCTGCTGTGTGAGAAAAGAAAGAAGACAAGTTATACAGTGAATGTGGTGAATAACACAGCAGCAGAAGCAGCGATACAACTAAGAAAACCCTTCATTGAATGGACCTCCTTTTAACAGACTTCAGAATTGCAAAACAAAATCCACTAGGTCAATAGATTTGGGAACAATGGATAAAGTCTTTTGGCAGTTGAACTACTCACTGTTGTTACAATCACGGCAAAACAACCCATTATCTATCCACCACAGCTGCCACTTGTTGTTAACCACTCCCCTGCTGGCTTACAGTATATGCTTATTATAATACTGTAAATGCTAATAATAATATATTTATGTAAAATATTAACAAATTTGAATCAATTGTAAAATTATACATACCTGCACCATGTTAACTTCATATTACCTGTATAGCATACCTTCTTTCAAACCTGATTAGTATTTTTTTATTAACAAGTTGGCTGTTTCCCACCAAGGCAGGGTGATCCAAAAAAGAAGAAACACTTCTATCATCATTCACTCCATCAGTGTTTTGCCAGAGGCATGCCAACACTACAGATTAGTATTAGTAACATTATAATTTATATTATTATCAGGTAATTATGTTCTTGTAACAATCACAATTATTAAAAAAACTTAATTATAATCTTCCATAAAATACTGTGTACAAGGTTCCCAAAATTACAAATGCCCTCACCTTTGTAAACTCCATCTTGTGAACTATACTCCATAATTTTTTACTACTACTACAACTACTTCAGACATGCATGTACAATACTGAACTTATTCTTCAATCTTGGTGGACAAAGCACTGTGCATTTTGAAAGTAATGTGACAAAGTAAATTTCCCTAACGTGATACCAAATTAATACAGTGGATCCCCGCATAATCGCTCACCTCCGAATGCGACCAATTATGTAAGTGTATTTATGTAAGTGTATTTATGTAAGTGCGTTTGCACGTGTATGTTTAGGGGTCTGAAATGGACTAATCTACTTCACAATATTCCTTATGGGAACAAATTCGGTCAGTACTGGCACCTGAACATACTTCTGGAGTGAAAAAATATCGTTAACTGGGGGTCCACTGTAATAATTGTCTGCAGATAAAAAATTAAGTGCTGGATTTCAAAAAGGCTACTGATGCCTGCCAGGTGAAGCGATTATAAATATAGGTGTTGTGAACAAGTTGTATGAGATGAAACTAAGCTTTAGGTAAGACATGACAAATAATTACAAAATGTCAATGTAGTATATGAAAAAATTACTGAATTAAAAACACACCAACAAGTAGGAGAGGAAACCAACAGCAAAATCAATGAAAGCAATTAATAACTTTCATTCAAAATACTGACGGTAATTTTTACCTTAAATGCCAACTGATAGTACTGATTGAGGAGAGCAGCTTTGGCATGACCTATGTGAAGGTACCCACTAGCTTCTGGGGGGAAACGAACAACCACCTCCCCCATCTTGGCTCCAGGGAGCTCAACAAACTTTCCACCATCTTCTTGCTTCTTTACACCCAATGCTGAGCTCTCTGCTGAAACTGTAGTGGTTTTGGAAGAATCAAAGGCTTTCTTGATTTCATCTGGAAGCTCTGCGATGACATTACCAACCTAGAGAAAAGGCAGACAATATACTGATTTGCAAATGTAAAAAAATAATATACCTTTCCTTGCCAGTAATTAACACCCCAAAAGTTTTCTTCAAGTCTACAGCAGAACATTCTTGTCAAAGAGGTTACTTTAAGCCTTGTACCAAGTGCTAGACTGCAATAATCAATAATAGTAATGAAGCATGAAGTGGAAGAAAATATATTACAAATTGTGCTTAAAAAGTCAATTTACATAACTACAAGACGCAACTGCAAGATTAATAAAATTAGAAATACTTATCTCCCACACACTTCATAGTCGAGAACTTTCTGAAAGAATAAAAAATCTAACTTTTTTTATTACACCAGACATCTCCTACCAAGCAAAATAAACACATTAACCATCATTATACAGTGGACCCCTGCATACCGGACGCCTTGCATAACGGACAATCCGCATACCGGACGCTTTGATTGCTAAAATTTTGCCTCGCATACCGCCCAAAAACCCGCTCAGCGCCCTTCGTCCGAGACGCGTCCAATGTGCGGCCTGAGCCAGCCTCATATGTTCCGCCGGTGGCATTGTTTACCAGCCAGCCTCCGCGGTAACATTCAAGCATACAATCGGAATATTTCGTATTATTACAGTGTTTTCGGTGCTGTTTCTGGAAAATAAGTGACCATGGGCCCCAAGAAAGCTTCTAGTTCCAACCCTACAGCAATAAGGGTTAGAATTCCAATAGAGATGAAGAAAGAGATCATTGATAAGTATGAAAGTGGAGTGCGTATCACCGACCTGGTCAGATTGTACAAGAAACCCAAATCAACCATCTCTACTATTGTGGGCAACAGAAAGGCAATCAAGGAAGCTGTTCTTGCCAAAGGTTTAACTGTGTTTTCGAAACAGAGATCGCAAGTGATGGAAGATGTTGAGAGACTCTTATTGGTGTGGATAAATGAAAAACAGCTAGCAGGAGATAGCGTTTCTCAAGCTATCATAAGCGAAAAGGCTAGAAAGTTGCATGAGGATTTAATTAAAAAAAGGCCTGCAACTAGTGATGATGTGAGTGAATTTAAGGCCAGCAAAGGTTGGTTTGAGAGATTTAAGAAGCGTAGTGGCATACATAGTGTGATACGGCATGGTGAGGCTGCCAGTTCGGACCACAAAGCGGCTGAAAAATATGTGCAGGAATTCAAGGAGTACATAGAAACTGAAGGACTGAAACCTGAACAAGTGTTTAATTGTGATGAAACAGGCCTGTTTTGGAAGAAAAATGCCAAGCAGGACCTACATTACTCAGGAAGAAAAGGCACTCCCAGGACATAAGCCTATGAAAGACAGGCTTACTTTGTTGATGTGTTCCAATGCTAGTGGTGATTGCAAAGTTAAGCCTTTATTAGTGTATCACTCTGAAACTCCCAGAGCGTTCAGGCAAAAGAATGTCCTCAAGGATAATTTGTGTGTGCTGTGGAGATCGAAACAGTAAGGCATGGGTCACTAGGGACTTTTTCTATAACTGGTTACACCATGCATTTGCCCCCAATGTCAAAGATTACCTAACTGAAAAGAAATTAGAACTTAAGTGCCTCCTGGTGTTAGACAATGCCCCTGGTCATCCTACAGACGTGGCAGAGCGACTTTATGGGGACATGAAATTCATTAACATCAAGTTTTTGCTCCTAATACCACTCCTCTCCTGCAGCCCATGGACCAGCAGTTATTGCAAACTTCAAAAAACTGTACACAAAAGCTCTGTTTGAAAGGTGCTTTGTAGTGACCTCAGAAACTCAACTGACTCTAAGAGAGTTTTGGAGAGATCACTTTAATATCCTCAATTGTATAAACCTTATAGGTAAGGCTTGGGAGGAGTGGCTAAGAAGACCTTGAACTCTGCTTGGAAGAAACTGTGGCCAGAATGTGTAGACAAAAGGGATTTTGAAGGGTTTGAGGCTAACCCTGAGAGGAGTATACCAGTTGAGGAATCAATTGTGGCATTGGGGAAGTCCTTGGGGTTGGAGGTTAGTGGGGAGGATGTGGAAGAGTTGGTGGAGGAGGACAATGAAGAACTAACCACTGATGAGCTGATAGATCAACTTCAAGAGCAAGAGGCCAGACCTGGGGAAACTGGTTCAAAGGAGGGGAGAGAGAAATTGAAGGAATTGCCTACTACAAAGATTAAGGAAATGTGTGCAAAATGGCTTGAAGTGCAAACCTTTTTTGATGAAAATCACCCTCACACAGCTATTGCAAGCCGTGCTGGTGACTGTTACAATGACAATGTTGTGAACCACTTTAGACAAATCATAAAGGAACGAGAGGTACAGGCCACTATGGACAGATATGTTGTGCGAAAGAAGTCCAGTGACTCTGAAGCTGGTCCTAGTGGCATTAAAAGAAGAAAGGAAGTAACCCCAGAAAAGGACTCGACACCTCAAGTCTTAATGGAAGGGGATTCCCCTTCTAAACACTAACACTCTCTCTCCCCTCCTCCCATCCCATCAATCATCACCAGATCTTCAATAAAAGTAAGTGTCATGTAATTGTGCATGCCTTTTTCAGTTTGTGTGTATTAAAATTAACATTTCATGTGGTAAAAAATTTTTTTTTTCATACTTTTGGGTGTCTTGCACGGATTAATTTGATTTCCATTATTTCTTATGGGGAAAATTCATTCGCATACCGAACATTTCGCATAACAGCCAGCCCTCTTGCACGGATTAAGGTCGCTATGCGGGGGTCCACTGTATTATTTATTTGAATTGGGAGGGAGGGGGGGAAAGTGATAAATGCATAGGCTGTTATATAGCACCTGGGGAATGGAAGACATTCAGGTTCAGTCTAGGAAAGGGAAGGATAAACCCATTTCCATGGATCAACAGCCCCCTTCCTCACTGGCAACAAGCACTTCCTTGTAAAGTAAAAGGACACAAGTGCAACTAATGTGACATTTTATTGTGGCAACGTTTCGCTCTCCAGGAGCTTTGTCAAGCCGTTACAAACAATACATGGACACAGAGGGTATATATAGGCTCAGAGTGAGGTGCAATACTAGAGGTAGTAGTAGTAGTAGTGACATAAGTTGTAGTAGTAGTAGTAGTAATACAATATGGTAGAGCAATTAACTCATAAATGAGTAAAAGGATATAAAAGCTATTACATACTTGGGTAACATAAAAATAGGTAAGACAAATATAGACTGTTACACAAATAACCCGCACATAGAAGAGAGGAGCTATTTGTGCGGGTTATTTGTGTATCATTCCAGTCACGGTATTGTGCCTTTTTTTGTTAAATATAGATTGGATAGAGGCAGCCTGTTTCAGTGTTCACTCTCTGTAATGTGCTTTGTGTAGTATTAACAAGAGAGACTATGTGATGGCAGGGTTTACTGTGTTCAGGAGGATTCTTGCTAAGACTTCAGAGATGGTGAAGCTGCCTTTGTTTTGTTTAATTGTATTCGAAACAGCGATTAGTGCTGACTCAAGGCACTTGCGTCTATGGAAATTAGTTTCTTTGATCACTATTGGGCGTCCCTGAATTTCATGAGATGATTGGTGGAATTTCGGTGTTGTTTACAGGCGTTATTCAAGTTATCGATCCTACATGCGTAAATGTGTTCATTGAGGCGGGTGTCGAGGTTTCTTGCTGTTTCACCTACATAAATCTTGTCGCAGCTTCCACAGGGTATAGTGTAAACCCCTGCATTGACTGGTTCGTGGTGCTTTTGATTTTGTCCTGGTCAGATCCTTTATTGAAGTGCTGAAAGCGATGGCAACTCTGGTGTTAGCTTGTGAAAGTATACTTTAGAAACGTTCAGTGCAACCTGGCTGTTGGGAAGAACTATAACTTTGTTAGGAGTGGTGTTGGTGCGTGGTGAATTAATGATCTGAAGAGCTCTTTTCTTGCAGTCTTTGATGAAAAAAGAAGGAAAATGTAACTCAGTGAAGGTTTGGTGAATGTATGTACATTCCTTGTCAAGAAACACTTCCTTTAAAGGGCATTCATTCTGTAGTTGTCTTGTCAGAAATATATGGGCATCACTATTTCAATAGCCATCCAAATTACATCTCTGCTCATCCCTTGGCATGCAGGGACTATACTTTCCATCTCTAAAAGTTCAAGTTCTGCTAAATGCATTCCCTGAATCCCTTCATACCTGTTACCTTATTCACACTCCAACAGCTTATCTAATCCCAAGTCACTTATTTTCATTGCCTTCATCATGCCAGTTGAATGTTTAACTTCCAATCACTGAAAATCTCCTTCACATTCTCATTCCAGCCCTTCCTGGAACCTCCCTACACCTTCCTTCCACACTCAATTTATACACCCACTTGATTATCTTATCTTTCTCCATCCATTCTAAATGACCAAACCAACTAAAACTACTGCTCCCTGAACTATATCTTTCATATTATTATATATTCTAATTTCTTCATTCCTTATTCTCTGCTGATAGAAAAAAAAATTTAATGCTAATATCTAGCAGATACACCTACCATCCGACTTACGACCGAGCTCGGTTCCGAGAAACCGGTCGTAAGTCGAAATGGACACAAGTCGAATTTCACTACTGAATATCAACATAACATTTTTGTAATGACTTCATTTTATTGTTTTATTTTGGTATTTCATGTTTTACTTTACTTTTTATGTTGTTAGTACTGTATTTTATACTGTAAGGTTTAGGATAAACACTGTGTACAACACAAACACTTGTTTATTTCCCAGAAATTTGGCATAAAAAACACGATCGTAAGTCGAGTCGTCGTAAGTCGAGCAGGTCGTAAGTCGGATGGTAGGTGTATTATGTTCCTAATCAAAATGTATTATGCTCCTAATCTTGGTAAGGGGCATATATTACATACTGATAACTGGTACACAAGCCCCATACTCAGTGATTTCTTGCAAGTGAACATGACAGACGTGTGAGGCACAGTGTGTGGTAATCGAAAGCATATGCCAAGGTTCGATGCTGGCACTTGTAGAGGTGAGGTGCAGGCCTTTGCTGCCAATGACATCATGGCATTTCGGTGGCATGACAAACGTGATGTCACATTGTTGACATCAGTTCACCGAAACAAAATGGCACACACTGGCAGGCACAACCGAGAGACCAATGAACCCATTCTAAAACCTGCAGCTGTCATGGACTACAACCTCAATATGCACTTAGTGGACAAATGTGACATGCAGATTGGGCTTGGTGATTGTGTACGCAAGAGTTATAAGTGGTATATAAAACTTTTTTCCATCTTCTTGATATTTCCATGCTAAATGCTTATAACATATACAAGTTGAAGACCAACAACAAACCAAAATATGGTGAATTTTGTTTGTCAGTCATCAGACAAATAATATTCAAGTACCAAGGAGCAACGCCTGCAATAGAGCAGCGCCCACGAAATTACCAACACATGCCATCTCGTTTGAGGCCTGGTGGTCACTACCCCATACAACTGCCTCCTACTGCTTTCAAGAAAAGTGCTCAGAAGAGGTGTTTTGTATGTGGACATACCACAAAACGCCCACGAACATGAAGAGACACTCGTTTTATGAGTGAGGAGTGTCAAGTGCCCCTCTGCATATACCCATGTTTCAAAGAGTTCCACAAGTGTTCAGTGACTGTACATATGTATATATATTATAGAACTATAGTAATAAACAATGTTTTGTATTGTTTGTGTAAACAAGTTTTTTAAACAATCTAATAGTGATAATGTTTGTTCAGTTATTGTGTTGTAAACAATGAGTGTATATTTGAACAATGCACTTTACTTTGGCCTCACAGGCCACATAAATTACTTAGAAAAGAAAGATATTGGAAAATACAAGAAACCTTCGAATTGGAGTAAATAAAAGAATACCGGGTGGGCGGCATTCGCCGCTCATTTTCTGCCAACTTTGTGCCTCCATACCTCGGTAAGTACTGATGGCAAAAAAAAATTTTAAGCTTAAATCACTCGGTAAAATAATCCTAACATTTTGGTAAGAAAATTTTTTTTTTTTTTTTCAAATATTTTGCAACATAGAATGACAGTTTCAGAAAGGGGCTTGCGAAAGTCAAAGGGTTAAATAAATTATCCCACAATAAAAGGCACCTAGAGATGTGAAGAAGGGCATGTGTAGCCTATAATTTTAGAGACTGTGATGGCTCTGATAGGTATACCTGGAGAGGGTTTCAGGGATCAATGCCCTGGCAGCCAGGTCTGTGACTAGGCCTCATAAATGTTGCATATGTGAGGCCTAGTCAAAGACTGAGCCATAGGGGCATTGATCCCTGAAACCCTCCCCAGGTATACCTATCAGAACCATCACAATCTCTAAAATTATAGGCTACACATTATGCCTTTCTTCAAATCTCTAATTCAAATCTCTATACTTCACATATTTAAAGCACTGGAACTATACTGCTGATGATGCTGAACTAAAACAATTACTGAAAAACTAACAGAATAAAATACACGGCCATCACACTGGAAACAAATATCTAGCTTTCATCTGAGCCTCCACAGACACTCAATTAAAATACAAGACCAAAACATGAATAAAGTACCAGATCATTTAAAAGTGTCTTAACTTCCTTTACAAATTAAAAAAAATGAGAATGTTCTTCGTGTTTAATTATTCCAACGATATTTACCCTATATAATACCCTGAAACCAATCTTTTCTTTTAACTTAACTCTTAAACTGCATACATCAGGAGACCTGGCTGGGTCCAACATACAAAATACATCAATTTTTAATGCCCTCAAATTTGCCACACACCGCCATTTTAGGTCTCCTGCCATACCACCATCTTATGTCTGGGAAAAAATCTAGGACCAGGCAAGTCTATGCAATGCATTACTGGAGACAATGCTTCAGCATAACAGGTAAACAATACAACCAGGACCTATTTTCCCACCACCAGCTTCCCTCCCACCAAGCAAGATGCAGAACTGGCAGAAAGATGCCACATTTGTTCCAAATTTATTAAAATATCTTGAAACTAGACCTGCATCCCCCAAAAACTACTTTAGCGTGTATCAGGGAAGGATAGACCCTGCCCCCTGGCAGTAAGGGCCCCTCATGCAGGAGACTTTCTGTTAGCTGTTTCCAACTCTAGCCTTGGGACATGCCTCGAACCACAGACCATCCCCATTGGTATTGCCCTTTGACTTGCCGCCCCTATTCTCACTGAACATGGGTGTATTTGCAGAAGTGAAGCAACAGACCAATTTGGGTACCTCGGTCTTGTGTGACGTAAATCCAAGGGAAAGATTTCAAGGCATGAAGAGGTTACTAACATCATAAAGAGGAGCCTCACAACAGCCAGATGCCCAGCAATAAGGGAGCCACCCCAACTATGCAGATCTGATGGCAGCCAAAAGCATCCAGATGGTATCAACCTTGAAGCCTGGACAGACAGCAAGCAGGTGATGTGTGACAACACATGTGCATCTACATTGGCTGATACCTATCTCCAATACACCAAGGAGGAAGGAAGGACAGATACCAGCTTCAGGGAGTCCCAAAAGTCTAGAAAATACAGTGAACTTGCCCATCATTATATGTTTGTTCCCACAGGCTCAGAGACCCTTGGTCCATGGGGAAAGAGTGCATCTAAGTTCCTTAAGGAGCTAGGTAAAAGACTCATCAGGATAACTAGGGATCCCAGGGCAGCTAGTTTTCTATTCCAGCAACTCAGGGCTGATGCTCAGAGGAGTAATGCCTGCTGCATCTTGGGCATGTGCCCCAGCTCTGAGGAGCTGGGTGAGATTTTTGCATTATAATCAGTGGCAAACATAAAGCAATATGTACTAGAAATGTATCATGTACTGTATGTATCATCTTTATACCAGCAATATATCTCTTAAATCTTTTGTACCATATTATGTAATAAAATATACCTATTGGTAAAAGAGAATGAAAAGATGGGGTGGTAGGAGTAGTGGAATATTTAAATGGCTTCAGGAAGAAATCCAAATATTCTTCCTTGAAGCCTTTTATCCACTTTTCCGAGGCTATGGGTTCCACAATTCATACCAGAGGTGGACCTCATTCTATATCTTGATATTAACAATGGAATTAAGTAAAAATTCACACTACATTATGCAGATTTATTTACCAGAATAACCCACTAAAATCAAACTGTGTGACTTATTTTCATGTTTTGAGGAATATCAAACCTTAACCCTTTTGCCATCACAATCCCTAAAATTAACCCTTTGACCGTCGCAACCCCCAATCCTGAGGTGTCTCCTGGTGTCGCAAAATTTAAAAAAAAATATATATATATTTTTTCTTATGAAATGATAGAGAATCTTTTCCCGATTGTAATGACACCAAAAAAACAAAATTTGATGGAAAACTGACGGAATTATGCTCTCGCGAAGTTAGCGACCTCGGCGCTGTTTACAAATCGGCGATTTCACCCACTTTGAGCCCTATTTTCAGCTAATTCCATTATTCCAGTCGCCCAAACTCATAGCTATTTCTTTAGAACTCCATTTTTTCTATCGATTGAGTACACGAAACTGCCCATTTACCGATTTCAACTACCTAATAATGTGGTCAGAAATTTGCAATTTGGCCAATTTCACGAAAATTAAAAAATATGAAAATTTCAAAATAAGGTCCAGAATGAACAATGCAGACATTCCTGGCTCTAAAATAACATTTTCTTTGCTCATCAGTCATGTCTCCAGGCCCCTCTAATATTACTCTTGCTTTCTATTTTGAATTTTTATTCAAACAAAAAATAGAAGACTTACTATTATGCAGACTAGTGCAATACTGTAATAATTGTATAAATAACATCAACCCATTCATGACTGCATATTAGAATGGCTAGTTGGACATTTATTGGACAATGGCATCATTTGTTTACTTTTGAACATTGGCAAAAATCAAACATTTCCCCAACTTTGAGCTCCATTTCTAGGTTCTTTTTATAGTATAATCAATCAAAATCACCTCTATTTCTATAATATGTTTTCCATTCTATCAAATGAAACCAAGAAAACGAGAATACAACCATAAATACTATACGAAAATAGACCACAAAGTCGGCATTTTAATTAAAAAAAACGGTCAGGAGTTTTTTTTTTCTCATTATGCACTGCGTGCTCCAGGATTTTTTTTATATGGTGCACACTGACCACACAGACCCATTCTCTCACATGTGGGCCTACCAGCTTTCTCCTGCTTGATTTCAAGCCGCTAGAATTTATGAGTATATATACGTCAAACACGGTACCTCGTAAGACGTATATATACGGCCGCGACAGTCAAAAGGTTAAGTGTTGAGAATGTTGCAATTAAAAAAAAAAATTAACTCCTGTAATGACATAGAATCCTTTCCTGGAGGTAATGACACCTAAAAATGAAAAATGTGAGAGAAAACTCATGGAAATAAGTTGGTGGGAAGTTGGCCATCTGGATGCAGTATACACAAGTGATTTTACACACTCCAAGGCCTATTTTAAGCCAATTTCATTGCTCAATGCAACCCAATTCCTAGCTATTTCGTTAGTGTGCCTTCCATTCTACTGATTGTATGGAAGAAATTGCCTATTCAACTATCAGCACCACCCTATAAAGTGCACAGAATTGCTAACTGCCTAATTCTACACAAAATTCAACAAATTCCATTTTAAAAACAGAGTCCAAAAAAACACTAGGCATTCCAGCCACTAAAGCAGTTTCCTTTGTTCATTAATCACATCCCCTAGAACTCCCCTATTTAGAGGGAATCCATCACACACAAAATGTGAAGTTTTACCCTATGTCTCAGCTTAATAAAATATAACTAAGAATGACTGGTCATGGTTTAAAACAGTCCAATAATTGAAGCAGACCTGGTAAAAAACAAAACAGAGCGTGGAGGGGAACCTACCCCACTCAACCCTTAAACTGTCCAAACGTAGATCTACGTTTTTTTAAACATTTGAAAGTAAAAAACATAGATCTTCTTATTGTTTTCTTTTTACATTTGAAAACGTGTAAAAGAAAACTTCAATCTACGTTTTTTTTTGTTATATTTGAAAATATGTAAAAAAAACGTAGATCTACTTTTGGAGCACTACGCATGTGAACAGATCTGTTTAAACAGTTTAAGGGTTAAGGCATATTTCACCTACTTCCAGTCTGGAACTGATCAAAATCATCTCTATTTCACTAGTACATCCTTCATTCTATCAAATGATACCAAGAAACTGCTAGTAAAACCATAAAAACCACCCTATAAAATGACTCAAATTTGCTACAGTGGAACCTCAGTTTTCGTATGCCCCAGTTTTCATGGGATTTGGTTTTCGATGACTTTTTTCGTCAAAATTTTGTCCCAGTTTTCATACATCTGTTCGGTTTTCATAGAGTTGAAAATTGTAACGAAGCAGGCCCCTTTTGGAAGAAAATGCCAAAGAAGACCTACATCATGCAGGAGGAAAAGGCACTGCCAGGATACAAGCCTCTGAAGGGTAGGCTAAGTCTTTCATTCTGTGGTAATGCTAGTGGGGATTTCAAAGTGAAGCCTTTACTGCTGTATCACTCTGACCATGTGTTCAAGAAAAACAATGCCATCAAGAATAAATTGTGTGTGATGTGGGAGGCTAACAATAAGGCATGGGTCACGAGGCAAATTTTCCTTGATTGGCTCAATGAAGTGTTTGGCCCAAGTGTGAAAAAATACCTCCTGGAAAATCAATTGTCACTCAAGTGTCTCCTGGTAATGGACAATGCTCCTGCTCATCCTCCAGACTTGGAAGACCAATTGCTGGAGGAGTTTAGTTTCATCACAGTGAAGTTCTTGTCCCTTAATACCACTCCTCTCATCTAGCCCATGGACCAGCAGGTAATTTCAAACTTCAAAAAACTCTACACCAAAGCACTGTTTCAATGGTGCTTTGAAATGACCTCAGACACTGAATTGACCCTAAGAGAGTTCTGGAGGAATCACTTCAATATCCTCAATTGCATAAGCCTTATAGATAAGGCTTGGCAGGAAGTGACTTCCAGGACGATGAACTCTGCTTGGAGAAAATTGTGGCCAGAATGTGTCCTCGAGAAAGATTTTGAAGGGTTTGAGACTGACCCTGATGACCCTACGCCTATTGTGGAATCTGTTGTGTCTTTGGGGAAGTCCATGGGGTTGGATGTGAGTGGCCAGGATGTGGAAGAGTTGGTGGACGACCACAGGGAAGAACTAACCAACGAAGAGCTGCAAGACCTTCGACTGGAACAGCAACAGATCGCAGCTGAGGAAACTGCTTCAGACGAGGAGGAAGAGAGAGAGGGAGAATGTGCTTTCTTTGGTGATTAAGGACATGTGTGCAAAGTGGAGCAAGTTGCAAAGTTTTGTGGAGAAATATCACCCTAACAAAGCTGTTGCAAGCCATGTCTGCAACATGTTCAATGACAATGCCTTGTCCCAATTTAGGCAAATCTTAAAGATATGCCAGAAACAGACCTTTCTGGACAGATTTTTTATATGACAGGGGTACAGTGACTCTCAAGCTGGTCCTAGTGCCAGTAAAAGACAAAGAAGGGAAGCAACCTCAGATAGGGCCTTGATACCTGAAGTCCTTATGGAAGGGGATTCCCCTTCCAAAAAATAACCTCTTCTCCCACTCCCCTCGCTGTTTTCCATATGCCAACAAGAGTCTTTAACACAGGTTAGTGATGTTAAATGTTCATTTATCCATTTCTTTAGTCATTTATATTTATTTCTCATTGTTTTCTGTATGTAAAACTATAGTTATTCTCTATAAAATGTATTTTTTGTTAATATTTTTGGGTGGCTGGAACGATTAATTGGATTTACATTATTTCTTACAGGAAATATTGCTTCAGTTTTCATATGATTCAGTTTTTATCAGACTTTTTAGAACAGATTAATCACAAAAATTGAGGTTCCACTTTATTTTAAATTAAACTAGAAGTTCCCATTATATACTGAGTGGAGTAGGTTTTCTGTTGCACTGTGCACACTCACTCCACAGACCCATTCTCTTATATCTAGGTCAAAATTTACTGTTTGCAACACATTCAATGACACTGCCTCATTACCACACACTATCAACATACAGGTTCCTCAGGGTAGCACTCTTGACCCACTATTAAGTTTTATCTACATAAACAACCCACCAAATGCCTCTCAAAAATTTAAACCCATTCTGTTTGCAGATGACATTGGTCATACCTAATTCAGATCCCACTGTTCTTAATAACATAAGTTAATGAGGAGCTAATAACAATTTCTACCTGGATGATAGCCAGCAAACTTTTAACATAAAAATAATTTATGCACAGAAAAAAAAATTATTGGGAATACACCTGACTGCAAATTGCGATTCAACACTCACAACCAACAAAATTTTTTTTTCAACAAACCAGCCACATCCCACCAAGGCAGGTGACCTAAGCAGAAAAACAAAATTTTCTCTTTTTAAAATTAGTTCTGTATACAGGAGAAGGGGTTACTTGCCCCTTGCTCCGGCATTTTAGTCGCCTCTTACGACACGCATGGCTTACGGAGGAAGAATTCTGTTCTACATCCCCATGGAGATAAGAGAAAACAAACAAAAACTAGCAAGAAAATAGAAGAAAACCCAGAGGGGTGTGTGTACATAAATGCTTGTACATGCATAAGTAGAAGTAGCAAGATGTACCTGAAATCTTGCGTGCTTATGAGACAGGAAAAAAAAAAAAAAAAACAGCAATCCTAGAATCATGTAAAACAATTACAGGCTTGCATTTTACACTCACTTGGCAGAACAGTAGTTCCTCCCTGGGCGGTTGCTGTCTATCAACCTACTACCTAAAACATCCAACACATCTACAAAAATTTCCAAAATGGTGGGCATTCTAGCAAAAATACACTGTTCCACAAGCAACATTACTCACTCTGTACTAGTCTCAAATCTATACTTACCTCAAACCATACCACGGGCGGAATCTGAACCCGCGGTCAGAGAGTCTCAAAACTCCAGACCGTCACGTTAGCCACTGGACCAGCTAGCCACAGTAAGATTCGCCCAACTAGGTATATTTCTACACCATAGTAAGGTTAGCATAGGCACCACTGTGACCACAAATGCAAGTTTTTACAAACGAATCTCCAGCTAGCATGGCCGTGACAAACTCTAGCTCAAGTCCCCTCAAAGCCGTCAACATGACTCACGAAATCGTAATGACACGATTGCAAACAAACCATACCACGGGCGGGGATAGAACCCGCGATATTGTAGCTAGCTGGTCCAGTGGCTAACGCGACGGTCTGGAGTTTTGAGACTCTCTGATTGCTGGTTCTATCCCCGCCTGTGGTATGGTTTGTTTGCAATCATGTCATTACGATTTCGTGAGTCATGTTGACGGCTTTGAGGGGACTTGAGCTAGAGTTTGTCACGGCCACGCTAGCTGGAGATTCGTTTGTAAAAACTTGCATTTGTGGTCACAGTGGTGCCTATGCTAACCTTCCTATGGTGTAGAAATACAGTGGACCCCCGCATAACGATTACCTCTGAATGCGACCAATTATGTAAGTGTATTTATGTAAGTGCGTTTGTACGTGTATGTTTGGGGGTCTGAAATGGACTAATCTACTTCACAATATTTCTTATGGGAACAAATTCGGTCAGTACTGGCACCTGAACATACTTCTGGAGTGAAAAAATATCGTTAACCGGGGGTCCACTGTATACCTAGTTGTATGAATCTTTTTGTGGATAGCTGGTCCAGTGGCTAATGCGACGGTCAGGAGTTTTTTGACTCTCTGATCGCGGGTTCTATCCCCACCCGTGGTATGGTTTGTTTGCAATCGTGTCATTACGATTTCTTGAGTCATGTATCTCTTGCTATCTGTTTTTCATTTATCTACACCAATAAACAGTCTCTCAACATCTTCGAGTACTTGCGATCTCTGTTTCGAAAATAAACTTGCACCTTTTGTAAGAACAGCTTCCTTGATTGCCGTTTTGTTGGCCACAATAGTAGCGATGGTTGATTGGGGTTTGGTATACAACCTGGCCAGCACCGAGACACTCACTCCACTTTCGTACTTAGCAATTATCTTTCTTCATTTCCATAGTAATTTTCACCTTTTTTTACCGCATGGTTGACACTAGAAGCTTTCTTGGGGCCCAAGGTGGCTTATTTTAAAGGTACAATCACTAAAAACACTGTGATAATATGAAATGTTCTGATTGTATGCATGGATGCGACTGCACTGGTTGGCTTATAAACACTGGCACCCACGGGACAACTGAGGCGCGCTCAAGCCACACGTGGACACGTCTCTAACGAATCGCATAGGGTGAGTTTTTTAGCGTAAGCCGAGGCAAAATTTTTGTGTTAAAATGTATCGTATGCTAGATTTAACATTAGGTGATGCAATCGTTAGCTGAGGGTCCACTGTACTTGCAACATCTGCCTCATTGCTCCCCTATCCGTTATCATATGCTTTTTCTAAATCCATAAATGCAATGAAAACTTCCCTACCTTTATCTAAATACTGTTCACATATATGCTTCAATGTAAACACTTGACCTACACATCCCTTACCCACTCTAAAACCTCCTTGCTCATCCACAACCCTACATTCTGTCTTACTTCTAATTCGTTCAATAATAATCCTACCATACACTTTTCCTGGTATACTCAGTAAACTTATTCCTCTATAATTTTTACAATCTCTTTTGTCCCCCTTCCCTTTATATAAAGGAACTATACATGCTCTCTGCCAATCTCTAGGTAACTTCCCCTCTTTCAAACATTTATTAAACAAAAATACCAACCACTCCAACACTATATCCCCCTGCTTTTAACATGTCTGTCATGATCCCGTCAGTTCCAGCTGCTTTACCCCCTTTCATTTTACGTAATGCCTCACGCACCTCCCCAACACTCACATCCTGCTCTTCTTCACTCCTAAAAGATGGTATACATCCCTGGCCATTGCATGAAATTACCACCTCCCTTTCTTCGTCGACATTTAAAAGTTCCTCAAAATTTCCCGCCATCTACCCAATACAGTGGACCCCCGCATACCGTTGGCATCACATAACGATTAATCCGCATACCGCTTCCTTTAATCGCAAAAATTTTGCCTCGCATACCGCTTAAAAACCCGCTCACCGATTTTCGTCCGAGACACGTCCAATGTGCGCCCTCAGCCAGCCTCACATGTGCCGCCGGTGGCATTGTTTACCAGCCAGCCTCCGCGGTAACATCCAAGCATACAATCGGAATATTTCGTATTATTACAGTGTTTTCGGTGCTTTTTCTGGAAAATAAGTGACCATGGGCCCCAAGAAAGCTTCTAGTGCCAACCCTACAGCAATAAGGGTGAGAATTCCAATAGAGATGAAGAAAGAGATCATTGATAAGTATGAAAGTGGAGTGCGTATCGCCGACCTGGTCAGGTTGTACAAGAAACCCCAATCAACCATCGCTACTATTGTGGGCACCAGAAAGGCAATCAAGGAAGCTGTTCTTGCCAAAGGTTTAACTGTGTTTTCGAAACAAAGATCGCAAGTGATGGAAGATGTTGAGAGACTCTTATTGGTGTGGATAAATGAAAAACAGTTAGCAGGAGATAGCGTCTCTCAAGCGATCATAAGCGAAAAGGCTAGGAAGTTGCATGAGGATTTAATTAAAAAATGCCTGCAACTAGTGCTGATGTGAGTGAATTTAAGGCCAGCAAAGGTTGGTTTGAGAGATTTAAGAAGCGTAGTGGCATACATAGTGTGATAAGGCATGGTGAGGCTGCCAGTTCGGACCACAAAGCGGCTGAAAAATATGTGCATGAATTCAAGGAGTACATAGAGACTGAAGGACTGAAACCTGAACAAGTGTTTAATTGTGATGAAACAGGCCTGTTTTGGAAGAAAACGCCAAGCAGGACCTACATTACTCAGGAGGAAAAGGCACTCCCAGGACATAAGCCTATGAAAGACAGGCTTACTTTGTTGATGTGTTCCAATGCTACTGGTGATTGCAAAGTTAAGCCTTTATTAGTGTATCACTCTGAAACTCCCAGAGCATTCAGGCAAAAGAATGTCCTCAAGGAGAATTTGTGTGCTGTGGAGGGCAAACAGTAAGGCATGGGTCACTAGGACTTTTTCTATGACTGGGTTACACCATGCATTTGCCCCCAATGTGAAAGATTACCTAACTGAAAAGAAATTAGAACTTAAGTGCCTCCTGGTGTTAGACAATGCCCCTGGTCATCCTACAGACGTGGCAGAGCGACTTTATGGGGACATGAAATTCATTAACATCAAGTTTTTGCCTCCTAATACCACTCCTCTCCTGCAGCCCATGGACCAGCAGGTTATTGCAAACTTCAAAAAACTGTACACAAAAGCTCTGTTTGAAAGGTGCTTTGTAGTGACCTCAGAAACTCAACTGACTCTAAGAGAGTTTTGGAGAGAGCACTTTAATATCCTCAATTGTGTAAACCTTATAGGTAAGGCTTGGGAGGGAGTGACTAAGAAGACCTTGAACTCTGCTTGGAAGAAACTGTGGCCAGAATGTGTAGACAAAAGGGATTTTGAAGGGTTTGAGGCTAACCCTGAGAGGATTATGCCAGTTGAGGAATCCATTGTGGCATTGGGAAAGTCCTTGGGGTTGGAGGTTAGTGGGGAGGATGTGGAAGAGTTGGTGGAGGAGGACAATGAAGAACTAACCACTGATGAGCTGATAGATCAACTTCAACAGCAAGAGGCCAGACCTGAGGAAACTGGTTCAGAGGAGGGGAGAGAGAAATTGAAGAAGTTGCCTACTACAAAGATTAAGGAAATGTGTGCAAAGTGGCTTGAAGTGCAAACCTTTTTTGATGAAAATCACCCTCACACAGCTATTGCAAGCCGTGTTGGCAACCTGTACACTGACAATGTTGTGAAACACTTTAGGGAAGTCATAAAGGAACGAGAGGTATAGGCCACTATGGACAGATATGTTGTGCGAAAGAAGTCCAGTGACTCTGAAGCTGGTCCTAGTGGCATTAAAAGAAGAAGGGAAGTAACCCCAGAAAAGGACTCGACACCTCAAGTCTTAATGGAAGGGGATTCCCCTTCTAAACACTAACACACTCTCTCCCCTCCTCCCATCCCATCAATCATCACCAGATCTTCAATAAAAGTAAGTGTCATGTAAGTGTGCATGCCTTTTTCAGTTTGTGTGTATTAAAATTAACATTTCATGTGGTAAAAAAATTTTTTTTCATACTTTTGGGTGTCTTGCACGGATTAATTTGATTTCCATTATTTCTTATGGGGAAAATTCATTCGCATACCGATTATTTCGCATACCAATGACCCCTCTTGCACGGATTAAAATCGGTATGCGGGGGTCCACTGTACCTCCATCTCCCCATCTACTAACTCCCCTACTCTGTTTTTAGCTGACAAATCCATTTGTTCTCTAGGCTTTCTTAACTTATTTATCTCACTCCAAAATTTTTTCTTATTTTCATCAAAATTTCTTGACATGCCTCTCCCACTCTATCATCTGCTTTCCTTTTGCACTCTCTCACCACTCTCTTCACCTTTCTTTTACTCTCCATATGCTCTACTCTTCTTATAACACTTCTGCTTTGTAAAAACCTCTCATAAGCTACCTTTTCCTCTTTTAACACACCCTTTACTTCATCATTCCACCAATCACTCCTCTTTCCTCCTGCACCCACCCTCCTATAACCACAAACTTCTGCCCCAAATTCTAATACTGCACTTTTAAAACTATTCCAACCCTTTTCAGCCCCCCCCCCCACTACTCATACTTGCACTATCCCACCTTTCTGCCAATAGTTGCTTATATATCTCGCCTGAACTTCCTCCTCCCTTAGTCTATACACTTTCACCTCTTTCTTACTTGTTGCCATTTTCCTTTTGTCCCATCTACCTATTTCCCTAACTGTAGCTACAACTACATAATGATCCAATATATCAGTTGCCCCTCTATAAACATGTACATCCTGAAACCTACCCATCAACCTTTTATCCACCAATACGTGCTATATCATACCTTGTATATTTATTTATCCTCTTTTTTATAAAATATATATTACTTATTACCAAACCTCTTTCTACACATAGCTCAATTAAAGGCTCCCCATTTTCATTAACCCCTGGCACCCCAAATTTACCTACTACTCCCTCCACAACATTTTTACCCACTTTAGCATTGAAATCCCCAACCACAAGTACTCTTACACTTGGTTCAAAACTCCCCATGCACTCATTCAACATTTCCCAAAATCTCTCTCTCTCTCCTCTACACTTCCCTCTTCTCCAGATGCATATACACTTACTATAACCCACTTTTCACATCCAACCTTTATTTTACTCCACATAATTCTTGAATTAATACATTTATACTCCCTCTTTTCCTGCCATAGCTTATCCTTCAACATTATTGCTACTCCTTCTTTAGCTCTAACTCTATTTGAAACCCCTGACTTAATCCCATTTACTTCTCCTCACAAACTCTCCCACCCCCTTCAGTTTTGTTTCACTTAAAGCCAGGACATCCAGCTTCTTCTCATTCATAACATCCACAATCATCTCTGTCTTATCATATGCACAACATCCACGCACATTCAAACATCCCACTTTGACAATTTTCTTTTTTCTTTTCAGTTACAAAATATAAATTATTCATTTAGAGTCGGATTTTAGACTAACAGAAAGCTTTCATTTAGGAGTGTTTGTTGCCATTTCATGAGAAGTGTTCACATACATGCTGATTACATTCTCAAACATTAACACTTAGTCTTTCATACACATACCCTCATATTCATTCAAATGAACTTTCATTATCAGCAATCATTCCTGAAACATGAAAAACACACCATACCACGGGCGGGATTGAACCCGCGGTCAGAGAGTCTCAAAACTCCAGACCGTCGCGTTAGCATGAAACATGACCCTGTCATCACAACTTGCTGTTCTCAGTATTGCAAGTTGCAAACTATTACATTCAGCATCATTAGTAAATCTATTAAGCTAAGACTTAACCTGGGCATAAACAAAAAATTAAAATTTAAAAAAATTTCACACCAGCCCTCTCTCATTGTGTTAGGGTGACCCAAAACAAAAGAACACTCTCACCATCACTCCGTTTATGACCACTTTACCAGAGGCATGCAGACATTAGATGGTTCTTCAAACTATAATGTCAGTATATCTCTGGCAAGACAGTGATAGAGTGAGTAGTGAAAATATCACTTTTTTGGTGGGGTCACTCTACCTGAGTGGAAAGTGGCTGGTATATTTAAAAAAAAAAATACAAAACAGCATGTGGTTTCATTTTCACTAGGTTTCATTTCAATGTAAGCTTAATCAAATTGATAAATATTTCTATAGAGTCAAACCTGTACTACTTTGTGTGTTATTCTGCTCCATTTACTGGTTCTCAGCTTTCTATCCACATCTTCATATTTTGGCAAAACCAGTTATTAATTCAAGTTGGATACAATTTTGTTCACCTTTTCTAACAAGATAAATTCATGCTTCACATGGGTATAAGGCTCATTATTACAATACCTGAGATTCCATCAGGTTATACCAGCGCAGAACATGTACTGGGGCTTTGTCACTCTTCAACAGTGTGTGCCACGCTGCATTTTCTGAAAAAATATAAATAAATAAATAAATAAATGTTGCATACATTTCTTTATTCAGGCTAATTATATTCATGAAAGCCTCTGCAAAACCTGATTAAAAGTGACTGTTTCATCAAGAACCATGTTAAGTGTGAGGAGCAATTCACAATAAATTCACAAACTGATGCTTCTCTTTCACAGTTTAACCCTTTCAGGGTCAGCAGGCCCTCTCCTAAACTTGTTCTCAGGGTCGGAAATTTTTCGAAAAAAAAAAAAATTATTTTTTCTTATGAAATGATAGAGAATCTTTTCCCAATCATAATGACACCAAAAGTATGAAATTTGATGGAAAACATATGGAATTATGCTCTCACGAAGTTAGCGGTCTCAACAATGTTTACGCATCGGCGATTTCGCCCACTTCGAGCCCTATTATTGGCCAATTACAATGTACCAGTCGACAAAAATCATACCTGTTTCACTAGAACTCCATTTTGTCTATCGAATGAGTACAAGAAACCACCCATTTACCGAATACAACTAACCAGTAACGTGGTCAGAAATTGGCAATTTTGCCAATTTCACACAAATTTCAAAAGATGCCAATTTCCAAACAGGGTCCAGAATAAACAAGACAGACATTCCTGGCACTAAAATAACATTTCCTGTGCTCATTAATCACGTCCCCAGGCCTCTGTTACATTTCTTTTGCTTTCCTCTTTGAATTTTAGTTAAAAGCAGGGGAGGAGAGTGTTGGAGTGGTTGGTATTTTTGTTTAATAAATATATGAAAGAGGGGAAGGTACCAAGGAACTGGCAGAGAGCATGTATAGTCCCTTTATATAAAGGGAAGGGAGACAAAAGGGATTGTAAAAATTATAAAGGAATAAGTTTACTGAGTATACCAGGAAAAGTGTACGGTAGGGTTATTATTGGAAGAATTAGAGGTAAGACAGAATGTAGGATTGCAGATGAGCAAGGAGGTTTTAGAGTGGGTAGGGGATGTGTAGATCAAGTGTTTACATTGAAGCATATATGTGAGCCGTATTTAGATAAAGGTAGGGAAGTTTTTATTGCATTTATGGATTTAGAAAAGGCATATGATAGAGTGGATAGAGGAGCAATGTGGCAGATGTTGCAAGTACATGGAATAGGTGGTAAGTTACTAAATGCTGTTAAGAGTTTTTATGAGGATAGTGAGGCTCAGGTTAGGGTGTGTAGAAGAGAGGGAGAATACTTCTCGGTAAAAGTAGGTCTTAGACAGGGAAGTGTAATGTCACCATGGTTGTTTAATATATTTATAGATGGGGTTGTAAAAGAAGTAAATGCTAGGGTGTTCGGGAGAGGGGTGGGATTAAACTATGGGGAATCAAATTCAAAATGGGAATTGACACAGTTACTTTTTGCTGATGATACTGTGCTTATGGGAGATTCTAAAGAAAAACTAAAAAGGTTAGTGGATGAGTTTGGGAATGTGTGTAAAGGTAGAAAGTTGAAAGTGAACATAGAAAAGAGTAAGGTGATGAGGGTATCAAATGATTTAGATAAAGAAAAATTGGATATCAAATTGGGGAGGAGGAGTATGGAAGAAGTGAATGTTTTCAGATACTTGGGAGTTGACGTGTCGGCGGATGGATTTATGAAGGATGAGGTTAATCATAGAATTGATGAGGGAAAAAAGGTGAGTGGTGCGTTGAGGTATATGTGGAGTCAGAAAAAAAAACGTTATCTATGAAGGGCAAAGAAGGGAATGTATGAAAAGTAATAGTAGTACCAACACTCTTATATGGTGTGAAGCTTGGGTGGTAAATGCAGCAGCAAGGAGACGGTTGGAGGCAGTGGAGATGTCCCGTTTAAGGGCAATATGTGGTGTAAATATTATGCAGAAAATTCGGAGTGTGGAAATTAGGAAAGGTGTGGAGTTATAATAAAAGTATTAGTCAGAGAGCAGAAGAGGGGTTGTTGAGGTGGTTTGGTCATTTAGAGAGAATGGATCAAAGTAGAATGACATGGAAAGCATATAAATCTATAGGGGAAGGAAGGCAGGGTAGGGGTCGTCCTCGAAAGGGTTGGAGAGAGGGGGTCAAGGTGGTTTTGTGGGCAGGGGCTTGGACTTCCAGCAAGCGTGCGTGAGCGTGTTAGATAGGAGTGAATGGAGACAAATGGTACTTGGGACCTGAAGATCTGTTGGAGTGTGAGCAGGGTAATATTTAGTGAAGGGGTTCAGGGAAACCGGTTATTTTCATATAGTCGGACTTGAGTCCTGGAAATGGGAAGTACAATGCCTGCACTTTAAAGGAGGGGTTTGGGATATTGGCAGTTTGGAGGGATATGTTGTGTATCTTTATATGTGTGTGCTTCTAAACTGTTGTATTCTGAGCACCACTGCAAAAACAGTGATAATGTGTGAGTGTGGTGAAAGTGTTGAATGATGATGAAAGTATTTTCTTTTTGGGGATTTTCTTTCTTTTTTGGGTCACCCTGCCTCGGTGGGAGACGGCCGACTTGTTGAAAAAAAAAAAAAAAAAAAAATATATATATATATATATGTATATATATATATATATATATATATATATATATATATATATATATATATATATATATATATATATATATTATATTATATATATATATATATATATATATATATATATATATATATATATATATATATATATATATATATATATATATATATAGTAGGTTGGTAGACAGCAACCACCCAGGGAGGTACTACCGTCCTGCCAAGTGAGTGTAAAACGAAAGCCTGTAATTGTTTTACATGATGGTAGGATTGCTGGTGTCCTTTTTTCTGTCTCATGAACATGCAAGATTTCAGGTATGTCTTGCTACTTCTACTTACACTTAGGTCACACTACACATACATGTACAAGCACATATATACACACCCCTCTGGGTTTTCTTCTATTTTCTTTCTAGTTCTTATTCTTGTTTATTTCCTCTTATCTCCATGGGGAAGTGGAACAGAATTCTTCCTCCGTAAGCCATGCGTGTTGTAAGAGGCGACTAAAATGCCAGGAGCAAGGGGCTAGTAACCTCTTCTCCTGTATATATTACTAAATGTAAAAGGAGAAACTTTCGTTTTTCCTTTTGGGCCACCCCGCCTCGGTGGGATACGGCCGGTGTGTTGAAAGAAAGAAAGAAAGAAAGATATATATATATATATATATATATATATATATATATATATATATATATATATATATATATATATATATATAAAGGTGAATACAGGAAAGAGTAAGGTTATGAGGATAACAAAAAGATTAGGTGATGAAAGATTGAATATCAGATTGGAGGGAGAGAGTATGGAGGAGAACGTATTCAGATATTTGGAGATGGACGTGTCAGCGGATGGGTCTATGAAAGATGAGGTGAATCATAGAATTGATGAGGGAAAAAGAGTGAGTGGTGCACTTAGGAGTCTGTGGAGACAAAGAACTTTGTCCTTGGAGGCAAAGAGGGGAATGTATGAGAGTATAGTTTTACCAACGCTCTTATATGGGTGTGAAGCGTGGGTGATGAATGTTGCAGCGAGGAGAAGGCTGGAGGCAGTGGAGATGTCATGTCTGAGGGCAATGTGTGGTGTGAATATAATGCAGAGAATTCGTAGTTTGGAAGTTGGGAGGAGGTGCGGGATTACCAAAATGTTGTCCAGGGGCTAGGGGGGTTTTTGAGGTGGTTGGACATGAGAGAGAATGGAGCGAACGAATGACTTCAAGATGTATCGTCTGTAGGGAAGGAAGGCGGGGTGGGGGTCGGCCTAGGAAGGGTTGGGGGAGGGGGTAAAGGGGGTTTTTGTGTGCGGGGCTTGGACTTCCGCGGCATGCGTAGCGGTTTGATTAGGGTGAATGGAGAAAAAGGTTTTTTTATTTGCTGCTGTTGGAGTGTGAGCAAGAACATTTATAAAGGGGATCAGGAAACGGCGGGCCCGGAAATTGGTTCGGAAATGGGAATACAGTGCCTGCACTCTAAGGGGGGTTTTAATGTTGCAGTTTAAAAACTGTAGTGTAAAGCACCCTTCTGGCAAGACAGTGATGGAGTGAATGATGGTGAAAGTTTTTCTTTTTCGGGCCACCCTGCCTTGGTGGGAATCGGCCAGTGTGATAATAAAAAAAAAAAAAAATATACGTATATATATATATTACATTACTGCCCTTTAAAATATATAATAGCAATCGTTAGGTACCATAGGTACTGCAAGATAATAAACTTTATGGTAAGCGAGTCACTGGCATGGAGTTTTACCACTCACTTACCAGGGTTACTAACCCCACCTGTACAGTGGTTAATAAATTTTATCTCCTAGAAAAATCAACTTACTGTAGAGAGCAGCAAATATTTCTAAGTCACAAGTGCGTTCTTCCCCACTAACACATCGATGGGCAAGGCTTTGAAAACTGTCCAAGTGTATCACAAATGTCTCCACCACATGACAGTGGACCTGATGCTGTAGAGAGCCAATGATCTACCTGAAAATCAACACATTTCATAAAAAATGCCTTTAGTAAGTTTATTTAAAAGAACAGACACTGTTTAAAAGTGAAAAATGAGCGGGGAGTGAAAAGTAAAAAAAATAGTAGCATGGGTTGTGCAACTTTTAAAAATTTTGGGGTCAATTTTCCCCAGCTTTAGAGTGTTTTTTTGGATGTGTTGAATATGAACATTACACTTCAGTTGTTGGTACTATTAGACATGGGAATTTTCCCTTTTTTTTCCCCATTTTCCCTTTCAATTGATTTTTGTGTTAATTTTTGGGCATCATTTGTTTTGGCATTTTATTGAAAACACTTTTTTGGGAACTTTTTTTAGTTCTTGTCAGCAATGGTTATATTTTCATGGGGTCTCGACCTGATATATAAAGGGTTTTTCATTAAAATGGGTTTCAGGTTTCAAAGCCAGGGGGTGTTAAAGAACATTAGGGTCATGAAATCAATTTCTAGCGCACTCAGCTCAACAAGTGTGAAGTCTTGGGTTTAAAACTCCACAGAGTGGAAAAAATTAGGACATGGTTCCCAAAAAACCCTGCTGTCCCCGTTCACCCATCAGTAAAATGGGTACCTGGGGGTTAATAGGTGGTGAGAGTCACACCCTAATTTTTCCCCGAAATGATCGATTAAAAAGGGGCTTTCTATACGTAGTTGTCACTTTATTTTAAAATCAAAAAAAGCGCTAACCACAAGGTATACAGTGGGGCGGAAGGAAGCGGGGCATCGGTGGCAAAAGGGAGATGGTGAGTAATGGTTACGGATAACAGCGGGGTATGGATGGGAAAGGGTAAAGGGCAGCAAGAGACTGAACTAGAAAGGGCTGAGGGGAAGTGCGAAAAGTATCATCAGAGTTTGTGGAGTAAATCAGTCGTTGTCAAGAAGTCAATGAGAGAGTCAGGATTAAAGGAGGGTCCATCAGCAAGAAGGGAAGGTAAAGAGAGAGTAGTAGAACGAAGACGACGTTGGAGGTAAATTCTGCGTGCTCGTTGATAGAGAGAGCAGTCTAACAGAATGTGGCTAATCGATACTGGAACTTGACACTGCTCACAGAGAGGAACAGGGTGCCTCTCCATGAGATACCCATGAGTAAGACAAGTGTGGCCAATGCGAAGGCGGGAGAGAGTGGTCTCTCAACCTCGGCACTGATGACAAGAAGACGGCCAGTAACCTATGCTCGGTTTAATAGAATGAAGTTTGTTACCGAGCAGAGTTGACCAACGTTGTTGCCAACGGGTGTGAAGGTGGGTAGCTATTGCAGCAAAATAGTCCAGAAATGGAACACCTCTATAGGAAATTGGTAGGTCATGTACTGCTGACCGTGCAGCAGTGTCTGCCTGTTCATTGCCCTGTACGTCGACATGACCATGGACCCAACAAAAAATAATATCTTTATGCTTCATAGAGATACGGCGCAGCCAAAGTTGGATATGGAGAACTAGGGGGTGAGATGTATCAAATTTTCGTATAGCCTATAGAACACTAAGGGAGTCTGAGACTACCACAAATGATGACACAGGCATAGATGCGATACGAATAAGTGCTGCAAGAATGGCATACAATTCAGCAGTAAAAATGCTAGCCGAAGATAGTAAATGCCCCCGCACGACACTGTCCAGAAACACTGCTGCGAATCCGACGCCGTCTGAAGACTTAAAGCCATCTGTGTACACAGCGATGGCATGAGAACGAGAGTGGAAGTGATCAAGAAAAAGAGAGCGGGAAGACACCGTAGGCAGTTGGGCTTTTGAGCAAGGGAGTGAGAAAGAACAGACCCGAACAGCTGGAACTTCCCAGTGGGGTAGGGAAAAGTGAGATGCTACATGAACATATAAAGGTGGTAACTGAAGGGAAGACAAGAGCGAATGTAGGCGAAGAGAAAAGGGACAGAGCAAACAGGGGTGGCAAACAAATAAAGAATGTCTACTAATATCAGTGACCATTCTATAAATGGAAGGATTGTGGAGATCGTGAGAGCGTACATAGTAGCGAAAGCAATGGGCATCACGGCGATCAGACAAGGATGGAACATTCGCTTCTGTATAGAGGCTCTTAACAGGGGAAGAGCGAAAAGCACCAAGGCATAAACGTAATCCGTGGTGATGTATGGGGTTAAGGCTAGCTAGAGTAGCAGGAGAGGCAGCTGAATAAATCTGGTCACCATAATCGAGTTTCGATAAAACGAGGGCTGAATGTAGGCGAAGCAGAGTTCGACGATCAGCTCCCCAGGAAAGATGAGCAAGGGTTTTAAGAAGGTTTAGCCGGCTGTGACAAGTTGCCTTCAGAGAGGTAATGTGAGGTTTCCAGGATAACCTACGGTCAAAGAGAAGGCCTAGAAACCTGACTTATCACGTTCGGGGATACGGGAGCCATAGAGATACAAAGGATGATCGGAGATGACAGAGCGTCTAGTGAAGAAAATGGTGGTGAGTTTTGGTACTGGAAAATTTAAACCCATGGTGGTGGCCCAAGTGGAAACACGGTCGACCGCATGCTGGAGAGAAACTGCAATGAGATGACATTCAGCGCCTGCACAAGCAATAGCGAAGTCATCAGCATAGAGTGATGACCAAATATTGGGTGGAAGAACAGAGGCCAAATCATTTACAGCAAGGAGAAAAAGTGTTGTGCTTAGAACACATCCCTGAGGGACACCTTCAGCTTGGACGAAGTCCGGGGAAAGAACATTATTGACTCGAACACGGAAATGTCTGTCAGTTAAAAAGTTCTTAAGGAAGGATGGTAGATTGCCTTGGAGGCCTAAGGAGTGGGCCTGGGCCAAAATATTATACCTCCAAGTTGTGTCATATGCCTTCTCAAGGTCAAAAAATATGGCAATAACTGAGTGATTATTCGCAAAGGTATTACGAACATACGTATCCAAGCATAGTAAGGGGTCTATGGTAGAACGGCCCTTACGAAAGCCATATTGACTAGCGGAGAGACTGTTGTGTGTCTCTAAATACCACATTAAACGTCGATTTACGAGACGTTCCATCAATTTGCAAACTGCACTAGTTAGAGCGATGGGACGATAGTGGGAGGCATCATGTCCTGTAGTACCCGGTTTGCGGGAAAAAGGGGGAACAATGGCAGATTTCCACAGCTGGGGAAGAACTCCTTGTGCCCAAATAAGATTGAAGAGGTGTAAGAGGACTACAAGGGCTGACCGATGTAAATGTTGTAACATACGAATATGAATGTCGTCAGGCCCAGCTGCCGATGATCGGCAAGCTGAGAGCGTTGCCTCCAGTTCTTGAAGTGTAAAAGGCACATTATACTGTTCTTCTCTGAGAGAAGAAAAGTCCAAGGGTACTAACTCTCTGGCAGACTTTGAGGAAAGAAACGAGGGGCATAGATGGAGCCCCCGGGAAATACGGACCAGATGTGTGCCAAGTTCAATGGCAACGTCGAGAGGGTTTGCTACATCAACACCAGCACCCGTTGAACAGGAGCCGGGTCAGGAGAGTATTTACCACTCAATTTCCTCACTTTTTTCCAGACTGCACTCATAGAAGAAGCAGAGGCGATGGTGGAAACATAGTCTCGCCAGCAAGTGCGTTTAGCTTCACGGATGACACGGCGAGCGATCGCACGCTTCTGCTTAAAATCAAAAAGTCCTCAGCGGTTTTTTTGTACCGGTACCTCCCCCAGCAGGGGTTTTTCAAAGATGCATGAGCACAAGCGGGAACCCCCAAAGGGCACGCACTTCTGAAAATCCTGCCTGGGGTTTTGGGGGTATAGAATGAGAAGCTGTGGTAAAACTGACGTGAGAAGGGTGGGGAGTCATCAATGGGATGAAAAAGGGAAACCTCATAAAAGCAGTGATTGCGAGAAAAGACCCCAATTTGCCATCAAATTGCCAGCGGGGGTCGGAAAGGGGGGAAATGGGAAAGGGGAAAAGTAAAATTTTTTGGGAAAAGATCCTGTCATGAAAGCGGTAGAACAGCCCAGGTGAAGTCTGTGCAGTGGAGGAAGAGCAGACTGATAGATCAAAAGCAAGAGAGAGTTGATCGGGATCAAAATGGGGGGAGTCCCATATTAAAACAGGGGGGGTGAGAGGCGAAAAACCCTCAACTGGATGCCACTGAGTCAAAGAACCCCCCAGGGAAAGGGTGGGCGTTTAAAATCACCAAGTAACAGAATGGGGGTGGTAAGGATAAAACAAAAAAGGTTTAAGTCGGATGAAAATCTCGAGAAGGAGAGAGATATAAAGAAAATTTAAACCATTATTAAAAGTGGTAGGGGTGCAGTGTAGTGCAGCGAGGTTGGAAAAATATTTTTGACAGTAGGGAAATTTCATTGCATAGAAGAAGGGCACTTTAAATTAAAGGTCCATTGGAAAGGACCCGAAGAATAAAATAAATTATCCCTGAGATGGGGTTGGAAAACAGCCGGTGGGTTTTTTGGGTTTTTTTAAGCAAGCCCCAAACGGGGGGAAAACCCTGGAAGAACATCTGAAGCTCACCCGATTCCCCCCGGGGCCGGGTTTTCCCCATTTGTAAATGGGCCCTGTTTGGGCGATGAAGAAAATACCGGGAAAATCGGGGGAAAAGGGCCCCTACGGATAGAGGGGAGAAAAGTCAACTTTTGGTGGCTTTGGAAAACGTTAAAGCAGCGAAGGAAGGGGCGTTGCAAGAAGGGGGGTTGTGAAGATGGAGGAGGGGAAGGAAAAGGGAAACAGGAAGTGAATCAGTATCCATTGAAGGTTTAGTTCTGCAATATATTTGAAATGGCTTAAAGTGTTTCTAAATTCAAAGATTTGGGAGCCATATTGGAGATAGGGGGGGAGGGTGATAAAGATTGGGCGAAATGGACGTACCAAGTAGAGGGGGGGGGAAAGAGTGAAGGGAGGGTTTAAAGGTGGGGGGGGGGGACAGAAAAAGGGGAAACCTGGAGGTGGCAGAAAAGGAGAAACTTGGGGGGGGACGGGGGGGGAAGGCATAGACGAGGAGGGGGGTGAATCCCAAAAAATTGTAATAGACCAGGAGGGGGAAGAACTAGGCCCCGAACTGAAAAGGAAAAATTGGAGGTGGAGAAGGGGAAAGGAAGGGGCAAAGAAGTTTGAGCAAAGTGGTTTTTTGGGGTTCTGAGAAGTAGGGGGCGATTGGTTTAGGGGTGAGAGGTCTTGTCGAACTGGGGCTTGGAGGAACAGACTGAGTTGAGTCGGGGCGTCAGAGCCCAAAGGGCAGCAAAAAAGGTTAGATGCGGAGTGGCTAGGGAGGGGTAACAACAGAGGAGGGGTGCAGAAGATGGGACTCCCAAAGTGGGGGGGTTTTTTTAAACACGAAATAAGAAAAAAACGGGGGGGTTTCTCCCTTTGGGGGCGGAATGAGTAACTGCCATAGCATAAGGAGACCTTCTGCCCTTTTAGGCAACGGATTTTTCCCTTTATTTTAAATAGCCCGGCAACGGCGGGGTACGAAGGGGGAGCTTTTATTACAATTAAGGGAAATGGAGGTTGACTGCAAAATGTTTAGAATGGTCGCGGCCCCAGACTGGGCTTTGGCCATAGACTGCAATTTTCGTGGGTACCAAAACCGCAATTTCTACACGTTTCGGGTAGGTATCACCTTTTGAACTTGAACCATGTCCCGCGACTTACAGAGGGCGGGAGTTCTCGGCTGTCAAAAAATTAAACAGCTAATTCAAGGGTAACTCTCGCCCATGGGCAGGAAGGACATAAGTGCTACGGGGTTGGGGGGGGTCCGGAGTTCCAGTGTTCAAGAATGTCATTGCCACTGCTGGAAATTTGTTGGATTTTGGGATGGGCAAATAAGTACACTACAAGAATTGAGAGAAAGATGTTTTTTAAAAGTGTGGAGTAGTTTTATATGCAAAGGAGGAAAAATATGAGCTTGGGGGCATTCTGGCAAGAGATGCACGTACCGCTCGAGAGCATGAAATGAAATATCTCACCAAAATGCGCAGGGCGCTTTTGCCAAAAATATGGCAGAAAGGGAGGCAGAAGAAGAGTGGGCTTGAAGTAAAGAATTTAGTCCATTGGGGTCCCAAACTGAGCGTGGAAAGGGGGTGCATGATGTTCGGTCTTTTTCCGAGTAAATGGGAAGGTAAAAAGGAGCATCATCAGGAGATTGACGTTGGCGTTTAGGAGTAGGACCAGAGTTGGTCCGGCGTGAAATGGGCGGGCGATTCGAAAATTGCCGCACCGTAGAGGGAGAAGCCGGAAGCATAGTCAAAGGAGAGCGGAGTTCAGACAAATCGAAGGAGTCAGCCCGATAGACACCCAAAGCTACTCCGGGATACCGAAGAGGGAGCGGGACATCCCCAGGCGATCCAGATTCCACGGCAAACTACGCCACCGCCAAGAACCTCAACGGAATGGGATGGACCCCAGTATCCTTTCCCCTACCTAGGAACTAGCGCGCCTGTGGGAGAAATCCCAAAGGCCAAAAAGAGGAAGGGCAAAAGGGAGGGGTGGGGAGGAGGAGGAGGAAAGGAAAAAGGGGAGGATGGGATAGGGGAGGGGAGATTGGGGGTAATTAGGTTCGGTCTGAGGAAGAAGACCGACAGGTCTAATTCCTCAGACCAAGAGCCTCTTCACCACGCCAAGGAGCTCCCCTTGAAGAGGGGTAGTATGTCACTGATGTCAGCTTGGCCTTCATACCTTGTACATAAACTTGTAGAAATAAAGATATATTATTATCATTATTATTATTGATACAGATAAGGAAAAGAAGAAGGCCCAGAATACTACCTCAAGAGACACCTAAATTCAACAGTAGGATGCTAGACAAAGCGTCATTTATGGTTAAGTGTTGCTGCTGTGTTACCAAGGTATGGCTCAATGTGTCCATCAACAGTATCACAAGACTTTTCCAGACTAATAAAAAGTCCAATAGGATACTCATGTCTATGAAGTGCTGAACAAATTGTGTTAAGTACAGCCTCTTCTCACTTAGCGACGTATTCATTTACCGACGACTCGGACTTACAACGGGCTCTCTGACAAGTATGCTTCCCTAAATAATGTATTTAGAGCTGATTTCCTCTATCCTGTTTATTACAATATACAGTAAACTGCAGTGGACCCCCAAGTTTCGTGATCCTCACGCTTCGTGAATTTCGACTTTCAGCAACTTTTTCGGCAAAATAAAGCCTCGCAGTTCGTGATTTCCCTCGCGATTCCTCCATCATACGAAATGCATCTGTGCGGCTGGGCATTCACAAAGGTTCCCACACAACATTCTGGAGTCAATGTGGTATTGTTTGCGGACGAGTAACCATCACCCCGTGCGTTCATACGATACATTTCATAATAATCCATTCTTTTTTTGTGCTTGCAACTGCTCAATAAGCCACCATGGGCCCAAAGAAAGCTTCTAGTACCAGCCCTTTCGTAAAGAAAAGTGGCAGCTCATGGTATAGGAGGTAAAGTTCTAGTGTGGATAGAGGCATGGCTTACCAACAGAAAGCAGTTTTTTTCCATTAATGGGGTCAAATCTGAATGGGGATTAGTCACTAGTGGCATTCCACAGAGATCAGTTTTAGGCCCTCTGTTGTTCATAATTTACATTAATGACCTTGATGAAGGAATTACAAGTGACATGAGTAAATTTGCTGATGATACAAAAATAGGCCATATGATTCATTCTGAGGAGGATACCAATGAACTCCAGGAGGATTTGGACAAATTAATGTCTTGGTCTGAAAAATGGCAGACAAAGTTCAATGTGGATAAATGTAAGGTACTAGTCCTTGGTAATGAAAATAAACCTCAAAGCTATAAACTAGGTGAAGTAGAGCTTGATCATACAAAATGTAAAAAAGACTTGGGAGCCATGGTAAGCAGAAATCTAAAGCCAAGACAGCAGTACCTAAGTGTGTGCAACAAGGCTAACGGATTACTAGGATTTATTTCAAGAAGTATAAGTAACAGAAGTCCACAAGTTATTTTACAGCTCTATACATCACTAGTGAGGCCTCATTAAGATTATGCCGCTCAGTTTTGGTCTTCTTACTACAGGATGGATATAGACTCATTAGAGAACAGAGAAGTTATTTAGACACATGTGCAACATCTGGGTATCTTTATTGTAGACGTTTTGCCAACTAGTGGCTTTATCAATACAAATTCTAGGACATAATTTGAAGACAGTAGAACTATATACAAAAGTTGAGGTAATCAGTCCCTCAGCCTTGGAGATGGTGTGACGAGCACCACGGTGCTCTTCACACTTTGTGCTTGCAACTGCTAAATAAGCTACCATGGACCCAAACAAAGATCCTAGTGCCAGCCCTCTGGTAAAGGTGAGAAACACAATAGTATTAAAGAAAGAGACCTTTGAAAAATATGAAAGTGGCGTATGTGTGGCCAACCTCGCCAGGATGTATGGGAAGCCCCATTCAACGATCACTTTTATTATGACAAAGAAAAAGGAAATCAAGGAAGCTGATGCTGCGAAAGGGGTAAATATGCTAACGAAAAAGAGATCGCAAATAATCAAAGATGTTAAGTTGTTGTTGTCATTGGTGTGGGTCAACCAAAAGCAATTAGCAAGAGACAGTGTTATGCAGTCGATAATTTGCAAAAAGGCAAGGCAGTTGCATGCCAATCTCGTAAAGAAAATGCCTGGACTGAGTGTTCATATTAGTGAATTTAGCCCCTTTAAGGGTCCGTGCCGTAGATCTATGGCTTTACGTTGAGGGCCATGAACTCAGCTCACTCTGATAAGCTGTGAGTGGTAAATTTGGGCCTAGATATGAGAGGATACATCTATGTGGTATGTGTGCACCACATAAAACAACTCCTGGTGTGCACAAAAAAAACAAATCCTGCAGCACACAGTGCATAATGAGAGAAACAGCAACTTTGCAGTGTTTTTTCGTATGTTTTTTATAGTTGCATTTGCGATTTCTTGGTCTCATTTGATAGAATGCAAGATATATTACAGAAATAGAGATAATTTTGATTGGTTTTAGTACTGAAAATGGCTTGAAACTGAGCTCAAAGTAGCGAAAATGCTAAATTTTTGCCAATGTTCAAGAGTAAACAAATGACCTCACAAGTCTAATACACGCCAGCGGGTGGGTCTAATATACGTTAACAAATGTGCTGAAATTATTTATACAATTATTACAATATTGCATAACAGTAAATCTTCCATTTTTTGGTCTGAATAAAAATTCATTATGTGATTAAAACTCAAAATGGAATTCACTTGTAAAGCCTGAAAACATAACTAATGAACAGAGGAAATGTTAGTTTAGTGCCAGGAATGCCTGCATTGTTTATTCTGGACCCTATTTTGAAATTGGAATATTTTGAACCTTGCATTAAATTGGCCCAATTACCAATCACTTTATTTTGAAGTTGAAACAATTGACTTGGCAATTTCTTGTGCTCAATAAACAGAATAGAAGTAATACTAGTGAAATACAGTCCTCCCTCACAAATCCGGCATCATTGGGACCTGTAGTGTACCGGATTACTGAGTTTGCCGAATTACAGAGTAGTTAGGTCGGAATACACTTAATAAAATTAACCAACTTGACTTACACAGTTCATTGAACATCGGCAAAAATCGAACATTTCCGCTACTTTGAGCTCAATTTCAAGGTACTTTTCATCATGAAAGCAATCAAAATCATGTCTATTTCTGTAATATATCTTCCATTCTATCAAATGAGTCCAAAAAATGAGAATACAACCATAAAAACCATACGAAAATATACTGCAAAGAGGCGGCTAATGAGTGAGAAGTGAACTCCCTTATTTATCGTCCATCTTTTTTATTTTTGTCGTACGTTAAGAAGCATCTTTCTGTCATACATTGCCCAAGTTTCAATGAGATAGCCCAACAAACAACTGAGAAAAAAACATATTTACCAAAAATCATATATGGCAAGCCCAAGCCAAGTACTGGAAATAAGTCACTTTGTCTGACTTTTCTGGGTTATCCTAAGTTCTCTATATATACACTGCTATGTATGATAATCTATGTAACTGTATTTGTGTATACCTGAATAAACTTATTTACTTCTAGTCTGTCAACTGAGTACAAGAAACTGCCCATTCACTTATTTCAACTACCCAATAAAGTGGCCAGAAATTGGCAACTTGGCCAATTTCACACAAATTTCAACAGATGCCAATTTCAAGATAGGATCCAGAATAAACAATGCAGACATTCCTGGCACTAAAATAACAATTTCTCTGTTCATTAGTCACGGCTACAGGCCCCTCTTATATTATTACTCTTGCTTACCATTTGGAATTTTTATTCACAAAAAATATAGAGATTTACTGATATGCAGACTACTGCATTATTGTAATAATTGTATATATAATGTCAATCCATTCTTGACTCCGTACTGGAATTTAGACTGGCAGGCGGACAGGTATTGGACGGTGATGTCATTTGTTTACTCTTGAGCTTCGCTAAAGAATAGAACATTTTCGCTACTGTTAGTGCAATTTCAAGAAATTTTCGTCATGAAAGCAATCAAAATCATATCTATTTCTGTAATATATCTTTCATTCTATCAAATGAGACCGAAAAAATGAGAATATAACCATAGCAACCATACAAAAATATACCGCTAAGCGGCCGCTAATGGCTGAGAAGTGAACTCCACTATTTATGGTCTGATTTCTTTCATTTTTGGTGTACGTGAAGAAGTATCTTTCCATCATCCATTGTCCAAGTTTGAATAAGATAACCCAGCAAACAATTGAGAAAATAATAATAATAATAATAATAATATCTTTATTTACTACACGTACATGTACAAGGTATACAGGCCTAGCTGACATCAGTGACATACTACTGTATAGAAAGCCGCTTGTTATGCTGAGTATTTCAAGAAAATTAGGTCAGTGTCCCAGGATAACACCAACACTAGTCGACTAACACCCAGGTACCCATTTACTGATGGGTAAACATAGACAACAGGTGTAAAGAAACACGCCTAATGTTTCTACCCTGGCTGGGAATTGAATATTTACCAAAAATCATACATGGCTAACCCAAGCCAGGTACTAAAAATAAGCCACGTTGACTTTTTTGGGGTTATCCTAGGTTCTCTACACATATGCTGCTATGTGTGATAATCTATAGAGAGAAAACTTTTTTGTTTCATGTTTATGGTGGAGTACGAGTGTATATCATAGTTAGCCCTGTGCTACACTCCGTTTTCTCTAATATAAGCCACCAAGACAAGGATAGGAGAATGGTATTTGTTTACCATATCCTCTTCATAACTCTGTCGAACTGCTCAGTGTTATGCCAAATATTATTCATTCTGGAGTATTTAACATGTTTTATGTTATTTATATTGTTTCTTATGTCATATTAGATTAATTGTGATAGGCAAATAAGCTGTAGTGTTGATATTAGCATAATAATAAAGCATATTCTCCTGCATCATGAGACTGAGCTCATGACAACCGACAGTGGCTTCAAAGCCACTGTGTAGGTGCTTTACATAATGAGAAGAATTTCTTTTATTCACTGGAACCATGGCTAGGGCTAAAAGTAAGCAGGTTAAAACAATAAATGGAGAAAAAGAAATTGGAATGACTTATGCAGCAAGTAGCACCACCAAACAGTAGCAGCAGGTTGGTGTGGCGACCCTGGAAATTTTAAATTATGCTAGCCAAAATTAGTGCCAAATAACTGAAGGAACCGAATAACTGATTGCCGGATTTGTGAGGGAGGACTGTAGCTAAGAATTTGGTCGACTGGAATAATGTAATTGGCCTAAAATGGGAGTCAAAGTTGGCAAAATCGCTGATGTGTAATTATCGCTGACACATCAAAATTCACAAGAGCATAATTTCGTAAATTTTCCATCAAATTTCGTACTTTTTGTTTTATTACCTTCAGATAAAGATTCTCTACCATTTCATAAGAAAAAATAACAAAATTATTTTTTTGAAAATTCTTGGACCCTGGTGCACACTTCGAAATTTGGCCTCTGGACCCTGAAAGGGTTAAGGCCAGCAAAGGCTGGTTCAAAAAATTCAAGAAGCGAAGTGGCATACACAGTGTTGTAAGGCATGGAGAGGCTGCAAGTTCAGACAATCATGCGGCTGAAAAATTCATGCATGAATTTAAGGTGTACGTAGAGGATGAAGGATTCCTCCCCCAACAAGTGTTCAGTTGTGAGGAAATAGGCCTCTTTTGGAAGAAAATGCCAAAGAGGACCTACATCACGCAGGAGGAAAAGGCACTGCCAGGACACAAGCCTATGAAAGATGGGTTAATTCTCTTGATCTCTGGTAATGCAAGTGGGGATTTAGAAGTGAAGCCTTTACCGGTGTATCAATCTGAAAATCCCAATGTTTTCAAGAAAAAACAGTGTTGTCAAGAGTAAACTGTGTGTGATGTGGAAGGCTAACAATAAGGTATGGGTCACGAGGCAAATTTTCCTTGATTGGCTCAATGAAGTGTTTGGCCCGAGTGTGAAGAGATACCTCCTGAAAAATATTGCCACACAAGTGCCTCCTGGTAATGGACACTGCTCCTGCTCATCGTCCAGACTCGGATGACCAATTGTTGGAGGATTTTAGTTTCATCACAATGAAGTTCTTGCCCCCTAATACCACTTCCCTTATCCAGCCCGTGGACAAGCAGATCATTTCAAACTTCAAAAAACTCTACACCAAAGCACTGTTTCAAAGGTGCTTTGATATGACCTCAGACACTGAATTGACCCTAAGAGAGTTCTGGAAAGATCACTTAATATCCTCAGTTGCATAACTCTTACAGATAAGGCTTGGCAGGAAGTGACTTCCAGGACTTTGAACTCCGCTTGGAGAAAACTGTGGCCAGAATGAGTCCAAGAGAAGGGTTTCGAAGGGTTTGAGGCTGACCCTGTCGATCCTATACCTGTTGTGGAATCTATTGTGGCATTGGGGAATTCCATGGGGTTGGATGTGAGTGGCGAGGATGTGGAAGAGCTGCAAAACCTTTATCTGTAACAGTAACAGACCACAGCTGAGGAAATTGCTGCAGAGGGAGAGAGAGAGGGAAGGTGCCTTCTTCAGTGATTAAGGACATTTGTACAAAGTGGAGTGAGGTGCAAACGTTTGTGGAGGAACATCACCCTAACAAAGCTGTTGCAAGCCATGTCAGCAACATGTACAATGACAATGCCATGTCCCATTTTAGGCAAGTCTTAAAGAGACGCCAGAAACAGAGCTCTCTGGACAGATATTTTGTGTGACAGGGGTCCAGTGACTCTCAAGCTGGTCTTAGTGCCCTTAAAAAACAAAGAAGGGAAGTAACCCTGGATAAGGACTCGGTACATAAAGTCTTTACGGAAGGAGATTCCCTTTCCGAACAATAGTAACTTCTCCCTCTCCTCTCCTCTCCTCCTGTCTTCCATACACCAACAAGAGTTTTCAATAAAGGTAAGCGTGATGTCATTGCTGCATTACATGTATACTGATCTGTCATTTATTTCAGTGTGTAAATCTATATTTAATCTCTAAAAAACATATTTTTTGTTAATACTTCTGGGTGTCTGGAATGGATTAATTGGATTTACATTACATGTACAAGTACCACCGACTTACGACCGAGCTTGGTTCCGACCAACTGGTCATAAGTCAAAATGGACCTAAGTCGAACCTTGGAAAATTGCCGACATACTGGGTAAGACAATGTCAAACCTTTGCTATATAAACTACCTACATAGTACTGTAATGTACAATCATTATATCGTTATCTTTACCATAATTTACTTCTGTTGATATATTTTAATCATTTATGTACTGTATATTATGTAGGCCTGGTCACAGACCGGGCCACGGGGGCGTTGACCCCCAGAACTCTCTCCAGGTAAACTCCAGGTATACATAGTAGTGAACTGTATTGTAAATTTTACATCTCATACAGTATCATATGTTACTGTTATCTTGAAGTATTGTCGACACAGTGGAATGGGAGAATACCACTGGTAGTGTCATCCTGCCAGAATGTCCTATAACCTATGCCCTAAGTAAAGAGAAACAACTCTGGAATATGTGTAATACATATCCGGCTGGCTGGCTAGCAGGCCGGCTGGCCAGGTGAGTGGATGGTTGGCTGCCTGGTTGACTGAATTTGGCTCTCTCTCTATCTGTATCTGTCTCTCTCTCACAGGTACACATAAGTGAAGTTATCTTATATTGTATAAATTACCTAGGATAACCCAAAAAATCCAGACAAAGTGCTATACAGTGGATCTGTGCTCCAGTGCCCCAAATTAATAATAATATTAATAAATTATTATTACATATTATTAATACAATAATACTTATGTACAAATATTAATATTATTATTATTAAACTATAATATAATACAGTGTTTACTCATTACTTACCTTAAAATATCTGTAGTCTTAATGTGGAGTGAGAGGTGAGTAAACAAGATTAAATGAATAAACGAGAGAGAGAATGAGAGTGTAGAAGATTCACGAGTTTTGTAAACAAACTAGTTGTTGTTGTTACCAGCCCGGACACGAATGGTTTTTGTTCACTCTGTCAAGCCGACTGGAAAAACATCTCGTATGTTAATTTATACGTTACATAGCATGTTTATTATATAATTTTGAAAAAAAAAAACAGATGGATTAAGCAAAATGTCTATATTAACGTTTTATACACATTTAATGCGCCTCAGAGCGATTATTATTGTGTTATTATTACCATTATTAATATGGCATCTTCAAGACCAATAACACTCTTAATGATTTTAATGTGTACCTACACACCAGCACAGGTGCAAGATGTGGAGTTTAAAACAGTTAAGTTCATATTTTATTCATTCTAGAGTGTATATCAGGTTTTTTTTTTTTTTTCAACAGTCGGCCATCTCCCACAGAGGCAGGGCGACCCAAAAATGAAAGAAAATCCCCAAAAAGAAAATACTTTCATCATCATTCAACACTTTCACCTCACTCACACATAATCACTGTTTTTGCAGAGGTGCTCAGAATACAACAACTTAGAAGTATGTACATACGTATAAAGATACACAACATATCCCTCCAAAATGCCCATATCCCAAACCCCTCCATTAAAGTGCAGACATTGTACTTCCCATTTCCAGTACTCAAGTCCGGCTATATAAAATAACCGGTTTCCCTGAATCCCTTCACTAAATATTACCCTGCTCACACTCCAACAGCTCGTCAGTTCCCAAATACCATTCGTCTCCATTCACTCCTATCTAACATGCTCATGCACGCTTGCTGGAAGTCCAAGCCCCTTGCCCACAAAACCTCCTTTATCCCCTCCCTCCAACCTTTTCGAGGACGACCCCTACCCCGCCTTCCTTCCCCTACAGATTTATATGCTCTCCCTGTCATTCTACTTTGATCCATTCTCTCTAAATGAATTGTGATAGTAAATAAGTCGTACAGCAATATTAGCATCATATTGAAGATGTGACGACTCTGCTTCGTGTGTAATACCTGTTGGTTCATAAGCGGCTCTGAGACAGAGACAAGCAGACAGACACACACACAGGTAGACAGAAAGACACACACACACAGGAAGACATAAAGACAGATAAACAGACAGACAGACAGACAGATATAGACAGAGACAGATATACAGGCAGACAGATACAAACAGGTTTATGTGCAACAGTGAAAACAAATAGAGTTCGAGAGTAAGAGCCTTTCTTGCCTTCTTGCCACAAACTCCAGTGCAAAATTCAGACTTCCTCTTAGGAGCCATGGTGAAATTCACTGTCCAGTTAGTACAGTTAATACAGTATGATGCTGCTGATAGGGCAGGGTAACTCAAACTGATGCTGCCTGCATGGCTCGTTGCTGCCACGAGTATTGTCAAATATTGTACAGTAGCATGCATCAACTGGGCTGCCAGAAGCACGGTCATAAGTCGAGTGGACGTATGTTGAGCAGGTTGTAAGTCGGACGGTAGGTGTATTTCTCGTGGGGAAAATGGTTTTGATTTTCGTGAATTTCAACTTTCGGCAGACTCTCTGGAACGGATTAATCACGAAATTAGAGGGTCCACTGTATTTGAGTACTATTTCAGTACTTAATATTAGTGCCAGAACAAAGATTAGCTATGAAATCATTAAAACTACTACAAATTGTAATTATCAGAACATAAAAATTATACAAATAAAAAAAAATGAGAAAAAAAGGTACAGGTCTCCCTCAACATTCGCGTTTTCCACTTTTGCGGGCTTCAAACATTCGCGAATTCCCAGCCGCTCAATCATATTTAAAATATGTCATTACATATGTTAGGAATTGTGGTGGTAGCAGAATTTGTTTGGTGATAGGGCAAGATAGTCCTTCAATATGACACTAATATCAACTGTATGGCTTATTTTCTATCACAATTCATCTAATATGACACAATAAACAATATTAATAATATAGAAACATGACATATACTCTAGAATGAATAAAATATGTCATTAACCCTTTGACTGTTTCAGGCCCCTCTCTGAAACTGTCATTCTATGTCGCTCAATTTTTGAAAAAAAAAAAATTATTTTTTCTTTTGAAATGATAGAGAATCTTTTCCCGATGGTAATGACACCAAAAGTTCGAAATTTGGTCGAAAACTCGTGGAATTATGCTCCCGCGAAGTTAGCGGTCTCGGCGACATATGCGTATCGGCGATTTCGCCGACTTTGAGCCCAATTTTCAGCCAATTCCATTGTTCCAGTTGACCAAACTCATAGCTATTTCTTTAGAACTCCATTTTATCTATCAGCTGAGTACAAGAAACCTCCCATTTACTAATTTGGACTACCCAATATGGTCAGAAATTGGCAATTTGGCCAATTTCACGCAAAATAAAAAGATGCCAATTTCAAAATAGGGTCCAGAATAAACAAGGTAGACATTTGTGGCACTAAAATAACATATGCTCTGTTCATTAGTCACATCTCTAGGCCCCTCTTATATTATTATTGCTTTCTATTTTGATTTTTTATTCATACAAAAAAATACAAAATTTACTGTTATGCAGACGACTGCATTATTGTAAAAATGGTATAAATAATATCAGTGCACTAGTGAAAGAATATTAGACTCCCCAGTTGACGTGTATTGGACGTGTGGGTGTGATTTATGTACTCTTGAACATTGGTAAAAATCGAACATTTCTGCTACTTTGAGCTCAGTTTCAAGGTCGTTTTCATCGTAAAAGTAATGAAAATCATCTCTATTTCTGTAATATGTTTTCCATTTTATCACCTAAGACCATGAAAACGCGAATACAACGATAAATACTATACGAAAATACACCTCAAAGTCGGCGTTTTATTCCAAAAAAACGATCAGAGTTTTTTTTTTCTCATTACGCAATGTGTGCTGCAGGATTTTTTTTATGTGGTGCACACTGACCACACAGACCCATTCTCTCACATGTGGGCCTACCAGCTTTCTCCCACTTGATTTGAAGCCGCTAGAATTATTGAGTATATATACGTCAGAAACATTGGCTCGTAAGACGTATTTATACGTCGAAAACAGTCAAAGGGTTAAGTATGTCATGAGTGTTGCCGTGTTGTTGGGTGTATAAGGGCCACTGAGAGCATAAGCTGTACATAATGGTGGTGAAGGTGGCAGAAGAGACAGTAGAGGCGGCGGTGTTGTCAGTCATCCTATATGACTCCAACAACATTGGAAGAGTTAGGTTCGTGCTGTCCTTTTCTATCGATTAATCGCTTAACTTACTTGCTACAGTGTTACTGCTACACTTTATCGCTGGCTGGCGCTATAGCCTTTATCGACTTGTGCTGCTTTAGTATCATACACATTGTAGAATTATTGAATCACTGAAGAAGGTACATTCTCCCCTCTCATCTCCTCCACTTTGGTACTCTGTTACGAGTTCTTTCTTGAATTCAATAGTTTTTCTCACCTTCTTTACCAAAGGGCTGGCACTAGTACAATATTTTACGATGTTTTCATGTATTTTATGATTGTTCATGGTTCAATAGGTTAAGGAAGCAGAATTGTATTATATTTCCCTACAATATATTGGGGCACCAAACATTTGCGATTTTTCAACATTCGCAAGGTTCTTGATCCCCTAACCTTCGCAAATGTTGAGGGAGACCTGTATATCAACAACACTTCTGCAAGCGGCAGCACTTCATGTTGCCATCAAGTGAGCGACAAGTGCCAACTTTGCGGCCTTATACGTGTATTTCCATAAGTACTGACTCTAATTTTTTTTTTACATTATGTAAAAAAATGTCTTCATTAAAAAAAAAAAAAAAAAGGCTTTTTTTTTTCTTTCAAAATATTCAGAGCGCTGGTCGAGAGAACGTAGATCTATGGTTGGACAGTTAAGGGGTTAAACCAGTTCTATTCACAGACGACACTATGTCTACTCCCACTCAAACCCAGCTATACTTAGAGACACCATAGACAACAAGCTGCTAAAAATATATACTTGGATGATGATCAGCAAACTAACTCCAACATAGACAAAACATACTTCATGCTGATTGGAAACAGAGCCTTAAATATCCAACTTAATACATCGATAAATGGTTCCCCCATTACAAGACACACTGAGAGTAAATTTCCAGGTCTAGACCTTGGCTGTAATCTTAAATTTCGTTCCCACATCCAGCATATATCCAAGAAACTATCCAAATCAGTAGGCATCCTTTCCAAGATATGATACTATGTACCCCAAACAACATTCCTTACCCTATTAACACTTTAATATATCCCTACCTTACCTATGGTATTTGTGCCTGGGGATCAACCACAGTCAACCACCTTAAACCTTTAACCCCTTCAGGGTCCAAGGCCAAAATCTGAAGTGGTGCTCCAGTGTCCAAGAAATTTTGAAAAAAAAAAAAAATTATTTTTTTCTTACAGAATTAAAGAGCATATTTTTGTGAAGGTAATAAGACAAAAAAAAAATTCTGATCAGTACTTACCGAGATACAGTGCCAAGAAGTTTGTCAAAAATGATGTGGTGGCGGCAACATCGACGAATTCCACATACGCGCATTACATTATTTTGCGGTTTTTGTTGTTTTTTCTTTTCTTTTCCAATTTTTTTCTATTCCTACTAACATTTGGGGCCTGAGAGACCAATACTGTATATAATGTATATATATAAACTCACTGTATTGAACACAATAACCGCACTAAAGTTATTATCATATTACAGTGGACCCCCGCATACCGATTTTAATCCGTGCAAGAGGGGTAATTGTTATGCGAAATAATCGGTATGTGAATTAATTTTCCCCATAAGAAATAATGGAAATAAAATTAATCCGTGCAAGACACCCAAAAGTATGAAAAAAAAATTTTTTTTACCACATGAAATGTTAATTTTAGTACACACAAACTGAAAAAGGCATGCACAATTACCTGACACTTACTTTTATTGAAGATCTGGTGATGATTGATGGGATGGGAGGAGGGGAGAGAGAGTGTTAGTGTTTAGAAGGGGAATCCCCTTCCATTAAGACTTGAGGTGTCGAGTCCTTTTCTGGGGTTACTTCCCTTCTTCTTTTAATGCCACTAGGACCAGCTTCAGAGTCACTGGACTTCTTTCGCACAACATATCTGTCCATAGTGGCCTGTACCTCTCGTTCCTTTATGACTTCCCTAAAGTGTTTCACAACATTGTCAGTGTAATAATCACCAGCACGGCTTGCAATAGCTGTGTGAGGGTGATTTTCATCAAAAAAGGTTTGCACTTCAAGCCACTTTGCACACATTTCCTTAATCTTTGTAGTAGGCAACTTCTTCAATTTCTCTCTCCCCTCCTCTGAACCAGTTTTCTCAGGTCTGGCCTCTTGCTCTTGAAGTTGATCTATCAGCTCATCAGTGGTTAGTTCTTCATTGTCCTCCTCCACCAACTCTTCCACATCCTCCCCACTAACCTCCAACCCCAAGGACTTTCCCAATGCCACAATGGATTCCTCAACTGGCATAATCCTCTCAGGGTTAGCCTCAAACCCTTCAAAATCCCTTTTGTCTACACATTCTGGCCACAGTTTCTTCCAAGCAGAGTTCAAGGTCTTCTTAGTCACTCCTTCCCAAGCCTTACCTATAGGTTTACACAATTGAGGATATTAAAGTGCTCTCTCCAAAACTCTCTTAGAGTCAGTTGAGTTTCTGAGGTCACTACAAAGCACCTTTCAAACAGAGCTTTTGTGTACAGTTTTTTGAAGTTTGCAATAACCTGCTGGTCCATGGGCTGCAGGAGAGGAGTGGTATTAGGAGGCAAAAACTTCACCTTAATGAAGCTCATGTCCCCATAAAGTCGCTCTGCCACGTCTGTAGGATGACCAGGGGCATTGTCTAACACCAGGAGGCACTTAAGTTCTAATTTCTTTTCAGTTAGGTAATCTTTCACATTGGGGGCAAATGCATGGTGTAACCAGTTATAGAAAAAGTCCCTAGTGACCCATGCCTTACTGTTTGCCCTCCACAGCACACACAAATTCTCCTTGAGGACATTCTTTTGCCTGAACGCTCTGGGAGTTTCAGAGTGATACACTAATAAAGGCTTAACTTTGCAATCACCACTAGCATTGGAACACATCAACAAAGTAAGCCTGTCTTTCATAGGCTTATGTCCTGGGAGTGCCTTTTCCTCCTGAGTAATGTAGGTCCTGCTTGGCATTTTCTTCCAAAACAGGCCTGTTTCATCACAATTAAACACTTGTTCAGGTTTCAGTCCTTCAGTCTCTATGTACTCCTTGAATTCATGCACATATTTTTCAGCCGCTTTGTGGTCCGAACTGGCAGCCTCACCATGCCTTATCACACCATGTATGCCACTACGCTTCTTAAATCTCTCAAACCAACCTTTGCTGGCCTTAAATTCACTCACATCAGCACTAGTTGCAGGCATTTTTTTAATTAAATCCTGATGCAACTTCCTAGCCTTTTCGCTTATGATCGCTTGAGAGATGCTATCTCCTGCTAGCTGTTTTTCATTTATCCACACCAATAAGTCTCTCAACATCTTCCATCACTTGCGATCTTTGTTTCGAAAACACAGTTAAACCTTTGGCAAGAACAGCTTCCTTGATTGCCTTTCTGGTGCCCACAATAGTAGCGATGGTTGATTGGGGTTTCTTGTACAACCTGACCAGGTCGGCGATACGCACTCCACTTTCATACTAATCAATGATCTCTTTCTTCATTTCTATTGGAATTCTCACCCTTATTGGTGTAGGGTTGGCACTAGAAGCTTTCTTGGGGCCCATGGTCACTTATTTTCCAGAAACAGCACCGAAAACACTGTAATAATACGAAATATTCCGATTGTATGCTTGGATGTTACCGCGGAGGCTGGCTGGTAAACAATGGCACGGGCAGCACATGTGAGGCTGGCTGAGGGCGCACATTGGACGCGTCTCAGACGAAAATTGGTGAGCGGGTTTTTAAGCGGTATGCGAGGCAAAATTTTTGCGATTAAAGCAAGCGGTATGCGGATTAATCGCTATGTGGTGCCATCGGTATGCGGGGGTCCACTGTATTGTTTACCACTGTTGTTTATTACAATAAACATGCACAAATCTTGTATAATACTAATGTTCTATCATATATTTACATATTTACAATCACTGGACATGGTTTTAGAACTGCTGGAGCTTGTGGAACTCCTTGAAACAAGGCACCATGCACAGAGGCACCTTACATTCCTCACACACAAACCGAGTGTCTTTGCGTCTTTGTTGCCGTCGTTTTGTTTGTGCACAGACGATGCATCTCTTCTGAGCAAATTTCTTCTGAGTTGAAGGAAGTTGTATTATGAAATGATCACCTTCCCTCCTCAAACGCTTCGGTATATCCTGAGGAATTCGAGGATCGTGTTGTATAGCAGGTGTTCTTACCTGGTACTTCATTATGAATTGTCTGACAACAGACAAACAAAATTCACCATACGGTGGACTGTTGCCAGTCTTTATTTGGTACATATTATATGCATTGAGCATTGAAATGTCCATGAGATGGAAGAAAAGTTTCATGTACCACTTATAACTCTTACGAACACAGTCAACAAAACCAATCTGCATGTCACATTTGTCAACCAAGCGCATGTTTTGTGTATAATCAATCACTGTCACTGGTTTTTGAATACGTTCATTAGTCACTCGATCAACTTTACCACTGTCTTGCATTTCATTAAGGTGAATGGTTGTCAACAATGTGACATCTCGTTTGTCATGCCACTGTAATGCCATGATGTCATTGGCAGTAAACACCTGCACATCATCACCACGAGCACCTGCGTTGAGCCTGGGCATATGTTTACGATTAGAACGCACTGTGCCACACACATCTGTCTTGTTCACTCGCATGAAATCACTGAGTAATGGGCTTGTGTACCAGTTATCGGTATATAATGTATGCCCCTTACCAAGATAAGGTGCCATCATGTTTCTCACTACGTCACCTGAGATACCCAATAACATCTTGGTATCTTTCAATGTTTTACTACCCGTGTATACAACAATATCCAACACCAGGCCACTGTCACAATCACAGAGTACAAACAGTTTTATACCAAAGCGTTTCCTCTTGCTCGGTATATACTGCTTGAATGACAGTCTACCTTTGAACAAAATCAAAGACTCGTCAATTACAAGATTCTTGAATGGATAAAAGTATATCCTGAACTTTTGTTTGAGATACATGAAAACATTTCTAATCTTGTATAACCTGTCACTTCTGTCAGGCCTGGTTTTGTCAGAGAAGTGCAACATACGTAAGAGTAAGATAAACCTGCTCACTGGTATGATTTCACTGAAGACCGGGGTAGAAATTAGCCGATCTGTGGACCAGTATGCTTTTATATTATGCTTATAGACGTGAGGCATAAGCATTATTGTTGCAAAAAGCAAATACATTTCTGCAACAGTCATCTCTTTCCACCTGTGTAGTCTTGACTGTGGTGATAAGATCGTATTTGCCATGGTGTACTCAAAATACTTATTACTTTCCCTGACAATAATTTCCATCAATGGCTGGTCAAAGAATAATTCAAAGAATTCCAGTTCATTGGCCGTGGTTCCAAGGGGACAAGTAGGTAGAATTCCACTTTGAGAGTCATCGAAGTGGTGAGGCTTGGGAACAAAATTGGGATTTTGCTGCCAATCCCACATACCGTTTGCTGGTGGATACTGGACATCATAGGCTGGTTGTGCGGGTGGTTGTGGTTGTGGTGGGCTGGTGGCTGGCGCTCCGCTTTGTCCTTGAACTGACGAGTCAGCAGCGTGGGTCCCAGCGTGGCCTGGTGAGTCACGCATGGCGGTGCCACTACCATCACCACTAACACCATCCACTGATGCCTGTGGTCTATCCATGCCAAGTGTAGCCACATCATCCTCACTATCACTACCTAAAACTGGTGTTGGGCCACGGGATGTACTCTGGGATGTACTCCGGGATGTACTCCGGGATGTACTCCATCCCCTGGGCACAGCATAGGGTACACTACCCGAGCGCATGCGGCTGCGAACATACCGACGCTTCACTGGTGAATATGATTCCTCACTATCACTACTCGAATGATCGTCGAGCGCAATAAAATCACAGTCCACGTCACTATCATCATCATTACTGAAGTCAGAGGCCTGGCCACGCGAAAATATCAGTTTTCTCTTGCGATGAGGAACAACCGACTGTGAGTCACGAGTGCCCACACCAGAGGTAGAAGGTTGAGGATCGTCAGGGTTTTCTGCACTATTATCGATATCCTGGTCATTCTTTTCGGTCGCTAACTGATCAAAGCCGTAGAATTTGTCTTCATTTCTACTTCCATCAGTGTCAGAACTATCAGATAGGAAGAGGAGAGTCCCAATTTTCCGGGGAGTGAGAGCTGACTTGCGACAAGGCATGGTGAACAAGGGTAACTGAGCCGGCGTTCCCACAATGCTATGCGGGCGCCTAGATTTTTTGTTTATGGCGCACACCCACCACGCAGACCCGTTCTCTCACATGTAGGCCTATGAGCGTTTTCGCGCTAAATTTGACGGCGCTAGAATTTTGGCGTAGATCTATGGTTTGGACACTCAACGTGAAGCCGTAGATCTACGGGACGGACCCTGAAAGGGTTAATAACCCAACAAAAAGCTGCTGTGCAGATGATTACCAACTACTGTGCCAGACAGCACACCCCACCACTTTTCAAAATTCTGAACCTACTAAATGTACCAGACATACACTGATATTATTGTGCCTACTATGTATACAGAACATTAAATTCCAATATAAACCCTCTGCTTAAACTTCTTGATAGCTACAATACAAGGCACAGGGCACTCTTCGACATCCCTCATGTCAGTCTCATACCATGCAAAAATGCAACGAACATAAAGGGTCCGATGATATGGAATTCACTACCTGAACCGGTTAAGGATCCCCTGACTACAACAAATTTAGTGCTATGCTTAAAAATTATCTCATCACTCAATACTAGCCAAACCAACCAAAACAACTTCTAATCAGTTTGAAGTAACTCTCCCAAATATCATATTATATGACCTCTAGTCTATTAAACATCTGCCAATCCATAAAATATTACTGTTAGAACCATTAATTGTAATTTGGTTTCCATTATGTGCAACTACAAGTATTAAGATAAAACAAAGATTTATTAAAAAGTTTACCATTCCTATCTTGTCTAGATTTAAGTAGTTATGTACTAGGATTAGCTTGCCCGAAATGCCCCGGCATGATAGTGGCTTTCTTTGTACTTAAACCAAAATTGTAATTACACATTGTAACCTTTGCAAAGAAATAAAATCTTTAATCTTTTTAATCTTTAACCATATGTACAATATACATTGTACTGGCAATACCATAAGTACAATATACATTGTACAGTGGAACCTCTACTTGCGAGCGTATCTACATGCAATTTTTTTCCAAATACGAGCAGTCGATGGATTGATTTTTTGTTTCCATACGCAAGCAAAATTTCCATAAGCGAGCAGACCTCAAGGCAGGTTCCTTGCCACTGGTGAGGGGCTCTTGCTCTTGATCTAGGGAAGTGTATCTCATTTGTTTGTTGGACTATCTTATTGAAACTTAAGCAATGTATGATGGAAAGATGCTTCTTAACGTACACCAAAAATGAAAGAAATCTAAGCATAAATAATGGAGTTCACTTCTCAGCAATTAGCCACTCCTTAGTGGTATTTTCGTATGGTTTTTATGGTTGCATTCTCGTTTTTTTGGTCTCATTTGATAGAATGGAAGATATATTACAGAAATAGATATGATTTTGATTGCTGTCACGATGAAAAGTACCTTGAAACTGAGCTCAACACAGGAGAAATGTTCGATTGTTTTGGCTATGTTCAAGAGTAAACAAATGACGTCACTGTTCATTCCAATATGCAGTCGTGAATGGGTTGACATTATTTATACAGTGGTCCCTCAATTATTGTCCATAATCCGTTCCTGGAAGTGGGACTATTATCGAAAAAGACAATTTTCTAATCAATTTTCCCCATAAGAAATAATGTAAATACAATTAATCTGTTCCTGACACCCAGAAGTATTAAAACAAAAAAAATTTTTACATGAAATATAGACGTAGTACATAAACAATACAATGGGACACGATGAATGAAACATTAACAGAAAAATACTTACCTTTATTGGAGATTCTTCTTAGTGTATGGAAGACTGGAGGAGGAGAGACACTGAATTACTGTTTGGAAGGGGAATCCCCTTCAATCAACAACTCAGGTACCAAGTGCTTTTCTGGGGTTACTTCTCTTCTCTGTTTCTTAATGCTGCTAGGACCAGCTTGAGAGTCGCTGGAGTTCTGTCTCGCAAAAAAACTGCCCAGAGAGCTCTGTTTCTGGCGTCTCTTTAAAACTTCCGTAAAATGGGCCAAGACTCTGTCACTGTACAAGTTGCCGATATGGCTTGCAACATCCTTCTCAGGGTGATGTTTCTCCAAAAATCTTTCCATCCAACCCCACATTTCAAAAATCTCCTTAATTTCTGAAGGCACCTTCTTCCATCTCTCTTCTTCCTCCTCTGCAGCAAGATTCTGAGCTGCAATCTGTTGCTCTTCCTGCTGAAGCTCTTGCAGCTCCTCAGTGGTGAGCTCTTTGTTGTGGTCCTCCACCAACTCTTCCACATCCTCCAAACTCACATCCAACCCAATGGAACTCCCCAGTGCCACAATAAAGTTCACAACTGACATAGGCTCATCAGGGGCTGCCTCAAATCCTTCAAAATCCCTCTTGTGGACACAATCTGGCCACAATTTTCTCTAAGCAGAGTTCAAAGTCCTGGTAGTCACTCCCTCCCAAGCCTTACCTATAAGGCTTATGCAATGGAGAATACTGAAGTGTTCTTTCCAAAAATCTCTTAGGGTCAAGTGAGTGTCTGAGGTCACATTAAAGCACCTTTCAAACATTGCTTTGGTGTAGAGTTATTTAAAGTTTGAAATGACTTGCTGGTCCATGGGCTGGAGAAGAGGAGTGGTATTTGGGGGCAAGAACTTTACTGTGATGAACCCAAACTCCTTCAGAATTAGGTCATCCAAGTTTGGAGGATGAGCAGGTGCACTGTCCATTACTAGGAGGCACTTGAGATCCAATTTCTTTTCCAGGAGGTAATTCTTCACACTAGGGCCAAACACTTCATTGAACCACTCGATGAAAATTTCCCTCGTGACCCATGCCTTATTATTAGATCTCCAAAACACACACAATTTACTCTTCATAACATTGTTTTTCCTAAACACTCTGGGATTTTCAGAATGGTACACTAGTAACGGCTTCACTTTGAAATCCCCACTAGCATTAGCACAGAACATGAAAGTCAGCCTGTCTTTCATAGGCTTGTGTCCTGGCAGTGCCTTTTCTTCCTGAGTAATGTACGTCCTCTTTGGCATTTTCTTCCAAAAGAGGCCTGTTTCGTCTCAATTGACCACTTATTCAGGTTTCAGTCCTTCAGCCTCTATGTACTCCTGCACATATTTTTCAGCCGCTTTTGGTCCGAACTGGCAGCCTCACCATGCCTTATCACACTGTGTATGCCAGTACGCTTCTTAAATCTCTCAAACCAGCCTTTGCTGGCCTTAAAATCACTCACATCACCACTAGTTGCAGGCAATTTCTTTACCAAATCATCATGCAACTGCCTAGCCTCTTCACAAATAAGCAATGTCATAATACTATCTCCTTTAATACTATCTCGTTTATCCACACCAATAATAACTTCTCAACATCATCGAGTACTGGTAATCTCATTTTTGTCAACATATTTACCCCCTTTGTCAGTTAAAAACAGAGTAGGGGAGTTAGTAGATGGGGAGATGGAGGTATTAGGTAGATGGCGAGAATATTTTGAGGAACTTTTAAATGTTAAGGAAGAAAGAGAGGCAGTAATTTCATGCACTGGTCAGGGAGGTATACCATCTTTTAGGAGTGAAGAAGAGCAGAATGTGTGGGGGAGGTACGTGAGGCATTACGTAGAATGAAAGGGGGTAAAGCAGCTGGAACTGATGGGATCATGACAGAAATGTTAAAAGCAGGGGGGGATATAGTGTTGGAGTGGTTGGTACTTTTGTTTAATAAATGTATGAAAGAGGGGAAGGTACCTAGGGATTGGTGGAGAGCATGTATAGTCCCTTTATATAAAGGGAAAGGGGACAAAAGAGACTAAAAATTATAGAGGAATAAGTTTACTGAGAATACCAGGAAAAGTGTACGGTAGGGTTATAATTGAAAGAATTAGAGGTAAGACAGAATGTAGAATTGCGGATGAGCAAGGAGGTTTCAGAGTGGGTAGGGGATGTGTAGATCAAGTGTTTACATTGAAGCATATGTGTGAACAGTATTTAGATAAAGGTAGGGAAGTTTTTATTGCATTTATGGATTTAGAAAAGGCATATGATAGAGTGGATAGAGGAGCAATATGGCAGATGTTGCAAGTATATGGAATAGGTGGTAAGTTATTAAATGCTGTAAAGAGTTTTTATGAGGATAGTGAGGCTCATGTTAGGGTGTGTAGAAGAGAGGGAGACTACTTCCCGGTAAAAGTAGGTCTTAGACAGGGATGTGTAATGTCACCATGGTTGTTTAATATATTTATAGATGGGGTTGTAAAGGAAGTAAATGCTAGGGTGTTCGGAGAGGGGGTGGGATTAAATTTTGGGGAATCAAATTCAAAATGGAAATTGACACAGTTACTTTTTTCTGATGATACTGTGCTTATGGGAGATTCTAAAGAAAAATTGCAAAGGTTAGTGGATGAGTTTGGGAATGTGTGTAAAGGTAGAAAGTTGAAAGTGAACATAGAAAAGAGTAAGGTGATGAGGGTATCAAATGATTTAGATAAAGAAAAATTGGATATCAAATTGGGGAGGAGGAGTATGGAAGAAGTGAATGTTTTCAGATACTTGGGAGTTGACGTGTCGGCGGATGGATTTATGAAGGATGAGGTTAATCATAGAATTGATGAGGGAAAAAAAGGCGAGTGGTGCGTTGAGGTATATGTGGAGTCAAAAAACGTTATCTATGGAGGCAAAGAAGGGAATGTATGAAAGTATAGTAGTACCAACACTCTTGTATGGGTGTGAAGCTTGGGTGGTAAATGCAGCAGCGAGGAGACAGTTGGAGGCAGTGGAGATGTCCTGTTTAAGGGCAATGTGTGATGTAAGTATTATGCAGAAAATTCGGAGTGTGGAAATTAGGAAAAGGTGTGGAGTTAATAAAAGTATTAGTCAGAGGGCAGAAGAGGGGTTGTTGAGGTGGTTTGGTCATTTAGAGAGAATGGATCAAAGTAGAATGACATGGAAAGCATATAAATCTATAGGGGAAGGAAGGCGGGGTAGGGGTCGTCCTTGAAAGGGTTGGAGAGAGGGGGTAAAGGAGGTTTTGTGGGCAAGGAGCTTGGACTTCCAGCAAGCGTGCATGAGCGTGTTAGATAGGAGTGAATGGAGACGAATGGTACTTGGGACCTGACGATCTGTTGGAGTGTGAGCAGGGTAATATTTAGTGAAGGGATTCAGGGAAACCGGTTATTTTCATATAGTCGGACTTGAGTCCTGGAAATGGGAAGTACAATGCCTGCACTTTAAAGGAGGGGTTTGGGATATTGGCAGTTTGGAGGGATATGTTGTGTATCTTTATACGTATATGCTTCTAAACTGTTGTATTCTGAGCACCTCTGAAAAAACAGTGATAATGTGTGAGTGTGGTGAAAGTGTTGAATGATGATGAAAGTATTTTCTTTTTGGGGATTTTCTTTCTTTTTTGGGTCACCCTGCCTCGGTGGGAGACGGCCGACTTGTTTAAAAAAAAAAAAATTACCCCCTTTGCAACAACAGCTTCCTTGATTTCCATTTTCTTGGCTATAATGGAAGATATGGTTGTACGGGATTTGTTATACATCCTGGCCAGTTCGCCCACAAGTACGCCACTTTCATATTATTCAATGATGTTTTCTTAAATTCAATCGTATTTCTCACCTTCTTTACCAAAGGCTCGCCACTAGGAGCTTTCTTTGGAGCCATGGTAGGTTATTTAGCACTTGCAAGCACTAAAATGAATGGAATATTATGAAATATTTCGTATGAACAAGTGAGGGGACCGTCGCTCACTGGTAAACAATGGCACACAGGCTGGGAAGGGAGGCGAGGCGGCTCAGAGCCGTTAGTAAGTGTCCAGGATGAATGACGATTAGCGAGTCAACCGACCATTTGCGAGCCAATGTGGGCGAAAAAATGTGACGATTTCCGAAAAGGACGACTATCAAGCCCGACGATTATCGAGGGACCACTGTAATAATAATAAAAATATGATAATAGTATGTATAATAATATAATACAATAAGATTAATAATACAATACAATTAGAATAATAATAAATACTTTTTTTTTTTTTAACAAGTCGGCCGTCTGCCACCAAAGCAGGGTGACCGAAAAGCAAAGAAAATCCCCAAAAAGAAAATACTTTCATCATCATTCAACTCTTTCACTTCACTCACACATAATCAATGTTTTTGCAGAGGTGCTCAGAACACAACAGTTTAGAAGTACAGTATATACATGTATGTATAAAATACACAACATATCCCTCCAGACTGCCAATATCCTAAACCCCTCCTTTAAAGTGCAGGCATTGTACTTCCCATTTCCAGGGCTCAAGTCCGACTATATAAAATAACCGGTTTCCCTGACTCCCTTCACTAAATATTACCCTGCTCACACTCCAACAGCTCGTCAGGTCCCAAATACCATTCGTTTCCATTCACTCCTATCTAACACGTTCACGCATGCTTGCTGGAAGTCCAAGCCACTCGGCCACAAAACCTCCTTTACCCCCTCCATCCAACCTTTTCGAGGACGACCATTACCCCGCCTTCCTTTCCCTACAGATTTATACGCTCTCCATGTCATTCTACTTTGATCCAATCTCTCTAAATGACAAAACCTCCTCAACAAACCCTCTTCAGCCCTCTGACTAATACTTTTATTAACTTCACACCTTCTCCTAATTTCCACACTCCGAATTTTCTGCATAATATTTACACTACACATTGCCCTTAGGCAGGACATCTCCACTGCCTCCAACCGCCTCCTCACTGCAGCATTTACAACCCAAGTGTTGAGAAATGGTATTACCAGCTAAGTTTAAAGAGTTTGTACTTAACTTAGAAAGACAGCTCATCGCCTGCACAGCCACCCCTGCAGACGAGGTCTTGACAAGCTGTCAAAGTCATCTCTCAACGGGCTGTCAAGAGTTATAATTTGTAAGATTATAAATTACCCCTAGGGGGTGTTATGTCAGCATATTTCATTCACTGATGGCTGACAAACTTACTTGTGTGGACTCAAAAGTCCGCCCCTTACTGCCGACTATAGGTTGATTACAAACTCCTTGCGACTCAAGAACTGCACAGTCCCCTGTACAAGAAATTCGTAACCTACCTTGCTCTTGTAGCATGAGCTATGGTGTTCTTCACACCTTCGACAGATATCGGTGACTTGATAGAAGCTGAAGTGTCCTTGGATGTCCACGTCTTCCATAGTCTAGGAATACGCACACTGGTACACTATGTTCCACAAGATTTGTCTTTATTGTTCACAATCTTATCACTAAAGAAGTTGATCACACTTCTCTTAAGTGTTTATTGTGTTTTATGAGACACTTTGTTCACACTAACGCACAGATCGTTCTTTGTTGGTTATCCTGGCGTCAGTGTCACTCTCAGTAGAGTCAAAAGTAATCTGAAGACGCCACAGCGCCCCACGCCGTTACTCCCCTAGCACAAAGGAAAAGCTGACCTAGTACTTTTGCTTCCTTGCCACTTCCTCGATGAAGCAAAGCAGAATGTTTGATTCTTGCTGTCTTAAGCATAGACAACAATGTCCACTATCTTTACTATGGTAATAAAGTGGGAGCAGGATTTTCCTTAATTGTCCTGCTAAGGTAAGAGATGAACTGTCTTTTATTAAGCTACACTTTGCAACACTGGACCGCATGGAGCGTCGAGCCACGTCACATACTGGTACTGCATCTGGGGTCAATTACTTGCTGTAGCAGTAAACAAGATATTTGCCCCTTCTGAGAGGGCTGGGCCCCTCAGGGCTGAAAGGGGCTGAAGGGGCTGAAAGGGCTGATACCCCCCTCCTGGAGAAATTTTCTCCACACCAAGCTTCACATCCAAATAAGAGTGTTGGTACTCTTTACTTTCATACATCCCCTTCTTTGCCTCCATGGATAACATTTTTTGCCTCCACATATACCTCAATGCACCACTCACCTTTTTTCCTTCATCAATTCTATGATTAACCTCATCCTTCATAAATCCATCCGCTGACACGTCAACTCCCAAATATCTGAAAACATTCACTTCTTCCATACTACTCCTCCCCAATTTGATATCCAATTTTTCTTCATCTAAATCATTTGATACCCTCATCACCTTACCCTTTTCTATGTTCACTTTCAACTTTCTACCTTTACACACATTCCCAAATTCGTCCAATAACTTTTGCAATTTTTCTTTAGAATCTCCCATAAGCACAGTATCATCAGCAAAAAGTAACTGTGTCAATTCCCATTTTGTATTTAATTTCCCATAATTTAATCCCACCCCTCTCCCGAACACCCTAGCATTTACTTCTTTTACAACCCCATCTATAAATATATTAAACAACCATGGTGACATACACATCCCTGTCTAAGACCTACTTTTACCAGGAAGTTGTCTCCCTCTCCTCTACACACCCTAACCTGAGCCTCACTATCCTCATAAAAACTCTTTACAGCATTTAGTAACTTACCACCTATTCCATATACTTGCAACATCTGCCACATTGCTCCTCTATCCACTCTATCATATGCCTTTTCTAAATCCAAAATTGCAATAAAACTTCCCTACCTTTATCTAAATACTGTTCACATATATGCTTCAATGTAAACACTTGATCTACACATCCCCTACCCACTCTAAAACCTCCTTGCTCATCCGCAATTCTACATTCTGTCTTACCTCTAATTCTTTCGATAATAACCCTACCGTACACTTTTCCTGGTACACTCAGTAAACATATTCATCTATAATTTTTACAATCTCTTGTCCCCCTTCCTTTTATATAAAGGGACTATACACGCTCTCCGCCAATTCCTAGGTACCCTCCCCTCTTTCATACATTTATTAAACAAAAATACCAACCACTCCAAAACTATGTCCCCCCGTGCTTTTAACATTTCTGTCATGATCCCGTCAGTTCCAGCTGCTTTACCCCCTTTCATTCTACGTAATGCCTCACGCACCTACCCCACACACACATCCTGCTCTTCACTCCTAAAAGATGGTATACCTCCCTGGCCAGTGCATGAAATTACAGTGGACCCTCAGCTAACGATATTAATCCGTTCCTGAAAGCTCATCGTTAGCTGAAATTATTGTTAGCTGAATTAGTTTTCCCCATAAGAAATAATGGAAATCAAATTAATCCGTGCAAGACACCCCAAAGTATGAAAAACAAAAATTTTTTACCACATGAAATATTAATTTTAATACACACAAACTGACACTTACCTTTATTGAAGATTGGTGATGATTGATGGGATGGGAGGAGGGGAGAGTATGGAAGTTGTTAATGTTTAAAAGGGGAATCCCCTTCCATTAGGACTTTAGGTAGCAAGTCCTTTTCTGGGGTTACTTCCCTTCTTCTTTTAATGCCACTAGGACCAGCTGTCTGTTGTGCAGCAACACCTGACTTTGGTGCAGCAGCAGCTGACCGTGGTGCAGCAACAGATGATGGTGGTGTAGCAGCAGCTGACTGCGGTGCAGCAGCAGCTGACTATGGTGCAGCAGCAGCTGACCGTGGTGCAGCAGCAGCTCACCGTGATTCAGCAATAGCTAATTGGTGCAGCAACAGCTGACCGTGGTGCAGCAACAGCCGACCGTGGTGCAGCAATAGCCGACCGTGGTGCAGCAATAGCTGACCGTGGTGCAGCAACAGCCGACTGTGGTGCAGCAACAGCTGACGGTGGTGCAGCAGCAGCTGACGGTGGTGCAGCAGCAGCTGACCGTGGTACGATAGTACATATTTCTCACCCTTTTTACCACAGGGTTGGCACTAGAAGCTTTCTATGGGCCCATGGTGGCTTACTTAGCAGTTACAAGCACTATAAACAATGGAATAATACAAAATGTATCAAATGTATGCACGCAACCGGCCACCCTGGCTTGTAAACAATGACGGCAGGGCTGGATGGACAGGTTCGGGATGAGTCATGTTGGTCAGAAACAGCTGACTGTGGTGCAGCAGCAGCTGACTGTGGTGCAGCAGCAGCTCACCGTGGTGCAGCAGCAGCTGACCGTGGTGCAGCAGCAGCTCACCGTGGTGCAGCAGCAGCTCACCGTGGTTGCAGCAGCAGCTGACTGGTGCAGCAACAGCTAACCATGGTGCAGCAGCAGCTGTGGTGCAGCAACAGCTGACTGGGT
>NC_069399.1:29477309-29517726 GCF_026875155.1 Cherax quadricarinatus
GTTGTAGTGTGGGGGAAGTTCGTGAGGCAGAGGAAAAAATGAAAGGGGTAAGGCACCGGGATTGAGGGGATAAAGATAGAAATGTTAAAACAGGTGGGGATATTTTTTGGAGTGGTTGGTGCAATTTTTAAAAAAAATTATGAAGGGGGAAAGGGTACCTAGGGATTGGCAGAGAGCATGCATAGTTTCCCTTTTGTATAAAGGAAAGGGGAAAAAAGAGAGTGAAAAATTATAGGGGGATAAGTTGTTGGTGTACCTGGTAAAGTGTAGGTAGAGTTATAATTGAAAAAAATTAAAGTAAGAGGGGAAATAGGATAGCAATGAACAAGGGGGTTTGGGAAAAGGGTAGGGGGTGTGGGGACCGGGGTTTTACAGGAAAAAATAAGGAACGTTTTTTATAAGGCTAAAGAGGTCTTTGTGGCATTTATGGTTTGGAAAAGGCTTTATGACGGGGGGAAGGGGGGGCAATGTGGCAATGTTAAAGGTATGGTGTAGGAGGAGGTTACTGAAGCATGAAGTTTTTACGGGGTATGAGGCTAAAGTTAGAGTATGTAGGAAAAGAGGGAAATTTTTTCCAGTAAAGTAGGCTTAGAAAAGATTGTGAGTCACCGTGTTGTTTAATAATTTATGGGGGGGTTGTAAGAGAAGTAAATGCGGGGGTTTTTGCAAGAGGCGTGGAGTTAAAAGATAAAGAATCAAAACACCAATGGGAGTTGTACAGTGCTTTTGCTGATGACACTGTGCTCTTGGGAATTCTGAAGAGAAGTTGCAGAGATTTGGGGGAAAATTTGGTAGGGTTGCAAAAAAAAAAATTAAAGGGAAAACGGGAAAATAAGGGTTTTGAGGGTAACAAAAAGATTAGGGGATAAGATTGAAATCAATTGGAGGGAGAGGATGGGGAGGTGAACTATTTAGATATTTGGGGGTGGACGTTCCGAGGGTCTTAAAGAGAGGGGAATCTAGAATTATGAGGGGAAAAAAGTGAGGGTGCACTTAGGGGTCGGGAACAAGAACTTTGTCCTTGGAGGCAAAGAGGGAATGTATAGAGTTAAGTTTTTCCCAAAGCTCTTAATGGGTGAAGCGGGGTGATGAATGTTGCGCGGGAGAAGGGGGAGGCAGTGGAGATGTCAGTCTGAGGGCAATGTGGGTGTGAATATAATGCAGAGAATTCGTGTTTTTAAGTTAGGAGGAGGGGCGGGATATCAAAACGTTGTCCAGGGGGTGAGGAAGGTTGTTGAGGGGGGTTTGGACATGTAAGAGAAAGGGCGAAACAGAATGACTTCAAGAGTGATCATCTGAAATGGGAAGGGGGGGGGAGGGGTCGGCCTAGGAAGGGTTGGAGGGAGGGGGGAAGGAGGTTTTGTGGCGAGGGGGTTTGGATTTCCGGGCTTGCGTGACGTGTTTGATAGGAGTGAAGGGAAAATGGTTTTTAAATTGAGTGCTGTTGGAGTGTGACAAAGTAACTTTATAAAGGGAAGGAAACCGGCAGGCCGGACTTTTTTCCCGGGAGATGGGAAGTACGTGCCTGCACTTGAAGGGGGGGTTAATTTTGCATTTTAAAAACTGTTGTAAAGCACCCTTCTGCAAGACAGTGAGGGAGTGAATGAGGGTGAAAGTTTTTTTTTTTTGGCCACCCTGCCTTGGGGGGAATCGCCGGTGTGAAAATTAAAATAAAAAAAAAAAAAATATTTAATTTTTGTATATAAATAAAAATTTTTTAAAATTTATATATATATATAATTAATATAAAATATAAAATTTATTTAAAAATTTGATATTTTTAATATTATTTATTATATTATTTATTTATAAATAAAAATAAAATTATATTTATTTTAAAAAATTTTTTTTAATATAATTTTTAAATATAATATATATTATATAATTAATATATTATATATATATAAATATATTTTAATAAAAATAAAATATAAAATATATGTTATATATATAAATATATAAAAATATATATAATATATAAATAAAAAATATATATATATATATATATATTATATATATATAAAATATAAATAAAAAACAGATACAAAAAAACCACGAAATATAGGTTACGAAATTTCCCTAAGAAAACAGACAAATGTTTCCTGACCGGGTCATGCCCCCGCCGTTGGAGTTTTGGTTGTCTGCCCGAACCTTCCACTTATTTCCGGTCCACGGAACTTTTTGGGGTTTTAAAACCCGTGGGAGTGATCTAAAACTCCAGAGCAGTGCGAAAGCTACTTGGCCACCTGCTGTAAACGTTCGTCCAAATAGTATATTTCTATAACCTAGGGAAAGTTAACGTGGGGCACCAAAATGTACCCCAAAAAGCAATGTTTTTGGGTGAATACCCTTCAGCGTGGCTTTGGGGGGGATTTTTAAAAAAATTGCATTTGTATCACTGTGAGACCCAAAGCAAGCTCTGTCCCGTAGCTCGAGCTGGGATCTCAGCTCACACACTGAGTTCCGGAGTTTGAATCTCCGGTACGGCTGAAAAACATTAGGGACGTGTTTCCATAAGACACCTGCTGTCTTTGTTCACCCATCAGTATAAAATGGGTACCTGGGTGTTAGTGAACTGGTGTGGGTCCGCATCCTGGGACAAAACTGACCTAATTTGCCTGAAATGCTCTGCATAATAAGTGACTTTCTATATAGTAGTATGTCATTGATTTTCAGCTAGGACTGTATACTTGTACAGTACCTGTAGAAATAAAGATAATTATTATTATTTTTTATTATTATTATTTTTAAATTATTATTATTATTTATTATTATTATTATTATTATTATTATTTTTTATTATTATTATTATTATTATTATTATTTTAATATTCCTGTGTATAAATATACCTAGTTGGATGAATCTTACTGCAGCCAGCTGGCCCAGTGGCTTGTGCACTGGCCTGGAGTTTCAGGACTTACTCACCGTAGGTTCAAACGCTACCTGTTCCGTGGTGTAAGGGAATTCTTGATCTCAAATCTTGAAGCATAAAAAAATAAGTCCTCAGGTAATCCCTTCAACTTCTATATGCTTAGTAAGACCTCATTTAGAATTTCTTTGTATATTCCATGGAAAGCCGTGAAATTAGGAAAATAAATAAGGGTATGTAAATAACTTACTGCAAATATCTAATATTAAAAACAGTAAGTAACAATTGGTTCAAGTCTGACAAATGAAGCTCCCAGATAGAGTCATTGCAGCACAAACTTTGTGTAGCTTTTAAAATAATGAATGTAAGTATTGGTATGAGTTGAACCTGCCTAGCATTTGTCAGCAAGCCTGCTGCAGTGCTCTTCCATTCTAACATAAACACTGCCTTCAGTTCATGAACCAGTTCCTAGCCTAGTCAATTAATTGCCTGACTTCTTGCCTGACTTCTTGCCTGACCCTTATTAGCCTGAGCAGTATGTCATGTGTCTCAGTGTGGTTGCTTGAGCAGTCGTTGTCTGGAGAGGCTCGGGTGTGGCTGGGCATGCAGAACCTTCAGTACGTCTACTGGCTTGATGGATCACCCGTTGGATACTTTCACTTCTCTCCTGGAGAACCTGACAGTTACGTCGACGGTAACTTCTGCATTGGTGAGTAATGTGTATACATACCTAATTGTGGTTGCAGGGGTCGACTTATAGCTCCTGGCCCCGCCTCTTCACTGGTTGCCACTAGGTCCGCTCTCCCTCTGCTCTATGAGATTTATCACACTTCTTAAAGCTATGTATAGCACCTGCCTTTGCTACCTTGCTTTCCAGACTATTCCACTTTCTGACAACTCTATTGCTGAAGAAATATTTCCTAACATCCCTAGGGAGAAATAAATGGGATTAAGTCACGAGTATCTGAGTTAGAGTTAAGGAACGGGTAGTAATAATGTTGAAGGATCGGTTATGGAAGGAGAGGAGGGGAATATAAATGTATAAATTCAAGGATTATGTGTGTTAAAATAAGGGTCGGATACGAGAAGTGGATACGAGAAGTGGGTCACAATAAGTGTGTATGTACCTGGAGAAGAGAGGAGTGTAGAAGAGAAATAGAGATTTTGAGAGATACTAAGCGAGCGTGTAGGAACTTTTGAGCCAAGTGAGAGAGTAATTGTGGTAGGGGATCTAAATGCTAAAGTAGGAGAAACGTTTAGAGAGAGTGTGGTAGGTAAGTTTGAAGTGCCAGGTGTAAATGATAATGGGGAGCATTTGATTGAACTTAGTATAGAAAGGGGTTTGGTTATAGGTAATACATATTTAAAAAAAAAAGATAAATAAGTATACAAGATATGATATAGAGCTTAATGACAGAAGTTTCTTGGACTATGTTGTGGTAGATAAAAGACTGTTGGGTAGACTTCAGGATGTACATGTTTATAGAGGGGCCACAGATATATCAGATCACTTTCTAGTTGTAGCTACACTGAGAGTAAAAGGTAGATGGGATACAAGGAAAATGAAAGCAGCAAGTAAGGTAGAGGTGAAGGTTTATAAACTAAAGGAGGAGGCAGTTAGGGTAAGATATAAACAACTGTTGGAGGACAGATGGGCTAATGAGAGCATAGGCAATGGGGTCGAAGATGTATGGGGTAGGTTTAAAAATGTAATGTTAGAATGTTCAGCAGAAGTTTGTGGTTACAGGAAAATGGGTGCAGGAGGGAAGAAGAGCAATTGGTGGAATGATGATGTAGAGAGAGTAGTAAGAGAGAAAAAGTTAGCATATGAGAGGTTTTCACAAAGTAGAAGTGATGCAAGGAGGAGGAATATATGGAGAGAAAAGAAGTTAAGAGAGTGGTGAAGCAATGTAAACAGAGCAAATGGAAGAGTAGATGAGATGTTATCAACAAATTTTGTTGAAATTAAGAAAAAGTTTTGGAGTGAGATTAACAAGTTAAGGAAGCCTAGGGAATGAATGGATTTGATAATTAAAAATAGGAGAGGAGAGTTATTAAATGAAAAGTTAGAGGTATTGGGAAAATGGAGGGAATATTTTGAGCTGTTAAGTGCTGATGAAGACAAGGAAGCTGTGATTTCGTGTATAGGGCAAGGAGGAGTAACATGTGAGTGTGGGGAAAGTGCGTGGGGCAGTGGCAGAATGAAAGGGGGTAAGGCAGCCGGGATTGATGGGATAAAGATAGAAATGTTAAAAGCAGGTGAGGATATAGTTTTGGAGTGGTTAGTCCTTTTATTTAATAAATGTATGGAAGAGGGTAAGGTACCTAGGGATTAGTAGAGAGCATGCATAGTTCCTTTGTATAAAGGCAAAGGGGACAAAAGAGAGTGCAAAAATTATAGTGAAATAAGTCTGTTGAGTATACCTGGTAAAGTGTTTGGTAGAGTTATTATTGAAAGAATTAAGAGTAAGACGGAGAATAGGATAGCAGATGAACAAGGAGGCTTTAGGAAAGGTAGGGGGTGTGTGGACCAGGTGTTTACAGTGAAACATATAAGTGAACAGTATTTATATAAGGGTAAAGAGATTTTTGTCTCATGTATGGATTTGGAAAAGACATTTGATAGGGAGGCATTGTGGCAAATGTTGCATATATATGGAATAGGAGGTAGGTTACTGAAAGCAGTGAAGAGTTTTTACGAGAACAGTGAGGTTCAGGTTAGAATATGTTGAAGAGAGGGAGATTATTTCCCAGTAAAAGTAGGCCTTAGACAGGGATGTGTGAAGTCACCGTGGTTGTTCAATATATTTATAGATGGTTGTTCAATATATTTATAGTTGTAAGAAAAGTGAATGCTCGAGTGTTGCCAAGAGGTGTGGGGTTAAAAGATAAAGAATTTAACACAAAGTAGGAGTTGTCACAGTTGCTCTTTGTTGATGACACTGTGCTTTTGGGAGATTCAGAAGAGAAGTTGCAGAGGTTGGTGGATGAGTTTGGTAGGGTATGTAAAAGAAGAAAATTAAAAGTAAATATAGAAAAGAGTAATGTGATGAGGATAACGAAAGATTTAGGTAACGAAAGATTGGATATCAGATTGGAGGGAGAGAATATAGAGGAGGTGAATATTTGGGACAGGCTGGACCATGTGTCCAGTCTGTCCAGGTCTCTTTGTAGTCCTGCCTGATCCTCATCTGATTTAATTCTCCTCATTAACAGGGACACTCTGAGTCTATCCCTTTCATCATGTCATTCACATATACCCAAAATAGCACTGGTCCTAGGACTGATCCCTGTGGGACCCCGCTCGTCACAGGCGCCCACTGTGATACTTCATCATGTACCATAACTCGTTGTTGCCTCCCTATCAGGTGTTCTCTGATCCATTGCAGTGCCCTATTATATGTGCCTGATCCTCTAGCTTCTGCACTAATCTTCTAATGAGGAACTGTGTCGAAGGCCTTCTTGTGTCAGCATAGTTACTGATCCAATACATGTGTTGTATAGCTTATCTGAGTATTATAGTTAGTACCATCCATATGTTTTACATACATGACCCCTTGCTAGGCTCAGTGACTAGCTTGTGTCATGTCACGTTATGCCATTGTGAGGTCTGCGCTCCCGGTCTCATTCTCAGTTCACCGTAGACCTACCAGGCAACAGGACAGACCAGGCTGGTCTGTGCTAAAATAAGTTTACCATCCCAAGTGTTTTAACCCCAACATACATCTCCATGAACCCTCACAACAAATGGTCCGCAGGGGCCCGAAATTCTGACGATTACAGGGGGTTTTCTTGAAAAATTTTTTATGAGCCGGTTGCCATTTCCTGCCCCTTGGTCTCCCCGAGATAGTGACATTCACACCCAGCCAGCCCCCACCACTACTTTGGCAGTCCTTGTGTCTTCTTGCTATTTGCATTACTTCCGGGGGTTTGCCCCGGGTTTGCAAATTAAGCCAAAGCCCCCAACCCACCCTTGGGGGGGGAGTCAGCCTACACCATCCACCCGTCCTAAGTACCAGCCTTGCCTCTAAGCCAGTTTTCCCACCCTTGCTTTTGCCATTTTTTAAATTCTCAAGCCAGTCGTGGAAGGGTTAAGCCAAGCAACCCACCAACTAACCCGGGTGACTAATCCAGTACTCAAGAAGTAATGGTTCCAACCTTCCCCTCGCTTGCGCTTCCGTTCTAAGTTATTTGAGTGCTTTACCATCCTGTGGTGTTGTGGTATTTTGGGGGTTTTTAACCCGCCTGGTTTTAGAATTTTTTCGTCCCCTAATTGGGTGTACCCAGAGCATGGCTTATCCCGCTTATCCGTGGCCCATGTGGTGTTCGCGCGCGCTGCAACCACCCACACTTTCCCCCATATCACCCCTGTTTTTATTTCCTTTTAATGGGGCCCAGCACCTTATTTTCGGACCCATAGGGGTCAGATGCAAGATTTTTCCTTCGTCCCTGTATGCCAACGAAAAGCCCCCTGTGTGAATTTATCGTCGATTTAACGCAAATTGCAAATTCTTCGAGACGTTGAGTGTTGGGGTAGCGGGGAGACGCCAAAAGCCCTGAGACTCCCACTACCCTAAATTTTTCCCCAACGTTGCTACAGTGATAATAAAATAATTTTTTTTGAGCATTTGCGAGCGTTGAGACAATTTTTTTCGGATTTCAAAATGACATTTATTTTCCCTGATTTTTCAGTAACATTCAGTGACTCTTGACTAACCAGTGTTCACTCTGCAAAATTTTAAATTTTTTTTTTCAGCGTTTTTTAAATTTTTGGGTTAATTTTATGTCTCTTGTGTTGTATTCCTTTTTTTTATATACTGAAGTCTTTTCTGTTTTTTGCTGTTGTGTGCAATATATAAGCAGTATAAAAATTTTTGTTTACACTTCACAATTATCTTGTGTTCACGGATTGGTTCCTTGTCTAGTAATTTATACAGTGAAAAATAATTCATAACTTGTTTCTCATTTTCTGATCAAACTCAGTGTTGTCTCAGTTATTTTTTTTTTCCCAGCATTTATGTCCCCGCGAATTTTTTTTTATTCATTTCCCCCTTTTTTTTGTGTGTTGAACATTTTGTGTTATTTTTTCATTTAGCCAGGTCTAATTTGTCTTATCTCCAACAATGTGCCATTTTTTTGTTTTAAGCAAAAGGGAATTTTTTTCCAATTTTTTCACCCCAAGACCTTTTTTGCAAGAAAATTCTCACAGTATTGTGCATATATTGATGGTTTTGTTCGCTTATTGTGATGTTAAATTTTCTCTGTTTTGCATTTTGCCCTTCATTTTTTTTTATGTTCCATTGAAAAAATTCATCTTAGTGCAAATTTTTTCTTTTTTTTTTAAAGTAAATCATTCATTTGTTGTTCAATGTTTCTTTAAACTGCAATTAAGAGTTAAATTGTTCAAACATTCATTCCTGATAAAATTGTTTTGTTACTCTTTTAAAAATTTTTTTTGTGTTGCAAAATTTTTTTTTATTGCAATATTGCACATTTTGCAATGATTCTTGTGCAAGAATGTCTCCCCTTAATTGTTTTTCTTCAGAAGTTTTTTTTATGTTGTGTTGTGCAGTAATTTTTGATTTTAATTGTTATTGCAAAATTTTTAGTTTATTTTAGTCCAATATTTTTTGTTTCAGTTTCACATTCCTTATTCTGTGTATAATATTTTATTCTTTGTGTTTCACTTTAATTTTTTTTTTAGAGAATTGCTTTCCCATTCTATTATAATTTTCACAAGATTTATTGATTCCATTTTATCATTTTTGCTTGATTTATCATTTATTGTTGAATTTCCTTATTGAATTTAGAGTAAAGACAACTCACTGTGCCATTAATTCAGTTTAAAACAAATTCGAGTAAATTTGATTTGAGTAAATTACAATTTCTCTTGATTATCAAAGTGTTGCTTATCCAGTTGAGTATTTTTTTTATCTAAGTTTTCATTGCTCTACAGTGTGACTTGTTATTTTTTCTTTACTTATGCAGAATAGTTAAGCATTTTCTCCCATTTCAGCTTTACTGTGTCATATATTCTATTTATTATTCCTGCCTTTATGTCCTTGAGTAAGTTCCCTGAGGAGATGTCCCGGTCACTTTTGTTTGCTCACTTAGTACATCATGCCAGTCGAATAATTTCAAAGTCCTAATATCCCCTTACTGACTGAAAGACAATACCTAGTTAGACAATGTGTTTGTTCTCACAGCTTGTATTTGAGATTTGTTAAAGTGCTGCAGAATGTGAAGTTCGGATTAAGTTCCTATAGATCTGTGAATTACTTATTAACGTAGCCAAGCGGTCAGGAACTAGTAACTCTGTCACTCCCATCTGTGTTCCACCTACACCTTCAGACATGCAGGATAGTGTTCCGTTGCCTCAAGTGTCCGAGGACACTCAGACTGCCTTGAGTGCACAGCCTATCCCTGCAATGTCTGCTAGTTCAAGTAGTAGTTTCTCCACAGGGGACGCCTTGTCAGAAAACGATTACTTGAAACTAGTAATGCCATATCTTGTTGATGTCACATGCCGTCTGCAGAATGATGTCTCTGTCGCGGCTAGTGTACTCACTAGAGTGTCTGTTGTTGTTCCTAGTGTTCCAGATGGTGATCCCATCCTAGGTGACAGTAATTCTTGAAATGTACAAAGTTGTTTCTCGAGTAATCTTCACGTTGTTAACGTTTGTAAGCGTCACTGCATGCGACTCAGATTGAATACCAGTATTGTTGACCGTGTTCATTTCTTTTCCTCTGTGCTTGCAGTGAGAGATAGTAGATCCGTTCTCCCTTGCTCATATTGCATGTTACAGCGTTACTTTTTTCAACCAGGGAGAGTCATCCGCTCCACCGAGTTTGTTCATTCCTCCAGTAAGAAAGAACCGATCCCTTGTGGTCTGGTGTGATTCGATTCCTGCTCCAGGAAGATCTTGTTCTGACTGTGAAGCCACCAGAACCCATTAGTGACTTTGTAATGAGCCAAGAATTACTGTATCAAACAGCTGAGTTGAGTACTCCAAGCAGAAGAGTATACCAGTTAGTAATTCCACAGTCACTGGTGAATATAGCTGTATCCTTTGTAGATACTTTTTCAGATCTCCCTCAGTCAAGGCATGTGTTAGCCATTGCAAAGGAATTCGATCCTCCCAAAGATGATAACCATTCTGCATATGTAAATCTTACCCTCACAGAGTTGGGTTTAAATGTACATAGCCTGTATATTTAGATGTTCAAGATGAATGAAGTTGTCCACTGTGTGTTTGTTATTAGCTGATCAGTTTTTCAGAAAATTTTACTTGTGTGTTCAAGTTCCCTCCGAATTCTGAGATTAGCAGTAATGATCTGCGTGCGCCAGATATGCCTTTGCTGTTAATTTACTTTCACCTTTGTAAATATATATTCTTCCTCAGAATCCGTAGAGTGCATGAATACAGATCGATCAATCAATACTATCCTTTAGTTTTAAGTTATATATGTCTTTGTTATTGTATAGAATCAACCCAGAGCCACCTGCCTGTTCAGCCTATAGCATAGTATTGCATGTCGAGACGACATACGTAACATGACCGAGCTGTCAGCATAGTTGCTGATCCCCTACATGTGTTGTATAGCTTATCTGAGTATCATAGTTAGTACCATCCATATGTTTTACATACACGACCCCGTGCTAGGCTCAGTGACTAGCTTGTGTGACGTCACGTGATGCCGTTGTGAGCTCTGCGCTCCCAGTCTTGTTCTCAGTTCACCGTAGACCTACCAGGCAACAGGACAGACCTGGCTGGGCTCCTCCTTTCACACTCTGCTAATATAAGTGTTACCATCCAACAAGTGTGTTTAACTCCAACTATCACATCTCCACGAACCCCCATAACACTTGCAGTCCAAGAAAATGAAATAAACCCACCCCTCTGTCTTGTGTCTTACTTCTGTTACCTTGTCATAAAACTCCAGAAGGTCTGTGACACAGGATTTGGTTGTCATTTATAATCATATTCCGTTCCAGGTGCTCCACCACTCTCCTCCTGATAAACTTCTCCATGACTTTGCATACTATACACATCAATGACACTGGTCTATAGTTTAGTGCCTCGTTTCTGTCTCCTTTCCTAAAAATGGGGACTACATTTGCCATCTTCCATACCTCAGGTAGTTGCCCAGTTTCAAGGAATGTGTTGAAAATTGTGTTTAGTGGCGCATACAGCATATCTGGTCCCTCTCTAAGGGCCCACGGAGAGATGTCTGGTCTGTACTTTTTCCATTCTACAGTGCACTTCGTTTTGGCCTCCTTACACCTTCGGGTAAACCAAGGGCTCGTTCTGGTCTTCCCATTATTTCTGCTGCCCTTGGAAACAAACCTTTCCTCTGCTTCCTTGCATTTTGTTGTTAAGTAGTCCATCATTTCGTTTACTGACTTTCCTACCAATTCCCTTTCCCACTGAACATCTTGTAGGAAGTTCCTCATATCTTTGTAGTCCCCCCTTTTATAGTTTGGCTTTTCCCATTCTACTCCTGTTACCCTCTCCACTTGTAACTCTACTACATATTCAAAGCTCAGAACTACGTGATCACTAGCTCCAAGGGGTCTCTCATGTGTGATGTCTTCAGTGTCCGAACTGCTCAGGGTGAACATGAGATCCAGTCATGCTGGTTCATCCTTTCTCTGGTAGTGTCCCTAACATGTTGATGCATGAGGTTTCCCAGTACCACATCCATCATCTTGGCTCTCCATGTTTCGGGACCCCATGTGGCTCCAGGTTTTCCCAATCAATCTCCCTGTGGTTGAAATCGCCCATAACCAGTAACTATGTTTTGCTTGAGTGAGCTCTTCTGGCCACCTCAGCTAGTGTGTCCACCATTGCTCTGTTGCTCTCTTCGTATTCCTCTCTTAAGAACATAAGAACATAAGGAAGAAGGACCACTGCAGCAGGCCTACTGGCCCATGCGAGGTACGTCCAATTCTCCCACTAGCTTAAGCCAATGCCTTGACCTAGTCAAGTCAGTCACATTCACCTCAGGGAGGAGCACGGCATCCGACCTAGTAGCACAAGTTAGTCAGGTCCAGCTCACACCCACCCACATCAACTCATGTATTCATCCAACCTATTTTTAAAACTACACAACGTCTTAGCTTCTATGACGGCACTCGGGAGTTTGTTCCACTCATCCACAACTCTATTACCTAACCAGTGCTTTCTACATCCTTCCTGAATCTGATTTTTTCCAGTTTAAAGCCATTACTGCAAGTCCTGTCTATGTTAGATATTTTTAGCACGCTATTTACATCCCCTTTATTAATTCCTGTTTTCCATTTATACACCTCGATCATATCCCCCATAATTCTACGTCTTTCTAGAGAGTGCAGATTCAGGGTCCTCAGTTTATCCTCATAGAGAAGATTTCTGATACATGGGAACAACTTTGTCATCCTCCTCTGTACGTCTTCCAGAGCATTTATATCCATTCTGTAATACAGTGAACAAAACTGTGCAGCCTAATCTAAATGAGGCCTAACCAATAATATATAGAGTTGAAGAACAACCTGAGGACTACTATTATTTATACTTCTTGCTATGAAGCCGAGGATTCTGTTACCTTTTTTGCGAACACTTATGCACTGTTGTCTTGGTTTTAGATTACTGCTAACCAGAACTCCTAAATCCTTTTCGTAATCCGTAATATTAAGATTTACATTATGTATTTTATATGTGGCATGGCTATTTTCCTGTCCAACATTTAGAACTTTGCATTTGTATATATTAAACTGCATCTGCCACTTCTCCGACCATTGCATCAATCTATTCAAATCATCCTGGAATGCTCTAATGTCCTCATTAGAATGAATTGGACGGCCTATTTTGGTGTCATGTTGGCCTCGTGCAGTTCTGTGGTGGGTTATACATCACTGAAATGACTACCTTATGTTCCCCAGACTGAATTGTACCTACCATGTAATCCCTTTCTCCAATTTCGTCCATTCCTTCCATTTCCTCGAAACTCCATCGGTTTTTAATGAGCAGTGCAACCCCTCCTCCCCCTCTGCTCCTTCTATCTTTCCTCAGGATCTGATATCCAAGTGGGAAGATTGCATCTGTTATTGTCTCAGTGAGTTTCATTCCCGTGACTGCTATGATTCTTTCATGCCACTCCTCACATTTATTCATTATTCCATCCATGTTCGTATACCAAACCTTCAACTTCTTTTTTAAAACTGTGGCCCAGGGAGAATGGTGGGGCTGGGGAGTGGAAGCCCTGGCAAGGGCCTATAGAGGGTTGCTGTGGGGGTGGGGTTTGTGATGAGGGGGTAGGGGCAGAATGCTTATGGGGGGTTGCTGTAGGGGTGGGGTTTGTGATATGGGGGGTGGGGACAGAAGGAACAGTGTGTGGGTTTTGGTTTAGATTGTTCAGATGCATTTGGGTTGCCATGATTGGATTTCTTCTGTGGGTGCTTCTGGAGGAGGTTGTGTTTGCTCTTCCGCCTGAGTCTGGGTTCTCCTGCTCATCTCAGTCATTGCATCTCATTTCTCCTTTCGTCTTTGTACCCTCTCTTTCAGTATCTTCCTTTCTTCTTGTGTTCTGTCTTTATCGAGGTACACTCTCCGGTTCTCCAGTTTGTCCCTTAGTCGTGCTTTCTCCTACAGGATCCTGTTTTGAGCTGATTCTGCTCCGAAAATCACTTTGACTGGTCGTTTTTTGCTCTTGCAAACTGGCCTCTCCCTTTCGTCCTCCAACTGTATTTCCCTTTGCATCCCCTAAGGTGATATAGTTCCTTCCATTGAAGCATTCCTTCCTTCAATCTCTTTCCTAGCTGATGTCCCTGTGCTCAGTGGTCTGTCTTTCCTGCTCAGCTGTTCCTGGCCACTTTAGTTGTCTATTAGAGTCTCTGCATATAGCTTAGGTCCTTCATAATCTTTAGTCCCCTCATTTGTTCCTGATGTGCTCCTCGTCTTTTCCAAGGCCCCACGTGGGTCTGATAGTTCCTTTGCTTACAGTAAAGCTCCTTTGCTCCCTACAGTCACCTCGTCCGTGACTGATGTAGAAGTTCCTGATACTTTGGCTATACTGTCCTTTGGTTCTTTAGGCTGTTTCAGATTTTTTAGTTCCTCTTCTAGGCACTGTATCTTAGCTTCTGTTGCTATGGCTTGTAGCTCCTATTTCCTGCACTCTGCAGCTATCCTCTCCTCCATTTTCTTGCCTAGTTCTTCTAGTTTCCTTCCCCACTCTTCGTCCCTTTTCGTGAGCTCTCCCTCCCAATCTTCTCTCCCAGGTTCATCCACCAGACCCCTGGTTCTCCGTGTGTGTGTGTGTGTGTGTGTGTGTGTGTGTGTGTGTGTGTGTGTGTGTGTGTGTTTCATAAAATACTAGTTTACTCTAATTGTTTTGAAGATTTGAGGTCAAAATGATAATTAATTATATTGTCATTCAGTAACAGTAATAATAGTACTACTACTACTACTACTACTACTACTAATAATAATAATAATGATATCAGTGATAATAGTTATTATTAATATGCTCGGAGAATCGGTAAGCTCATAAGAATCATTCAATGCTTAAGGAATAGGAGGCAATAATATTTGCTTGAAGGAAGGGAAGAATAATTGTTAGGTTCAAGAGCTTGTCAACAGCACTACAACACCCTCTTGAAAAGAAATGTAAATAACTAACTAGTAATTAATGTTTTAATTGCTTGCAAACTCTTTATGTTTCTCGACCTTCAGAGCTGGCCATGGACACGGGTCTGTGGGAGGACAGCATGTGTTCTGTGGCCAATTTCTTTCTCTGTGAGATGAAAGGTTAGTTTTCACCACTCGAGTATTTGTATAAATTTTCAGTTGGCTGGTCAATGGTTTATTGGAGGCGCTGTAAAATTCACAGTGTAGATAAATGGTTCAGAGAACCGACAAGTTGATAAATTAGAAACCTGTGCAACACTTGGGTATCTTTATTGTGTAAGTGTTTCGCCACACCGTGGCTTCATCAGTCCAAGAAAAATGGTGAAGATCAGGAGATTGAGGTAATGAGTCCATCAGCTTGGAGTCCATGTAATAAGTCCATCAATCTTGATAAGAATGCAGCATAAGCGAGTAGAGACGTACTGTAAACAGGTGAGGTGAAGCAGTCGTAGACGGTGTCACTTTGGACAAATCCACATGTTGAAGTAGGTCATGCTTATAAGTTTAGGAAAACATAGAATTCCCTGTATCAAGAGCCCAAGATGTTGCTGTGTCTGACAGGAATGTAGGAGCTCCTTCTAAAAGTTTCCGATCTGATATTGTCTGAACTAAAGTGTTGTTTCTACTACTGTGGCGTAAGAATATAAATCGACTAATTTACTCAGACTGTTTGACAATTATTAAATAATGAAATAATATACAATTCCGATAAAATGGAGAGACAAATATTACATAAAATTTACTTCCTAACACCAAAAAAATGGTTACTGTCGTAAGTCAGGGTTGATGGTGAAGTGTCCCAGCCATGGTATTTTGACTTTATTTTTCTAGTAATTTCTTCTGCTACAATAGGTCAACATATGATACACAGGAATTCTATTTGCCAAAATAAATTCCGACCCCAAAAGATTATAATTATTATATCCTGAAGATAAAAAAAACAATAATTACGTTCATATTGACCAGATAAGACGAAATAGTTAATACTGTAAGTGAGGGTGGCGATGGGATGTCAGAAAATCTCTCTATACATTGAGTCCTGATGTTTACAGGAGGCTACTACTGCTTCACAATGTTGTGGGAGAGTGAACAGGAACACACCTGGGTGTGATAGATCCTTGTGGAGAATTATTTCAGCCAGTTGGACAGAAACGATTTCTTTAGCAGTCTTTATCGTGGAGACAAAATTTGTAGAAATGAAGACGTATGGCCCGTATGTGGCCTCTAACTCTTGCGAAATGAATCAGTCATATTAGGATAAATGACGAGAATATTTGATAAAAATTGAAAATTTTCACAAATGCTCCTGAAGGCTGCAAAATTAATATAGAAAAAGTTTCCTCCGTCCTACTGCAGCCTAACATTGTTGTGACCTTCAAACACACTCTGAGCGAAGGAAATGTTATTTGTTTTTCTCGGTTATTTGGAAAACTGTGCATCTGATGGAAAAATTTATAGCTCAAGATAAACTGGAAAATAATTTCTGAATATGATTACTTTTATACATGTTCACTGTATATGTTATAGGTTTTACGTAAGCCACACCGGATATACAGCGCGATTTTGAATTTTCTGTGGAATTTTTTGCTACTCATGCCCGGTTTTCTGTTAATATTTCAAAAAGGACATTATTTTTAGTTAAAATACAGAGAGAGGAACTAGCAGAGTGGGAAAGTCACAATTCGGAAAGGCGAGATTCTTATTTTTAGAATTTAACTTATCTATTCATATATATGTAAATTGACTCACTTCCACACCACTAGCCATTTTTTTTAGTTGTTTCCCCAGTAGGCCTAAGACACTGATTTCTTATTATGATTTTTTGATTAAAGAATAATATTTTCCTCTATGTCTGTCATACCAAGATCATCTAGTGGATCCTCTACTTATTCAGAATTCAGGTAAGCTAGACCGTGGTAGTTTTTGATCGTTGAAGAAAGCCACAACCATACTGCTTCCCCCAGTCTATTTTACAGTCGAGATCATTGGTGGTGTTGGTGCGTCCGGTGTATAGACAAGTAACAAAGAATTTTGATGGCTTTTCCAGCCGCACAACTCAGGCTGTAGTGTAGATGAGTAGTGTAGACGAAACATTTCAATCAACAATAAAGATACCTAACGTGTGTCTTACTCTCCAACTTGTCGGTACTTGCCGGTAATTGCCGGTACTTGTTGGTACTTGCCGGTACTTGTCGGTACTTGTCGGTACCTGTTAAGCTAGGTCATGTTAAACTAGCCCATGTTAACTATAACTAGCCCATGTTAGCTAGAACTAGTCCATGTTAACTAAAACTAGCCCTTATTAACAAAAACTAGCCCATGTTAACTAAAACTAGCAAACGTTAACTAAAACTAGTCCATGTTAACTATAACTAGCCCATGTTAGCTAGAACTAGTCCATGTTAACTAAAACTAGCCCTTATTAACAAAAACTAGCCCATGTTAACTAAAACTAGCAAACGTTAACTAAAACTAGCCCATGTTAACTATAACTAGCCCATGTTAGCTAGAACTAGTCCATGTTAACTAAAACTAGCCCTTATTAACAAAAACTAGCCCATGTTAACTAAAACTAGCCCATGTTAACTAAAACTAGTCCATGTAAACTAAAACTAGCCCATGTTAACTAAAACTAGTCCATGTTAACTAAAACTAGCCCATGTTAACTAAAACTAGTCCATGTTAACTAAAACTAGCCCATGTTAACTAAAACTAGCCCATGTTAACTAAAACTAGCCCTTATTATCAAAAACTAGCCCATGTTAACTAAAACTAGCCCTATTAAACTAAACTAGTCCATGTTAACTAAAACTAGCCCTTATTATCAAAAACTAGCCCATGTTAACTAAAACTAGCCCTTATTAACTAAAACTAGCCCATGTTAACTAAAACTAGCCCTTATTAACAAAAAACTAGCCCATGTTAACTAAAACTAGCAAACGTTAACTAAAACTAGCCCATGTTAACTAAAACTAGTCCATGTTAACTAAAACTAGTCCATGTTAACTAGAACTAGTCCATGTTAACTAAAACTAGCCCTTATTAACAAAAACTAGCCCATGTTAACTAAAACTAGCCCATGTTAACTAAAACTAGCCCATGTTAACTAAAACTAGCCCATGTTAACTAAAACTAGTCCACGTTAACTAAAACTAACCCATATTAACTAAAATTAGCTCATATTAACTAAAACTAGCTCATATTAAGTAAAACTAGCTCAAATTAAATAAAACTAGCCCATATTAACTTAACCTAGCCCATGCTAACTAAAACTAGCCCATATTAACTAAAACCAGATCATATTAACTGACACTAGCCTATAATTAAAACTAGCTCACATTAAGATAAACTACTTTATATTAATTAAACTAGCCCATATTAACTAAAACTAGCCCATATTACATCAACACAGCCAATATTATTTAAAACTAGCTTCTCTTAGGTAGAACTAGCCAATATTAGGTAAAAACTAGTCCATTTTAGTAAAAATTAGCTAAAAACTATCCTAGATTAGTTAAAACTATCTCAGATTAGTTAAAACTATCCCAGATTAGTTACAACTATGGCAGATTAGTTAAAACTATCCCAGATTAGTTAAAACTATGCCAGATTAGTTAAAACTACCCTAGATTAGTTAAAACTATGCCAGGTTAATTCAAAATTATCCCGTGTGAGTTTAAAACTAGCGTTTATTAGTGAAAAACTAGCAAATATTAGTTAATATTTATACTAATGACTCCAAAAGTAATTTTTTTATTTAATTTATTTTATCATATGTGTGTAGTAATCTTTGTCTTTTAATAAAAACATGTAATGTTTTTTTTATTCTTTCAGGCAGTAATTATGTGGATCCAGTCGTTCCTCCAGCGCCACCAGGTACGTACTCAGTCTTGAGATGTATCGGTGCGGTTGTGTATGATGATGTCTTACTTATTTTGCTGATGCGGATGCGAGAAATTGTGTGGATGTTCCGCGGATGTTGATGCGGATGTTCCGTGGATTTGGATGCGGATGCATATGCGGATATGTGTTTTCAGCAAAACGCGAATGCGGATGCGGATGCAGATGCAAGAAAGTGTGCGGATGTTCTGCGGGGTTGGATGCGGATATCCGATACACCTATATTTGGCTGCAGAGGTCATGTAGCAGCTCTTGGCCCCGTCTTTTCGTTGGTTGCTGCTAGGTCCACTCTCTCCCTGCTTCAAGAGCCTTAGAGTACCTCTGCTTAAAGCTATGTATGGATCCTGCCTCCACTAATTCACTCTCCAGATTATTCCACTTCCTAACTCTAAGACTGAAGAAATATATCATATCGTTATTTACTGTAAGCAAAAGTAAGAATAACGGGGGGATAAAGCACAAGGAGGATGACGTCTAGACTTAGTGAAGATATTAAGAGTTACTGGATGAAAGATGGACTAGAAGTAATAAGGAGGAGGTTGAAGGGGAATATATTTCATATGCAGTGTTTTATTGCTCAGGAGAAGTTTGTGGGTAGAGGAGTGAGTGTGTGGATGCTAGGAGCAATGGTCGGTGTAATGATGACTTGTAAAGAGCGTGAGACAGGAGACAAAGCCAGCCAATGATAGGTTTTCCTAATGTTGAAATTATTTAATAAAAGTAGATTACGCACACACACACACACACACACACACACACACACACACACACAGGAGCTCAGACTCGACCCCCGCAACCTCAACTAGGTGAGTACACACACACACAGAAAGTGACGTAGTGGAGGCGGGAACCATACAAAGTTTTAAGGCGAGGTATGATAGAGCTCATGGGGAAGGGAGAGAGAGGACCTAGTAGTAATCAGCGAAGAGGCGGGGCCAGGAGCTGTGACTCGACCCCTGCAATCACAAATAGGTGAGTACAAATAGGTGAGTACAGGTATAGTACAAGGTCTGATCGACTTGGTACAAGGTATAATTGGCATAGAATGAGGTATGACTGACTTAATGCAAGTTATCCAAAATTCACGAGGCTCGTGAGCTGTAACTCAACACTCTAATAGGCTCAGGAGCTTTAACTCGACACTTTCAAAATACCCCAGGAGCTGTAACTCAACCTTGTAATTCCCTGAGAAAATCTAAAATAAGTAAAATGAGACTCATTAGTTCGAAGAGACGCTGTAGCGGAGGTGAAGTATCTCCAACACTGAAGTATCTCCAACACTGAAGTATCTCCAACACTGAAGTATCTCCAACACTGAAGTATCTCCAACACTGAAGTATCTCCAACACTGAAGTATCTCCAACACTGAAGTATCTCCAACACTGAAGTATCTCCAACACTGAAGTATCTCCAACACTGAAGTATCTCCAACACTGAAGTATCTCCAACACTGAAGTACCGCCAACACTGAAGTATCTCCAACACTGAAGTATCTCCAACACTGAAGTATCTCCAACACTGAAGTATCCCCAACACTGAAGTATCTCCAACACTGAAGTATCTCCAACACTGAAGTATCTCCAACACTGAAGTATCTCCAACACTGAAGTATCTCCAACACTGAAGTATCTCCAACACTGAAGTATCTCCAACACTGAAGTACCTCCAACACTGAAGTATCTCCAACACTGAAGTATCTCCAACACTGAAGTATCTCCAACACTGAAGTACCTCCAACACTGAAGTATCTCCAACACTGAAGTATCTCCAACACTGAAGTATCTCCAACACTGAAGTATCTCCAACACTGAAGTATCTCCAACACTGAAGTATCGCCAACACTGAAGTATCTCCAACACTGAAGTATCTCCAACACTGAAGTATCTCCAACACTGAAGTATCTCCAACACTGAAGTATCTCCAACACTGAAGTATCTCCAACACTGAAGTATCTCCAACACTGAAGTATCTCCAACACTGAAGTATCTCCAACACTGAAGTACCTCCTACACTGAAGTATCTCCAACACTGAAGTATCTCCAACACTGAAGTATCTCCAACACTGAAGTACCGCCAACACTGAAGTATCTCCAACACTGAAGTATCTCCAACACTGAAGTATCTCCAACACTGAAGTATCTCCAACACTGAAGTATCTCCAACACTGAAGTATCTCCAACACTGAAGTATCTCCAACACTGAAGTATCTCCAACACTGAAGTACGCCAACACTGAAGTATCTCCAACACTGAAGTATCTCCAACACTGAAGTATCTCCAACACTGAAGTATCTCCAACACTGAAGTATCTCCAACACTGAAGTATCTCCAACACTGAAGTATCTCCAACACTGAAGTATCGCCAACACTGAAGTATCTCCAACACTGAAGTATCTCCAACACTGAAGTACCGCCAACACTAAAGTATCTCCAACACTGAAGTATCTCCAACACTGAAGTATCTCCAACACTGAAGTATCTCCAACACTGAAGTATCTCCAACACTGAAGTACCGCCAACACTGAAGTATCTCCAACACTGAAGTATCTCCAACATGAAGTATCTCCAACACTGAAGTATCTCCAACACTGAAGTATCTCCAACACTGAAGTATCTCCAACACTGAAGTATCTCCAACACTGAAGTATCTCCAACACTGAAGTATCTCCAACACTGAAGTATCTCCAACACTGAAGTATCTGCAACACTGAAGTACCGCCAACACTGAAGTATCTCCAACACTGAAGTATCTCCAACACTGAAGCATCTCCAACACTGAAGTATCTCCAACACTGAAGTATCTCCAACACTGAAGTATCTCCAACACTGAAGTACCGCCAACACTGAAGTATCTCCAACACTGAAGTATCTCCAACACTGAAGTATCTCCAACACTGAAGTATCTCCAACACTGAAGTATCTCCAACACTGAAGTATCGCCAACACTGAAGTATCGCCAACACTGAAGTATCGCCAACACTGAAATATCTCCAACACTGAAGTATCTCCAACACTGAAGTATCTCCAACACTGAAGTATCTCCAACACTGAAGTATCTCCAACACTGAAGTATCTCCAACACTGAAGTATCTCCAACACTGAAGTATCTCCAACACTGAAGTATCTCCAACACTGAAGTACCGCCAACACTGAAGTATCTCCAACACTGAAGTATCGCCAACAATGAAGTATCGCCAACAATGAAGTTTCGCCAACACTGAAATATCGCCAACACTGAAGTATCGCCAACACTGAAGTATCTCCAACACTGAAGTATCTCCAACACTGAAGTATCGCCAACAATGAAGTATCGCCAACACTGAAGTATCGCCAACACTGAAGTATCGCCAACACTGAAGTATCGCCAACACTGAAGTATCGCCAACACTGAAGTATCGCCAACACTGAAGTATCGCCAACACTGAAGTATCTCCAACACTGAAGTATCTCCAACACTGAAGTATCGCCAACAATGAAGTATCGCCAACACTGAAGTATCGCCAACACTGAAGTATCGCCAACACTGAAGTATCGCCAACACTGAAGTATCGCCAACACTGAAGTATCTCCAACACTGAAGTATCGCCAACACTGAAGTATCGCCAACACTGAAGTATCGCCAACACTGAAGTATCGCCAACACTGAAGTATCTCCAACACTGAAGTATCTCCAACACTGAAGTATCTCCAACACTGAAGTATCGCCAACAATGAAGTATCGCCAACACTGAAGTATCGCCAACATTGAAGTATCGCCAACACTGAAGTATCGCCAACACTGAAGTATCGCCAACACTGAAGTATCTCCAACACTGAAGTATCGCCAACAATGAAGTATCGCCAACACTGAAGTATCGCCAACACTGAAGTATCGCCAACACTGAAGTATCGCCAACACTGAAGTATCGCCAACATTGAAGTATCGCCAACACTGAAGTATCTCCAACACTGAAGTATCGCCAACACTGAAGTATCGCCAACACTGAAGTATCGCCAGCACTGAAGTATCGCCAACACTGAAGTATCTCCAACACTGAAGTATATCCAACACTGAAGTATCTCCAACACTGAAGTATCTCCAACACTGAAGTATCTCCAACACTGAAGTATCGCCAACACTGAAGTACCGCCAACACTGAAGTATCTCCAACACTGAAGTATCGCCAACAATGAAGTATCGCCAACACTGAAGTATCACCAACACTGAAGTATCGCCAACACTGAAGTATCGCCAACACTGAAGTATCGCCAACACTGAAGTATCTCCAACACTGAAGTATCGCCAACAATGAAGTATCGCCAACACTGAAGTATCGCCAACACTGAAGTATCGCCAACACTGAAGTATCGCCAACACTGAAGTATCGCCAACACTGAAGTATCGCCAACACTGAAGTATCTCCAACACTGAAGTATCGCCAACACTGAAGTATCGCCAACACTGAAGTATCTCCAACACTGAAGTATCTCCAACACTGAAGTATCGCCAACAATGAAGTATCGCCAACACTGAAGTATCTCCAACACTGAAGTATCGCCAACACTGAAGTATCGCCAACACTGAAGTATCGCCAACACTGAAGTATCGCCAACACTGAAGTATCGCCAACACTGAAGTATCGCCAACACTGAAGTATCGCCAACACTGAAGTATCGCCAACACTGAAGTATCGCCAACACTGAAGTATCGCCAACACTGAAGTATCGCCAACACTGAAGTATCTCCAACACTGAAGTATCTCCAACACTGAGTATCGCCAACACTGAAGTATCGCCAACACTGAAGTATCGCCAACACTGAAGTATCGCCAACACTGAAGTATCGCCACACACTGAAGTATCTCCAACACTGAAGTATCTCCAACACTGAAGTATCGCCAACACTGAAGTATCGCCAACACTGAAGTATCGCCAACAATGAAGTATCGCCAACACTGAAGTATCGCCAACACTGAAGTATCGCCAACACTGAAGTATCGCCAACACTGAAGTATCGCCAACACTGAAGTATCGCCAACACTGAAGTATCGCCAACACTGAAGTATCTCCAACACTAAAGTATCGCCAACACTGAAGTATCGCCAACACTGAAGTTCACTGTCGTTCATGCTATTCAACTTGGACAATGGACAGCATCATTTGAGCAATAGCTTAACAATCCTAGGAAGCCCAGGAGCTGGAACTAAATCCTTTGTATAGTTAGGGCAAATCTGTGATGAACTGGATGATCTAATACTAACACACATATTTAAGATTTCTCTGAAAATTTGACTTTGCAATGATGCAATCGTGCAGTGATGCCGTTGAATAATTTCAAGCAGGAGATACTACCAGAGGAAGAGATGTGATGATGTGTAGGCCTAGTGAGCCTACCAAGAGGCCTTTATGCAACTCTGACTAAATAAATATTATTAGAAGGTGGAAATAAGCATTAACCCCAAAAAATATATTATTTGTTAAAATATACACATATTAAGCAGAATGTTAGTACGTAACTGTTGCACGTATGTCTTAGTTATGTGAATGATGTCAGTGGAACACTGCACGTATGTCTTAGTTATGTGAATGATGTCAGTGGAACACTGCATGTATGTCTTAGTTATGTGAATGATGTCAGTGGAACACTGCACGTATGTCTTAGTTATGTGAATGATGTCAGTGGAACACTGCAGGACGTTGCTTGAAGGACTCTCTCCTGCAGTTTTAATAAAAAAATCTGCAATACCAGATTTCAGAAACTGGATGTGAAGTAACTCTTCAGGATACATGAGGCATACCTTCATGAGACATGAGGTATCCCTTAATGAGACATGAGGTATCCCTTCATGAGACATGAGGTATCCTTTAATGAGGCATGAAGTATCCCTTAATGAGACATGAGGTATCCCTTCATGAGACATGAGGTATCCTTTAATGAGGCATGAAGTATCCCTTCATGAGACATGAGGTATCCCTTCATGAAACATGAGGTATCCCTTCATGAGACATGAGGTATCCCTTCATGAGACATGAGGTATACCTTCATGAGACATGAGGTATCCCTTCATGAGACATGAGGTATCCCTTCATTAGACATGAGGTATCCCTTCATGAGACAAGAGGTATACCTTCATGAGACATGAGGTATACCTCCATGAGACATGAGGTATCCCTTCATGAGACATGAGATGTCCCTTCATGAGACATGAGGTATCCCTTCATGAGACATAAGGTATACCTTCATGAGACATGAGGTATCCCTTCATGAGACATGAGGTATCCCTTCATGAAACATGAGGTATCCCTTCATGAAACATAAGGTATCCCTTCATGAGGCATGAGGTATCCCTTCATGAAACATAAAGTATCCCTTCACGAAACATGAGGTATCCATTCATGAAACATAAGGTATCCCTTCATGAGGCATGAGGTATCCCTTCATGAAACATAAGGTATCCCTTCATGAAACATAAGGTATCCCTTCATGAAACATAAGGTATCCCTTCACGAAACATAAGATATCCCTTCATGAAACATAAGGTATCCCTTCACGAAGCATAAGGTATCCCTTCACGAAACATGAGGTATCCCTTCACGAAACATAAGGTATCCCTTCATGAAACATAAGGTATCCCTTCACGAAACATAAGGTACCCTTCATGAAGCATAAGGTACCCTTCACGAAACATAAGGTATCCCTTCACGAAACATAAGGTATCCCTTCATGAAACATAAGGTATCCCTTCACGAAACATGAGGTATCCCTTCATGAAACATAAGGTATCCCTTCATGAAACATAAGGTATCCCTTCATGAAACATAAGGTATCCCTTCATGAAACATGAGGTATCCCTTCATGAAACATAAGGTATCCCTTCATGAAACATAAGGTATACCTTCACGAAACATAAGGTATCCCTTCATGAAACATAAGGTATCTCTTCATGAAACATAAGGTATCCCTTCATGAAACATAAGGTATCCCTTCACGAAACATGAGGTACCCTTCATGAACATAAGGTATCCCTTCACAAACATAAGGTATCCCTTTATGAAACATAAGGTATCCCTTCCCTGAACATAAGTATCATTTCCGAACATAAGGGATCCCTTCATAAACATAAGGTATCCCTTCACGAAACTGAGGTATACCTTCATGAAACATAAAAGGTATCCCTTCATGAAACATAAGGTATCCCTTCACGAAACATAAGGTATCCCTTCACGAAACATAAGGTATCCCTTCATGAAACATAAGGTATCCCTTTATGAAACATAAGGTATCCCTTCATGAAACATAAGGTATCCCTTCATGAAACATAAGGTATTCCTTCATGAAACATAAGGTATCCCTTCATGAAACATAAGGTATCCCTTCACGAAACATAAGGTATCCCTTCATGAAACATAAGGTATCCCTTCATGAAACATAAGGTATCCCTTCACGAAACATAAGGAAACCCTTTAGAAACATAAGGTATCCCCTTTATGAAACATAAGGTTTTCCCTTCACGAAACATAAGGTATCCCTTCACGAAACATGAGGTATCCCTTAATGAAACATAAGGTATCCCTTCATGAAACATAAGGTATACCTTCACGAAACATATGGTATCCCTTCATGAAACATAAGGTATCTCTTCATGAAACATAGGGTATACCTTCATGAAACATAAGGTATCCCTTCATGAAACATAAGGTATCCCTTCATGAAACATAAGGTATCCCTTCACGAAACATGAGGTATCCCTTCATGAAACAAGTTATCCCTTCACGAAACATAAGGTATCCCTTCACGAAACATAAGGTATCCCTTCATGAAACATAAGGTATCCCTTCACGAAAGATGAGGTATCCCTTCATGAAACATAAGGTATCCCTTCATGAAACATAAGGTATACCTTCACGAAACATAAGGTATCCCTTCATGAAACATAAGGTATCTCTTCATGAAACATAAGGTATACCTTCACGAAACATGAGGTATCCCTTCATGAAACAAGTTATCACTTCACGAAACATAAGGTATCCCTTCACGAAACATAAGGTATCCCTTCATGAAACATAAGGTATCCCTTCTTGAAACATAAGGTATTCCTTCATGAAACATAAGGTATCCCTTCATGAAACATAAGGTATCCCTTAACGAAACATAAGGTATCCCTTCATGAAACATAAGGCATCCCTTCATGAAACATAAGGTATCCCTTCATGAAACATAAGGTATTACTTCATGAAATATAAGGTATCCCTTCACGAAAGATGAGGTATCCCTTCATGAAACATAAGGTATCCCTTCATGAAACATAAGGTATACCTTCACGAAACATAAGGTATCCCTTCACGAAACATAAGGTATCCGTTCATGAAACATAAGGTATCCCTTCATGAAACATAAGGTATCCCTTCACGAAACATAAGGTATCCCTTCATGAAACATAAGGTATCCCTTCACGAAACATAAGGTATCCCTTCACGAAACATAAGGTATCCCTTCACGAAACATAAGGTATCCCTTCATGAAACATAAGGTATCCCTTCATGAAACATAAGTTATCCCTTCATGAAACATAAGGTATCCCTTCAAGAAACGTAAGGTATCCCTTCATGAAACATAAGGTATCCCTTCACGAAACATAAGTATCCCTTCATGAAACAAGGAATCCCTCACGAAAGATGATGTATCCCTTCATGAAACATAAGGTATCCCTTCATGAAACATAAGGTATACCTTCACGAAACATAAGGTATCTCTTCATGAAACATAAGGTATCCCTTCATGAAACATAAGGTATACCTTCACGAAACATGAGGTATCCCTTCATGAAACAAGTTATCCTTTTACGAAACAGAGGTACCCCCTTCAGAACATAAGGTACCCCTTTCAGAAAATAAGGACCCTTAGAAACATGGGGTTTACCCCTTTTCAAAAACCCTAGGTACCCCAATGAAACATAAGGTATCCCTTCAAAAAAACAAAGGTTCCTTCATGAAACATAAGGTACCTTCATGAAACATAAGGTACCTTAGAACTAAGGTACCCCTTCATGAAACATAAGGACCCTTCAAAAACCATGGGGTATTTCCTTTCCCCTTAAAAACAAAAGGTATCCCTTATAAAACTAAGGTTCCCTTCAGAAACATAAGGTTTTTCCCTTTAACAAAAAGGTATCCCTTCACAAAAAGGGGTAAAAACTTTAAGGTACCCCTTCAAAAACATAAGGTCCCTTCACAAAAACATAAGGATCCCTTAGAAACTAGGTATCCTTCAGAAAACAAAAGGGTTCCCTTCAAGAAACTAAGGTTCCCTTCAAAAAATAAGGATCCCTTCTGAAAAAACCCAAACAAAAAGGTATCCCTTCTAAAAAAGAAAAAACAAAGGTATCCTTCATTTTGAAACAAAAAGGTACCCCTTCATTTTTAAAACATAAGGGTTTTCCCCTTTAGAAACATAAGGTTCCCTCATAAAACATAAGGTCCCCCTTTAAACAAAACAAAAGGGACCCTTTTAAAAGAAACATAGGTATCCCTTAAAAAAAATGGAAAAGAAAATGGTATCCCTTTAACGAAAAAATTAAAAGGTTCCCCTTAAAAAAGGTTTTTTAAAAAAATTTAAGGTATCCTTCTAAAAACAAAGGTATCCCTTCAAAACAAAAGGGTTTAAAAATTTTAAAAAAAAAGGTATTAATGAAAAAACTAAGGTTCCCTTCATGAAACTAAGGTACCCCTTCACGAAAAATAGGTACCCCTTCATAAACAAGTATCCCTTCAAAAAAAAAATAGGTTCCCCTTCAGAAAAAAGGTACCCCTTATGAACATAAGGTACCCCTTCAGAAAATAAGGTATCCTTCGAACATAAGGTAATCCCATCATGGGAAAAACAAGGTATCCCCCGCTAAGGTACCCCTTAGAAACATAAGGACCCTTCATGAAAATAAGGTATCCCTTCACGAAATATTTTATTTCATGAAACAAATATTCCCTTCAGAAAACAAGGTTTCCCTTCCCCGAAAAAAAGGGTTTCCCTTTCAAAAAACAAAAAGGTATCCCTTCAAAAAACATAGGTTTTTCCTTCTGAAAAAAAAAAAGGGTATCCCTTCATAAAACCAAGGTACCCTTTAACGAAACATAAGGATTTCTAAAAAAAGGAAAGAAACATAAGGTACCCCTTCCCATAAACATAAGGAATCCCTTTCATGAAAAAAAGGGAAAAACCCTTCCCGAAAAAAAGGTCCCCCTTTTCAGAAACAAAAAAGGTATCCCTTCGAAAACAAAAAGGTACCCCCTTCAGAAACTAAGGTATCCTTAAGAAACATAAGGTATCCCTTCAGAAAATAAGGTATCCCTCAGAAAAAAAGGTATTTTAAAAAAAAACAAAAGGAAATCCTTCAGAAACATAAGGTTCCTTCCGAAACAAAAGGTATCCCTTCACAAAACTAAAAGGTACCCTTTAAAAAAATAAGGTATCCTTCTGAAACAAAAAGGATCCCCTTCAGAAACATAAATCCCTTCAGAAAACAAAAAGGTATTTTTAAAAAAAATACCCCTTCATGAAACAAAAGGACCCCTTCAGAAACAAAAAAGGGGTATCCCTTAAAAACCAAAGGTTCCTTCACGAAAATGGTACCCTTTTTAAAACAAGGTATCCCTTCGAAACAAAATTTTTCCCTTAGAAACTAAGGAACCCCTTTTCATGAAACAAAAGGTATCCCTTCAAAAATGGGTTTTATCCCCTTTTCAGAACAAAGGTATCCCTTCAGAAACAAATAAGGTAAAAAATTTACCTTCACGAAAAAGGGGTATTTTAAAAAATTTTTTTCCCCTTTCCCTTCCCCCCCCCAAATTTCCCTTCCCCCTTTCCCCCCTTTCTCCCCCATAAACATGGTCCCCAGAAAATGGTATCCCTTCATAACCAAAAGGGTTTCCCCTCAAAAAACATAAGGGTCCCTTCAAGAAAAATAAGGCCCCTTTTCAGAAACATAAGGTATCCCTTCAAAAACAAAAGGTATCCCTTCACAAAACAAAAAGGTATCCCTTCAGGAAACAAAGGTACCCCTTCACGAAAAAAAACCCATGGGTATCCCTTCAAAAATAAGTACCCCCTTTTCACAAAACATAAGGTATCCCTTGAAACATAAGGTACCCCTTCATGGAAAACTGGGGTATCCCTTCACGAAACAAAAGGGATCCTTCTGAACTAAGGGTACCCCCTTCAGAAACAAAAGGGACCCCCTTTACGAAAACATAAGGATCCCTTAAAAGAACAAAAGGGACCCTTCGAAACAAAAGGTTTCCCCTTTCATAAAATAATTTTATACCCCTTCATAAAACAAAAGGATCCCTTCAGAAACATAAGGGAAATCCCTTCACGAAACAAAAGGTTCCCTTCTGAAACAAAAAAAGGTTCCTTCAGAAAAAAAGGGTACCCCCCTTCAGAAACAAAGGGTACCCCTTCACAAAACATGGGTTCCCTTCATAACAAAGGGGATCCCTTCAGAAAAAAGGTATCCCTTCAAAAAATTTTTCCCCTTCACGAAACTAAGGTACCCCCTTCAGAAACTAAGTTTCCCTCAGAAAAAAAGGTATCCCTTCAGAAACTAAGGTATCCCTTTTGAAAAAAAGGTATCCCTTCAGAACAATTTAAAAAATCCCTTCCCGAAACTAAGGTACCCTTCAGAAAAAAGGTATCCCTTCAAAAAACAAAAGGGTACCCCTTCCCGAAACAAAAAGGTATCCCTTAAAAAAACAAAGGTATCCCCCCCTTTCAGAAACAAAAGGTTTTTCCCCTTCCAAAAACTGGTATCCTTCAGAAACAAAAAGGTATTTCTGAAACATAGGTACCCCTTCAGCAAAGGATCCTTCAAAAACAAAGGGTATCCCTTCTGAAACAAAAGGTTTCCTTACGAAACATAAGGATCCCTTCAGAAAAAAAGGTATCCCTTAGAAACTGGACCCCCTTCTGAAACATAAGGACCCCCTTTCAGAAAATGGGTATCCCTTCTGAAACAAAGGTATCCCTTCCGAAACATAAGGTACCCCTTTTAGAAACTAAGGTATCCCTTCAGAAAATGGGTATCCTTCAGAAACTAGGTATCCCTTCCAAAAAACAAAGGATCCCCTCACGAAACAAAAGGGTACCCCTTATGAAAACAAAAGGGATCCTTCATAAAACTAAGGTTTCCCTTCAGAAACATAAGGACCCCTTTCCCCGAAACAAAAGGTTCCCTTAGAACTAAGGTATCCCTTTCCCGAAACAAAAAGGCCCCCCTTTTCAAAAAAAAGTTCCTTTTAGAAACTAAGGATCCCTTCAAAACTAAGGGTACCCCTTCAGAAACATAAGGTTCCCTTCAGAAACATAAGGTCCCCCTTAGAAACAAAAAGGTATCCCTTACAAAAAATAAGTTCCCTTCTGAAACTGGGAACCCCTTCAAAAACAAAAGGAAACCCTTCCGAAAAAAGGTATCCCTTCAAAAAACAAGGTACCCTTCTGAAAACATAAGGTTCCCCTTCAAAAAAACAAGGGAAAATTCCCACAAAAACCCTAAGGTACCCCTTGAAACAAAGGTATCCTTAAAAAACATAGGTATCCCTTCATGAAAAAAGGGTATCCCCTTTCCCCTTAAAAACATAAGGTTCCCTTCACAAAACTAAGGTATCCCCCATGAAACGGGACCCCTTCCCCGAAACATAGGTATCCTTAAAGAAACATAAGGAACCCTTAGAAAAAAAGGAAACCCCTTCAGAAAAAGGTTCCCTTCATAAAAACATTTTTAAACGGTATCCTTCATAAAACATAAGGATCCCTTCATGAAACATAGGTATCCCTTCTAAAAACTAAAAGGAAAACCCTTCAAAAAAAGGGAAAACCCTTTAATGAAAAAATATTACCCCTTCATCCAAAAAAAAGGGTATCCCTTCAGAAACTAAAGGTATCCCCGAAAAAAAAGGTTTAAACCCCTTTCATGAAACTAAGGTTTTTCCCTTCAGAAAAAAGGTTTTCCCCTTAAATGAAAAAAGGGGTTAAACCCCTTAACGAAACTAAGGTTCCCTTCAGAAACAAGGTCCCCCTTCATGAAAACATAATTTCCCCTTCAGAAAAAAAAAATTTTTTTGGTTTTGAAACAAAAAGGGACCCCTTCAGAAAATAAGGTATTTCAGAAACAAAAAGGTAAAAAAAAAAAAAAAAATTCCCTTCGAAACATAAGGATCCCTTAGAAACTGGTACCCCCCCCCCTTCAAAAAAAATAAGGTATCCCTTACGAAAAAGGGAAAATTCCTTCGAAACAAAGTACCCCCTTTAAAATGGGAAACAAAGGATCCCTTCAGAAACTAGGTTCCCTTCAAAAAAAAAATAAATTATCCCTTCAGAAACATAAGGTAAAAAAAAAAATGGGTATCCCTTCAGAAACATAAGGTATCCCTTAGAAAAAAAAAGGTTCCCTTCCCAATAAACCAAAGGACCCTTCTTGAAAATTATCCCCTTCAAGAAACAAAAGGGTATCCTTCAGAAACAAAAGGAAAATTTCAGAAACTAAGGTACCCTTCAGAAACATAAGGTATCCCTTCAGAAACAAAGGTATCCTTCAAAAAAAAAATTCCCTTCATAAAAATAAGGAATCCCTTCCACCCCCCTTTGGGTATCCTCATTAAAATATGATAACCTCTTCCTAACATAAGGGAACCCCTTCAGAAACAAAAAGGAAAACCCTTTCCAAAAACAAAAGGTTCCCCCTTCAAAAAACATAAGGTTTTTCCTTCATGAAACAAAAAGGAAACCCTCTATCCAAATTTTCCCTTCAGAAAAAAAAAGGTATCCCTTAGAAACATAGGTATCCCTTCAGAAAAAAGTTCCTTCAAAAAACCTAATTTCCCTTCAAAAAAAATTAGTACCCCTTTTCAGAAAAAAAAAGGGTACCCCTCAGAAACTAAGGCCCCCCTAAAAAAAATAAACCCCTTCAAAAAACTAAGGATCCCCTCATGAAACATAAGGTATCCCTTCAAAACGGTATCCCTTAGCCCATAAGGTATCCCTTTCAGAAACATAGGTATCCCATTTCCCCCCAAAAAACCATAGGTTCCCTTCATGAAACATTATCCTTTTCCAAAAACCAAAAAACCCTTCCCCTTTCCGAAACAAAAGGTTCCCCTTCTTTAAAAAACATAAAGGCCCCTTCAAAAATAAGGTTTTTAAAAAATTCCCTTCATAAAACCAAAAGGGTATCCCTTCAAAAACTAAGGTTCCCTTAACAAACAAAAGGTATCCTCAGAAACAAAAGGCCCCCCTTTCATGAAACAAAGGTTCCCTTAAAGAAACATGGTTTTATGAAAAAGGGTTCCCTTCAGAAAAAAAGGGCCCTTAAAACATAAGGCCCCAGAACAAAATTTTTCCCCTTCACGAAACAAAGGAAAAAAAACCCCCTTCAAAAAAAAAGGATATCCCTTCCGAAACATAAAGGTATCCCCTTCAAAAAAACCATAGTATCCCTTCAGAAAAAAAAGGTATCCCTTCAGAAAAAAAGTTACCCCTTATGAAAACATAAGGTTCCTTCAGAAAATAAAGGATCCCTTCACGAACATAAGGATCCCTTCAGAAACAAAAGGCCTTAGAACCAAAGGGTTCCCCTTCATGAAACAAAATTTACCCCTTCCCGAAACTGGTATCCCTTCAGAAAACAAAAGGTTTACCTTTCAGAAACTAAGGTACCCCTTATGAAACAAAAGGTTTCCTTTTTACGAAACATAAGGTATCCCTTCATAAAACTAAGGTACCCTTCACAAACAAAAGATCCCCCCGAAACTAAGGTATCTTATGAAAAAAAGGGGGTTCCTTCATGAACCAAAAGGTACCCTTACCAAACAAATTCCTTCTTTCAAATACCTTCAAAAATAAAAACCCTTCACGAAACAAAGTATCCCTTATAAAACTGGTTCCCATTGAAAATAAGGTATCCCTTCACGAAACATAAGGTATCCCTTCATGAAACATAAGGTATCCCTTCACGAAACATAAGGTTTTCCCTTCACAAAACCCATAAGGTATCCTATCATGAAACTAGTACCCTTCACGAAACATAAGGTATCCTCTCCGAAACATAAGGTATCCGTTCACGAAACATAAGGTATCCCTTCATGAAACATAAGGTATCCCTTCATGAAACAAAGGTATTCTTCAAGAAACATAAAGGTACCTTCATGAAACTAAGGTATCCCTTAACGAAACATAGTTATTCCCTTCATGAAACATAAGGAAATCCCTTCATGAAACATAGTTATCCCTTCATAAAACCCATAAGGTATCCCTTCACGAAACAGTAAGGTATCCCTTCATGAAACATAAGGTATCCCTTCACGAAACATAAGGTATCCCTTCATGAAACATAAGGTATCCCTTCACGAAAGATGATGTATCCCTTCATGAAACATAAGGTATCCCTTCATGAAACATAAGGTATACCTTCACGAAACATAAGGTATCCCTTCATGAAACATAAGGTATCTCTTCATGAAACATAAGGTATCCCTTCATGAAACATAAGGTATCCCTTCATGAAACATAAGGTATCCCTTCATGAAACATAAGGTATACCTTCACGAAACATGAGGTATCCCTTCATGAAACAAGTTATCCTTTCACGAAACATAAGGTATCCCTTCACGAAACATAAGGTATCCCTTCATGAAACATAAGGTATCCCTTCATGAAACATAAGGTATCCCTTCATGAAACATAAGGTATCCCTTAACGAAACATAAGGTATCCCTTCATGAAACATAAGGTACCCCTTCATGAAACATAAGGTATCCCTTCATGAAACATAAGGTATCCCTTCATGAAACATAAGGTATCCCTTCATGAAACATAAGGTATCCCTTCACGAAACATAAGGTATCCCTTAAAGAAACAAAGGGTTTATCCCTTCACGAAACATAAGGTATCCCTTCACGAAACATAAGGTATCCCTTCACGAAACATAAGGTATCCCTTCATGAAACATAAGGTATCCCTTCATGAAACATAAGGTATCCCTTCACGAAACATAAGGATCCCCTTCCATGAAAACTAAGACATCACCCTTTCACGAACATAAGGCATCCCTTCACGAAACACAAGGTATCCCTTCACGAAAACATAAGGTATCCCTTCAAAAAACATAAGGTACCCCTTTTCATGAAAAAAAAAACATAAGTTACCCTTCATGAAACCCCAACGGGTAACCCTCACGAAACATAAGGTATCCCTTCACGAAACATAAGGTAAAACCTTCATGAAACATAAGGTATCCCTTCACGAAACATAAGGTATCCCTTCATGAAACATAAGGTATCCCTTCACGAAACATAAGTTATCCCTTCATGAAACATAAGGTATCCCTTCATGAAACATAAGGTATCCCTTCATGAAGCATAAGGTATCCCTTCACGAAACATAAGGTATCCCTTCATGAAACATAAGGTATCCCTTCACGAAAATAAGGTACCCCCTTCAACGAAACGTAAGGTATCCCTTTATAAAACCCTAAGGTATCCCTTCTTTGAAACATAAGGTATCCCTTCCCCGAAACATAAGGTTTATCCCTTCATGAACAAAAGGTATCCCTTCACGAAACATAAGGATCCCTTCACGAACATAAGGTATCCCTTCATGAAACATAAGGTATCCCTTCACGAAACATAAGGTATCCCTTCACGAAATATAAGGTATCCCTGCATGAAACATAAGGTATCCCTTTCACGAACAAAAGGATCCCTTCATGAAAATAAGGTATTCTTCATGAAAAAAATAGGTATCCCTTCACGAAACATAAAGTATCCCTTCATGAAACATAAGGTATCCCTTCATAAACATAAGGTACCCTTCACGAAACATAAGGTATCCCTTCACGAAACATAAGGTAATCCCTTCACGAAAGATGAGGTACCCTTCAGCCACATCCGGTAATCCCTTATGACAACATAAGGTATCCTTCACGAAACATAAGGTATCCCTTCATGAACTAAGGTATTTCTTCATGAAAATAAGGAATCCCTTCATGAAAATAAGTAATCCTTCATGAAACATAAGGAATCCTTCTGATACCTAAGGACTTTCCTTCCCGAAACATGCGGTATCGTTCATGAAACAAGTTATCTTTCACGTAACATAGGTATCCTTCCCGCCATAAGGTCTCCCCTTCATGAAACCAACCGGTTCCTACTGCAACTCTAAGTAATCCCTGCATGAAACCTAGTTAACCCTTAACGAACCATAAGGTATTCCCTTCATGAAACATAAGGTACCCTTCTTAAAAGTAAGGTTATCCCATCAAGACCCCTCAGGTATCCTTCATGAAACAATAAGGGTAACCCTTCATGACACATAAGGTATCCCTTCCGCAATAAGGTATCCTACTGCCACATAGGAATCCGTCACGAAACATACGGTCTCCTTCACGAAACATGAGATATCCCTTCACGAAAATAAGGTATCCCTTCCTGAAAAATACGGTCTCCTTCATGAAAATACGGTATCCATCACGAAAATCCGTATCCCTTCATGAAACCCATAAGGTATCCCTTCACGAAACCTAGGCATCCCTTCCCGAAAAACACAAGGTTATTCCCTACACGAAACATAAGGTATCCTTCATGAAACATAAGGTATCCTTAATGACCAAAAGTTCTCCCTTCGGAAACATACGGTATCCCTTCACGAAACATACGGTATCCTTCACGAAAACATACGGTATCCCTTCAGTAAACATAAGGTATCCTTCACGACAACCACGAATCCCTTCATGAAACATAAGACTCCTTCCCGAACAAACAGTTATCCCTTCATGCCACATAAGGTATCCTTTCATGAAACATCAGGTAACCCTTCCTGAAGCATAAGGTATCCCTTCCCGAAACATAGGTATCCTTCCTGCCAATAGGTATCCCTTCACGAAACATAAGGTATCCCTTCCCGAAACGTAAGGTATCCCTTTATGAAACATAAGGTATCCCTTCATGAAACATAAGGTATCCCTTCACGAAACATAAGGTATCCCTTCATGAAACATAAGGAAACCCATCACGAAACATAATGTCTCCCTTCACGAACAAAAGGTATCCCTACATGAAACATAAGGTATCCCTTCACGAAACATAAGGTATCCCTTCACGAAACATAAGGTATCCCTGCATGAAACATAAGGTATCCCTTCACGAAACATAAGGTATCCCTTCATGAAACATAAGGTATCTCTTCATGAAACATAAGGTATCCCTTCACGAAACATAAAGTATCCCTTCATGAAACATAAGGTATCCCTTCATGAAACATAAGGTATCCCTTCACGAAACATAAGGTATCCCTTCACGAAACATAAGGTATCCCTTCACGAAACATAAGGTATCCCTTCACGAAACATAAGGTATCCCTGCATGAAACATAAGGTATCCCTTCACGAAACATAAGGTATCCCTTCACGAAACATAAGGTATCCCTTCATGAAACTAAGGTATCCCTTCACGAAACATAAGGTTTATCCCTTCTGAAACATAAGGTATCCCTTCACGAAACATAAAGGTATCCCTTCACGAAACATAAGGTATCCCTTCACGAAACATAAGGTATCCCTTCACGAAACATAAGGTATCCCTGCATGAAACATAAGGTATCCCTTCACGAAACATAAGGTATCCCTTCACGAAACATAAGGTATCCCTTCATGAAATGTTGAGAATTTTGGCCTTACCTGCTGTGTTTATTATAACTATATATAATGAACACTTAGCTGATAAATGAAAGCAAATCGTCTACACAGCCGCCGCTGCAGACGAGGTCTAGAAGCTGTCGAAACCATCACAACAGTGGGCTGTCAAGAGATACAATTTGTAAGTATAAATTACCCCTAGGGGGTATTATGTCAGCATATTTCATTCGATGATGTCTGACGAAATACCTACTTGTTTGGACTCAAAAGTCCACACCTTACTGCCGATTATAGGTTGACTACAAACTCCTTGTGACTCAAGAATTGCGCAATCCCCCGATCTACAAGAAATTCGTAAAATACCTTGCTCTTTGTAACGTGAGCTATGGTGTTCTCAAACCCTTCACAGATTCGGTGACTTGATAGAAGCTGAAGTGTCCTTGGATGTCCCCGTCTTCCATTGTCTAGGAAACGCACACTGGTACCTATGTTCCACAAGATTTTTCTTATTTTTTACAATGTATCACAAGAGAAGCTGATCACACCTCTCTTATGTTTATCGTGTTTTGTGAGACACTTTGTCCACACTAACGCACAGATCAGTGTTCTTTGTTGTTATCCTGGCGTCAGTGTCACTCTCACTGAGTCAAAGATAGTCTGCCAGACGCCACAGCGCTCCATGCCGTCACTGCCCCCAGCACAAAAAAAAAAAAAAAAAACGCTGACCTAGTACCTTGCATCCCTGTCACCTCCTCGATGAAGCAAAGCAAAATGTTTGTTTCTTGCTGTTTTTAATCATAGACAACAATGTACACTATTTTTTACTATGGTAATAAAGTGGGGCAGGATTTTCCTTAATTGTCCTGCTAAAGTAAGAGATGTACTGTCTCTTATAAAATACACGTTGCAACACCGCTGCAAGGAGCAGAGGTCACTTGACTACGTGGCATAGCATCTGTGATTAATTACTCACTCTAGCAGTAAACAAGACGCTCGCCCCTTCTGAGTGGCCCCTCAGGGCTGAAAGGGCTGAAGGGGGCTGAAGGGGGCTGATACCCCCCTCCTGGAGAAAATTTCTCCACACTGGGGGGCGGCGGAGGTTCGCTACAGGTGAACTATTCATCACTTAACATTAATTTGATTTTCTCACTCGCCACCACTGCTGCTTGTCTTTTCTGAACAGCTTTAGTCTGTGTGGTGTCTGGAGAATCACTAATTTTGTTTTCAACACTGTGTAATTCTAACGGCACTAGTTTATTTATTGTCCGCTTATTCACTACACCTTTGCTCAAAACATCAACTGTCCTGATGATTCCATTTGCATCAGGATTATGGTCACAATTTTTCCAAAAGCCATTGGGACCTCGGACCATCATTGTCCCATAACCACTATGTCACCAGGTCTTAATGACTTATGATTTTCAGGAACACCCGCTCCATAGAAGTGTTCTCTCATGAAAGGGGAGATAGTCTTCTCGCCAAATTTCTCCCAACGTTCAATCACTTTTTAAGGTGTTTGAATTTACGTCTGAGTTGCTCAGGTTCGAAATAAGTAGGATCCTCTATGATTTCTTTATCATTCATGGGAGGAAAGGTCGAGCCTTCTGCCATGGAGTAAATGAGATGGACTTAACACTTCTAAATTGTCCAGATCATCGGTAACATAAGTTAGAGGTCTGTTGTTGACTCTATTTTCTATTTCAGTCACAACTGTACGGAATTCTTCTAAGTCTATTCTCTGACGATGAAGAGTCTTCCTTAAACAACGTTTTACAATGCCGATCATTCTTTCATAAAATCCGCCGTGCCATGGAGATTTAGGAGGAATGTATCTCCAACGACAACTGCGTTGATTCAGCATCTGTTGTACTTCTGGCTGATCAAAGATCTTGCTTATATAAGCAGCACCAGCAACAAAGTTCGTTGCATTATCTGAAATCATCAGTCTGGGACATGCCCTTCTGGCTGCAAACCTTCTGAATAATTTGATAAAAGTTTCAGCAGACATGTCAGTGGCTACTTCTAGATGTACTGCTCTAGTCGTAGCACAAGTGAACAAACAGATGTACACCTTGATGGGAACTTTGTCAACGTTTTTGGTTAAAATTATTGGTCCAGTATAATCTACACCTGTCACCTCAAATGGAGTGATATGACAAACTCTTTCAGAGGGATATGGAGGTGGACCTGGATACTGACATACTCGCATATCGTAGTGACGACAAGTACTACAGTCCTTTATTTGTTTTTTCACACTTTGTCGACCTTGAGGTATCCAGTAGGATTGTCGTATATGACAAAGTGTGTCAGCTGCCCCACCATGTAACACGTTACTGTGGGCGTTTTGTACAATCAGTTTTGTTAGCCAATGATTCTTGGGGATCAATATTGGATGTATGGCTTCTTTAGGTAGTGAAGAATTATGAATTCTTCCTCGACATCTTATAATCTTTTCTGAGTCGAGATAAAGTCCTAAAGAATTAATCATGGCAGGTTTCTTTGGGGATTTATCTTGTGTTTCTAAAAATTTATATTCTGTAGAGAAAACGTCCTTTCTGTATTAGTTTCACCAGTATTAATGGGTTCAAGACATTCATAATCAGGTTTCATTCCTTTAATGAATTTAAAGACAAGAGCTGTAACTCTTAAGAGTTTACCCAAAGATGAGTATTTAGATCCATCAATGACTATTTCTGTTGTGTCTGCTGCAGTATTTACACAACTTATTTCTGCTGTGTTCAAGCAGACTGTTTCTTCTGGCATAATGTGAGCTTTTTGCTGAGGCCAGTTATTTTCATCAGAGAGCCAGTTCGGTCCGTGGAGCCATAATTTATTATCCACAAATTTCTTGAGTGGGACACCACGTGACAACATGTCAGCTGGATTCTCTTGGGTAGAGACGTGAAGAAAGAGATAATCTCTCTGCATCTCTTTTATTTCTGCTACTCTGTTCTGTACATAGACCAGCTTACTCTTATTATTTCTTAACCACTGGAGAACTGCTTCATTATCACTCCAGATCACGGTTTTTTCAATAGTGAGATGATCAAGTACTTTGTTGAGATAGACAGCTAATTTTGTACCTACATAGAGTGCTGTCAGTTCCAATTGTGGTACTGTTCTGACCTTCAAGGGTGCGACCCTGGCCTTTGAAGTAATTAGTGTACTTCCTTCAGCATTACTCATGTAAGCTACAGCGCCATAACTCTGGTTGATGCATACAGAAACACATGTAATGTGTAATTGTTTCCCTCTTGACCTATTTGTTGGGAAGTTAATTTGATGAAGTTGTTTGAACTCCCTTTGGATATTTCATCCCATGCTTG
>NC_069399.1:29518226-29558226 GCF_026875155.1 Cherax quadricarinatus
AGGTAGATACAGGGTGTGTGGTGCCCCAAGTATACGTAAACTAGCAGCACACACGGGTGTGTATACCCAGTTTATGTATACTGGCTGCACTGTGGTCGTGTGTAGCAGGAATGTCCGCTTGTTAAAAGTGCTAATCCACTCACTGGCGGTACATGTATGCAGCTTGGGTAATTAAGTTTGCTTATCGATTGCATGAAGATCATGTACACCACCAGTCCAGTATACCTTAATCTCTAAAATAAGGATTAAAAATTCTCAGTGTATATATATACACAGAAATGCACACCAATCAGTGTGTATTTCTAACGTTCACTTTTAACACCCAGACGTGTATGCTAAATTCGATAGTGCATTTTTATCACTTACTGCTACAAACAAGGTATATAATCCCGATAAATGTATAAAGCGTTAGAAAACTATATTATAGTAATATTTCGCCTGTCAGGGGCTTATTAATCCAATACAGATCAGTTGTAGTGTAGGTAGGTTGCGCAAAATATTTAATGGTGTCGCCTGACGGATGTGTCCTAACAGTCTAAAACTAGTTTAGCCAAAACTTCGGAGATATTAAAGCCAAAGTGTTACCTGACAGGAGCTTAGATATCACATAGTCAATAGCACCGATCTACCAGTAGTTTGAATCCTATCCATAAAATAGGGACTAAAGTAAATTCTTGGCATGCATACACAACGTGTATACTCCTCTCGGTTAATGGACGACTGTGGCAGATTTTTCGAATCCCTGAGGAAGCACTTGCTGCCCACATGTCTCCAAATAAGCAGATTACAAACACCGGCTGCGATACTTCAACGAAATAGCCGAGGACAAATAGGGAACGTTGATTTCCGAAAGGGTGTAACTTGCTGGTGTCAGTATGAGCTGCTGTACAACAGTTCAAGGTATCGAGCCTCCAGCACTCTTAGCATTACCTCTTCAGGATTGAGCTTCATTTTTTTATGGACTTGATGAGGCTCAATCCTTAGAGAAACATCGTCTGACTCGAAAAGAGACTTTCCATTATGTTTCCATATTCCCAACATTACTATTTATTCTAAACAGCAGGTGGAAAAGTCTTGAAATTCTTGACAGTGTATAAGTCATAATAAGTCATGGAAAATAAAAACGAAACATTAGCGAAACACGAAGAAGAAAATCAGTAACTAGGCAAGCAAACCAATAACATGACGATAATGACGTCTGTGTTATATTAATCAGGCAGTTACTACCCCAAGAAAGTCATACTGGTTATTAATAATAATAATAGTATTACTTTTATTATTATTATTATTATTACTAGTTATTGTTTGTAATATTCCTATTTATATTATTATTCTTTATGTGTACATGTTGTTCTTTACATGATCGTTCTTCGTATATTTTTTTAATTTTTTCCTCTTTTGATTATTATTCCGTTTTCGAATATCATTCTTATTATTATTTTTTATTATTATTATTTACATTATTATTCTTTACTTGTAACTTTTGCAGACTTTAGCAGGTACGGCGATTCATTAAGCCACTTCAGCCTTAAGTGTTTCAGTAATTTCATTTTTAATTATCACTGGCGGCGTCTCTTTATATTACCCCTGGCGGATTTGTTTTAAAATTGATAACATAGGTGGTTAAGTGGTCAGTGTTGGCTGCACGGAGTGTGTTGTGTGCTTCTCTTGTTCAAGTGGTAGGCGCTGACTAAAGGGGAAGTGTTGTGTGTTTCTCTTTTTTTTTTTTTTCAAATGGTAGGCGGTAGCAGCACAAAGAAAGTTGTATTATCCACTTGTTAAACTGTGTGATCCACTTGCTTAAGTTGTGGATGGTGTGCTTTATTTGCTCAAGTGGTAGGTGATGTGCTTCACTTGTTCAAGTGGAAGGTGGTGTGTTCCACGTGCTGTTGAGGTAGGTTATGTATTTTTCAAGTAGTAGATTGTGGCTGCAGGGAAGGTTGGGTGTGTGTTCCACTTGCCCATGTATACCTGGAGAGGGTTTCGGGGGTCAACGCCCCCGCGGCCCGGTCTGTGACCAGGTTTGTGATCAGGCCAGGTGGTAGGAAGTGGCTAAAAATTTTCCTCTGCCTATTAAAAAAACTGTGATACCAATTCCTTAAGTATTTCGTTCAGCGGTTCACGCTTATGATAGTGCAAATCCTTCCTCTTCCTCCCTCCCTCTCTGTCTTTCTTCCTCCCTCCCTCTCTCTTTTTTTTTACACAGGGTTTGACAAGGTTAAGGATCCCTAGCTTTATTGACAAGCTATTTACAGGTTAAGGATTCCTAACTTTATTGGCAAGCTAAGAGCTGTTACCTACATCAGCTCATTTGAAAGCATTTTTATTGTTACGAGACTTACAAGTAGGGAACAGGATGAAGTTGGAGCCATCTGTGGGCCAGTATTTTCATGTGATCAACTGACTTTATCTCGTTGACATCATTATGCTGTACGAATGTGTTCCATACTCGTGTCATCCTGGGTATATATGATCTCAGATGGAGTGATGTTCTGGAGAAGGGTACAGCCAGAGTGAAGTTGCTGCTTTTTACCCGTCTTGTGGCATAAAAGCTTGTTTCACGTTGTCCTCGAAGTGGATCCAAGTGTGGTACTTTGACAATATTGGCCTTGTACATAACAGTAAGGCCACCCACATCCCTCCTGTGTTGAAGGCTCTGCTGAAATGACAGATCTATCCCCTCCCTCTCTCTCTCTCTCTCTCTCTCTCTCTCTCTCTCTCTCTCTCTCTCTCTCTCTCTCTTATCTCTTAATACAAGACAGTTCAATTAAATTCAGTTTACAGAGTCATTTTTCTCCATCTCAGTTTTTTTCAGTAGGCTTACATGTTCAGTTCTCTGTTTACAATTCACAGCTTATCCAGGTCTCTCTGCTTATATATCAGAGCCAGTTACAGCCGACTTCTTCGGTGGGATGACCCACAATATACCAGGTCAATGTGAGCCAGATTAAATGGTTATAATCATAACCATAATTTTTATAGGGGTGGACAGGTAAGCCAGCGGAAGGCCTCAGTCAGATGACCAAAAACTCCAGTTTTCTGACTAATCTTATCTAACTTAACCTAGTGTGAACCCGGTTGTCGAGTGTTGAGGACCCATGAAACTATATGGCAAAATTGTAAATTACTTTGCCGACACCGTCATCGACCTCGTGCCTCTGACAGTGTTCTTCGGAAGCAGATTTTGTACCATATTTAAACTGGTTATATTCATACATAAATGCTGGAATTTAGTTAAATATATATAGACGACCATTATGAATGTAGAGTATCGGGAATGCCGTAAGTGTATTTTTCAGAATTGCTTTTGCATGCTACTTTTGTAATGGAAATTAACAATATTTTAAACTAATATTAAATCGTAGAATATACTAGTGTGTGACCTTTTGTAAGCACAGGACGTGAAAACTTGACGTTTACTCAAATCAGTGATTTAAAATATAAAAAAAAATATGGAAATTGTAAACAGTAAGACAGATTGTAAGATGTTAGATTATCGTGAATCTTAAAAGAGGTACATGTATTGATAAGTAGCTAATATATTAGTTAAGCCTATCAGCACCACAATAAGAGACAGGAAGGGCCCTTGGTGTCTGCTTGAGCATCCCTGGGCTTCTCTTTCATCCACCTTATTAGCATATTACCAACATTTTATCCGCAGTTGCCTAATTTGCATACCGGAAATAAAATACCTCATGATGGGCCGAGGGGAGACTATTGCCGAGAAAAGTTTGTTTATTTTGTAAGTTGTGTGTAATGATGCTGGGTACTGTGTAGAGCTCTGCTAGACGTTGTGCCGCCAGGCACTGTTAGGTGCGTGTGTCACATGCGACTGTGCTGTGGCTGGATAACTTGGTGCTGTTATATTCGTATTTGTGTTTTATACAACTGTTCTGTGTGACTGTACAACTGTATTGTGCACATCTGCGTTACATGTGACAGGGCCATGACTATTTTGCTTGCCACTGTAATGTACGAATCTGTGCTACGTACGATTGTTTTGTAACTGTATTGCTTAACACTGTCATGTACAGATCTGTCACCTGCAACTGTGCTATTTGGTGTAAGTTTATGTATTAGCTGATGTCCTAGAATTATTTTTTTATATCTGAAGACTTCAATTGCATGCAATCGTATATTTACTTGTTCGTCACCCTCACATATTTTAAGACTGCATTAACAGATTTAATTCACAAATAATCCCTCACATAGAGAGAAGTTTACGACGACGTTTCGGTCCGACTTGGACCATTTACAAAGTCACACTAACACGAAAGAGGGAGCCAGTATATATAGGCGAGGTGGAAAGGGACGGGACAAAGAGAGGAAGAAAAGGAAGTAGTGGAAGTAGTAGTAGAATCAGTAGTGGTAGTAGAATGTAGGAAGAGTAGTTTTAGTGGCACAAGAGATAGAAAAGGGAGTGAAGGGTTATTTGTGTATTGTGCCTTTTTGTTCTTTAACAGATATAATTGCTCCGAGGTTCAGTATCTGAGGGTACGGGATAGCTTAATAAACAGTAAATTGCTTTCATTTGTGATGTTGGTTTGTAATGGGGAAAAGAAGAGGATTTCATCTAATGACCAGGTTTTGTAGATTTGTTCAAGAACAAAATATAAATAGCTTAAGATCTTTATATCCATTTACAAATAAACCATAAACTCTCTGCTTTTTTACTTAAGAAATCGTTGAAATTTTATATAGCTAAAAACTTAATGAAGAGAGAAAAGTGGTTGTAGGGGTGGAGACAGGAAACGAGTTGAATGTTCCGAAAGTCCTCTGAAATCCAGCTCGTGACCTTTATCACCACTTTGAAAAACCAAAGACAACCATTATATAAAAGTTATTTTAACAGAAAGTAAGACTTGTTAGATAATGCATAAACTTGTCCCAGTATTATGCTTTTCAGTGTTAATGTCTAACTTTCGTCAATATTAATAATGACGTCAAGTCAAATCCACATCTTATGGTTAAATAAGGGTTATTAAACTGTTTATTTTGACAAAATTTATTCTTTACTCTGTAAGCTATATGCGAGTATCTCTCTAAAATGCTGAAGACTTCATTGTTATTCATATGTGGCTGTGGCTTTGATTGTTGCCCTATTTTGAAAACCTAATCACTGTCATTAAGGCTCACATTTGTAAACTTTCTAAATGAAGAGGAATGTATCCTTGTTTCTCTATCGTGTTAACTTCTGAGATTATTGTTCAGTAATCCATAAAAACTAGACTAACTCACTCTTGTGTCTCGTGAAATTCATTATTTAATATAAGCTTGTAGCACAGGAGCATCGTTATAAGTCTAAACTACGTATTGTATTGTATCGTAATATATCAAGAAAGTTGTTTAAACAAGTTCTTCATATATGTACCCAAGAAATATTCCTCCTATAGAATGCTTTAGCGCCTTTGTTCTGTCCATGGATTTTGTGGATGGCAAATGTTTATTGTTTCCTTTGAAAGAAAAGAGGAACAAAATTCACCTGCCTGTAGCGGCGACACCAACAACAACAAAACAGGTGACGGCATAGACACTGACGATAGTGGTGGTGGTGGTGTAGGGGATTAGAATTGGTGGTGGGGTTAGTAGTGATGGTGGTGGTAGTATTGAGTAAGGGGTGTGAATAGAGGTTGGGACTGGTGGTGGGTCAGGCAGGCCTCGGGCCTCCAGGTAATAGGTCATAATTGGTCCGTTAATTTCCTTGATAATTACTTGGTCTGGGACTCATTATCTAGGGGAGCGGCGTTGCCAACGATATGCAGTCTCGTGTGACTAGGCTGAAATTTATAAAAATAATAATTATTTAACTTATTATTTTTTAATCTTTTTTTTTTAGAAGTTTTATAACCCTATTGGTCTGCTTTCATCGCTAATAACATGATGAAATTCAAATAATTTCAGCCAACACAGCTGGTGGAATGACCCTTTCCGTTGCTCCACTAATGATATACAAATCCCAATATCTGTAATTGAAGCTGCGAGTCAAGACATGTTCTTTTACAGAGACCAGTTGGATGTTTGCGTGTGTGAGGCCCAAATGAATTAGACTTGTTTGGGTTGCTGCCCGATCTGAGATAGTTATCCCCAGTATCATATAACTCTACCATTCTGTACCTCAACCCATACAAGAGACACCTAGTAGCAGTGCCCAAAACCCTCAGCAGGAAAAATAGCTACATTTATATGCCCTCAACTGCCTAGACGCTTTAAAGCAACTCACCTGACAAGACCAGGAGCTAGAGATTATCAATTTTAAAAGGCCCATGAGTTCTAGAAGTATACAATCAAGAAGCCTAGTGCCTGTTAAACCATACCCCCGGCCGGGATTGAACCCGCGGGTTCAATCCCGGCCGGGGGTATGGTTTGTTTACAATCGTGTCATTACGATTTCTTAAGTCTAGTGCCTGTTGCTTAACACCTTCAGAACACCCAAGAAATGAAGAACAACCACTGAAAGTTGCATTGGACAACGGCAAAAGATGCTGAGGAACTGTAGATTAACACTTAGAGGCCCAAGAGCTGGAGCTGAAACTGCTTAATACTGTTTAATATTACATTTTGTTCGGCTTCTGCCTATAAAAGAGGGGGGTTTTTCCCGTTTGGCTCGTGCACGCAACGGGGATGTTGCAGGGTGGTCATAAAATGTTAATGGAGAAAAATAAAAAAAATAGCGTGTGCTTTTGGGTGGCGGTATGTGTTGCTGTATGTTTGTTTGTGCGTAAGTGGGTATGGTGTCCATTTTTATCTACAGTTTTTAGTAGTAGGTGGTTTTTTTTTTGGGAAATTTTATGTACGTATATATGCATTTCAGTTTATTTCTTGCGTGCATGCTTTTACATTTGTATGACCCTGCAAAAAAAAAAAAACTGCTTTGGAAACAATTTTGACACTGTAAAAATAAAATTTTTGATCCATGGATGCTGTTCAAATGTATTGTTGCTTAATGTTAAATGTAATGAAGTTCTCTAAAGATAAAGGGGTTTTAAAATTTAAGTTTATTTTAAGTAATCACACTTGTATTTAAAAAGTGTTTTTATGAAGTATAATTGGACAAATATTTTGATTATTTTAATTAAAATAAATTAATTTGGGGGGGGGGTTTGGGGGAAATTAGTGGTTTTCAATAAGTGCTTACTTTGAAAGTTGTTTAGCTCTGGGTAAAACACGTTGCTTCGATATATTCATCAAGTGAAATTTTCTTAAAATTTAGGGTTTTTTTTCATATTTTTGAACTAAAATTTGGGAGGTTTTTTTTTCTTTTATCTGTGTGTTCCCTTTTTTGGGGGCCTTTTTTTTCCGCAGGAATTTCTGCTTGGGTTAGCCGGAATGTGGGTTCAGGAGAGACATTTGTTTTTATATTGTGTTGGGTTTCTTTTGCAATCTTTCGTAGTGTTTTAACACTGGGTTAATATTTGTATAGGTATCATGTATATATATATATGCAGCATAGTAGTAAGTGTGCATGTTTGTTTTTTAGAAAATTTAAAAAACTTTGTATGGGGGGGGGTTAATTTGTTGGGAAACCCAGAGTCACTTGCCTTATATCAGCCTTTATTTTTTTTTTGTTAAATGGGTTTAAAGTGATTTGCTGTTGTGTCCCATGCTTGAAAACGTGAGTTAAAACAGATTAGAGTAGTACATGGTAAAAAAAATCAATTTAATGTAACGTATTGTGGAAAGGGGGTGTTGAATTTTATTTTGCTCCAGGGTTTATTCCTGAAAATTTTCCCCAATGCATGGGGTTTTTACATGTAGGGCTGCAGTTGTATATATGTGATATGTATGTAGTGTGTGGTTCGGGGCTGTGTATAGTGTGTGTGTGTTAAACGAGCGAGTAAACCCAGCAGACACTAATTATAATTGTTAGAAAAGGAAAAAAGTGACTAATGCGACATTTTATTGGGGAAAAGTTTCGCTCTTGCGGAGAGTGAAACGTTAAAGACTAAATAAAATGTAGCTTTAGTGCCTGATGTCCTTTTCCCTAAAATATTTTTGGAAATTTCTACCAAATTATTACCATAATATAATCACTGGCGGGCGATAAACCACAGAGGTATGACCCCAAAAATATTCGTGTGTCGTAAAGACTCGTTTAGATTGTTTTTTGTTTTTAATTACAAAAATCAATTTTTTTTTTTTTTTTTTTTTATTTAAGGGGCACGTTCAATCTACATGTTGTTTTAATAAAACTTAAAAAAAAAGGCTCAACGCTGAGAAAAAAAAAAAGCCTAATAGGAATAAAAACAGAAAAACCTACAATGAGCATTCCTTAAAAAAAAAAAGCTAAAAAAAAAAAACCAAATTTTTTTTGAAAAAAATTTTAACAAAATTTTCCCTTTTTCTCATACAATTGTTTTGTATGAAACATATTAGTATTAGATTTCGAAAACTAAAACCCCGAAAAAGTTTTCGAGGGATAAATCGACCCCACCCCCATAAAACCCCAAATAAAATTTAATGGAATTTTGATATTCTAGAAAAAATGAAAAATAAAAAAAAAAATTTTTTAAAGATGTGTGCCTCCTCCTCCCCCACAAGGTACACAGTATGAACAGGTGAAATATACCCCTAATCCGTGTGTATATACGTTCCTACCTCATTAATTCCAAACAGGAAGGAAATGAATGGGGTTTAAGTACAATCCCCACTCTGTCACAGAACACTAACTTTGAAAATTTAAATAAAAGGGAAATACTTGACCCACAAAAATCAAATTGACTGATTTTAATGAAGCTCAAACAGGTCATTCTCCGATGAAAGGACACACACTATAACAAAACATTGTAAGAAAAGTAATTTAAATTCAGCTTACTATTTAATTTGCTGTATGTTTTATGTAAAAATGATTCTCTCTTAAACGGCTAAAAGGAATTTCATAATTTACATGTTGTTGGTTGGAAATGCTTTAAAAGTCTTTTTAAATTTTCGGATTGATGGTCCAGTTTGTTAGTGGTTAAGGAGAGTAAATATGAAACTTCCAAATTGTATTAATAAATTTAAAAAAAATGGAGCCCTCATAGCCCACTAAGAAACTATTTTTTGTCCAAGACACACAAACTTTGACATTTTAAAACAGACCAGACGAGGCACTCTCCCGGGTTTCACACGGAAACCAAAAATCCAAATAGGTATTTTAATATTAGTAATGGTAATTTGCAACTTTGAGCCCAAAATCAATCCCACCCTTCCTCTAATAAAACACCGGGGTTTAAAGGGCAAAAAGGGGTCAGAAAAACTTCTCCCGTTGAATGGAAGTCAGTATCTACAATATGTTAAATAATATCGACACTTGTGTAACTCGGTAACAGTGCGAATTTTCCATTGAGAAGAAACTGACCAGAGGATGCATTCTCAGTTTCGCCTGAAATTTACTAAAACCAAGTATTTTTTTTAAATTTGTTAGAAAAGAAAAAACTAAGGCTAAATATTTATGAGTAACCCTTCGGGGTGAAAATAATCAAAAAGAATTTTTAACAAAAAAAAAAATGACTAGGGTTTTCTCACTCATTAACATGACAAACGACGCTGAGGCGACATGATATAAGTTGTGTTTTCAGCTAAACAATACTCGGAATGGGTGCGTAGGTGTCGCCAGCACATCCGTGGGCTATTTAACCCTTCGGGGTATGACCATAGTAGTAAGTTTGTGGGTTTGGTAACACTGCCCTTGGGGTAAGGGGGGGGGAGGCGGAGGAAGAGGAGAAAGGTTAATGAAAAGGGAGGAATGGGAAGTGGGAGGGAAAAGGGACTTAGCATCCTTTTTCGAGTTCAGATTATTTTCTATATTTTTTTAGTCTTTAAGAAATTTCTACTCTTAAAAAGAATAAGGTAATTAAATATTTTATGGTTAAATATTTGGTAAATTTAAATAATTTTTCCGGAACCCCCCCCATCCCCACTACCAAAAAAAAAGTGTGGAGTAGGGGGAAGGAGAAATACAGCTCGTCCCCACGACAGTTTGTACACGCACACAGCCATGTGTACGACGCCCACTTTATACGACACTCAGTTTTGTAAAACAGTGTAAAGTTTGTAAAAACAACAGTCGTGTGTCACGTTCCCCCGTTTGTAGGACACCTTTCTTGTTTTTGTTTTTATTTTCTTTTGTGAAGTCGCTTCACTTTAAATTTTGTGTTTTATTATATTTGTTTAAGACTTGTACGAAGCTTTACTTTGTAAGTTGTAAAATACGCAGAAAAAAATATATTGCAGTTAAAAGTTAAAAATTTATGTCAAAAATATGTGTTCAAATGTTATATTTTCGCATTGTAATAAACTTTTTTTTTAAGTACATTTAGGTTGTAGGTAGATGAGTCAATGGCAGACTAAAATAAGTACGTATTTTTTTTGGCCAATACTCTCTGTTTGGTGTCTCCATGTGGGTTCATTTCTCCCGTGACCAGTCTTGATTAACAATGGTTTTATTTGGAATGTGTTTTATCATCCTTACTCGGTTATGGTTGATAAATTTTCATTGAATGTTTTAGTTTTATATATATATATATTTTTATATTATTATGGGGGCCAACTGCCAGGTGTACTGATTATGCTGCTTGGGGTGATGAGAAGGTTGGGGGGAAATATAGTATTTGAATAATTTGTTTATGTAAATTTTTGTTTTTGTTTTGTAAAAAAATTTAAGGGGTTGGATTAAAATAGTCTAATAACTTGGACAAAAATTGTCTATTTCCCAGATTTTTAAAATTTGGGGGGAGAAAGGGGATGTGATGCAGTTCAGATGGGTTGTGGGGTCTCTAGGGGCCCTAATTATTGGTCACCCCTGTTAGCAAACGTTGTGCACGCCCACGTCTGAGGTTTTTTGTTCTTGACGGCGTCAGCCTGGGCGTCAGGTCGTACACGTGGTTGTGGGGGGGTGCTTGGACCACCTAAAAGCCAAGGAAGAGATGATCAGGAGATTCGAGCGGAGTGCTGCTGGGGGGAGAGCTCCTGAGCGAGATTTCAGCGGAGCTGTGCTGGGGTGCAGGGCTCGGGAAAGGCTGCTGAAGTCTCTGGGGAGACTTTTGGAGGCTTTGGGGCAGAGTCGGTTGGGCATCTCTGCTGTGTAGGTCTTGGGACCTGTGGCTTATTTCCTGTGTGAACTGTCCTCTGTACTATATTTAAGTTAAAATTCTTTTCGTCAATTTGATTTGTTCCCTGTTCATGTTTTGTGTACCACCCATTTATTAAAACCACAATAAGTTTCCTGCCCCCAAATATATTATTGAAAAGGGAATTAATAATAAACTGGTTTGGTGAATAGAAATATTCACTGCCCCCCGTTTTTTATTCTTTTTTTTTATATTTTATTTGTTTTATATGAGTGAAAAATGGGCGAGGCATATGTTATGAGTATGTAGAGTTAATGGGGTGTCGTGGTGGTCCCACTGACCCCGTCATTACCTACCTACCTCCCCTAAACATCTCATCCTACCGCCCTTGCCCCTCCCCTGCCTACATAATCCTTACTCCATATTCCCCACTATATCCCATTCAATTATTACCCCCCTAATGACATGGAATGAACCGGGACAGGGAAAAGGTTTTTCATCTGAATCCATCCCAAAGTGAAATATCTCAGTCAGTCAACAAGTGTAAAAGCAGTGAGATCAAAACTACCGGGCAGCAGTCATTGCCCCACAAATAGTGTTTTAGGAGCCCTCTGGGAAGCAATGCCCTTGACACAATTCTCGGAAGAATTGGGAAAAGTTAAGGAATGGGAAAAACGAATAGGCAATTGGACACCCCGTGCCTTGTACCCTTTTCACAAAGTGTTTAGTTGCCCAGGTTGACATATTTCCTTAAAATGTGCAAACCTTCTTATAACCCTATATGCACGAATATGACGTATTTGGGCAGATTTTTACGAAAGTACTTAACCCTTTCTCTAGAAGAGGGCGTGGAACCCAAACTACCTTCCAGTCAGACTAGGAGGCTTGGTGTCCGCAATCATCAAAAGATTGCGTTCCCTGCTTTTCTGTCCTCGTGTATTGCATCCAGAGAGCTTGTAGCAGCGATTCTCCCTGAACATTTTAGGACAAGATAGGAGTCCAGGACCAAAAATTCATTGACGGAACAATGATTGGGATAATCACGGGTTTGGAGCCAGCCCTGCTCCCCCCAACAACTACAAACAATCGCTGGGAGGGTCCAATAGTGGAAAATTTGCCTCAAAATGTTCAGAGTGTGTCAGGGAAGGATAGACCGCCTCCTGGAGTGGAGCCCCTTGCGGGGACTTTCTGTTGGTGTTCCCAACTCCAGCCTTGGCCACGCTCGACCCACAGACCACCCGCATCGGTGTTGCCCTTCGACTTGCCCCCCCTTTCTGCCGAACACAGGTGTTTTGGGGCAGTGAAGAGCAGCCCGATTCGGTACCATGGTCTTTGTGCCGTAATCCGGGGGGAAAGTTTCAAGACAGGGGGGAAAAATAACATCAAGAGGAGCCTCAAAAACGCTGGGGTGCCCCGCATAAGGGAGCCACCCCCAAATATGCGATCTGATGGCGCCAGAAGCGTCCGATGGTATCACCCTTCAAGCCTGGGCAGATGGGGAAACAGGTGGTGTGGGGGCTTACATGGCATCTACCTTGGTGTACCCATCTCCCAATACACCCGGGGGAAGAGGGGCGCTGCCCGTTCAGGGGTCCCAAAGTCTAGAAAATTGGAGAACTTGCCCATATTATATTTTGTTCCATAGGCCAGAGACCCCTTGGCTCATGGGGAAAAGTATCTAAAATTTTCCTAAGGAGCGGGGGAAAAAGAAAATCATCAGAGTACAGGGATCCCCAAGGGGAGCTAGTTTTTTGTTCCGGGTCATGCGGCTGTTCAAAGGGGTAATGCCTGCGATTTTGGGGAACCCCCCCAGCTTGAGGGGCTGGGTGAGATTTTCGCCTTATAAACGGGGATACACCGTAAAAAAACATGTCCCTATATGGGCCCCTTTATATCACAATGTATCTTTAAATCTTTGTACCCTATTAGTAATAAAAAAATTCCTTTATTAAAAAAAAATATAATCAAAAGATGGGGGGTAGGGGAAATGGGGAAAATTCAAACGGCTTCAGGAAGAAAAACCAAAAATTTTTCCTTTAAGCCTTTTTATCCACTTTTTTATATATAAATATATATATATATATATATTATATATATATATATAAAATATCAGGTGCCTTAAAAAACATCAAAAATTCTTTACTATAAGAAATGTTTTATCCCTTTAAATGATGAATTCCCCCCCTCACGAACATTAGTTTTTTGACTGTGTATTTTTTTTTATTATTATTCGCCGGTATTTCCCGGCCCGGGTCTTTTCCCGGGAGTGGTGACCCCGGGCCCTTTGGGTTTACTGGGGAGTATTTTTCGGACCTAATCTCCCGGGGGAGGTACAAGTACCCCCTATTTTGGGACCAAGTGTCCCCCCGGCCTAGCCCCAGTCCCCCCCCCTCTGGGGGTTTTAGGGGAAGTAGCCTCTGGTCTGCATTGCCCCCCCCCAAAAGGGCTCGTAGGGATGGCCCTTATGGTGCAGGGATAGCGTCAGGCCTTAAAAATATGTAATTTGATTATAGATTGTAACTATACGAAAAATATAAGCTTCGGAAAAGGAACCTAATATCGGGAAAATTAATTGGGTTTTTAGTCGTGTAAAAAATTGTAAAAAAGTAATTGTATAAAAAATGTGACTTAAAAAAATATTTTGCTTTTGCGGATTGCTTGCACAGGCAGGTGGTACCCCTCGGGAAACATCCTCATTTGCAAATGGCGTAAGTGCAATAATTACCAATGTACAAAGTAAACCTTTCATCTTTTCCCCTTGATTCACCCACAAATCCCTTTTTTCCTAGTATTCTTAAGATGAACAATACAAACAGCAGTCTAATGACAATTTGCAATCCTCAAAATGATCCCCGGCCCCGAGTCAGATTCTTTGTGAAACAACAGCTGTGAGACTCTGTACTCCTTTGTAATGATACGTTGTGAACGTGCCGCACCGTTCCTGCATGTGATAATTGCCAAGTGGGAAATATTAGTCATGATACAAGGTGAAATCTTGAGGTGTGGAGTAACCACCCACATACGCACGCATACACCCACGCTTACAATGTACAACGCACCACACTTCTCACATGTACAAAAAATGTTACCACGGTACAAACTGTACCCACGTACACAAACATGTAAATGTACACAATGTAGCAACATGTACACTGACAGGGGGCCCAGGGCTGAGTCTCGCCCCCCGAAACACAATTAGGTGAGCACGGGTTGCTTTATGCAACCACCCCCACTCATGAAGTGATAGTAGTCACTGACAAACGTAATAATTATTGAAATTATATTATTAAAAAATTTTAGATCACTTTAAACAGTGCTTTAATGATGGGTTTGACTTCCTTGTACTTTTAACTTAGGTAATTAAAAATTAAATTTAATTGTGAAAAACAGAATAAATAGTTTGTATAAAATAATGATCTATTATTTATTTTTTAAATTTTATAATGAATCAAATAATTCGGATTGTAATGAGCATCGACAGGGGACGGTAACAAATAAAAATTGCAATTAACTTGCCGCTTTATAAAATTAGATAAATTGTTCATTATCATATTCGATCACCAAACACACGGGGAACCTTGCAATTATTTGTATGCCCAAAATTATCACGGTTAACCATCACTCAGAAAATTAATCTAAAAAAATGATATAATTTTTTATTATTTTTTGTTAATTCAATATATTTTTTTTGATTTCATGGAAAGCACTGAATCGAAAGGTAGCTGAGGCATTGGGGGTAGCTTTGTTTTTAGCTAAAAAGGCCCTCTAAATCATAAGCCTTCTTGGGTTAGGGGGGATAAGAAGGCGCAAGCAGCCTTCTTTAAGATAGTTTGGTGTGAGGAAAAATTACAGGAAGTTTCTTTTGGTAGCCTGGTGTAAGCAAGAGTAAGGCAGCATTCTTAATGGTAAGTGGTGTAAAAAAGAGACAGGCAGCCTTCTTAATGGGAGCGGTGTAAACAATTTTAAGCTCCCTTACGTTATGTAATAATATTCAACAATTTCTTTAAATATGAAAAGAAAAGGGAGCAAAAAAATTTAAGAAACAGAAAAATTTCTTTATTTCTTCAAAACATGTCAAGGTATACAGGCTAGCGAAACGTGCTACTACTCATAGAAAGCGGCTTGGGTATTTTAGAGCATTTAGGGAAATTAAGTCAGTTTTGACCCCGGAGCGACCCACCCGTCGACTAACTCCCAGGGCCTATTTTATTGATGGAGAAAATAGACAAACCCGGGGTGAAAAAACACGCCCCCTGTTCTACCCTAGCCGGGATGAACCAAATCCCGCCTGTGAAACGAAGTTTTTGCCACCAGGCCAGGGGCACCGTGGAATGACGAAAGTTAATAATAAAAAAAAAATACTTTAATTTTCATGTTCAGAGGAGTTCCCCCGTTATTTTCTAAAATAGATAAAAGGCTTTCCCCCTTTTTGGGGGACACATGTAATAGGCGTGTCAACTCAAATGAGGTGAAAATTTAAACCCGTAAAACAAAAATTTCACTGTGGCAGGTTGCTGATGTTCATGAGCGCTTAAGATGCGGGGGTAAACCTTCAAACATTCTTTGACATTCGTAAACAGTTTTACTTTTTTTGGGGCTTGATATAGTCCTCCACATCTGGGCTGGGGCTTAAGTGTGTTTATCACATGAACTTAGTAGCTCATGTGTGTGACCTTTCATCTGCCCTACCATCCGGTGATTGTTTCAGCTATAACATTATTCGCTACATTCTTTCATTTTGTATACCTTAGGGTTTGAAATCACCAAGCAGTAAGATGTTTGGGGATGGAGCAGGACTGCTTTCCAAACAGTAATCAATTTACAGTAGCTGTCCTTGAACTGTTGGGAGGTTGCATCATCGTGGCTTTTTAAAAACCACGAGACTAGTTTTAGTTTCTCGATCTTCAGTGATAGATTCTTCAACTGTACGATTGTGGTGTTCAGCACTCCGGCAGATGGAGGGACTCTTTGACATACAGGCCAAAACCCCCTTGTATCCTGTTCTTTTCTGTCGGCGTCTAAAAAATGTTGGAACCCACTTATCCATGATTTCCTGTCAAAGAAGTCTTTTGAGTGAGTCTCTGTGAATTTGCATTTCATGGCTGGTACTCCTCTAGAAGTTCCAACTGATAAAAGGTATTTTGTTGTTGGTGGATGCTTAAGGCCCTGTACTATTAGCAAATATGAACGCGGTTGTATTCAGTGTTTGTTGGGGGATTTTGTTTATTGGCATCAGTAGTTGGTATTCGGGAGCCATGGGTGGCCACTGGCTGCTTCCTCCAGTCCAACAAGGCTCCAAGGTGGTGGACTATTTTTGTTATTTTCCTTCCATTTTCCTTTTTCTGTTCCCTGCCACTAAAAAATCACCTGGAGTTGGGTTGTCGCAGCTACTATTGTTTGTCTTGTGGGGACGTGCGCTTCCTGGTCCCTTTTAGATGGTATGCAGGGCAGTCGATGTTGTAACACTGCTTCTGGAGACCGAGGAGTGACACTTTTGGGTGAAAGAAAGTAACAGGAAGAAATGAAACGGCACACTCCTTAAGACGGAGGTCCCGCTACAGTTTTTTGGGATGCTCAAAGTTGCATGTCCCATTTTTTCCTATATTCCATGTTTACATAATGCCCCAAGCATAATATTTGCACAATTTCACTTTTGGTTGGATAGAAATTGGATTGGGAGGTGTTTGTCTATTTCAGCAGGTTCAAGGACTGCACTATATCCTCAGTATCCAAGGACCGGCCACCCCATCCTGGATTCCATTATTTTTCTATTAGAGGACGAAGAGGAGACACTCCCCTACCATCATACTGTTAACCTGGATTACCTGAGAGAGTTCCGGGGGTCAACGCCCCGCGGCCCGCTGTGACCATGCCTCCTGGTGGGACAGAGCCTGATCAACCAGGCTGTGCTGCTGCTGCACGCAAACCAACGTACGAGCCACATCCTCGCTGATCAGAACTGACTTTAGTGCTTTGTCCAGTGCCGCATGAAGACTGCCAGGGGTCTGTTGGTAATCCCCCTTTATATGTGTGCTGGGAGCAGTTGAACATCCTCGGCCCCTGCCACTTATTGTATGGTCTCTTAACGTGCTAGTGACACCCCTAGCTTTTCATTGGGGGATGGCGTGCGTCGTCTTGCCAAGACTTTTGCTTTCGTAGTGAGTGATTTTCGAGAGCAAGTTCGGTACTAGTCCCTCTAGGATTTCCAGTGTAATATAATCATAGTATACTCTCTCCTCCTGCGTTCCAGGAATACAGGTTTAGGAACCTCAAGCACTCCCAATAACTGGAGTGTTTTTATCTCCGTTATGCGCGCCGTGAAGTTCTTTCCTGTACATTTTTACTAGGTCGGCAATTTCACCTTCCTTGAAAGGTGCTGTTAGTGTGCAGCAATATTCCAGCCTAGATTAGAACAAGTGGGTCATTGTCTTTTTCAATGATGGTTGTATACTTACGGTTTTAGTGAGGTGGCATGGACAGGTCCCCAATAGAGTCTGGACCAGGCAATAAGGCTGGGGCTGAGACTGAGTCAGCACTTGGGGGCTGAGCCTGACCAGCCACCAGCGCTGTGGGTATTAGTGCTATGACTGGGGGATGAGTCTGGTTTAGCACACTATGTGGGTGACTAGATATGTTTACGAGTCGGCAAGATTCCTAGAGAAGTTATTAATCAATAAGTTCCCTACTAATATCTCTGGTAGATGTCTAAGCTAGATAGACGTCCGCATTTTTGTAACCCCGTAACTCCATCTACGCTGGAAGGAAATCTTGGAAGCCACCGTAGTTGATGAACTCGTACTGGAATGCCTGGCGGTAGTCCTCATCAGCCTACTGAAGTCTCTGAATTCAAGCTGACAGATTTCAAGAACTTGTAAGAATCCAATCCTGTGTGACGAAATATGACAGAGAAACAGCTCGTTTTAGTTCCCACTGTGTAACTTTTTTATAGAATAGGATAGCAGCACACTGCTAATATATACAATTTTGTTGAAAAAAATATTTCACTAAGAACGCAGCATATATTGTTTGCCATAAATAAAATCAGTGGAGGTTAATAAAACTCGGAAGACCAGTCGGTCCAAGATATTAAACACTGTCTTCACCTTCACCACAGTCCTCACTACCCTCACACTTTTATTTTATTTTTTAGTTGAATATAGAAGCTGAGAGGTGCTGCTGTCTTACTCAGCTTAATTTTTAAGGCTTGCACTAACTCAGATATCTACTCCAGGATGCCATCCCATAATAGTCGACGCACGTACTAGCAGGATTAGATATTTAATCTATGTGAATAACGACCTCAGATACAAGAAAACAATCCAAACGTCGCTTTTCTGTTTATAGGCTTAAACTTGGTATAAGTTGTGAGCTACAGACACCACTGAGTCAGTTTTTTTTGTCTCAAGCACCATAGTGTCGCTTTTCTCAGTCCTTTCCCTTCTCTTTTTCCACTTTAATGTGTTTACTGAGGCATTTCCCTGTTGACATGTTAGATTTAAGTCCCCGGCCCTCAAAATAGAGGCGTTGTAAAAATCCTACTGATCTAATGTTTGTTCATCGTTTAATGCACGATGCTAGATTCTGTAACGTTTGTATCTAAATTTTGCTTATATTTTCTGTAAGCAACAACATTCAAAAAATTAGTATGGATGGATTGCTCAATTAGTGATCAGTTGGACTGTGATGTTCATAATGGATGAATCAGCTCACTACACCTTGTCTTGTTCAAGTTTTGGACTGAGCTCACTAAATATTTTCTTGTTTGTCTTACTCAAGTCTTCGCTTCTGCGTATCAATAATTTTCATCAGACTTTAATCATTGATACGCTGCTCTAACGCAGAGTGCTTGACTTCTCGATAAGGAGATTAGATAAGGAACTATTTTGAGCGTTATGGAGCATAATTCTCTGGAATGCCTAAAATGCTATCATACTGTAGACTTTCAATTTATTATGTATTTGTGTCTAATTTGACAAATTATTTTACTTAGTATTATTATGTATCTCCAAAGGGGAGCCGTTAAGTGATTGTCAGAATTTTGTCATGTGTGTACGTGCAGATTTAATTGTTATCCGTAAAATAAACTTCTTTTCAAATACTGAACTGCTTCAGTAATTAATGGCTGGTGCATCTTAAAGCGAGTGTAGTAGCCACTAAATTTTGTGGCCACTACACTACATAAACATTATATATGAGGGTGTAAACAACGACATTACCATGTTTGTTTATTACCAAATAAAAGGTCGTTAACTAATTTCTAATGAGGAAACGAGAAAGCTTCAGAATGACATGTATAGAGTGAATTGTCTTGAAAAATGTGGATAATGATAAATAAATATATATATATATATATATATATATATATATATATATATATATAAATATATATATAAATATAAATATATTATATATATATATATATATATATACCGTCCTGCCAATGATGTAAAACGGAAGCCTGTAATTGTTACATGATGTAGATTGCCTGTGGTTTTTTTGGACTGTTTTCATACACATCAAGATTACAGGTACGTCTTGCCTACTTTCTACTACACTAGGTCACACTACACAGAAATGTACACACACGTTTATTATTCACACTCAACTCGAGGGTCGTGGAGGTTATCTTAATAGTTCTGTCTTTTACTTTTTCCTTTTATATCCTTGGAAGTGGAATAAGGAATCTTCCCTCCGTAACCATGCGTTTGTAAAAGTCAACTAAAATGCCGGGAACATGATAGTCTAGTAACCCCTTTTCCCTGTAAATAATTACTAAAAGAATAAGAAGAAGAAAATTGTCAAAGTGGGAAGTCTGGATGTGCTGGATGTTGTGCAAAAAGATAAGAAAGAGTATGAATTGTGGATGTTAATAATGAAAGTTGAAGGGGATGGGAGAGTTTCAATGGAGAAGGAAATAAATGGGATTAGTCAGGGGTTTTCAATAGAGTTAGAGCTTAAGAAGGGCGGTAGCATAATATTGAAATAGTTTATGGCAGAAAAGAGGGACCTATAAATGTATTAATTCAAGGATTAAGTGGATAAAAAAAGGGGGGGTGGATGTGAAAATGGTTATAGTAAGCGTATATGCACTGGAGAAAGAGAGAAGTGGTAGAGAATAGAGAGATTTGGAGGAAATGTTAGTGAATGCGTGGAGAGTTTTGAAACCAAGAGTGAGAGTAATGGGTGGTGGGGATATCAATGTTAAAGTGGCAAACATGTGTGGAGGAGTAGTAGGTAAATTGGGGTGCCAGGGGTAAATGTAAATGGGAAGAGCCTTTAATTGAAGCTATGTGTATAAAAAAGAGATTAGTAATAATAATATATATTTTATGAAGAAAGGATAAATAAATATCACAAGGTATGATATACACGTAATGAAAGTGTTTGTTAGATTATGTATAGTGGGATAAAAGGTTATGGTAGGCTCCATGATGTACATGTTTTATAGAGGGCAAACTGACATATCGATATTATTTAGTCTAGCTACAGTTAGAGTAAGAGGTATATAGTGAAAAGAGGAAAATTGCAACAACAAGTAAGAGTGACGTGAAAAGTGTATAAACCTAGGGAGGATGAAGTTTCGGGTGAGATATAAGCAACTATTGGCCAGAAATGTGGACTGGTGCAAGTATTGGTAGTGGGGGGTTGAAAGGGTATGGAATAGTTTTAAAAATGCAGTATTAGAATGTGGGGCAAGTATGTGTTATAAGGAGTGGGTGCAGGTTGAAAGAGGAGTGATTGTGAATGATGAAGTAAAGGTTGTGATTAAAAGAGAAAAAGATAGCTTATGAGAGGTTTTTACAAAGCAGAAGTGTTATAAGAAGAGAGTAGAGTAGAGTATATGGAGAGAAATAGAAAGGTGAAGAGATGGTGATAGAAAAGTGCAAAAGGAGAGGCAATGATAGAGTGGGTGAGGCAATTGTCCAAGAAATTTTAATGAAAATAAGGGAAAAATTTTGGAGTTGGTTTAACAAGTTAAGAAAGCCTAGGGAACAAATGGATTTGTCAGTTAAAACAGAGTAGGGGAGTAGTAGATGAGGAATAGGGAGTTTTGGGAAGATGGTGAAATACTTTTGAGAACTTTTAAATGTCGACGAAGAAAGGGAGGCGGTAATTTCATACACTGGACAAGGAGTATATCCATCTTTTAGGAGTGAAGAAGAACAGGATGTGAGTTGTGGGGAGGTGGCGTGAGGCATTACGTAGAAAGAAAGGGGTAAAGCAGGCTGGAACTGACGGATCATGACAGAATGTTAAAAGCAGGGGGGGATATAGTGTTGGAGTGTTTGGTATTTTTTGTTTAATAAATAATGAAAGAGGGGGAAGGTACCTAGAGATGGCGGAAGACAGAATAGTCCTCATTATATATAAACGGAAGGGGACTAATGAGATTGTAAAAAATATAGAGAATAAGTTTACTGAGTATACCAGGAAAAAGAGTATGTAGGGTTATAATTGAAAGAATTAGAGGTAAGACAGAATGAAGATTGTGGATGAGCAAGGAGTTTTAGAGTCGGGAGGGGATTGTAGATCAAGGGTTTACATTGAAGCATATAAGGTGAACAGTATTTAGATAAAGGTAGGGAATTTGTGATGGGGGGGGGGGGGGGGGGGCAGTGATGGATTTAGAAAGCAATATGATAGAGTGTGAAGTGGAGCAATGTGGCAGATGTTGAAGTATATGGAATATGTGGTAAGATACTAAAGACTGTAAAAAAAGTTTGTTTATGAGGAATGTGAGGCTCAGGTTAGGGTGTGAAAGAGAGGGAGAATACTTCCCGGTAAAAGTAGTCTTAGACAGGGATGTGTAAATGTCCACTATCGTTGTTTAATAATATAATTATAGATGTGGTTGGTAAAGGAAGTGAATTGCCTAGGGTGGTCGGGAGAGGGGTGGGATTAAATATGGGAATCCAAATCCAGAAATGGAATGACCACAGTTGCTTTTGCTGATGATACTGTGCTTATGGAGATTTCTATATAAAAATGCAAGGTTATGGACGATTTGGAGTGTGCGTAAAGGTGAAAGTTGAAAGTGACCATAGAAAAGAGTAAGGTATGAGGGTATCGAAATGATTTAGATAAAGAAAAATTAATCAATTGGGGAAGGAGGAGTATGGAAGAAGTGAATGTATTCAGATACATGGGAGTTAACGGTCGGGCGATGATTATGAAGGAGATGAGGTTAATCATAGAATTGATGAGGGAAAAAAGATGACTGGTGCATTGAGGTATGTGTGGGAGACAAAAAACAAATATCTATATGGAGGCAAAGAAGGATTATGAAGCTTGTGTGAATGGCTGCAGCGAGGAGGCGGTTGGAGCATGGAGATGTCCTGTGTAAGGCACATGTGTAGGTGAAAATATTATGCAGAAAATTCGGAGTGCGGAAATTAGAGAAGGTGTGGAGTTAATCAAAGTATTATAGTCGAGAGGGCTGACGAAGGGTTGTTGAGATTGGTTTGGTCCTTTAGCGAGAATGATCAAAGTAGAATGAACATGGAGAGCATTTTAAATCTGTAGGGGAAGGAAGGCGGGGTAGTCTGTCCTCGAAAAAGGTTGGAAGGAAGGGTATGGTAGGTTTTTTGGCGAGTGGCTAACTTCCAGCAGGCGTGCAGACGTGTTCGATAGGAGTGAATGTAACGAATGGAATTTGGGACCTGACGATCTGGTTGGAGTGTGGAGCAGGGTAATATTTAATTAAGGGATTCAGGGAAACCGGTTATATTTATATAGCCGGACTTAAGTCATGAAATGGAAGATACATGCCTGCACTCTAAAGTAGGGGCTCGGGATAATTAGCAGTTTGGAGATATGTGTTTAAGCTATATATGTCTAATGCTCTAACAGTTGTATTCTGAGCACACTCTGCAAAAACAGTGATTATTGTGAGTGAGGTGAAAGTCTGAATGATGATGAAAGTATTTTTCTTTTGCGAATTTCTTTCTTTTTGGTCACCCTGCCTCGGTGGGAGACGGCAGACCTATTAATTAAATATATATATATACTAGCTCTGACGTCACAACTCCCAACTTTATAACTGTCCAATAATTAGCGAATTGTTCTACAACAGTTCATACAAATCGAACAGAAAACGACATACCATCAGTCCTGCCTCTCTGAACGACTGTAGTCGTCAGAGATCAAAACTGAATTATTTAAAAGGAAGAAACTCATCACAATTATCAAGAATACATTGACCTATGGGCACCTACTCGCTCCAGCACCTGTTTCATTCTATTTCTAAGTAGGAGACGCCGGTGTTGAAATTTTCAAGCCGATTAGACTGTCTTATTACACAGAAACCAAAATAAAGAAGGATTTATATAAAATAAACCAGAAGGCACTTGCGTATACCAATAGTTGCCTGAAACTTTTCCCTAGTTGAAAACTTTAAATCAGAACAGGTATTCTCAAGTTAATTAAACTATCATAATAAATCAAAATGCCAATACAGGAAATAAATGATCAGGAAAAATGTTTTGATACATGAACAGAAAGAAGGTATCCATTAATGGGGCTAGAAAATACTCACCCATTTAACTGCATTAGGAAGTGATATACTATTTGTTAGTGAGACGATGGATTGCTGTATAACCCACATGGGTTTTGAATATGATAATTATAACTTGATCTGTCTTGCAAATTGAATTATATTTTTAAAGAACTGCTCCCAGCACCACCAATTTATTCCAATGCATCTATTTGCTTGCTTGAAATCTAGCTAAAAACTAACCAGTCAATTTTAATATGTCTATTATGCCTATAAAGCCAACTTACGAGGAACACCCGTCCAAAAGTGTTTGAAAGATAGGCTATATTTTAATTTGGCACCGAGGAGAGGATCCCTCCTCTCTCGGGAGTTCAGTTTCCTGAGGGATTGTTTTGACTATTAGTCTTCCCTGCTCCACAGCTTCATTTCTAATGTAAGAGCACGTCATAAAGGATATTTTCTAATAACACTGTAATAAACAAGATGAGTAGAACACTCCTTGGTCCACGTACCCACATTTAAAGCCCTCACTAGCAGTCGACACATACCTCGACCGATGGGCCATGTTTTGCTCACTGATCACCGGCTGCCAACACACACACACACACACCACACACACACACACACACACACACACACACACACACACACACACACACACACGAGGAGAGTTTACGGGAAAGTCAACCAGACGACACTGGAGGACAGATAGATAGGGGGGACATGATAACGACATACAAAATACTGAGAGAATGACATGTGTACAGAAGACAAATGTTCCAGAGATGGTACACAGCAACAAGGGACACAGTTGGAAGTTGAAGACACAGATGAATCACAGGGATGAGAGGAATAATTCTACAGCCACAGAAGTATCAGGAAGTGGGAAAATAGTAGTGGGAAGCGATGTGTGGAAGCAGGATCCAGACATAGCTTTAAAGCAGAGGTATAATAAAGCTCACGTTCAGGGAAAGTGACCTAGTAGCGACAGTGAAGAGGCGGGGCCAGGACTTTGTATCTTGACCCCTGCCAACCTCAACTAGGTGAGTATACTGAGCTACACCACACACACACACACACACACACACACACACACACACACACACACACACACACACACACAGCACACACACACACGCACCACTACACGTGTCGCACACACACCACACACACACAGAGTCACACACACACACACACTCACACACACACAAGCACCACACACACACAACACACAGATGAATCACAGGGATGTTAGGAAGTATTACTTTCAGCCACAGAGTAGCAGTAAGTGGATAGTTTGGGAAGCGATAGTAGTGGAGGCATGATCCATACATAGCTTTAAGCAGAGGAACATAAAGCTCACGGCTCAGGGAGAGTGACCTAGTAACGATCAGTAAGAGGCGGGGCCAGGAGCTCGGACTCGACCCCCGCAACTCAACTAGGTGATACAACTAGTGAGATTCTCACACAGACACACACACACCACGCCGCAACAACACGCACCGCACACGACATGACGGAAGGAAATAGACCTGAGTGTCCCTTTTGCAGTGACGTGAAATTGATGAAAGAATTCACTCGATCGAAGACCAGGCATAACTACAAAGGATCGGACAGGCTGTGCAGACCTGGTCCAGCAATTGGCTTCCAGGGAGTTTCAGGGTCCCACCAAGTGCAAGACCATGAGATGGGAAGGCAAAGAAAGACGCAGACGGAGAACATCCAAGGGGCCAGAGACTACAAACCTCACTCAATGGAAAAAGATCTGGGGAGTGGATAACAACCAAGCAACAACTCCTGAAGCGCACATCAACCAAATAACGCTGCAGCATATGGGCGCCTAGCACACCTCAGAACACATTCCCGACATCATAATAAGGAATGTTCAGACCCTGTACACCGGTACGTTTGGCCCAATTGGAGTATGCGGCACCAGTTTGGAACCCACACCTAGCCAAGCACGAAAAGAAACTAGAGAAAGTGCAAAGGTTTGCAACAAGACTAGTCCCAGAGGCTAAGAGGTACGTCCTACTGAGAGAGGTAAAGGGAAATCAACCTGACGACACTGGAGACAGAGAATAGGGGGGACAATGATAAACGACATACAAAAAACTTGAAGAGGAATTGACCAAGGTGGACAAAAACAGTAGTTTCCCGAGATTGGACACATAACAAGGGGACACAGGTTGGAAGTTGAAGACACAAGATGAATCACAGGGATGTTAGGAAGTATTTCTTCAGCCACAGAGTAGTCAGTAAGTGGAATAGTTTGGGAAGCGATGTAGTGGAGGCAGGATCCATACATAGCTTTAAGCAGAGGTAAGATAAAGCTCACGGTTCAGGGAGAGTGACCTAGTAGCAATCAGTGAAGAGGCGGAGGGCCAGGAGCTCGGACTCGACCCCCGCAACCTCAACTAGGTGAGTACAACTAGGTGAGTACACACACATACGCACACACACACACACACACTAAACTATAGACCTGTGTCACTGACGTGTATAGTATGCAAAGTTATGGAGAAGATTATCAGGAGGAGAGTGGTGGAGCACCTGGAACGGAACAAGAGTATAACCGCCAACCAGCATTGATTCATTGAAGGAAAATCCTGTGTCACAAACCTTCTGGAGATTTATGATAAAGTAACAGAAGTAAGACACGAGATAGAGGGGTGGGTTGATTGCATCTTCTTGGACTGAAAGAAGGCCTTTGACACAGTTCCTCACACGAGATTAGTGCAGATCTAGAGGATCAGGCGCATCAAAAACATGAAGGGGCCATTGCAATGGATCAGAGAATACCTGACCGGGAGGCAACAAGCGAGTTCATGTACGTAATGAAGTAACACAGTGGGCACCTGTGACGAGCGGGTCCCACAGGGTCGGTCCTAGGAACCAGTGCTATTTTTGTATATGTGAACGCATGATGGAAGGGTTAGACATCAGAAGTTTGCCCTGTTAGCAGACGAGTGAAGTTCATGAGGAGAATTAACATCAGATAGGACCGGGCAGGATTTCAAAGTGACCTGGACAGACTGACACCTGCACCAGCAACTGGCTTCTCGAATTTAATCCCGCCAAATGCAAAGTCATGAGATATGGGAAGGCAAAAAAGACCACAGACAGAGTATAGGCTAGGTGGCCCAAAGACTTGCAAACCTCGCTCAAGGGAAAAAATCTTGGAGTGAGTAATAACACCGAGCATGTCCTCCGGAAGCAAACATCAACCAATAACTGCTGCAGCATATGGGCGCATGGCAAACCTGAGAACAGCGTTCGATACCTAATAAGGAATCGATCAAGACACTGTACACCGTACGTCAGCCATACTGGAGTATGCAGCACCTGTTTGGAACCCGCACTTGAATAAAGCACGGTCAGAAACTAGAGAAAAGTGCAAAGGTTTTGCGACACAGGTTTATTCCAGAGCTAATGGGAATGTCCTATGAAGAAAGGTTAAGGGAAATCGGCCTGACGACACTAGAGGACAGGAGGGCAGGAAACATGATAAGGAGACGACATAATTAAATACTGCGCAGGAATAGACAAGATGGACAAAGACAGGATGTTCCAGGGGGGGGACACAGAAACAAGAGGACACAATGGAAGTTAAGACTCAGATGAGGTCAAAGGGATGTAGGAGTATTCTTCAGTCAATAGAGTTGTCAGGCAGCGGAATAAGCCTAGAAAGTGACAGTAGTGGAGGCAGGAACCATACCAAATTTTAAGACGAGGTTTGATAAAAGCACATGGAGCAGGGAGAGAGAAGATCCCTGTAGCAATCATGAAGAGGCGGGGCCAGGACTAAGAATCGAGACCCCTGCAACCACAAATAGGTGAGTACAACACACCACACACACACACAGACACGAACTCGGTAAATGTAAACACAGACAGCACCCACACAACACCAACAGCCCAAATTAGCAGCTGAGCCGCTTCGCCCAACCTGGCCTTGATGTCTCGGACGATGTATGAACCTTAATACTTATGATTGCCGTGGCAGCAGCTATAAAATCTCTTACATTAACCCTAATAATTCGCTCACCACGAAATGGAAGATGAAACGATTCCCTGTTTTCCGTCACCTGTTGCCCAAATTTCTTTTGTGAATTATCTTTAAATGGACGTATCAGTGATTATATATTCGTTTCTTCATAAATTTATGTAACTAACATTTATCAGATGAAAAAACACCGTTGTACATCAAGCAATTAACGGGGAAGCATGTTGCTCTAGGTGGAGCTTGGTCAACTCCACTCCAGGGACGCGGGATCAACCCACTAATACTTTTTAATAACCAGCAATGGATTTAGCATTTCACTAAATATACAATTTAGGAAGAGCAAAGTGTTTCCACAACATTAGTTGATCAATATCAATGTCTTAATTACTGTTCAGCATACGCTCTTGGTCTTGACTTTGAGAATAAAACTATAAACGAACATGGGATTTGTAAGTTAATAAAGGCGTGGAAGTGAATATAAAATGTCAGAGAGGAAGAAAAGAAATTTTGAAAAGGAAAGTCGATAAGAAAGCAAATCTTTTATTGAATAAAATGTGAATTATATCTTAAAAAAAATAATAACAAACAATAACTCAACAGACAAATCACCAAGAAGGTGGAGAGGAAATGTTAGTTATTAATTAAATAAAAGCGTCGGGGGGAGGTGTTAAAAAAAAAAAAAAAACAAAAAAAAAAAAAAAAAAAAAGGAAGAAATTTTAAGTCATTTTTTATACAAAAAGATGAAAGTGGACGAAACTTAAATAACCATATACGAGGTATAGAAAATTACTTATTCTCGGTGCAAAAAAAAAAAGGAAATAAGACCTGATGTGATAAACATCAGGTTTCTTAAAAAAATTGCTATCCACTTCGAAAATTTCATAACGATTCCAGCACAGACGGTTAACAACACTTGTGCCAGTAATTTAAGAGAACAGGGAAGAATCCTTCAGACCATTGGGCTAATTCCTTACAAGTGTAAAATTATGAGACATTCTTAAGAAAAAATAAATAACTTCTATGAGAATAAAAAAAGTTACAACCAGTAAACAATTTCAAATTTCTGATCTGCCAGTTCAAGAATTATCAGAGCTATAAGTTCAATACAATAATAACATAAATGGACAAAAAGAAAATGGATTCATGAGACTGTATTTATCTAACTTCAAGAAACTCTCTGAAATCACATGAAAAAACTAGGGCTAAACTGAGCAACAGTGACGACTCAACTCTCATCTATCCGTTCTGGACAGATTTGTCATTTCAGCGGACCCTTCATCACCAAGAGATGTAGTATGGCTATTGTTGTCCCCTGCATGGCTCATGGTTGTCAGGGTACCACATTGGCTCCACTTCGTAGGACATCAAGACAGCTTCTGTACAAAAATACTGGCAGCGAAAAAAAAAAACTACTATACTGAGATCATTCATTCCTGAATGACTCAAGTCTAGAACATGTCATACAAATATAATGACATCGATAAAATGAGGTTATCTGACCAAATGAAATCGCTGGATCACAGATGACCCCAACTTCATCCAAATACCCTATGTGTACGTCCTCATAAGAAAAATAAGACTCTTAAATGAGCTGAGATACTCAACAACTCTAAAAAGTAAATTTATAGTATGAACACTTAGCAGTAACACCAGTAAAACAATTGGTTTAAATGAAAGAGGAAAGAAGAGAGAGAGAGTGAGAGAAGGTGAGGAAGAGGAAGGAATAAGAAATAAGAAAGGAAGAGGAGAAAGGAAAGAAAGGGAAAATAAGAAGAGAAGGAGGAGAAGAGAAAGGAAGAGCAAGAGGGAAACGAAGGAAGAAAAGGGGAAAGGAAGTGAAAGGGGGGGTGAAAGAGAGAAGGAGATGGATGATGAAAGAAAAGAGGGAGAAAATACAGAGAGAGAGAGAGAGAGAGAATTTATTTTTCCCCAAAATCAACTTTGATGGACTTCATTTACAGCGCTGCAACTGAGCCATTGCCACGAGAACTAACCAATCAAATTCTCAACTTTGGATTTTTTTTCTAACGTGCTGACGTTTCCTCCTCACTCACCCATCATTTACCAACAACAAAAAGAAAGACAACCTATTAACTTATCCCGAAAATGATAACAATGGCGAACGTATTGCATATAAAAAATTATTTGAAGTCAGGTACTAGTCTCTTGCAGGCACAATTTAAAGTGACAGTGAATATATTCATCTAATTATCTCAAGTGTTTATCATTTTGTTTTCCTTTATTTTCTTTCTCACGGTGTTTTCTCTTAGTGTTACCAAGGCGCCCCTACTTTTAATATGGGGGTATTTTGCATCTACCTGCCCAGTCTTTTTACCTTTCGTAGGGAGTGATTTCTGTTGCATATCGGAACATTCCCTTCCCAGATTTCCAAGTGTAAATTATGATAAAAACTCTTCTCCTGCTTCCAACGGTACAAGGTCAAGTGCTTCGCCAAGCGTTCCTCCCTAAGTACTTAAGGTGCTTGATAAGGAACTTATAAAGAGCAGTAAAGGTTCTCTTACACTCTCTAGGTCTGCAATTCACCTGCTTTGAAAACGGAGATGTTAATGTACAGCATATTCCAGCCCAAGGAGAGAACAAGTGATTTGAAAGGACATCATTGGCTTGGCATCCTTTCTTTTGAACGTTCTCATTATCCATCTTATCATTTTGTTTGCACTTTGATCGTGGCAACTGTGTGATCACTTGAAAAGTGAGATACTCAGATATTACTACTTGCGCGAGGTCCCACACATTGTTTATCCCGCTCTATTGTAAGGCCAGAGTTTGTAGTAATACTCTGTTCTAAGTTTATTATCCCCTCCATATTCCATAACGGAGTAATTTGGAATTTGTCCTCATTGAACAATTCATATTGTTTTTCCGATGCCCATCCTGGAAACCTTGTTCATATTTTCTTGGAGGTTAACCGTGTTCCACAATAGAATGACAGCCTCATGCAGATCCAGTATCATCTGCAAAGGATGAAGACGGGGCTGTGGGTTATATCTCTGTCTATGTCTGAAATGAAGGAGGAACAGGATGGGGGCGAGTACTGTGGAGTCTGTGGAACGAGCTCTTCACTATGCAGCCTCCGATTTTAACTCTGTTGACACTACTCTATGTGTCGATTGGTTAGGAAGTTGAAGATCCATCTCCCCACTTTGCCAGTTATTCCTTAGCACGTATTTGTGTGCTTATTTACGCCATGATCGCACTGTCAAACGCTTTGCAAAGTCTGTATTATATTACATTTGCATCTGAAAATTCTTCCATGCATCCAAGGCCATATCATGAGTGATCCATTAGTTAGTGAGAGGCAGGTAGTGACCTGCCCTGGAACCCATGTTTGCCCCTGATTGAGGGCAGTTTTGGTGAATCCAGGTGGTTTTGCAATCCTGCTTCTTAACACTCTTTCAAAGGCATTTTTATGATGTGGGACGTTAGAGCTATTGGTCTATAGTTTTAGCTAATGCATAGCTGCACCTCTAATGGAGTGAGCTATATTCCGTAGTTTTAAGTGACTGTGGGAATTTCACCATGTACAAGCTTGACCCTCCTCCATAGTGTACATGGGCACGAGAGAGCGGTTTCTGCAGTTCTAATGAACACAGAGTTCCACGAGTCTGAGCCTAGGGCTGAGTGCCATGGTATGTTGTCAATGGACTTTTCAAAGTCTGTCGGAGCTAGGTAATGTCGAAAACTGGCATAACATTATGGAGATTGAGGATCATACATGAAGAAATCATTTGGGACATCGTTCCTCCCACGAATAGTTGCTCAATAAACACAGAAGTCGTACTGGATTTCGGTATTTCACATCATTTCCTTGTGTGATCTTGTAAGACCCCATCCTGTCTGAGTAAGGGCCGATACATATATGTGGTATCTGCCTTGTTTTTGGCATATGAAAAGAAGTGTTTCGAATTCTTTCAATTTCACCTAATAGCTTTAAAGCTCCTCTTATCTCTCTTGATTCCTGTAAGAAGTCGTTTTAACTTTGAGGTTCGATAGGTTTTTCACTTCCTGGCAGCACTTCTAGAGGAGCACATGATTCAACGTCGTCTTCTGTAGAGGGAGCGACTTCGCTCTCCCAGTTTACTCCTGCTCTTCTTCTTTCTTAGGGCAATATGCCTAGAACATGCTTTCAGCTGCCAGGAAAGTTGATTCTTTGAAGTGCCTGAGGTCTAGATCCCAATTGTTAATTAAGATATCCTTCCCAACATGATTCATTAAAGACATGGTTTACCTGGTCCCATTGATTTTCTTGTTGTTGAAGTTGTAATTTGTGAAGACACTCACAGGTACATCAATTTGCTGATCAGACCCCTATGCATGCTACTCAGGAACTATACGATTAAATTGTGATCGGAATTAGTTTGTTTTGATATTGTAATGTCTCTACCAGGTCCTCATAATTTGTGAAGATAAGGTCCAGGTGTGTTTTCTAGTCCTTGATATAGTCCTCCACATCTGGGCTGGGGCTTAAGTGTGTTTATCACATGAACTTAGTAGCTCATGTGTGTGACCTTTCATCTGCCCTACCATCCGGTGATTGTTTCAGCTATAACATTATTCGCTACATTCTTTCATTTTGTATACCTTAGGGTTTGAAATCACCAAGCAGTAAGATGTTTGGGGATGGAGCAGGACTGCTTTCCAAACAGTAATCAATTTACAGTAGCTGTCCTTGAACTGTTGGGAGGTTGCATCATCGTGGCTTTTTAAAAACCACGAGACTAGTTTTAGTTTCTCGATCTTCAGTGATAGATTCTTCAACTGTACGATTGTGGTGTTCAGCACTCCGGCAGATGGAGGGACTCTTTGACATACAGGCCAAAACCCCCTTGTATCCTGTTCTTTTCTGTCGGCGTCTAAAAAATGTTGGAACCCACTTATCCATGATTTCCTGTCAAAGAAGTCTTTTGAGTGAGTCTCTGTGAATTTGCATTTCATGGCTGGTACTCCTCTAGAAGTTCCAACTGATAAAAGGTATTTTGTTGTTGGTGGATGCTTAAGGCCCTGTACTATTAGCAAATATGAACGCGGTTGTATTCAGTGTTTGTTGGGGGATTTTGTTTATTGGCATCAGTAGTTGGTATTCGGGAGCCATGGGTGGCCACTGGCTGCTTCCTCCAGTCCAACAAGGCTCCAAGGTGGTGGACTATTTTTGTTATTTTCCTTCCATTTTCCTTTTTCTGTTCCCTGCCACTAAAAAATCACCTGGAGTTGGGTTGTCGCAGCTACTATTGTTTGTCTTGTGGGGACGTGCGCTTCCTGGTCCCTTTTAGATGGTATGCAGGGCAGTCGATGTTGTAACACTGCTTCTGGAGACCGAGGAGTGACACTTTTGGGTGAAAGAAAGTAACAGGAAGAAATGAAACGGCACACTCCTTAAGACGGAGGTCCCGCTACAGTTTTTTGGGATGCTCAAAGTTGCATGTCCCATTTTTTCCTATATTCCATGTTTACATAATGCCCCAAGCATAATATTTGCACAATTTCACTTTTGGTTGGATAGAAATTGGATTGGGAGGTGTTTGTCTATTTCAGCAGGTTCAAGGACTGCACTATATCCTCAGTATCCAAGGACCGGCCACCCCATCCTGGATTCCATTATTTTTCTATTAGAGGACGAAGAGGAGACACTCCCCTACCATCATACTGTTAACCTGGATTACCTGAGAGAGTTCCGGGGGTCAACGCCCCGCGGCCCGCTGTGACCATGCCTCCTGGTGGGACAGAGCCTGATCAACCAGGCTGTGCTGCTGCTGCACGCAAACCAACGTACGAGCCACATCCTCGCTGATCAGAACTGACTTTAGTGCTTTGTCCAGTGCCGCATGAAGACTGCCAGGGGTCTGTTGGTAATCCCCCTTTATATGTGTGCTGGGAGCAGTTGAACATCCTCGGCCCCTGCCACTTATTGTATGGTCTCTTAACGTGCTAGTGACACCCCTGCTTTTCATTGGGGGGATGGTGCGTCGTCTGCCAAGTCTTTTGCTTTCGTAGTGAGTGATTTTCGTGAGCAAGTTCGGTACTAGTCCCTCTAGGATTTCCAGTGTAATATAATCATAGTATACTCTCTCCTCCTGCGTTCCAGGAATACAGGTTTAGGAACCTCAAGCACTCCCAATAACTGGAGTGTTTTTATCTCCGTTATGCGCGCCGTGAAGTTCTTTCCTGTACATTTTTACTGGGTCAGCAATTTCACCTGCCTTGAAAGGTGCTGTTAGTGTGCAGCAATATTCCAGCCTAGATAGAACAAGTGGGTCATGGTCTTGTTCAATGATGGTTGTATACTTACGGTTTTATGGTGGCTGTGACAGGGTCCCTAATAGAGTCTGGACTGGCAATAAGGCTGGGGGCTGAGACTGAGTCAGCACTGGGGGCTGAGCCTGGACCAGCACCAGCGCTGTGGGTATTAGTGCTATGACTGGGGGATGAGTCTGGTTTAGCACTATGTGGGTGACTAGATAGTTTCGAGTCATTTGTTGTGGTATGGGCATTCTGCATTTTTTGGTTCGTTTTATGGTTGGTAATGTTTTGTTTTCGTAGCCAGTATCCAGAGGGGTCCTTGAGACAGGATCACATGTATGTTATCAAGGGGTCCTTGAGACAGGATCACATGTATGTTATCAAGGGGTCCTTGAGACATGATCAGATGTATGTCATCAAGGGGTCCTTGAGACATGATCAGATGTATGTCATCAAGGGGTCCTTGAAACATGATCAGATGTATGTCATCAAGGGGCCCTTGAGACAGAGTCAGACGTATATCATCAAGGGGTCCTTGAGACAGGGTCAGATGTATATCATCAATGGGTCCTTGAAACAAAGTCAGATGTATATCATCAAGGATGCAGTGAGAATCTTGCCGAGTTCACAAAAATCCAAAGTGTCTACCACGAAAAAATACATGTTGTATTTAAATTTAGTCATAACTTCACTTCTAATAGGAATTCTTAATTGACTCTAACTGCTAGTCTTGTGATTCCTAACGAGGGGCGTATGCCCCACAGGGGAGGGTCGAGGGACCTGAATGTTTTAGTGTATGTCCCACAGGGGAAGGGGAGGGATTTGAATGTTCTGGTGTATGCCCCACAAGGGAAGGGGAGGGACCCTGAATGTTTTGGGGGTATGCCCCACAGGGGGAGGGGAGGGATTTGAATGTTCTGGTGTATGCCCCACAAGGGAAGGGGAGGGACCTGAATGTTTTGGGGTATGCCCCACAGGGGGAGGGGAGGGATTTGAATGTTCTGGTGTATGCCCCACAAGGAAGGGGGGGGACCGAATTTTTTGGGGGTATGCCCCACAGGGGGAGGGGAGGGATTTGAATGTTCTGGTGTATGCCCCACAAGGGAAGGGGAGGGACCTGAATGTTTTGGGGTATGCCCCACAGGGGAGGGGAGGGATTTGAATGTTCTGGTGTTTTGCCCCACAAGGGAAGGGAGGGACCTGAAGTTTTGGGGTATGCCCCACAGGGGAGGGGAGGGATTTGAATTTTTCTGGTGTATGCCCCCAAGGGAAGGGGGGGGACCTGAATGTTTTGGGGTATGCCCCACAGGGGGAGGGGAGGGATTTGAATGTTCTGGTGTATGCCCCACAAGGGAAGGGGAGGGACCTGAATGTTTTGGGGTATGCCCCACAGGGGGAGGGGAGGGATTTGAATGTTCTGGTGTATGCCCCACAAGGGAAGGGGGAGGGACCTGATTTTTTTGGGGTATGCCCCACAGGGGGAGGGGAGGGATTTGAATGTTCTGGTGTATGTCCCACAAGGGAAGGGGAGGGACCTGAATGTTTTGGGGTATGCCCCACAGGGGGAGGGAGGGATTTGAATTTTTCGGGGTGTATGTCCCACAGGGGAAGGGGGGGGATTTGAATGTTCTGGTGATGTCCCACAGGGAAGGGGAGGATTTGAATGATTTTGTGTAAGCCCCCACAAGGGAGGGGAAGGATTTGAATGTTCTGGTGCATGTCCCACAGGGGAAGGGGAGGGATCAAATGTTTTAGTGAAAGCCCCACAGGGAAGGGAGGGATCTGAATGTTTTGGTGAAAGCCCCACAGGGGGAGGGAAGGATTTGAATGTTCTGGTGTATGTCCCACAGGGAAGGGAGGGATTTGAATGTTTTGGTGTATGTCCCACAGGGGAAGGGGGGGGAAATCTGAATGTTTTGGTTTTATGTCCCACGGGGGAAAGGGGGAGGGATCTGAATGTTCGGGTTTGTATGTCCACAGGGGAAGGGAGGGATCTGAATGTTTTGTGTATGTCCCACGGGGGAAAGGGGAGGGATCTGAATGTTCTGGTGAAATGTCCCACAGGGGAAGGGGAGGGTTTCTGAAAGTTTCTGGTGTATGTCCCACAGGGGAAGGGGAGGGATCTGAATGTTTTGGTGAAATTCCCACAGGGGAAGGGGAGGGATCTGAATGTTCCTGGTGTATGTCCCACGGGAATGGGTGGGATCTGAATGTTCTGGTGTATGTCCCACAGGGAAGAGGAGGGATCTGAATGTTCTGGGTATGTCCCACAGGGGAAGGGGAGGGACCTGAATGTTCTGGTGTATGTCCCACAGGGGAGGGACCTGAATGTTCTGGTGTATGTCCCACAGGGGAAGGACCTGAATGTTCTGGTGTATGTCCCACAGGGGAAGGGGAGGGACCTGAATGTTCTGGTGTATGTCCCACAGGGGAAGGGGAGGGACCTGAATGTTCTGGTGTATGTCCCACAGGGGAAGGGGGGGGACCTGAAGGGTTCTGGTGTTTTGTCCCACAGGGAAGGGGAGGGACCTGAATGTTCTGTGTATGTCCCAAAAGGGGAAGGGAGGACCTGAATGTTCTGGTGTATGTCCCACAGGGAAGGGGGGGGACCTGAATGTTCTGGTGTATGTCCCACAAGGGAAGGGAGGGATCTGAATGTTCTGGTGTATGTCCCACAGGGGAAGGGGAGGGGATCTGAATGTTCTGGTTGTATGTCCCACATGGGAAGGGAGGGATCTGATGTTCTGGTGTATTCCCACAGGGGAAGGGGAAATCTGAATGTTCTGGGGGTATGTCCCACAGGGGAAGGGGGGGGACCGAAGTTCTGGTGTATTGTCCCACAGGGGAAGGGGAGGACTGAATGTTCTGGTGTATGTCCCACAGGGAAGGGAGGGACCTGAATGTTCGGTGTATGTCCCACAGGGGAAGGGGAGGGAACTGAATGTTCGGGTATGTCCCACGGGGAAGGGGAGGGACCTGAATGGTTCTGGTGTAGTCCACAGGGGGGGGAGGGATCTGAATGTTTGGGTGGGGGTATGACCCACAGGGAAGGGGGAGGGATCTGAATGTTCGGTGAAATGTCCCACAGGGAAGGGAACCTGAATGCTGGGAATTCCCACGGGGGAAGGGAGGGATCTGAATGTTCTGGGTATGTCCCACGGGGGAAGGGGAGGGACTGAATGTTCTGGTGTATGTCCCACAGGGGAAGGGGAGGGATCTGAATTTTTCTGGGTGTATGTCCCCACAGGGAAGGGGAGGGACCGAATGTTCTGGTGAAATGTCCCACAGGGGAAGGGGAGGGATCTGAATGTTCTGGTGTATTCCCACAGGGGAAGGGAGGGATCTGAATGTTCTGGTGTATGTCCCACAGGGGAAGGGGAGGGATCTGAATGTTCTGGTGTATGTCCCACAGGGGAAGGGAGATATTTGAATGTTTCGGGGAGCAATTTGAAACATGTCAGAGTAAAATTATTTATTCATAATATTTTTTAATAAGGAAATAAAATTTTTAAAATTTCATTACATAATTATATTTATTGGCAACATTTATACATGATCACAAATACATATAACTTCCAGTATTATATTTTACTAAAACAAGTCTAAAAAAAGAAATTTTCAGCTGTTTTGGGCAGCTAACTGTGGATGTGTACGCGCGCGCGCGCGAACGGGTAGTCTTGAAAGAGCGATATCGTAAAAAAGTATTTTACAGTTTCTCTGTAATGGAATGTGATAAAGAAGTGTCTGGTTCATTATTTAGTGATGAAGAGCAAGGAACTGTCAGTTTCTTAAAATGATTCAAATAGTCGAAATGAAAATAAAAATTCCCCCCCTTCAACCGTGCATCAAAATTCTGTGCTTTGGTAAAATATATATTCTCATTTTCACTTTCACTACTTATATTATTTGAATAAAAACGACAACTCACTCTCCTCTTCATATATATATATATAATATATATATATATATATATATAATATATATATAATATATATATATAATATATATATAAACATAAGAACACAAGAAAGAAGGAACACTGCAACAGGCCTACTGACCCATGCGGAGCAGGTCCATGTCTCCCCCTGGATTAACCCAATGACCCTCCCCCCCGGATAAGCCCAGTGACCCACCCAGTTTGGTTACCGCCACTCAAGGAAGGAGCACGGCGCCAGACCCAGCAGCACAAGCTAGTCAGGTCCAACTCACGCCCACTCACACCCACTCATGTATTTATCTAACCTATTTTTAAAACTACACAACTGTACTCGGGAGTTTATTTCACTCATCCACAACTCTATTACCAAACCAGTGCTTTCCTATATCCTTCCTGAATCTGAATTTTTCCAACTTGAAATCATTACTGCGAGTCCTGTCTTGGCTGGAAATTTTCAGCACGCTATTTACATACCCTTTATTTATTCCTCTTTTCCATTTATACACCTCGATCATATCCCCCCTAATTCTACGCCTTTCGAGAGAGTGCAGATTCAGGGCCCTCAGTCTATCCTCATAGGGAAGATTTCTGATACATGGGATCATCTTTGTCATCCTCCTTTGTACGTTTTCCAGAGCATTTATATCCATTCTGTAATACGGTGACCAAAACTGAGCAGCATAATCTAAATGAGGCCTAACCAAGGATATATAGAGTTGAAGAACAACCTGAGGATTTCTATTATTTATACTTCTAGATATGAAGCCAAGAATTCTGTTAGCTTTATTGCGAACACTAATGCACTGTTGTCTTGGTTTTAGATTACTAGTAACCAGAACTCCTAAATTCCTTTTCGCAAGCAGTAGTATTAAGATCTACATTATTTAGTTTATATGTGGCATGGTTATTTAACTGTCCAACATTTAGAACTTTGCATTTGTCAATATTAAACTGCATCTGCCACTTCTCCGATCATTGCATCAGTCTATTCAAATCATCCTGGAGTGCTCTAGTGTCCTCATTAGAATGAATTGGACGGCCTATTTTGGTGTCATCAGCAAATTTGCTTATGTCACTATTTATTCCCTCATCTATGTCGTTTATGTAAATTGTGAACAACAACGGGCCCAACACTGACCCCTGCGCAACACCGCTTGTGACGTGCCCCCATTCTGATTTCTCTCCATTTATGCAAATTCTCTGCTGCCTATTTGTCAGCCATGCCTCTACCCAGGAAAAAATTTCTCCTCCTATTCCGTGTGCCTTAAGTTTCCTCAATAGCCTCTGGTGTGGAACTCTATCGAAAGCTTTACTGAAGTCCATATGCACAATATCATATTCATTACCATGATCTACCTCCTCAAACACCTTAGTGAAAAAAGTTGGTAAATTCGTAAGACAGGAACGCCCCTTTGTAAAACCGTGTTGAGATTCATTAATCAATCTGTGGAGGTAAGGCTTATTGGTCTATAGTTCGAAGCCAAGGACCTGTCACCTGCCTTGTAAATAGGTATTACATTTGCCATTTTCCATATATATATATATAATATATATATATATATAATATATATATATATTATATATATATATATATATATTTATTTATATTATATATATATATATATGTCGTGCCGAATAGGCAGAACTTGCGATCTTGGCTTAAATTTGCAACGCTCATCTTGCCATATAGGACAAGCGAAAATTTTTGTATGCAATAATTTCGCCAAAATCATTCTGAACCTAACGAAAAAAATATATTTCATTAAGCTTGTTTAGTATTAAATTATTGCATACACAAATTTTCGCTTGTCCTATAAGGCAAGGTGAGCGTTGCTATTTAAGCCAAGATCGCAAGTTCTGCCTATTCGGCACGACAATATAATATATATATATATTATATATATATATAATATATATATATATATATATATATATATATATATATATATATAATATATATATATATATATGCAATAAGATCACAGTAAACAGGTGATTTCAGAATATGCAAAACAACCACTCTGAAAGAATAGAGAAATTCCAAGCGCTTTCGTGACTACTCACATTATCAAGGAACTATGAAAGTAAAGCATCCAAGGAAGCTATATAAGGGGTCTGGCCAGCACCTCACTATCAGATCCCACAACGGTTAAACACCTGACGCGCGCCGACCCAACTTGGATAGGTCCTTTGCACAACTATATATTACGGATATTTACCCTGTACATAAAATAAGTAATATAAACAAAAGAAAAGTTGA
>NC_069399.1:29563226-29566385 GCF_026875155.1 Cherax quadricarinatus
GAGAAAGTTCTCTCGACCCTTGGAGTTAATGCAAATTGAACCCCCTCAGAATTAATTTTTTGGCGTCCCAAATCTACAAAGGGTTTTTAATATGAGAAAGGAGCTTGGTATTTCTAGTTCAGTGATAGGATTGTTGAATTAACACTGTAACTCGGTATTAGAATGTTGAGAAATGAACCAGGCCTGTCCCCAATGAATCTTACCAAGTGTCTAGAAAATAAATACACACAGATCTAAATGGATTGGAAAACGTGCAATTGCATTAAGTTTATAACCTGCAAAAACGTATCACTGTAGACAACAAGAGCATTTCACCCCTCCATGGAAGATGGTGTTTTTTAATATCACATACCTGCAAGTCCCTCCCAAGAAGCTCATTGCTAGTAATCCCTTCCCTTTAAAACACTTGTTTAAAGCAACTGCTCAAGAAGAAATTTCTTGCCTAGCTGGTAGTAATAAAATAATCACAAGTTATATACACTGATGGATCTAAACAGGAGTCTTCTGGCAGGGCTGCATCTGCTCTTGTTGCCACCTTTCCCCAGTTAAGAACGATAATAAATTTTTGAACTAGGCATAAGAATTAACAACTGGGCGTCTACACTGCAAACTGAATTGTTTGCAATCCTAATGGCGCTAAAGCTAACCTATGACACTGAGCTTGACTCTATCATCATTACTGATTCTATGTCATCACTGAAGGCTCTTGACTCATATAATGACTCCAACAACATGCTCATTGGAGAAGCCAAGTATAGATACTCAAAAATCAAGGACAAAGGGATTAATGTACAATTGCTATGGATCCCATCACACATTGGATTACTCCTTCATGATAAAGTTGATAAGTTACCTGGAGTTTACCTGGAGAGAGTTCCGGGGGTCAACGCCCCCGCGGCCCGGTCTGTTACCAGGCCTCCTGGTGGATCAAAGCCTGATCAACCAGGCTGTTGCTGCTGGCTGCACGCAAACCAACGTACGAGCCACAGCCCGGCTGATCAGGAACTGACTTTAGGTGCTTGTCCAGTGCCAGCTTGAAGACTGCCAGGGGTCTGTTGGTAATCCCCCTTATGTGTGCTGGGAGGCAGTTGAACAGTCTCGGGCCCCTGACACTTATTGTATGGTCTCTTAACGTGCTAGTGACACCCCTGCTTTTCATTGGGGGGATGGTGCATCGTCTGCCAAGTCTTTTGCTTTCGTAGTGAGTGATTTTCGTGTGCAAGTTCGGTACTAGTCCCTCTAGGATTTTCCAAGTGTATATAATCATGTATCTCTCCCTCCTGCATTCCAGGGAATACAGGTTTAGGAACCTCAAGCGCTCCCAGTAATTGAGGTGTTTTATCTCCGTTATGTGCGCCGTGAAAGTTCTCTGTACATTTTCTAGGTCGGCAATTTCACCTGCCTTGAAAGGTGCTGTTAGTGTGCAGCAATATTCCAGCCTAGATAGAACAAGTGACCTGAAGAGTGTCATCATGGGCTTGGCCTCCCTAGTTTTGAAGGTTCTCATTATCCATCCTGTCATTTTTCTAGCAGATGCGATTGATACAATGTTATGGTCCTTGAAGGTGAGATCCTCCGACATGATCACTCCCAAGAAGAGTATCCAGAAGGAGAATGTACCTGGAGTTTACCTGGAGTTCTGGGGGTCAACGCCCCCGCGGCCCGGTCTGGTATAACTATGTCTAGCATTAGAAATAATATTAGGAGAGAAGTAAATAATGAAAATGATTGTTATAGGAATGCAGTTAGAAGCCTGAGTAGATCTATAACCCACTATGATAACATGAACGTAGATAAGTATGTTTATGGAGCAACTTGCAATGTGAACAGACTGACTGATGTTGTAGTGGCCAGGCTTAGGCTTGGTTACAAGTATTGACTGATGTTGTAGTGGCCAGGCTTAGGCTTGGTTACAAGTATTGACTGATGTTGTAGTGGCCAGGCTTAGGCTTGGTTACAAGTATTGACTGATGTTGTCAGTGGCCAGGCTTAGGCTTGGTTACAAGTACTTCTGGCAGTTTGGGAGACACACAGATGATGATCAAACTAAATGTAAATTATGTTATCAGGCATATGGTCACTGTCTTGAACACTATGTGCTTAATTGTCCACTTACTGAGGAATACAGATACAGACAGTATAATAACCTATGTGACATGTCAAGATATCTTATTAATGAAAATAAGATACCAGATATACTAAGCATATTTCCTAAATTTGCTTGTAACAGATAATTGAACTATAGATATGTAGATATAAATCCATATGTATTCCTGTTAACCCTTTGGGGCCTAGTTCCTAGGCCTTTTATGTATCCATATGCTCTCGCGCTACCGTCCACAGGATGGATATGGGGTGCACAATAAACTAGCCACTTCGGTGGCAAAATCTAATCTAATCTCCCTATTTCTGTTGACTCAAGTATTATCACCCCTGCATTAGATTTTTGGAGCCTGCTGCGCAACCTATTTATGGTACATGTCTTATTCATCTATCAACTTGTCCGTATTGTATATCATTTGTAAAATACTTGTCTGACACATCAACAATCGTATTCCGGCTTTCGCAGTTCGATTACTGACTACTGTTTACCATGACCTTCCACTAGTGGGGCCCGCTCACTTGTGATGTCATCTAAAGCTACACCTCTCTTCCAACTTCTGCTTCAGGTTGTGAGATTTACCATTTTTAAATCAAGGCTGGTGGACTGATTATCTCAAAACGACTTTTACATTTCTACACTCTCTAGTGCTGTTATCACATCTGCATTCGATGGATGAAGCCTGCTATGCACTCAAAGCGTTTCTGCAATAAACTTAATATTACACTTATGTCTTGCTTATAAATGCCTGGTCTGGGACTGGGCTAAGGGAGCATTGATCTTTGGAAACATCCTATAGGTATACAAGTCCAAATGACCAGCAGCTGTACGACGGCTGGGTATTCCTTCAGTTTTTTTTTTTTTTTGGGGGGGGGAATACAATAAACGCAGAAAAGATTTGTCTTTTTATCTCCTTGTACATTAAAAAAAAAATGATAAAGACTTTAAATGTAAGTGTTTTCAGGATATTAATTAAAATTGCTATGAGGGTGAACACAAATGATTCTTAATCGGGAGCTATTATCTCTCAAATGGATGACTGAAATTCTGGCTCTAAA
>NC_069399.1:29566885-29579385 GCF_026875155.1 Cherax quadricarinatus
ACTAGTCCCTCTAGGATTTTCCAGTGTATATAATCATGTATCTCTCCCTCCTGCGTTCCAGGAATACAGGTTTAGGAACCTCAAGCGCTCCCAATAATTGAGGTGTTTTATCTCCGTTATGCGCGCCGTGAAAGTTCTCTGTACATTTTCTAGGTCGGCAATTTCACCTGCCTTGAAAGGTGCTGTTAGTGTGCAGCAATATTTCCAGCCTAGATAGAACAAGTGACCTGAAGAGTGTCATCATGGGCTTGGCCTCCCTAGTTTTGAAGGTTCTCATTATCCATCCTGTCATTTTTCTAGCAGATGCGATTGATACAATGTTATGGTCCTTGAAGGTGAGATCCTCCGACATGATCACTCCCAGGTCTTTGACGTTGGTGTTTTCGCTCTATTTTGTGGCCAGAATTTGTTTTGTACTCTGATGAAGATTTAATTTCCTCATGTTTACCATATCTGAGTAATTGAAATTTCTCATCGTTGAACTTCATATTGTTTTCTGCAGCCCACTGAAAGATTTGGTTGATGTCCGCCTGGAGCTTTGCAGTGTCTGCAATGGAAGACACTGCCATGCAGATTCGGGTGTCATCTGCAAAGGAAGACACAGTGCTGTGGCTGACATCCTTGTCTATGTCGGATATGAGGATGAGGAACAAGATGGGAGCGAGTACTGTGCCTTGTGGAACAGAGCTTTTCACCGTAGCTGCCTCGGACTTTACTCTGTTGATGACTACTCTCTGTGTTCTGTTAGTGAGGAAATTATAGATCCATCGACCGACTTTTCCTGTTATTCCTTTAGCACGCATTTTGTGCGCTATTACGCCATGGTCACACTTGTCGAAGGCTTTTGCAAAGTCTGTATATATTACATCTGCATTCTTTTTGTCTTCTAGTGCATTTAGGACCTAGTCGTAGTGATCCAATAGTTGAGACAGACAGGAGCGACCTGTTCTAAACCCATGTTGCCCTGGGTTGTGTAATTGATGGGTTTCTAGATGGGTGGTGATCTTGCTTCTTAGGACCCTTTCAAAGATTTTTATGATATGGGATGTTAGTGCTATTGGTCTGTAGTTCTTTGCTGTTGCTTTACTGCCCCCTTTGTGGAGTGGGGCTATGTCTGTTGTTTTTAGTAACTGTGGGACGACCCCCGTGTCCATGCTCCCTCTCCATAGGATGGAAAAGGCTCGTTCTTGATGAACACAGAGTTCCATGAGTCTGGCCCTGGGGCAGAGTGCATGGGCATGTCATTTATCACCTGTTCGAAGTCATTTGGCGTCAGGATAACATCGGATAGGCTTGTGTTAATCAAATTTTGTGGCTCTCTCATAAAAAATTCATTTTGATCTTCGACTCTCAGTCTGTTTAGCGGCTTGCTAAAAACTGAGTCATATTGGGACTTGAGTAGCTCACTCATTTCCTTGCTGTCATCTGTGTAGGACCCATCTTGTTTAAGTCATTGAGATCATAAAGTCACTTAAAAATAACTCGGGGAATCTGTCTCATGTCCCACCATTTCTGTACAAGCGAGCGGCCCATGTCCTTTCGCATGCTATTTCATTACTTTTTAACAAGTCAATAGAGACTAGCACCTTCCCGAAACTACTCAAGATGGCAAGGGTTACACCAATACATAAAGATGGTGACCCTACAGACTTCAACAACTATAGGCCAATATCTAACTTACCATTGCTATCCAAAATCTTTGAGAAACTCGTGCACAGGAGACTGTATTCATTTATAACAGCTCAAAACATACTCAACCCCTGCCAGTTTGGATTCAGGAAAAATAAAAGCACTAATGATGCAATCATAAAAATGCTAGATCTGCTTTACACAGCATTGGAAAATAAGGAATATCCACTAGGAATTTTTATTGACCTAAGAAAAGCTTTTGACACGGGTAAACCACGAAATCCTACTCCACAAACTTGATCATTTACGGAAATAAGAGGCCATGCGCTTGCTTATTTCAAATCTTACATTACTAATAGGTATCAGTACGTCACCATTAAAGACACAGCATCAGCAACAGGGGCCACTTGATACTGGAGTTCCGCAGGGAAGTGTCCTTGGTCCCCTGCTCTTCCTCATATACATCAATGACCTTCCAAACGTATCCCAACACCTGAAACCCATTCTCTTTGCTGAGACACGACTTATGTCATCTCTCACCCTAATCTTGCCCCCCCTCAACACCATTGTGAATGAGGAGCTGTTTAAAAATTTATCGACTTGGATGACAGCCAAAAAACTTACGCTTAACCACTGACAAAACCTACTAATTATGTTTGGTAGCAGAGCGGGAGATGCACAAATTAACATTAGATTGACAACACTCTAATTACCAGAAATAATGGGGGAAAATTCCTAGGCTTATACCTTGACAAAAACCTGAATTTCAGCACCCATATCCAGCAAATAGCCTAAAAGTATCCAAAGGGTTTGGGGAATCCTCTCCAAGATACGATACTACGTGCCCCCAAATGCCCTTCTCACACTAAAACCACTCACTTATTTATCCATACCTCACCTATGCTATTTGTGCTTGGGGATCACTGCAGCAACACACCTAAAGCCAATAATAACCCAACAAAAAGCTGCAGTAAGAATAATCACAAATCCCATCCTGGCAACACACCCCCCCACTCTTCATAGATCTAAACTTACTCCCAGTTCAGTACATCCACACTTACTACGTGCAATCTATATCTACAGGGCCTTAAACTCTAATATCAACCTTGACCTAAAACGCTTTCTTGATAGTTGTGACAGAACCCACAGGGATAACACCAGACACAAACATCCTACGACATTCCCCGTGTCCGACTAAACCTTTACAAAAATCAATGTATGTCAAAGGCCCTAAAACTGGAATACCCTACCTGGAACTCTAGAAAATGCAGACACATCATCACCTTCAAAACTACCATTAGAAAACATCTTATCTCCCTGATACACCCCGTCAACTAACTACACGAATACCACCTGGGGGTTCACACTTACACTCGCTCCTCATTTGACCCTAAACAGAAAAATTAATCTCAGTCTAAAATAATGAATCCTGTGATACTCCAATACTGAAACTATGTACTGTGCCAAAACAAAAGCATTCACATTGCTAAACTCACAAACTAGTATTTAGTCACTTAGCCATAATACCAACTTACCTCATAATTTGTAATATTTTACAATTAAGAATAAAACTAAGTATGCCCGAAATGCCTAGCCATGCTAAGCGTTCTAGTGGTACACTCTGTAATCACAATTTTACTACATGTAAACCAAACAATAACCAAATTTCTGTAAACTTAGCATTGTAATCCTTATAGAGAATAAACTTTGAATTGAATTGAAAAAGTAGGGGCCCAATACTGGACGTTGTTCTCGATTTTGATTTGGCATAGGAGAAGAAATACTTTGGGTTTCTTTCGATTTCATTTATGGCTTTTAGTTCTTCCCGCGATTCCTGACTCCTAAAGGATTCTTTTAGCTTAAGTTCGATGCTTGCTATTTCTCTGACCAGTGTCTCCCTACGCATTTCAGATATATTGACCTCTTTTAGCAGCTCTGTTATTCTTTTCCGTCGCCTGTAAAGGGAGCGCCTTTCTCTTTCTGTTTTACAACTACTCCTCCTTTTTCTTAGAGGAATAAGCCTTGTGCATACATCGAGTGCCACCGAGTTAATCTGTTCTAGGCATAAGTTGGGGTCTGTGTTGCTTAGTATATCTTCCCAGCTTATATCGGTTAGGACTTGGTTTACTTGGTCCCACTTTATGTTTTTGTTATTGAAGTTGAATTTGGTGAATGCTCCCTCGTGACTAATCTCATTATGTCGGTCTGGGGCTCCGCGCATACATGACTGAACCTCAATTATGTTGTGATCTGAGTATATTGTTTTTGATATGGTGACATTTCTTATCAGAACATCATTGTTAGTTAAGATGAGGTCTAGTGTATTCTCCAGTCCTAGGAACTAGGCCCCAAAGGGTTAACAGGAATACATATGGATTTATATCTACATATCTATAGTTCAATTATATGTTACAAGCAAATTTAGGAAATATGCTCAGTATATCTGGTATCTTATTTTCATTAATAAGATATCTTGACATGTCACATAGGTTATTATACTGTCTGTCTCTGTATTCCTCAGTAAGTGGACAATTAAGCACATAGTGTTCAAGACAGTGACCATATGCCTGATCACATAATTTACATTTAGTTTTTTCATCAAACTGTGTGTCTCCCCAAAAACCCCGAAGTACTTGTAACCAAGCCTAAGCCGGCCCCTGACCCAAAAATCAGTAATATTGTAACCCAAACCTAAGCCCGGGCCCCTACAAATCAGTCAATATTTTAACCAAGCCTAAGCCTGGCCCCTAAAAACATCAGTCAATACTTGTAACCAAGCCTAAGCCTGGCCACTAAAAACATCATTCACCCTGTTCACATTGCAAGTTCCTCCAAAAAACAACTTATCTACTTTCATGTTATCATAGGGGGTTTAAAAAAGGGTTTCTACTCAGGCTTCAAATGCATTCCTAAACAATAAATTTTCATTATTTACTTCTCTCCTAATATTATTCTAATGCTAGCCATATTAAACCAGCCCGGGCCCCGGGGGGGCTTTTGCCCCCCGGGAACTCTTTTCCAAAGGAAAACCCTCCGGGTACATTCCCCCTTCTGGAAATTTCCTTCTTGGGAGTGTCATATCGGGGGACCCTAAACCTTCAAGGACCATAACTTTTGTATCAATCGCATCGCTAGAAAAATGACAGGATGGATAATAAGAACCTTCAAAACTAGGGAGGCCAACCCCCATGATGACACTCTTCGGGTCACTTGTTCTATCAAGGCTGGAATATTGCTGCACACAAACCCAGAAACCTTTAAAAGGCAGGTAAATTTTGCCGACCTAAAAAAATTTTACAAAACTTTCAGGGCCCGGCCCCATAACGGAGAAAAAACCCCCTAAATTTAAACTGGGAGCGCTTGAGGTTCCAAAACCCCTGTATTTCCCGGGAAACGCAGGGGGGAAAGAATACATGAAAAAAACCCGGGAAAAATCCTAAGGGACTATTTACCAAAACTTGCAAAACAAAAATCATCCCTACGAAAAAAAAGATTTGGGCAGAAATGCCCATCCCCAAAACCTAAAAAAGTTCAGGGGCCCGAGACTGTTCAACTCCCCTCCCCACACATAAGGGGGATTACCAAAGACCCCTGGCACCCTTAAAGCTGGCACTGGACAAGCACCTAAAGTCATTTCCTGATAAAGGCCGGGGCTGGGGTTCGTCGGGGTTTTTGCGTGCAGCCACGCAACCCCCTGGTTGATCAGCTCTGATCCACCAGACCCGGGGCCACGCCGGGGCCCCGCGGGGGCGTTGACCCCCGGGAACTCCCCCCCGGGTAAACCCCCGGGAAAACTTATCAATTTTTACATAAAGGGGAGTAATCCAATGTGGGGTTTGGACCCCATAGAAATTTTGTAATTAACCCCTTTTTGGGGCCTTGTTTTTTGATTTATCTAAACTTGGTTTCCCCAAAATGACCTTTGTTTTTTGGGAGCCCATTATAGAGCCCAAGAGCCTCGTGATGACATAGAATCAGAAAAAAGATAGAGTAAAACTCAGTGTCATACCTGGAGTTTACCTGGAGAGAGTTTCGGGGGCCCAACCCCCCCGCGCCCTCTTTTGACCGGGCATCCGGGGGGATCAGCGCCTAAATCCCCCGGCTGTTGTGCTGGCTGCAGGGCAAACCAACGTACGAGCCACACCCCGGGCTGATCAGGAACTGACTTTAGGTGCTTGTCCAGTCCCCAGCTTGAAGACTGCCCGGGGGCTGGGTTTGGGAAACCCCCTTATTTATGCGGGAGGCAGTTGAACAGTCTCGGGCCCCTGACACTTAAATTTTATGGTTTTCTTAACGTGCTATGACCCCCTGTTTTTATTGGGGGGATGGGCATCGCCCGCCCCAAATCTTTTTCTTTCTAGTGAGTGATTTTCGTGTCAAGTTCCCGGGACTAGTCCCCCCCTAGGAAATTTTTTGGTGTATAAAAAATCCCAAAATATCTTCCCTCCTGCGGGTTTCCCGGGAAAACAGGTTTAGAAACCCCCAAAACGCTCCCAGTAATTGGGGGTGTTTTTCTTTCCCTTATGCGCGCCGGGGAAAGTTTTTCTGTACATTTTTTTAGGTCCCGGGAATTCCCCCTGCCTTGAAAGGGGTTTTCCTTTAGCGCCCAAATTTGGGTTGCAAACAATTCAGTTTTCATGAGACGGCCCCTTTGTTAATTTTTTAAAGCCCCAGTTCAACAAATTTATTATCGTTTTTAAATAGGGAAAGGGGGCAACAAGAGCAGAAAACAGCCCTGCCAAAGACTCCTGTTTTGATCCATCAATGATATAACTTGTGATTAAATTATTACTTTCCAGCTAGGCAAGAAATTTTTTTCTTGAGCAGTTGCTTTAAAAAATGAATTTTTAAAGGGAAGGGGTTACTAGCAATGACTTCTTGGGGGGGACTTGCAGGTAGTGAATTAAAAAGAACACATCTTCCATGGGGGGGGAAATGCCTTGTTGTCTAAAAGTGATACCCGTTCATGCAGGTTATAAAACCTTTAAAGCAAATTTCCGTTTTCAAAAATCCATTTTGATCTGTGTGTAATTTTCCCCTAAACCTTGGTAAGAAATTTATTTTTGACAGAGCCGGTTCATTTCTCAACAATTTTAATACCGAGTAATGTTTAAACTCAACAATCCTATCCCTGATACTAAAAATACCAAGCCCTTTCACCTATTTTAAAAAACCCTTTGGGAGATTTGGGGCGCCCAAGAATAATTCCCGAAGGTTCAATTTGCATTTAAATCCAAGAGCAGAGAGGGAAATTTCTCTACTAATATCAAAAATGGGAGCAGCATAGTCAATTTTGGCCTAACATGGCATGACATCTTCTCACCAAACCTTTACATTACACCATAGTTTTGGGGGGGTGCCACCAACAACCCTTTTAGAGCATTTAGCCTAACTTTCATTTCTTATTTAGTTTGTGGTTAAAAGTGGATTTGTTAAAGGGGTACATCACACCAAGAAACTGTAAGTTTTAAAAAGCAGCCCAAAGATTTCACCCTGCCCCAAAAAGATGGTTGGGGGTTTTTGCCCTTTCTTGTTTTAAAATCTTTGTTTTTGAGGAAATATTTTGAGGCCCAGTCGATTACCCAAAATTTCCTGAACTTCATTTAAAAAAGGGTACTCCCTCTTCTTTCCCCCGTTTATGGATCAAAGATAAACATCAGCAAGCTTATAGCTATATGTTTTGGTGAGGCAGGGAAGCATTTTTAAAAGCCCTTTAACAAATATTAAAAAGCATGGGGCTAAGAACTCCTCCCTGCGGTGTAAACCAAAACATTTCCCGTAACTCCTTCTAAAGCCTTGGGAATGGACAAGGAAAACTCATTTGACAAGTAACCCCATTAAACCAGCAAGAAACTTTCCACCAATATTCATTTTGGCTAGTTCATGTAGTATAACGGTTCATTTCGCAATATCAAATGCAGATTTTAGATCAAGAAAAATGGTAAAACTAGTAGAAATGTGTGCAGTGAAAAAGGTGGAACTCAGTTCTGCACACTTTTACCTTTCATGAGCCAATAGAGGTAGGGGGAAAGTTGATGTCTGATTCTGAAGTACAGTCTGTTAAGTATCATTCTTTCAAAGTTTTACAAAGACAACTGGTTGCACAGCAGGCTCCATAAATCTAATGCAGGGGTGATAATACTTGAGTCAATTGAAATGGAGAGGTACTTTTGAGGTAATCAATTTCTAAGCCATTTATAAGATACTTATCTGATATAGCAGTACTATGAAATCTTGGTACTAAGGATACCTTTAACAACTCTGCTCCTAACAACTCTTTATCATTACCTAATTCCACTACTGGACCCACTCACCTGTGATATCATCTGACGCTTCTTTTCACTTCCAGCACCAGCTTTAGCTCATGCTATAAGCTAAGAGAATGGCCATATTTTATCAATAGTCTAGTCAAAATATGAAATGAACACAAAAATAACTGCAACAATTTACTTTGCCACAACGTATTTCCTTCAGATCCCCGTAGCAACATGCTATCATTACTCTGGAAATATACGTAATTTGCATACTTCCAATATAGCGGTCAAATACACAAACATTGTTTACTTATCTTCCCATTATTTACTGTAGATTATGAAAATTTTATCTTATTTTTGCTATTTTACCTGAAGTAAGTTATATGAGGAAAATACTTAATGAACATATTGCGATACAATGACTAATAAGTAAAGTGTAAGAGTTGATAGATGTGGTTTTATCACCTGCACACTTTACATTTACTTACACCTAAAACTTACTTGATACAGTTGACCAAGTTTAACAATTAAAATATATCAACTACAAATGGTTGCAACTAGATTTCCGACATTCTCAACACAAGAATGCGCAAGGTAAACTGTTCTTCCGACATGTGCATTGCTTAGTGTTACGTTCTTTTTTTTCTTTTTTACAACAGCAGTATATCACATCTAATAGCTCTGGTAGAAGAGGTAGGTTAACTATCTGTATGGGTAGATACTTGCCATTTACTGCAGACCAACCATATTCCTCAGGATTAAAGTGGAAACTCCTTCCTTCCCAGTCCATGATCTGGAAGTCTACCTGAAGGTCGTTCCAAGACTCAACGCCCCCATGGCCCAGTCCTTGACCAGGCCTCCCGGTAGATCAGGGCCTAATCAACTAGGCTATTACTGCTGGCCGCCTGTAATTCAGCTTATTAACCACAGCCCTGCTGATTGGGTACTAACTTTAGGTATCTATTCTGTTCCCTCTTGAAGGCAGTCAGGGGTCTATTAGTAATTCCATTTATGCCTTGTGGGGGGAAGGGGCTCTTGAACAGTCTTAGGCCTCGACACATATTGTTTTCTCTTAGTGTACTCATGGCATCTCTGCTTTTCATTTTGTGTATGTTGCACCATCTGCCTAGCCTTTCACTTTCATAGGGAGTGATTTCCTTGTGCAGACTCGGGATTATTCCCTCTAGGATTTTCTAGGTGAAGAATATGATGTATCTCTTGTATCTCTCTCGCCTTGAAATAATAAACGCCCGTACCCTGGTAACACAAACACACACACACACACACACACACACACACACACACACACACACACACACAGTATGAAAACGACATAGCATCGAAAGTCAAATCTGACCCGAAACTGCTGTATAGCCACATTAGGAGGAAGACAACAGTCAAGGACCAGGTGATAAGGCTGAGGAAAGAAGGTGGAGAACTCACAAGAAACGATCAAGAGGTATGTGAGGAGCTCAACACGAGATTTAAGGAAGTATTTACAGTAGAGACAGGAAGGACTCTGGGGGACAGACCAATGGGGACACCAACAAGGAATACACCAACAAGTGTTGGACGACATACATACAGATGAGGAGGAGGTGAAGAAACTGCTAAGGGACATCGATACCTCAAAGGCAATGGGACCGGACAACATCTCTCCGTGGGTCCTTAGAGAGGGAGCAGATATGTTGTGCGTACCACTTACCACAATCTTCAACACATCCCTGGAAACTGGGCAACTACCTGAGGTATGGAAGACGGCAAATGTAGTTCCCATTTTCAAAAAAGGAGACAGAAAAGAGGCACTAAACTATAGACCTGTGTCATTGACGTGTATAGTATGCAAAATTATGGAGAAGATTATCAGGAGGAGAGTGGTAGAGCACCTGGAACGGAACAGGAGTATAAATGCCAACCAGCACGGATTCACGGAAGGCAAATCCTGTGTCACAAACCTTCTGGAGTTTTATGATAAAATAACAGAAGTAAGACAAGAGAGAGAGGGGTGGGTTGATTGCATCTTCTTGGACTGCAAGAAGGCCTTTGACACAGTTCCTCACAAGAGATTAGTGCAGAAGCTAGAGCATCAGGCGCATATAACAGGAAGGGCACTGCAATGGATCAGAGAGTACCTGACAGGGAGGCAACAACGAGTCATGGTACGTATGATGTATCACAGTGGGCACCTGTGACGAGCGGGGTCCCACAGGGGTCGGTCCTAGGACCAGTGCTATTTTTGGTATATGTGAACGACATGACGGAAGGGTTAGACTCAGAAGTGTCCCTGTTTGCAGATGATGTGAAGTTAATGAGGAGAATTAAATCTGATGAGGACCAGGCAGGACTTCAAAGAGACCTGGACAGACTGGACACCTGGTCCAGCAAATGGCTTCTCGAATTTAATCCTGCCAAATGCCAAGTCATGAAGATAGGGGAAGGGCACAGAAGACCACAGACAGAGTATAGGCTAGGTGGCCAAAGACTGCAAACCTCACTCAAGGAGAAAGATCTTGGGGTGAGTATAACACCGAGCATGTCTCCGGAAGCACACATCAATCAGATAACTGCTGCAGCATATGGGCGCCTGGCAAACCTGAGAACAGCATTCCGACACCTTAGTAAGGAATCATTCAAGACACTGTACACCGTGTATGTCAGGCCCATACTGGAGTATGCAGCACCTGTTTGGAACCCACACTTGATAAAGCACGTCAAGAAACTAGAGAAAGTACAAAGGTTTGCAACAAGGTTAGTTCCAGAGCTAAGGGGAATGTCCTATGAAGAAAGATTAAGGGAAATCGGCCTGACGACACTGGAGGACAGGAGGGTCAGAGGAGACATGATAACGACATATAAAATACTGCGTGGAATAGACAAGGTGGACAAGGACAGGATGTTCCAGGGAGGGGACACAGAAACAAGAGACCACAATTGGAAGATGAAGACACAAATGAGTCAGAGAGATAGTAGGAAGTATTTCTTCAGTCATAGAGTTGTAAGGCAGTGGAATAGCCTAGAAAATGACGTAGTGGAGGCAGGAACCATACACAGTTTTAACACGAGGTTTGATAAAGCTCATGGAGCGGGGAGAGAGAGGGCCTAGTAGCAACCGGTGAAGAGGCGGGGCCAGGAGCTAGGACTCGACCCCTGCAACCACAAATAGGTGAGTACACACACACACACACACACACACACATATATATATATATATATATATATATATATATATATATATATATATATATATATATATATATATATATTTATATATATTTATATATATATGGTAAGCGAGAACAACATAACGCTTTAAACTACAGGACCACTCAACAATACAAGAATGGCGCAGCCAGCACACAGCTGTTGGGCCGCCATCCGAGGGCAATACCACTCGGTTGTGGTTACAATAATATATAAATACTGCTCGTGAGGCTAGTACACTAAACAGGGATGAGAATGTAATTAGCTTAGAAGCACCCACACCTCCGTATGCCCTCGGATGGTGGCCCAACAGCTAGTTGTGTGCTGGCTGCGCCATTCTTGTAGGGTTGGGTGCTCCTGTGGTTCAAAGCGTCATGTGGTTCTCGCTTACCATGAGGCAGGCCAGTACAACATGGGTTCGAATCCTTGGCTAGCGCAGTGTTGTTACATCATAGCAATATTGATACAACATAGCAAAGGCACCATCTGCAACACACCATACACTGTTTTCCATGACTTTTATTTTCATCCAATTAGTTTTTAAGCTGATTGTAGATATCAATGGTAGTAATAGTGCTTTCTAATGATTCGCAGAATATCTCAGAAAATTGTTCATGATCAACACATGTGACATGTGCCAACAACAGGGTCTCGTGTCTCATAAAGTACATTCATTTGTACTGTGAATTTCTGTGATTTTAACTTTTAAATAATCTGTGCTCCAGCATCTCTACACATCTCATATATTCTGCTACAAATATTATTGTTACTTAACGACGTCAAGACTTTAACATTTTTGTCATCCTTTTGTAGAATTGTTATGAGGAACAACCTATATTGCTGGCTTATTTAAAGCCTCACCAACAATATGATTCATTCATGTTTTTCTGGAAGTAGAGACATTTAATAACTAGCATCAAGAGTACGATTAATAACTGCAGTTTCCGCAGAGAATTACTAAATAATTATTTTTGTATTTTCAAGTTTGCTTTTAGTGATTTAAAATATTCCAGTTTTGAATTTCCATGACTACAGTGTTTGGCTTTGAAATGTACCTCAAGACGGCCAGGTTTCACTGATTTATTGGTCAAACAGCGTTGATATAATAGACAGACAGGTGCCCACTCGTCATGCACAGAAGGTATAATATTCCAATGAATAATAATCAACTTTTCTTTTGTTTATATTACTCATTTTATGTACAGGGTAAATATCAGTAATATATAGTTGTGCAAAGGACCTATCCAAGTTGGGTCGGCGCGCGTCAGGTGTTTAACCGTTGTGGGATCTGATAGTGAGGTGCTGGCCGGACCCCTTATATAGCTTCCTTGGATGTTTTACTTTCATAGTTCCTTGATAATGTGAGTAGTCACGAAAGCGCTTGGAATTTCTCTATTCTTTCAGAGTGGTTGTTTT
>NC_069399.1:29581885-29659133 GCF_026875155.1 Cherax quadricarinatus
TAATTCTACGTCTTTCTAGAGAGTGCAGTTTCAGGGCCCTTAGTCAATCCTCATAGGGAAGGTTTTCTGATACATGGGATCATCTTTGTCATCCTCCTTTGTACATTTTCCAGAGAATTTATATCCATTCTGTAATACGGTGACCAAAACTGTGCAGCATAATCTAAATGAGGCCTAACCAAGGATGTATAAAAGTTGAAGAACAACCTGAGGACTCCTATTATTTATGCTTCTTGATATGAAGCCAAGGATTCTATTAGCTTTATTGCGAACACTTATGCACTGTTGTCTTGGTTTCAGATTACTGCTAACCAAACTCCTAAATCTTTTTCGCAATCCGTAATATTAAGATCTACATTATTTAGTTTATATGTGGCATGGTTATTGTCCTGTCCAACATTTAGAACTTTGCATTTGTCTATATTAAACTGCATCTGCCACTTCTCCGACCACTGCATCAGTCTATTCAAATCTTCCTGGAGTGCTCGAATGTCCTCGTCAGAATGAATTCGACGGCCTATTTTGGTGTCATCGGCAAACTTGCCGATGTCGCTCTTTATGCCCTCATCTATGTCGTTTATGTAGATTGTGAACAGCAGGGGGCCCAACACTGACCCCTGTGGAACACCGCTCGTGACACTTCCCCACTCTGATTTCTCCCCATTTATGCAAACTCTCTGCTGCCTATTTGTCAACCATGCCTCTATCCAGGAAAAAATTTCTCCTCCTATTCCATGTGCTTTAATTTTCCTCAACAGTCTCTGATGTGGGACCCTGTCAAAAGCCTTACTGAAGTCCATATACACAATATCATATTCATTACCATGATCTACCTCCTCAAATACCTAGTGAAAAAAGTTAATAAATTCGTAAGGCAGGAACGCCCCTTTGTAAAACCATGCTGAGATTCGTTATATATATATATATATATTATATATATATATATATATATATATATATATATATATATATATATATATTATATATATATATATATATATATATATATATATATGAAAAGGAGAGTGAGTTGTCGTTTTATTCAAATGATATAAGTAGTGAAAGTGAAAATGAGAATATATATTTTACCAAAGCACAGAATTTTGATGCACGGTTGAAGGGGGGGAATTTTTATTTTCATTTCGACTATTTGAATCATTTTAAGAAACTGACAGTTCCTTGCTCTTCATCACTAAATAATGAACCAGACACTTCTTTATCACATTCCATTAGAGAGAAACTGTAAAATACTTTTTTACGATATCGCTCTTTCAAGACTACCCGTTCGCGCGCGCGCGCGTACACACTCCACACAGTATAGCTGCCCAAAACAGCTGCAAATTCGTATTTTTAGACTTGTTTTAGTAAAATATAATACTGGAAGTTGTATATGTATTTGTGATCATGTATAAATGTTGCCAATAAATATAATTATGTAACTGAAATTTAAAAATTTATTTCCTTATTAAAAAATATTTATGAATAAATAATTTTACTCTGACATTTTTCAAATTGCTCCTCGAAACAATCAAATATCTCCCCTTCCCCTGTGGGACATACACCAGAACATTCAGATCCCTCCCCTTCCCCTGTGGGACATACACCAGAACATTCAGATCCCTCCCCTTCCCCTGTGGGACATACACCAGAACATTCAGATCCCTCCCCTTCCCCTGTGGGACATACACCAGAACATTCAGGTCCTCCCCTTCCCTGTGGGACATACACCAGAACATTCAGATCCCTCCCCTTCCCCTGTGGGACATACACCAGAACATTCAGGTCCCTCCCCTTCCCCTGTGGGACATACACCAGAACATTCAGGTCCCTCCCCTTCCCCTGTGGGACATACACCAGAACATTCAGATCCCTCCCCTTCCCTGTGGGACATACACCAGAACATTCAGGTCCCTCCCCTTCCCTGTGGGACATACACCAGAACATTCAGGTCCCTCCCTTCCCCTGTGGGACATACACCAGAACATTCAGATCCCTCCCCTTCCCCTGTGGGACATACACCAGAACATTCAGGTCCCTCCCCTTCCCCTGTGGGACATACACCAGAACATTCAGGTCCCTCCCCTTCCCCTGTGGGACATACACCAGAACATTCAGGTCCCTCCCCTTCCCCTGTGGGACATACACCAGAACATTCAGGTCCCTCCCCTTCCCCTGTGGGACATACACCAGAACATTCAGGTCCCTCCCCTTCCCCTGTGGGACATACACCAGAACATTCAGGTCCCTCCCCTTCCCCTGTGGGACATACACCAGAACATTCAGGTCCCTCCCCTTCCCCTGTGGGACATACACCAGAACATTCAGTCCCTCCCCTTCCCCTGTGGGACATACACCAGAACATTCAGGTCCTCCCCTTCCCCTGTGGGACATACACCAGAACATTCAGATCCCTCCCCTTCCCCTGTGGGACATACACCAGAACATTCAGATCCCTCCCCTTCCCCTGTGGGACATACACCAGAACATTCAGATCCCACCCCTTCCCCTGTGGGACATACACCAGAACATTCAGATCCCTCCCCTTCCCCTGTGGGACATACACCAGAACATTCAGATCCCTCCCCTTCCCCTGTGGGACATACACCAAAACATTCAGGTCCCTCCCCTTCCCCTGTGGGACATACACCAGAACATTCAGATCCCTCCCCTTCCCCTGTGGGACATACACCAGAACATTCAGATCCCTCCCCTTCCCCTGTGGGACATACACCAGAACATTCAGGTCCCTCCCCTTCCCCTGTGGGACATACACCAGAACATTCAGATCCCTCCCCTTCCCCTGTGGGACATACACCAGAACATTCAGGTCCCTCCCCTTCCCCTGTGGGACATACACCAGAACATTCAGGTCCCTCCCTTCCCTGTGGGACATACACCAGAACATTCAGATCCCTCCCCTTCCCCTGTGGGACATACACCAGAACATTCAGATCCCTCCCCTTCCCCTGTGGGACATACACCAGAACATTCAGATCCCTCCCCTTCCCCTGTGGGACATACACCAGAACATTCAGATCCCTCCCCTTCCCCTGTGGGACATACACCAGAACATTCAGATCCCTCCCCTTCCCCTGTGGGACATACACCAGAACATTCAGATCCCTCCCCTTCCCCTGTGGGACATACACCAGAACATTCAGGTCCCTCCCCTTCCCCTGTGGGACATACACCAGAACATTCAGATCCCTCCCCTTCCCCTGTGGGACATACACCAGAACATTCAGGTCCCTCCCCTTCCCCTGTGGGACATACACCAGAACATTCAGGTCCCTCCCCTTCCCCTGTGGGACATACACCAGAACATTCAGATCCCTCCCCTTCCCCTGTGGGACATACACCAGAACATTCAGATCCCTCCCCTTCCCTGTGGGACATACACCAGAACATTCAGGTCCCTCCCCTTCCCCTGTGGGACATACACCAGAACATTCAGGTCCCTCCCCTTCCCCTGTGGGACATACACCAGAACATTCAGATCCCTCCCCTTCCCCTGTGGGACATACACCAGAACATTCAGGTCCCTCCCCTTCCCCTGTGGGACATACACCAGAACATTCAGGTCCCTCCCCTTCCCCTGTGGGACATACACCAGAACATTCAGGTCCCTCCCCTTCCCCTGTGGGACATACACCAGAACATTCAGGTCCCTCCCCTTCCCCTGTGGGACATACACCAGAACATTCAGGTCCCTCCCCTTCCCTGTGGAACATACACCAGAACATTCAGATCCCTCCCCTTCCCCTGTGGGACATACACCAGAACATTCAGGTCCCTCCCCTTCCCCTGTGGGACATACACCAGAACATTCAGATCCCTCCCCTTCCCCTGTGGGACATACACCAGAACATTCAGGTCCCTCCCCTTCCCCTGTGGGACATACACCAGAACATTCAGGTCCCTCCCCTTCCCCTGTGGGACATACACCAGAACATTCAGATCCCTCCCCTTCCCCTGTGGGACATACACCAGAACATTCAGGTCCCTCCCCTTCCCCTGTGGGACATACACCAGAACATTCAGATCCCTCCCCTTCCCCTGTGGGACATACACCAGAACATTCAGGTCCCTCCCCTTCCCCTGTGGAACATACACCAGAACATTCAGGTCCCTCCCCTTCCCCTGTGGGACATACACCAGAACATTCAGGTCCCTCCCTTCCCCTGTGGGACATACACCAGAACATTCAGATCCCCCCCCTTCCCCTGTGGGACATACACCAGAACATTCAGGTCCCTCCCCTTCCCCTGTGGAACATACACCAGAACATTCAGGTCCCTCCCCTTCCCCTGTGGGACATACACCAGAACATTCAGGTCCCTCCCCTTCCCCTGTGGGACATACACCAGAACATTCAGATCCCTCCCCTTCCCATGTGGGACATACACCAGAACATTCAGGTCCCTCCCCTTCCCCTGTGGGACATACACCAGAACATTAGATCCCTCCCCTTCCCCTGTGGGACATACACCAGAACATTCAGATCCCTCCCCTTCCCCTGTGGGACATACACCAGAACATTCAGGTCCCTCCCCTTCTCCTGTGGGACATACACCAGAACATTCAGGTCCCTCCCCTTCCCCTGTGGGACATACACCAAAACATTCAGATCCCTCCCCTTCCCGTGGGACATACACCAGAACATTCAGATCCCTCCCCTTCCCCTGTGGGACATACACCAAAACATTCAGATCCCTCCTCTTCCCCTGTGGGACATACACCAGAACATTCAGATCCCACCCCTTCCCGTGGGACATACACCAGAACATTCAGATCCCTCCCCTTCCCCTGTGGGACATACACCAAAACATTCAGATCCCTCCCCTTCCCCTGTGGGACATACACCAGAACATTCAGATCCCTCCCCTTCCCCTGTGGGACATACACCAAGAACATTCAGATCCCTCCCCTTCCCCTGTGGGACATACACCAAAACATTCAGATCCCTCCCCTTCCCCTGTGGGACATACACCAGAACATTCAGATCCCTCCCCTTCCCCTGTGGGACATACACCAAAACATTCAGATCCCTCCCCTTCCCCTGTGGGACATACACCAAAACATTCAAATCCCTCCCCTTCCCCTGTGGGACATACACCAGAACATTCAAATCCTTCCCCTCCCCTGTGGGGCTTTCACCAAAACATTCAAATCCCTCCCCTTCCCCTGTGGGGCTTACACTAAAACATTCAGATCCCTCCCCTTCCCCTGTGGGATATACACCAAAACATTCAAATCCCTCCCCTTCCCCTGTGGGACATACACCAGAACATTCAAATCTTTCCCCTCCCCCTGTGGGGCCTTCACCAAAACATTCAAATCCCTCCCCTTCCCCTGTGGGGCTTACACTAAAACATTCAGATCCCTCCCCTTCCCCTGTGGGACATACACCAGAACATTCAAATCCTTCCCCTCCCCCTGTGGGGCTTACGCCAAACCATTCAAATCCCTCCCCTTCCCCTGTGGGACATACACCAAAACATTCAAATCCCTCCCCTTCCCCTGTGGGACATACACCAGAACATTCAAAGCCTTCCCATCCCCCTGTGGGGCTTACACCAAAACATTCAAATCCCTCCCCTTCCCCTGTGGGGCTTACACTAAAACATTCTGATCCCTCCCCTTCCCCTGTGGGACATGCACCAGAACATTCAAATCCTTCCCCTCCCCTTGTGGGGCTTACACAAAATCATTCAAATCCCTCCCCTTCCCCTGTGGGACATACACCAGAACATTCAAATCCCTCCCCTCCCCCTGTGGGGCATACACCAAGACATTCAAATCCCTCCCCTTCCCCTGTGGGACATACACTAAAACATTCAGATCCCTCCCCTTCCCCTGTGGGACATACACCAAAACATTCAGATCCCTCCCCTTCCCCTGTGGGACATACACCAGAACATTCAGATCCCTCCCCTTCCCCTGTGGGACATTACACCAGAACATTCAGATCCCTCCCCTTCCCTGTGGGACATACACCAAAACATTCAGATCCCTCCCCTTCCCCTGTGGGACATACACCAGAACATTCAGATCCCTCCCCTTCCCCTGTGGGACATACACCAAAACATTCAGATCCCTCCCCTTCCCCTGTGGGACATACACCAAAACATTCAAATCCCTCCCCTTCCCCTGTGGGACATACACCAGAACATTCAAATCCTTCCCCTCCCCCTGTGGGGCTTTCACCAAAACATTCAAATCCCTCCCCTTCCCCTGTGGGGCTTACACTAAAACATTCAGGTCCCTCCCTTCCCTGTGGGATATACACCAAAACATTCAAATCCCTCCCCTTCCCCTGTGGGACATACACCAGAACATTCAAATCTTTCCCCTCCCCCTGTGGGGCTTTCACCAAAACATTCAAATCCCTCCCCTTCCCCTGTGGGGCTTACACTAAAACATTCAGATCCCTCCCCTTCCCCTGTGGGATATACACCAAAACATTCAAATCCCTCCCCTTCCCCTGTGGGACATACACCAGAACATTCAAAACTTTCCCCTCCCCTGTGGAGCTTTCACCAAAACATTAAAATCCCTCCCCTTCCCCTGTGGGGCTTACACTAAAACATTCAGATCCCTCCCTTCCCCTGTGGGACATACACCAGAACATTCAAATCCTTCCCCTCCCCCTGTGGGGCTTACGCCAAACCATTCAAATCCCTCCCCTTCCCCTGTGGGACATACACCAAAACATTCAAATCCCTCCCCTTCCCCTGTGGGACATACACCAGAACATTCAAAGCCTTCCCATCCCCCTGTGGGGCTTACACCAAAACATTCAAATCCCTCCCCTTCCCCTGTGGGGCTTACACTAAAACATTCTGATCCCTCCCCTTCCCCTGTGGGACATGCACCAGAACATTCTAATCCTTCCCCTCCCCTTGTGGGGCTTACACAAAATCATTCAAATCCCTCCCCTTCCCCTGTGGGACATACACCAGAACATTCAAATCCCTCCCCTCCCCCTGTGGGGCATACACCAAGACATTCAAATCCCTCCCCTTCCCCTGTGGGACATACACTAAAACATTCAGATCCCTCGACCCTCCCCTGTGGGGCTTACGCCCCTCGTTAGGAATCACAAGACTAGCAGTTAGAGTCAATTAAGAATTCCTATTAGAAGTGAAGTTATGACTAAATTTAAATACAACATGTATTTTTTCGTGCTAGACACTTTGGATTCTTGTGAACTCGGCAAGATTCTCACTGCATCCTTGATGATATACATCTGACTTTGTTTCAAGGACCCATTGATGATATACATCTGATCATGTTTCAAGGACCCCTTGATGACATACATCTGATCCTGTCTCAAGGACCCCTTGATGACATACATCTGATCCTGTCTCAAGGGCCCCTTGATGACATACATCTGATCATGTCTCAAGGACCCCTTGATGACATACATCTGATCATGTCTCAAGGACCCCTTGATGACATACATCTTATCATGTCTCAAGAACCCCTTGATGACATACATCTGATCCTGTCTCAAGGACCCCTTGATGACATACATCTGATCCTGTCTCAAGGGCCCCTTGATGACATACATCTGATCATGTTTCAAGGACCCTTGATGACATACATCTGATCATGTCTCAAGGACCCCTTGATGACATACATCTTATCATGTCTCAAGGACCCCTTGATGACATACATCTGATCCTGTCTCAGGGACCCCTTGATGACATACATCTGATCCTGTCTCAAGGGCCCCTTGATGACATACATCTGATCATGTTTCAAGGACCCCTTGATGACATACATCTGATCATGTCTCAAGGACCCCTTGATGACATACATCTGATCATGTCTCAAGGACCCCTTGATGACATACATCTGTTCCTGTCTCAAGGACCCCTTGATGACATACATCTGATCCTGTCTCAAGGGCCCCTTGATGACATACATCTGATCATGTTTCAAGGACCCCTTGATGACATACATCTGATCATGTCTCAAGGACCCCTTGATGACATACATCTTATCATGTCTCAAGAACCCCTTGATGACATACATCTGATCCTGTCTCAAGGACCCCTTGATGACATACATCTGATCCTGTCTCAAGGGCCCCTTGATGACATACATCTGATCATGTTTCAAGGACCCCTTGATGACATACATCTGATCATGTCTCAAGGACCCCTTGATGACATACATCTGATCATGTCTCAAGGACCCCTTGATGACATACATCTGATCCTGTCTCAAGGACCCCTTGATGACATACATCTGATCCTGTCTCAAGGACCCCTTGATAACATACATCTGATCCTGTCTCAAGGGCCCCTTGATAACATACATCTGATCATGTCTCAAGGACCCCTTGATGACATACATCTGATCCTGTCTCAAGGACCCCTTGATGACATACATCTGATCCTGTCTCAAGGACCCCTTGATGACATCTGATCCTGTCTCAAGGACCCCTTGATGATATACTTCTGACTCTGTCTCAAGGGCCCCTTGATGACATACATCTGATCATGTTTCAAGGACCCCTTGATGACATACATCTGATCATGTCTCAAGGACCCCTTGATGACATACATCTGATCCTGTCTCAAGGACCCCTTGATGACATACATCTGATCCTGTCTCAAGGACCCCTTGATGACATACATCTGATCATGTCTCAAGGACCCCTTGATAACATACATCTGATCATGTCTCAAGGACCCCTTGATGACATACATCTGATCATGTCTCAAGGACCCCTTGATAACATACATCTGATCATGTCTCAAGGACCCTTGATAACATACATCTGATCATGTCTCAAGGACCCCTTGATGACATACATCTGATCATGTCTCAAGGACCCCTTGATGACATACATCTTATCATGTCTCAAGGACCCCTTGATGACATACATCTGATCCCGTCTCAAGGACCCCTTGATGACATACATCTGATCCTGTCTCAAGGGCCCCTTGATGACATACATCTGATCATGTTTCAAGGACCCCTTGATGACATACATCTGATCATGTCTCAAGGACCCCTTGATGACATACATCTGATCATGTCTCAAGGACCCCTTGATGACATACATCTGATCCTGTCTCAAGGACCCCTTGATGACATACATCTGATCCTGTCTCAAGGACCCCTTGATGACATACATCTGATCCTGTCTCAAGGACCCCTTGATGACATACATCTGATCATGTCTCAAGGACCCCTTGATGACATACATCTGATCATGTCTCAAGGACCCCTTGATGACATACATCTGATCCTGTCTCAAGGACCCCTTGATGACATACATCTGATCCTGTCTCAAGGACCCCTTGATGACATACATCTGATCATGTCTCAAGGACCCCTTGATGACATACATCTGATCCTGTCTCAAGGACCCCTTGATGACATACATCTGATCATGTCTCAAGGACCCCTTGATGACATACATCTGATCATGTCTCAAGGACCCCTTGATGACATACATCTGATCCTGTCTCAAGGACCCCTTGATGACATACATCTGATCCTGTCTCAAGGACCCTTGATGACATACATCTGATCCTGTCTCAAGGACCCCTTGATGACATACATCTGATCCTGTCTCAAGGACCCCTTGATAACATACATCTGATCATGTCTCAAGGACCCCTTGATGACATACATCTGATCCTGTCTCAAGGACCCCTTGATGACATACATCTGATCCTGTCTCAAGGACCCCTTGATAACATACATCTGATCATGTCTCAAGGACCCCCTTTATGACATACATCTGATCCTGTCTCAAGGACCCCTTGATGACATACATCTGATCCTGTCTCAAGGACCCCTTGATGACATACATCTGATCCTGTCTCAAGGACCCCTTGATGACATACATCTGATCCTGTCTCAAGGACCCCTTGATGACATACATCTGATCCTGTCTCAAGGACCCCTTGATGACATACATCTGATCCTGTCTCAAGGACCCCTTGATGACATACATCTGATCATGTCTCAAGGACCCCTTGATGACATACATCTGATCCTGTCTCAAGGACCCCTTGATGACATACATCTGATCCTGTCTCAAGGACCCCTTGATGACATACATCTGATCATGTCTCAAGGACCCCTTGATGACATACATCTGATCCTGTCTCAAGGACCCCTTGATGACATACATCTGATCCTGTCTCAAGGACCCCTTGATAACATACATCTGATCCTGTCTCAAGGACCCCTTGATGACATACATCTGATCCTGTCTCAAGGACCCCTTGATAACATACATCTGATCCTGTCTCAAGGACCCCTTGATGACATACATCTGATCCTGTCTCAAGGACCCTTGATGACATACATCTGATCCTGTCTCAAGGACCCCTTGATAACATACATCTGATCCTGTCTCAAGGACCCCTTGATGACATACATCTGATCCTGTCTCAAGGACCCCTTGATGACATACATCTGATCCTGTCTCAAGGACCCCTTGATGACATACATCTGATCCTGTCTCAAGGACCCCTTGATGACATACATCTGATCCTGTCTCAAGGACCCCTTGATAACATACATCTGATCCTGTCTCAAGGACCCCTTGATGACATACATCTGATCCTGTCTCAAGGACCCCTTGATGACATACATCTGATCCTGTTTCAAGGACCCCTTGATAACATACATCTGATCCTGTCTCAAGGACCCCTTGATGACATACATCTGATCCTGTCTCAAGGACCCCTTGATGACATACATCTGATCCTGTTTCAAGGACCCCTTGATGACATACATCTGATCCTGTTTCAAGGACCCCTTGATGACATACATCTGATCCTGTCTCAAGGACCCCTTGATGACATACATCTGATCCTGTTTCAAGGACCCCTTGATAACATACATCTGATCCTGTCTCAAGGACCCCCTTTATGACATACATCTGATCCTGTTTCAAGGACCCTTGATGACATACATCTGATCCTGTTTCAAGGACCCTTGATGACATACATCTGATCCTGTCTCAAGGACCCCTTGATGACATACATCTGATCCTGTTTCAAGGACCCCTTGATGACATACATCTGATCCTGTCTCAAGGACCCCTCTGGATACTGGCTACGAAAACAAAACATTACCAACCATAAAACGAACCAAAAAATGCAGAATGCCCATACCACAACAAATGACTCGAAATTATCTAGTCACCCACATAGTGCTAAACCAGACTCATCCCCCAGTCATAGCACTAATACCCACAGCGCTGGTGCTGGTCCAGGCTCAGCCCCCAGTGCTGACTCAGTCTCAGCCCCCAGCCTTATTGCCAGTCCAGACTCTATTAGGGACCCTGCCACAGCCACCACTAAAACCGTAAGTATACAACCATCATTGAACAAGACCATGACCCACTTGTTCTATCTAGGCTGGAATATTGCTGCACACTAACAGCACCTTTCAAGGCAGGTGAAATTGCCGACCTAGAAAATGTACAGAGAACTTTCACGGCGCGCATAACGGAGATAAAACACCTCAATTATTGGGAGCGCTTGAGGTTCCTAAACCTGTATTCCCTGGAACGCAGGAGGGAGAGATACATGATTATATACACCTGGAAAATCCTAGAGGGACTAGTACCGAACTTGCACACGAAAATCACTCACTACGAAAGCAAAAGACTTGGAAAAGCAGGGCTGTCACTAGCACGTTAAGAGACCATACAATAAGTGTCAGGGGCCCGAGACTGTTCAACTGCCTCCCTGCACACATAAGGGGGATTACCAACAGACCCCTGGCAGTCTTCAAGCTGGCACTGGACAAGCACCTAAAGTCAGTTCCTGATCAGCCGGGCTGTGGCTCGTACGTTGGTTTGCGTGCAGCCAGCAGCAACAGCCTGGTTGATCAGGCTCTGACCCACCAGGAGGCCTGGTCACAGACCGGGCCGCGGGGGCGTTGACCCCCGGAACTCTCTCCAGGTAAACTCCAGGTAAACAGTACAGATGTAGGGGAGGAGTCTCCTCTTCTTCCTCTACTGAGGAAAATAAATGGAATCCAGGATGGGGTGGCCCTGTCTTGGATACTGAGGATTATAGTGCAGTCCTTGAACCTGCTGAAATTGACAAAACACCTCCCAACAATTATATCCAACCAAAAGTGAAATTGTGCAAATATTATGCTTGGGGCATTTGTAAACATGGAATATCAGGAAAAAAATGGGACATGCAACTTTGAGCATCCCAAAAACTGTAGCGACCTCCTGTCTAAAGGAGTGTGCCGTTCTTCTTCCTGTACTTTCTTTCACCCAAAAATGTGTCACTCCTCGGTCCTCCAGAAGCAGTGTTACAACATCGACTGCCCTGCATACCATCTAAAAGGGACCAGGAGGCACAGACCCCACAAGACAAACAATAATAGCTACGACAACCCAACTCCAGGTGATTTTTTAGTGGCAGGAAACAGAAAAAGAAAATGGAAGGAAATAACAAAAATAGTCCACCACCTTGGAGCCTTGTTGGACTGGAGGAGCAGCCAGTGGCCACCCATGGCCCTCCAGAACTACAAATACTGATGCCAATAACAAAATCCCCCCAACAAACACAGAATACAACCGCGTTCATATTTGCTAATATATAGGGCCTTAAGCCATCCACCAACAACAAAATACCTTTTATCAGTGGACTTCTAGAGGAGTCTAATGCAATGTTTGCAACCTTCACAGAGACTCACACAAAAGATCACTTTGACAGTGAAATATGGATAAGTGGGTACAACATTTTTAGACGCGACAGAAAGAACAGGCAACAAGGGGGTTTTGGCCTGTATGTCAAAGAGTCCCTCATCTGCACGGAGTTGCTGAACACCACAAACGATACAGTTGAAGATCTATCACTGAAGATCGAGAACTAAAACCTAGTCCTCGTGGTTTTATAAAAGCCACGAGATGCAACCTCCAAACAGTTCAAGAAACAGCTACTGAAAATTGATTACTGTTTGGAAAGCCTTCCAGCTCCATCCCCAAACATCTTACTGCTTGGTGATTTCAACCTAAGGTATATAAAATGAAAGAATGTAGCTAATAATGTTATAGCTGAAACAATCCCCGGAGGTAGCGCAGATGAAAGGTCACACACACATGAGCTACTAAGTCTCTGTGATAAACACACCTTAAGCCAGCAGATAGTGGAGGCAACAAGACTAGAAAACACACTTGACCTTATCTTCACAAATAATGAGGACCTGGTAAGAGACATAACAATATCAAAAACAACTAATTCCGATCACAATCTAATCGAAGTCCTGACGTACATGCATAGGGGTCCTGATCAGCAAATTGCATGTACCTGTGAAGGTGTCTTCACAAAATACAACTTCAACAACAAGAACATCAACTGGGACCAGGTAAACCATGTCTTTAATGAAACATGTTGGGAAGATATCTTAAATAACATGGATCTAGACCAGTGCCTTGAAAGAATCAACTTCCTGGCAGCTGAAGCATGTTCTAGGCATATTGCCCTAAGAAAGAAGAAGAGCAGGAGTAAACTGGAGAGAGAAAGACGCTCCCTCTACAGAAGACGACGAAGAATCACTGAGCTCCTCAGAAGGTGCTGGCCAGGGAAGTGAAAACTATCGAACTCAAGTTAAACGACTCTTACAGGAATCAAGAGAGACAAGAGGAGCTTAAAGCTATTAGTGAAATTGAAAGAAATTCGAAATACTTCTTTTCATATGCCAAAAACAAGGCAGATACCACATCTAGTATCGGGCCCTTACTCAGACAGGATGGGACTTACACAGATCACAACAAGGAAATGAGTGAAATACCGAAATCCCAGTACGACTCTGTGTTTATTGAGCCACTAATCAGTCTGAGGAACGATGTCCCAAATGATTTCTTCATGAATGATCCTCAAAACTCCATAAATGTATGCCAGTTTTCCGACATTACCCTAGCTCCGACAGACTTTGAAAAAGCCATTGACAACATGACCATGCACTCAGCCCCAGGCTCAGACTCGTGGAACTCTGTGTTCATTAAGAACTGCAAGAAACCGCTCTCACGTGCCCTAAGTACACTATGGAGAAGGAGCTTGTACATGGGTGAAATTCCACAGTCACTTAAAACAACGGATATAGCTCCACTCCATAGAGGTGGCAGCAAAGCATTAGCTAAGAACTATAGACCAATAGCTCTAACGTCCCACATCATAAAAATCTTTGAAAGAGTGCTAAGAAGCAGGATTGCAAACAACCTGGATTCCCAAAAACTGCACAATCAGGGGCAACATGGGTTCAGGGCAGGTCACTCCTGCCTCTCACAACTAATGGATCACTATGATATGGCCTTGGATGCACTGGAAGAAAATCAGAATGCAAATGTAATATACACAGACTTTGCAAAAGCGTTTGACAAGTGCGATAATGGCGTAATAGCACACGAAATACGTGCTAAAGGAATAACTGGCAAAGTGGGGAGATGGATCTTCAACTTCCTAACCAATCGAACACATAGAGTAGTGGTCAACAGAGTTAAATCGGAGGCTGCCATAGTGAAGAGCTCTGTTCCACAAGGCACAGTACTCGCCCCCATCCTGTTCCTCCTCATTTCAGACATAGACAGAGATATAACCCACAGCCCCGTCTCATCCTTTGCAGATGATACTAGGATCTGCATGAGGCTGTCATCTATTGAGGACACGGTTAACCTCCAAGAAGATATGAACAAAGTTTTCCAGTGGGCAACGGAAAACAATATGATGTTCAATGAGGACAAATTCCAATTACTCCGTTATGGAAAACTGGAGGGGATAATAACTAGAACAGAGTATACTACAAACTCTGGCCATACAATAGAGCGGAAAAACAATGTGAGGGACCTGGAAGTAGTAATATCTGAGGATCTCACTTTCAAGGATCACAACAGTGCCACGATCACAAGTGCAAAGAAAATGATAAGATGGATAATGAGAACGTTCAAAACGAGAGATGCCAAGCCAATGATGATCCTTTTCAAATCACTTGTTCTCTCTGGGCTGGAATACTGCTGTACATTAACATCTCCGTTCAAAGCAGGTGAAATTGCAGATCTAGAGAGTGTACAGAGAACCTTTACTGCACGTATAAGTTCTATCAAGCACCTTAAGTACTGGGAACGCTTGGAAGCACTTGACTTGTACTAGTTGGAACGCAGGAGAGAGATATATATCATAATTTACACTTGGAAAATCCTGGAAGGAATGGTTCCGAATATGCACACAGAAATCACTCCCTACGAAAGTAAAAGACTGGGCAGGTGATGCAAAATACCCCCAATTAAAAGTAGGGGCGCCATTGGTACACTAAGAGAAAACACCGTGAGAAAGAAAATAAAGGAAAACAAATGATAAACACTTGAGAAATTAGATGAATATATTCACTTGTCACTTTAAATTGTGCCTGACAAGAGCTACGTACCTGACTTCAAAAATAATTTTTTACTATGCAATACGTTCAACAATGTTATCATTTTCGGGATAAGTTAATAGGTGTCTTTCTAATTTTGTGTTTGGTAAATGATGGGTGAGTGAGGAGGCAACGTCAGCACGTCTATGAAAAAAAATCCAAAGTGAGAATTTGATTGGTAATTTCCTCGTGCAATGGACTCAGTTGCAGCGCTGTAAATGAAGTCATCAAAGTTATTTTGGGAAAATAATTCTCTCTCTCTCTCTCTCTCTCTCTCTCTCTCTCTCTCTCTCTCTCTCTCTCTCTCTCTCTCTGTATTTTCTCCCTCTTTTCTCATCATCCATCTCCCTTCTCTCTTTCACTCCCCTTTCACTTCCTTTCCCTTTTCTTCCTTCGTTTCCCTCTTTCTCTTCCTTTCTCTTTCTCCTCCTTCTCTTCCTTCATTTTCCCCTTTCTCTTCCTTTCTCCTCTTCCTCTTCTTTCTTTTCCTTCCTCTTCCTCACCCTTCTCTCTCTCTCTCTCTCTCTCTTCTCTTCCTCTTTCATTTAAACAATTGTTTTACTGGTGTCTGCTAAGAGTTCATACTATAATTTACTATCTAAGAGTTGTTGAGTATCTCAGCTCATTTAAGAGTCTTTATTTTTCTTATGAGACGTACACATAGGGTATAGGATGAAGTTGGGGTCATCTGTGATCCAGCGATTTCATTTGGTCAGATAACCTCATTTTATCGATGTCATTATATTGTATGAACATGTTCTAGACTTGAGTCATTCTAGGAATGAATGATCTCACCGTATAGTTTTTTTTTTTTTTCGCTGCCCAGTTTTTTGTACAGAAGCTGTCTTGATGTCTACGAAGTGGAGCCAAATGTGGTACCCTGACAACATTAGCCATGCAGACAACAATAGCCATCTACATCTCTCTGGTGATGAAGGGTCCGCTGAAATGACATATCTGTCCAGACCGGACCTAGATGAGAGATGAGTCGTCACTGTTGCAGTTTACGCCTAAGTTTTTCATGAGAAATTCTCAGAGAGTTTCTTGAAGTCTAGATAAATACAGTCTAATGAATCCATTTCTTTCGTGGACCATTTCTGTTATTATTGTAATGACTTAATAGATCTGATAATTCTTGAACTGGCAGATCAGAATTTGAATTGTTTACTGGTTAGTAACTTTTTTTATTCTCATAGCAGTTATTTATTTTTCTCTAAGGAATGTCTCATAATTTTACACTTGTAAGGAAAATTAGCCAATGGTCTGAAGGATCTTCCCTGTCTCTTAAATACTGGCACAATGTGTGTTATCCGTCTGTGCTGGAATCGTTTATGAAATTTTCGAAGTGGATAGCACATTTTTTTAAGACCTGATGATATCACATCAGGTCTTATTTCCTTTTTTTTTTTTGCACCGAGAAGTAATTTCTATACCTCGTATATGGTTATTTAAGTATCGTCCATTTCATCTATTTGGTATAAAAAATGACTTAAAATTTCTTCTTTTTTTTTTTTTTTTTTTTTTTTTTTTTTTTTTTTTTTTTTAACACTCTCGAAGCTTTTTATTTAATTAATAACTAACATTTCCTCTCCACCTTCAGTGAATTTGTCTTTGTCATTTATTGTTTGTATTATTTTTTTTAATATATAATTCACTTTTTATTCAAATAAAAGATTTGCCTTTCTTATCGACTATTCCTTTTTCAAAATTTCTTTCTTCCTCTCTGACATTTTATATATTCACTTCACGCCTTTAACCTTACAAATCCCATTTTCGTTATAAGTTATATTCTCCAAAGTCAAGACACAAGAGCGTACTGCTGACAGTAATTAAGACATTGATGTTGATCAAACTAATGTTGTGGCAACACTTTGCTCTTCCTACACTATTATATTTAGTGAAATGCTAAATCCATGCTGGTTATTAAAGTATTAGAGGGTTGATCCGGTCCCTGGAGTGGAGTTGACCAAGCTCCACCTAGAGCAACATGCATTCCCGTTAATTGCTTGATGTACACCTGTGTTTTTTTCTTCTGTAAATGTTAGTTACATAAATTTATGAAGAACGAATATATAATCACTGATACGTCAGTTAAAGATAATTCACAAAAGAATTTGGCAACCAGGTGACCGGAAAACAGGAATCGTTTCAATCTTCCATTCGTGGTGAGCGAATTATTAGTGTAATGTAAGAGATTTATAGCTGCTGCCACGAGCAATCAAGTATTAAGGTCATACATCGGCGAGACATCACAGCCCAGTTGGGCGAAGCGGCCTCCAGCTGCCTAATATTGGCTGTTGGTGTTGTGTGTGTGCTGTCTGTGTTTACATTTACCGAGGTCGTGTGTGTGTGTGTGTGTACTCACCTATTTGTGGTTGCAGGGGTCGATTCTTAGCTCCTGGCCCCGCCTCTTCACTGATTGCTACTGGGTCATCTCTCTCCCTGCTCCATGAGCTTTATCAAACCTCGTCTTAAAATCATGTATGGTTCCTGCCTCCACTACGTCACTTTCTAGGCTATTCCGCTGCCTGACAACTCTATGACTGAAGAAATACTTCCTAACATCCCTTTGACTCATCTGAGTCTTCAACTTCCAATTGTGACCTCTTGTTTCTGTGTCCCCCACCCTGGAACATCCTGTCTTTGTCCATCTTGTCTATTCCGCGCAGTATTTAATATGTCGTTATCATGTCTCCCCTGACCCTCCTGTCCTCTAGTGTCGTCAGGCCGATTTCCCTTAACCTTTCTTCATAGGACATTCCCATTAGCTCTGGAACTAACCTTGTCGCAAACCTTTGCACTTTCTCTAGTTTCTTGACGTGCTTTATCAAGTGCGGGTTCCAAACAGTGGTGCATACTCCAGTAGGGGCCCCTGCCCAACACGGTTTTTACAGGTCTTTGAACGTTTTTCCTTTTTAAAGGGTATGGAACGTGTTCTCAGGTTTCCCAAATGCGCCCAAAAGCTGCGCGGGTTATTTGGTTGTTGTATTTTTCCCGGGGGGCGGGCTGGGTGTTAAAATTTACTCCAAGATTTTTCCCCCTTGAGCGAGGTTTTGCGTTTTGGGCCCTACCCCTAAAACCCCGCCCCCTGTGTTTCTTTCCCCTTTCCCCCCTATCTTCAGGGATTTTTGCATTTGGGGGGTTTTAAATTCGAGAACCAGTTGCTGGATCAGGTGCCCCCGGGTTGTCCAGGTCAATTTAAAAATTCCCCCCGGTCCTACTGTTTTAAAATTCTCCTCATTAACTTAACACGTCTGCTAACGGGACACTTCTAAATTTAAACCCCTTCCATCATGCCCGTTAAACATAAAAAAAAAATTTTGCACGGGTTTCTGGGACCCCCCCCTGGGGGACCCCGTCGTCACAGGTGCCCCTTGATACATCATTATTTTACATGCCCTGCTGTTGCCTCCCTTCGGTATTCCCCTGATCCATTGAAATTTCCCTTCTTGTTATTTGGCCTGATCCCTGGGTTCTCCCACTAATTTCTTGTGGGGAACTGTGTAAAAGGGGCCTTTTTTCAGTCCAAAAAGATGCAAAAAAACCCCCCCCTTATCTCTGTCTTACTTCTTTTAAATTTTTACCCATAAATCCCCGGGAAAGGTTTGTGACACAGGATTTTCCTTAAATAAAATCAATGCTGGTTGGGGGTTATACTCTTGTTCCGTTCCGGGTGCCCCAAACCATTTCCCCCCTTTGAAAATAATTTTTCCAAAAAACTTTGATACTAAACACGTCAGGGGGCACAGGTCTATATTAGTGTGGTGTGGGGTGTGTCCCTTATGTGTGTTTACTCCCCTAGTTGTACTCCCCCTATTTTGGGTTGCGGGGGTCGAGCCGAGCCCGGGGCCCGCCTTTCACTGATTGCAACTAGGCCCCTCCCCCTGAACCGGGAGCTTTATCTTACCTCGTTTAAAAAGCTATGTATGGATCCTCCCCTCCCCCACTTTGTTTCCCCAAAAAACTATTCCACTTACTGACTACTTGGGCTGAAGAAAAAATTCCTAAAATCCCTGTGATTCATCTTTTGTCTTCAACCCAATTGGCCCCCCTTTTTAAAACTGTTCCAATTTTTGGGAAACCCATCCTGTCTTTGTCCCCCCTTTGGGTTTTTTCCAATTCTCTCAGTTTTTTGGGTATGTCGTTATAAATGTCCCCCCAAATTCCCCTGTCCTCCAGTGTCGTCGGGTTAAATTTCCCCTTAAACCTTCCCCCTCGTGGGACATACCTCTTAGCTCGGGGGACTGTCTTGTTGCAAACCTTTCCCAACTTTCTCTAGTTTTTTTACTTGCTTGGCTAGGTGGGGGTTTTCCAAATTTGGTGCCGCATACCCCCAATATGGGCCCTAACGTACACGGTGTACGGGGCCCTTTAAACGATTCCTTATTAAGATTGGAATGCTGTTCTGGGGTTTGGCTAGGCCCCCCAATTGCTGCGGGCAGTTTTTTTGGTTGAGGGTGCGCTTCAGGAGATTGCCGGGTGTTATACCCCACCCCCAATTTTTTCCTTGAGTGGGGTTTTTGTAGCCCTTGGGCCCCCTAGACTGTTCTCCGTTCCCGTCTTTTTTGGGCCCTTCCCCAATCTTCATGGTTTTTGCACTTGGGGGGAAATTAAACCTCCAGGAGCCAATTGCTGGCCCAGGTCTGCACCCTTTTCCGACCCCTTTGTATTTCGGGCCGGGGGTCTTCGATCGGGGGAATTCTTTCATAAATTTCACGTCACCGGGCAAAAAAGGGACACCTCAGGTCTTTTTCCTTCCGCCCAGTGGGTGTGCGTGTGCGTTTCGTTGGGGGTGTGTGTTTTGTTGTGTGTGTGTTTTGGGGGGTGGGGGGGGTTTTTGGGGTTTTGGGGGTTTTTGGGTTTTTTTGGTGGTTGGGGGTGGTTTTTTGGGGCCCCGTTTGGTTGTTGTTTTGTTGGGGTTTTTGTTTAAAAATGTTTTGGTTTGTTGTTTTTTGGGTTTTACTCCACCTAATTGATTGGGGGTATTCCAACTCCGGGCCCCGGTTTTCCTTCCCAATTGTCCCCTTTTTTTTTCCTTTTCCCGGGGAAAATCCTTTTTGGCCATTTCTTTTCCCGTTTTAAAGCTTATGGTTTTGGATCCTGCCCCACTACCTTTTCCAAACTTTTTTCCCAAACCCATTCCCCTTCCTCTAAAATTTCCTTTTTGGCAAAAATTTTTTTTTCCCCCTGTTTCTTTGGTGTTTTCAACTTCCCAAAACGGGCCCCCCTTGTTATTTTCCCCATCCGGGAACTTCCTCTTTGTCCATTGTCAAATTTTCCTTTCTGGGGTAATTTTGTTTGGATCAGGCCCCTTCCCGCCAATCTTTTTGTTTTTCCATGCTCGGGTTATTACCCAAACCCCCTTTCCCCCTTGGGTGGGGTTTTGGGGTTTTTTGGGGGTTGTTGGTGTGTGTGTGTGTGGTGTGGGGTGTGTGTGTGTGTGGTGTGTGTGAGTTTTGCACCGGTGATCACGTGGGCAAAACATGCCCACTGGTCGAGGTTGTAAAGCTGCATAGTGGGGGGCCCAATAATGGGGATTTGGGAAAAAAGGAGTGTTTCCTCATCTTGTTTATTACAGTGTTATTGAAAATACCTTTTATGACTTTGCTCTTACATTAAAAATTTAAGCTGTTGGGGGCGGGGAAAGACAAATAGCCCAAAACAATCCCTCGGGAAACAAACCCCCGCCCGAGAGGGGAGGGATCCTCTCCTGGGTGCCAAATTAAAATATAGCCTATTTTTTCCAAACACTTTTGGACGGGTGTTTCCCCCGTAAGTTGGCTTTTTTTTTGGCAAAAATAACATTTTAAAATTTGGGGTGGTTTTTTTTTTAGCTAGATTTCAAGCAAGCAAATAGATGCATTGGAAAAAATTTTGGGGTGCTTTGGGGGCATTCTTTAAAAAAAATAATTCAATTTGGGAAAACAGATCAAGTTATTTTAATATATTCAAAACCCCTTTTGGGTTATACAGCAATCCATCGTTTATAACAAATAGTATATCACTTCCTAATTTCATTAAATGGGTTATATTTTCCCAGCCCCCTTAATGGATACCTTTTTTCTGTTCATTTTCAAAACATTTTTCCCGATCATTTATTTCCAAAGGGGAAAATTGGCCCTTTTTTATTTATTTTTGAAAAGTTTAATTAAATTTAGAATTTTCCGTTTTTGATTTAAAATTTTCAACTAGGGGAAAAATTTTTAGGCAACTTTTGGGAACGCAAGTGCTTTCCCGGATTTTTTATAAAAAATCCTTTTTTTATTTTGGTTTCTGTTTTAATAAGGCAGTTAATCGGGTTGAAAAAATTTTAACACCCGGGGTCCCCCTACTTTTGAAATGAATGAAAAAGGTGTGGAAGGGGAGAGGTGCCCCAAAAGGTCAAAATTTTTTTTTGATAAAATGATGTGTTTTCTTTCCCTTTAAAAAAATTCATATGCCTCTCTGAACGACTTAAATCGTTCAGAGAGGCAGACTGATGAATGTCTTAAATGTTTAATTTTTTATGAACTGTTAAATACAAAAATTTTAATTTAAAGACATTTAAAAAAGTTTGGAGGGTTTCTGACGCAGAGCAGTTTTTTTTTTTTTAAAATAAATATTATTTAATTAAAATTTCCCTGCCGTCCCCACCGAGGGAAAGGGGGACCCAAAAAAAAAGAAAAACCCCAAAAAAAAAAATACTTTCATTCCCTCATTACCCCTTTCACCTCACTCACACATAATCACTTTTTTTTTGCGGAGGTGCTCAGAATACAAAGTTTTTAGAAGCAAATACTTTTAAAGAAAAAACAAAAATATCCCTTTCCCAAAAGCTAATATCCCGAACCCCCCCTTTAGAGTGCAAAGGGATTGTACTTCCCCTTTCCCGGACTTAAGTCCGGGTAATAAAATAACCCCTTTTTCCCCGAATCCTTAAATAAATATTTCCCTGCTCAAATTTCCAAAAGATCGTCCCGGTCCCAATTTCCTTTTTCTCCCCTTCACTCCTATCGAAACGCTTTACGCCCGCCTGTGGAAGTCTAAGCCCCTCGCCCCAAAAACCTTTCCCCTACCCCTTCCTTTTCCCAAACCCTTTTTGAGGAAGACCCCCACCCCCCCCCTTCCCTTTCCCCTACAGATTTTAAAAGCTCTCCATGTCCCTTTTTACTTTTACCCCTTTTCGCTAAAGGAAACCCCCCCACCCCAACAACCCCTTTTTTCAAGGCCCCCTGACAAATTTCTTTTTTTTAACCAAAACCCTTCCCCTAATTTCCCACTTTTCCGGAATTTTTTGCATAAATTTACACCAAAACATTTCCCTTAAAGGGACCCTCTCCCTGCCTCCAACCGCCTCCTCGCTGCAGCATTCAAAAATACCCAAACTTCAACATTCCCCCTTTTTTCCTCCAAATAAGTTTTTTTTTTCCACATATAACCTCAAGCAAACCCCTTTTTCTTTTTTTTCCCTCATCAATTCTATGAATTAAAACCTTTATCCCCCAAAAAATTCATCCACCGGACAAAAGTCCCAAATCCCCAAGTATTAAAAAAAAATTTTTCTTCCCCCTTCCCTACTCCTCCTTCCCCAAAATTTTTTTTTTCCAATTTTTTTTTTATTTTAAATCATTGATACCCTCATCACCTTTTCTCCCTTTTTTAGTTCACTTTCAAATTTTTTACCTTTACACACACTCCCAAATCGTCCCCCAAACCTTTCAATTTTTTTGGGAACCCTCCCCCTTCTTCACAAAAAGCCTTGTAAATTCCCATCTGTTTTTGACCCCCATAAAACCCCCCTTTCCCCCAAACATACTTTATTTCTTTTACCACCCCATTAAAAATATTTAAAAAACCCCTTGGGACATCCTCCCTGCCTAAGCCTTTTTCGGGAAGATTCTCCCTTCCACACACCTTTAAAACCTAGCCCTAAAACCTCAAAAAACTTTTTTACACATTTGTAACTTACCAAAATTTCCATAACTTCAACACTGCCACATTCTCCCCTTCCCCATATATCCTTTTAAATCTAAATCAAAAAAAAACCCCATACTTTATCTTATGTTCACTTACTTAAATTAAACCACTCAATCCCCTACCTATTTTAAAACCCCCCGGTTCACCCCAACCCTTCATTCTGTTTACCCTAATTCCCTTTCAAAAACCCTACCATACCTTTTTTTATATATAAACTTATTCCTCTAAAATTTTTACAATTCTTTTTCCCCCCTCCCTTTAATAAAACTTAACCAGCTTCCACCAATCCTTTATACTTTTCCCCCTCTTTCAAAATTTTTTAAAACAAAAATCCAAAAAACTTTCCCCCCTTTTTTTAACATTTTGTCATACCCGTATTCCACCTTTACCCCCTTTTTTCTGAATCCTCACGCACCTCCCCCCCCTCCATCCTTTCTTCTTCATCCTAAAAATTTTTCCCCCCCGTAAAAAATTTATGCCTCCCTTTCTTGTACTTTAAAATTTTAAAAATATTTAATTACCCAAAACCCCCTTTTCCACACAAATCCCCCCTGTTTTTTAACTGCAAATCCTTTGTTCCGGGTTTTCCCCTTCTTTTAAAACTCACCCCCCCCAAAAATTTTTTTTCCTTTTTCATTAAAATTTTTGAAAATCCCTAAATTACTTGCTCTCCTTTTGCATTAAAATCTCTTCACCTTTCTTTTTCCCATTATTTACTCACTTTTTAAACACTTCCTGCTTTGTAAAAACCCTCAAAAATTTTTCCTTTTTTCAAAAATTTTCTTACATTCCCCAAATTTTCCACTCCTCTTTCCACCCTCCCCCACCTCCTTCCCACAAATTTCTATTTTCAAAACTCTTTTAAAAACCAACCCTTTAACCCCCCATAATACTTCCCCCCCCTTTTCCAAATTTTCTTATATTCCCCCGAACTTTCCCCTCCCTTTTTAACACTTTAAACCCCTTTTACTGTTTTGATTTTCCCTTTTTCCCCCCTTTTACCTAACTTGACGACTAAATATTGTTATATTCATTCCCCTCTATATACTTTTTTAATTGGAGTTTTTTCTCTTTGAAAATTTTAATTTTAAATTTTAAAAAATAAAACCCCCCCCCCCCCCCCCCCCCCCCCCCCCCCCCCAAAAAAAAAAAACCCCCTGCTTACTCCCTTGCATTTTTAATTTATGTCTTCTTCAAAAAAATATGTATTACAAATTTAAACCTCTTTTAACATAGCTAAATTTAAAAGGGTTCCCACATTTAAATTTACCCCTGGCCCCCCCAAATTTTCCTACTACTCCCCCCAAAAACTTTTTTGCCCATTTTAAAATTTGAAATCCCCAACCCACATTACTCTCACACTTGGTTCAAAACCCCCCACGCATTCACTCAACATTTCCCAAAATCTCTCTCTCTCCTCTACACTTCCTCTTCTCCAGGGATATACGCTTACTATAAACCCCCTTTTCACATCCAACCTTTATTTTACTCCCATAATCCTTTAATTTAAACATTTATATCCCTTTTTCCCGCCATAACTTATTTTCCCCAATATTATTGCTACTCCTTCTTTGCTCAACTCTTTTGAAAAACCCCGACCTAACCCCTTTTTTCCTCTCCATGAACCTCTCCCGCCCCCCTTCATTTTCATCATAACATCCCAAAACCCTTTTTTATCATTTGCACAACACCCCGCCTCCAGATTCCCCCTTGACAATTTTTTTTCTTATTATTCTTTTAGTAATTATTCAGGGAAAAAGGGGGTTTCTACCCATTGTTCCCCCCTTTTAGTTGCTTTTACAACCGATGGCTTCGGAGGAAAGATTCTTATTCCCTTCCCCATGGATAAAAAGGAAAAGTAATAAGACCCAAGAACTATTAAGATAAAATCAAAGAAAATCAGATGAGTGTGGGATAAATAAAGTTAATGAGTGTAGTGTGACCTAAGGTAATAGAAGTAGCAAGACGACCCGAAATTTGCTGTTATGAAAAAGTCAAAAAAACCAGCAATCCTACCATCATGTAAAACAATTACAGGGTTTCCCTTTCACCACTTTGGGAGGCGGTATATATTATATATATATATATATATATATATATAATTATATATATATATAATATATATATATTAATATAAATGCATTATCCACATTTAAGACAATTCCCCCCCCATACATGTCATTTTGAAGCTTTCTGTTTCCTCATTAGAAATTTGTTAACGACCCCTTTTTTTTGGTATAAACAAAAAATGGTAATGTCGTTGGGTTTTCACCCTCAATTATAATGTTTATGTAGTGTAGTGGCCCCAAATTTAGTGGTTCCCCTCGCTTTAAGATGCACCCCCATTAATTACTGAAGCGTTCTATTTGAAAAAAAAGTTTATTTTACGATAACAATTAAATCTGCACTAAACCCCATGTAAAATTCGACATTTACTTAAAAGGGTCCCTTTGGGATAATAATAATTTAGTAAAATAATTTTTCAAATTTGACACAAAACATAATAAATTTAAAGTTCAGTATGATAGCATTTTAGGCATTCCCGAAATTTGCCCATAAAGCTCAAAATAGTTCCTTTCTAATTCCTTATCGAGAAGTCAAGCCTTGCGTTGAGAGGTACAAAGATTAAAGTCTATGAAAAATTTTTGATACGCAGAAACGAAACTTGAGAAGACAAACAAGAAAAAATTGTGAGCTCAGTCCAAAACTTGAACAAGACAAGGTGTAGTGAGCTGATTCATCCATTATGAACATCACAGTCCAACTGATCACTAATTGAGCAATCCATCCATACTAATTTTTTGAATGTTGTTGCTTACAGAAAATATAAGCAAATTAAGAATACAACGTTACAGATCTACCATCGGTGCATTAAAACGATGAACAAACATTCAGATCAGTAGGATTTTCACGCTCTATTTTGAGGCCGGACTTAATTCTAACATGTCAACAGAGGAAAATGCCTCAGTAAACACATAAAGTGAAAAAGAGAAGGAAAGACTGAGAAAAGCGACACTATGGTCCATGAGACAAAAAAACTGACTCAGTGGTGTCTCGTAGCTCACAACTGATACCAAGTTTAAGCCTAAAACAGAAAGCGACGTTGGGATTGTTTTCTTGTATCTGAGGCCGTTATTCACATAGATTAAATATATACCTGCTAGGTACGTGGCGTCGACTATTATGGATGGCATCCTGGAGATAACATATCTGAGATAGGGCAAGCCTTAAAATTAAGCTGAGTAAGACAGCAGCACCTCTCAGCTTCTATATTCAACTAAAAAAATAAAATAAAAGTGTGAGGGTAGTGAGGACTGTGGTGAAGGTGAAGACAGTGTTTAATATCTTGTGACCAACTGGTCTTCCGAGTTTTATTACCCTCACTGATTTTATATATGGCAAACAATATATGCTGCGTTCTTATCTGGAGTTTATCTGGAGAGAGTTCCGGGGGTCAACGCCCCCGCGGCCCGGTCTGTGACCAGGCCTCCTTAGGTCAGTGTCCCAGGATGCGACCCACACCAGTCGACTAACACCCAGGTACCCATTTTACTGATGGGGATCATAGACAACAGGTGGAAAGAAACACGTCCAATGTTTCTACTCTGGCTGGGAATCGAACCCAGGCCCTCACCGTGTGAAGCGAGAGCGTTAACCACCAGGCCACCAGAGCAACAAAATTGTATATATTAGCAGTGTGCTGCTATCCTATTCTATAAAAAAGTTACACAGTGGGAACTAAAACGAGCTGTTTCTCTGTCATATTTCGTCACACAGGATTGGATTCTTACAAGTTCTTGAAATCTGTCAGCTTGAACTCAGACTTCAGTAGGCCGATGAGGACTACCGCCAGGCATTCCAGTACGAGTTCATCAACTACGGTGGCTTCCAAGATTTCCTTCCAGGGTAGATGGAGTTACTGTGTTACAAAATGTGACGTCTATTAGCATAGACATCTACCAGAGAATACTAGAAGGGCAACTTATTGATAAACTTCTAGAATGTAGCCTACCTGAAGGTCGTTCTAGAGGTCAACATCCCCGCGGCATTAGTAATAATTCAAACTAATGAACCCGTACGATATTGGTCTTCTTATATAGCTTTGGGATTACATTCGCAGGCATTAAAATCAACAGAAAATAAAGTTTGAGAGCATTAATAACAAAAAAATGTGTCAATGTTTAATAATATTTAGAGAAAAACGTAAACTTATTATTTATGGAGATAGGCGCCTGCACAACGCTTGGTATATAGCATCAGATATATATATATATATATAATATATATATATATATAATATATATATATATATATATATATATATATATATATATATATATATATATATATATATATATATGCAATAAGATCACAGTAAACAGGTGATTTCAGAATATGCAAAACAACCACTCTGAAAGAATAGAGAAATTCCAAGCGCTTTCGTGACTACTCACATTATCATAGTTCCTTGATAATGTTAGTAGTCACGAAAGCGCTTGGAATTTCTCTATTCTTTCAGAGTGGTTGTTCTGCATATATATATAATATATATATATATATATATATATATATATATATATATATATATATATATATATATATATATATATATATATATATATATATGCAGTAGAATTACTCTGTATATTTCGTTTAACTGTACTATCAGCACTGTACACAGGAATACTCTCAAAGAAACTGTATCATTTGGTTCGTCATTGTTAAGAAATGTGCTCAAAAGTAAGAGTGATGAATAAGTGCCTGTGTACGCGCCTAGTTGCACTCACCTAGTTGAGGTTGCAGGGGTCGAGTCCAAGCTCCTGGCCCCGCCTCTTTGTGAGACCTCTACCCACTCTGAGGTATCCCAGCGAGTGAGCACGTCTCCTGTGTATCCCAGTGCTTAACAGAATAGGGAATAGCATATGGAGGTACAAAATAAAAAAAATGGGAACTATGGCTATAGTTTACTTAATAACATAAAAGGGCTAGAATACCACATATACTGATGGACATTTACATAATATAACAATTGACCTATGAGACTTATTACCAGGGGGAAGGGTAGATGTTATCAGTAACCTGGACTAGTACTCACTCTTAATTCACCGACCAGCTGACCCGAGATTCCCAATGCGCGGTCCACTACACACGCGGCTGTCCAGAGCTCTCGCTCCCCGGACCTGTCACCAACAACCTTTTTGCTCAGCTGTTCCCTGGGCTTATATCGTAGTCAACGTACCCCCTCCCCAATGGGGTATGTACCACGTGTTACGACCTGACGCCGAGGTCTGACGTCGTCAAGAACAAAAGACCTCAGACGTGGGCGTGACTACCCGACATTTGCTAAGGCAGGTGTGACCATATAATTAGGTCTCCCTAGAGACCTCACAATCCCATCTGAACTGAATCACATCTTCACTGGTCGCTACTAGGTCACTCTCCCTGAACCGTGAGTTTTATCATACCTCTGCTTAAAGTTGTGTATAGATCCCGCCTCCACTACATCGCTTCCCAAACTATTCCACTTCCTGACTACTCTGTGACTGAAGAAATACTTCCTAACATCCCTGTGATTCATCTGTGTCTTCAACTTCCAACTGTGTCCCCTTGTTGCTGTGTCCCATCTCTGGAACATTCTGTCTTTGTCCACCTTGTCAATTCCTCTCAGTATTTTATATGTCGTTATTATGTCCCCCCTATCTCTCCTGTCCTCCAGTGTCGTCAGGTCGATTTCCCTTAGCCTCTCCTCGTAGGACATACCCCTTAGCTCTGGGACTACTCTTGTTGCAAACCTTTGTACGTTCTCTAGTTTCTTTACGTGCTTGGCTAGGTGTGGGTTCCAAACTGGTGCCGCATACTCCAATATGGGTCTAACGTACACGGTGTACAGGGTCCTGAACGATTCCTTATTAAGATGTCTGAATGCTGTTCTTAGGTTTGCTAGGTGCCCATATGCTGCAGCAGTTGTTTGGTTGATGTGCGCTTCAGGAGATGTGCCTGGTGTTATACTCACCCCAAGATATTTTTCCTTGAGTGAGGTTTGTAGTCTCTGGCCCCCTAGACTGTACTCCGTCTGCGGTCTTCTTTGCCCTTCCTCAATCTTCATGACTTTGCACTTGGTGGGGTTGAACTCCAGGAGCCAATTGCTGGACCAGGTCTGCAACCTGTCCAGATCCCTTTGTAGTTCTGCCTGGTCTTCAGTCGAATGAATTCTTCACATCAACTTCACGTCATCTGCAAACAGGGACACCTCGGAGTCTATTCCTTCCGTCATGTCGTTCACAAATACCAGAAACAGCACTGGCCCTAGGACTGACCCTTGTGGGACCCTGCTGGTCACAGGTGCCCACTCTGACACCTCGCCACGTACCATGACTCGCTGCTGTCTTCCTGACAAGTATTCCCTGATCCATTGTAGTGTCTTCCCTGTTATCCCTGCTTGGTCCTCCAGTTTTTGCACTAATCTCTTGTGTGGAACTCTGTCAAACGCCTTCTTGCAGTCCAAGAAAATGTGTTGTTACCATTTTGTCCTAGGCACATGTCGATTAGACACTAGGCCTGTTGTATATGCGTGCTTGTATGTGTGTGTGTGTGTGTACTCACCTATTTGTACTCACCTATTTGTGGTTGCAGGGGTCGAGTCCTAGCTCCTGGCCCCGCCTCTTCACCGGTTGCTACTAGGCCCTCTCTCTCCCTGCTCCATGAGCTTTATCAAACCTCGTCTTAAAACTGTGTATGGTTCCTGCCTCCACTACGTCATTTTCTAGGCTATTCCACTGCCTTACAACTCTATGACTAAAGAAATACTTCCTACTATCTCTCTGACTCATTTGTGTCTTCAACTTCCAATTGTGGCCTCTTGTTTCTGTGTCCCCTCCCTGGAACATCCTGTCCTTGTCCACCTTGTCTATTCCACGCAGTATTTTATATGTCGTTATCATGTCTCCCCTGACCCTCCTGTCCTCCAGTGTCGTCAGGCCGATTTCCCTTAATCTTTCTTCATAGGACATTCCCCTTAGCTCTGGAACTAACCTTGTTGCAAACCTTTGTACTTTCTCTAGTTTCTTGACGTGCTTTATCAAGTGCGGGTTCCAAACAGGTGCTGTGTGTGTGTGTGTGTGTGTGTATGCTAGGCTAGACTCTACTCTGAACGTGACTGACAAAGATTACTTATGACGCAGTACAACGATCAATTCGCCAAACAGCAACATGCCGGGAGCAGCCGTGAGCAGCCCAGCGTCAGGCAAAGAAGGAGACAAACGAGAAGAAGACCTTAACTGAGGACAGTCGATAAATCCTCCATATAAGTAAAAAACAAAATCCCAAAGTTCAGCAACTTCAGACCCCGACTGCGACATAGGTTTAACAAATATAGAGGGGAATTTCAAGTATAGGTTTGATAAATTCATTTGGAAGCTTTAAGAAGTGACAAATTTCCAAATTATATCCGACATATACACATATACACCGTGGTTGTTCAATATATTTATAGATGGGGTTGTAAGAGAAGTAAATGCGAGGGTCTTGGCAAGAGGCGTGGAGTTAAAAGATAAAGAATCACACATAAAGTGGGAGTTGTCACAGTTGCTCTTTGCTGATGACACTGTGCTCTTGGGAGATTCTGAAGAGAAGTTGCAGAGGTTGGTGGATGAATTTGGTAGGATATGTAAAAGAAGAAAATTGAAAGTGAATACAGGAAAGAGTAAGGTTATGAGGATAACAAAAACATTAGGAGACGAAAGATTGGATATCGGATTGGAGGGAGAGAGTATGGAGGAGGTGAATGTATTCAGATATTTGGGAGTGGACGTGTCAGCGGATGGGACTATGAAAGATGAGGTGAATCATAGAATTGATGAGGGGAAAAGGGTGAGCGGTGCACTTAGGAGTCTGTGGAGACAAAGAACTTTGTCCTTGGAAGCAAAGAGGGGAATGTATGAGAGTATAGTTTTACCAACGCTCTTATATGGGTGTGAAGCATGGGTGATGAATGTTGCAGCGAGGAGAAGGCTGGAGGCAGTGGAGATGTCATGTCTGAGGGCAATGTGTGGTGTGAATATAATGCAGAGAATTCGTAGTTTGGAAGTTAGGAGGAGGTGCGGTATTACCAAAACTGTTGTCCAGAGGGCTGAGGAACGGTTGTTGAGGTGGTTCGGACATGTAGAGAAAAGGGAGCGAAACAGAATGACTTCAAGAGTGTATCAGTCTGTAGTGGAAGGAAGGCGGGGTAGGGGTCGGCCTAGGAAAGGTTGGAGGGAGGGGGTAAAGGAGGTTTTGTGTGCGAGGGGCTTGGACTTCCAGCAGGCATGCGTGAGCGTGTTTGATAGGAGTGATTGGAGACAAATGGTTTTTAATACTTGACGTGCTGTTGGAGTGTGAGCAAAGTAACATTTATGAAGGGATTCAGGGAAACCGGCAGGCCGGACTTGAGTCCTGGAGATGGGAAGTACAGTGCCTGCACTCTGAAGGAGGGGTGTTAATGTTGCAGTTTAAAAACTGTAGTGTAAAGCACCCTTCTGGCAAGACAGTGATGGAGTGAATGATGGTGAAAGTTTTTCTTTTTCGGGCCACCCTGCCTTGGTGGGAATCGGCCAGTGTGATAATAAATAAATAAATAAATAAAATATACACTAGCACTCTTCAGGCGTAATCCTGGCATACATATACAAGTTTCAGGCAGAATAATAATAACAATAATCTCTTAACTCCTACAAGTATGTACAAGGTATACAAACCGTAGTTGACATCAATGACATACTAGAAAGCCCCTTGTTATGCAGAGCATTTCGGGCAAATTAGGTCAATTTTGTCCTAGGATGCGGCCCACACCAGTCGACTAACACCCAGGTACCCATTTTACTCATGGGAACATAAACAATCGGTGTAAGGGAACACGTCCAATGTTTCTACCCTCGCCGGGAATCGAACTCGTACCCTCGCCGCGTGAAGCGAGAGCTTTAGCCACCAGGCTAATCATTGATGGAATTACTATCTGACAAAGACACGATACAAGAGTCACTTTTCTACTTCTGAAAGTTTATTGTTACCACAGTAAGGTGCAAAACTGTCAGAACTTTGAGGTCCAAGTCCCTGGACCCATTATATGCCTCTAATCTTTGGATCACCGCCCTCACCATGGGTAAGGGAAGCAAAATAAATTTATTAAACTAACTAAACTGGCGAACTAGCTTCCATCAGTGACAAACTACAAGAGGAGGTGTGGCAAATAATGATGATAATACCTTGATAATGAGAGGTTCCCCCTCGTAAGAGCAAACACAAACTTGTGTATGCTCTTTATTCACAAGTAATAATTATATCTCACTGTCCTGGATAAATTGATTGTCCCAATATATCCAGATCTCCAGGACAGCTTCGCTCCTCTTCCCTTCCTGAGCCCAACCAAGCTCTTTTTTAGCAATGCCATTGTCCAGTTAAACTGGTTCCGCCTGTCTGCTAGATCACGCCCCCCCCCCTCTTCCCTTGTCACCACCCACTGCCTAGTCACCAGCACCCACTAAATACTGAATACCACCCACTGTGTAGTCACTATTTTCCACTGTATACACCATCACCACCCAGTGTGCAGTCACCACGTCTAACTGCGTAATCTCCATCACTACTAACTGCAAAATCACTAGCACCCACTGCGTAGTTATCGCCACCACCGACTGCTGTGCGATAACCTTTCTTCCGTCAAGATTTATCTAATTTATTTAAAGACACAAGAGCAAGCACTTAGAAAATTATTACGTGAACTTATGGGTCCTGAGACTTCATTAACTTCATACATGCAATAATGTTGGTAGAATTACCGACAATATGTAAAGTAAAAGGACACAAGTGCAACTAATGTGACATTTTATTGTAGCAACGTTTCGCTCTCCAGGAGCTTTAAAACCATACCCCCGGCCGGGATTGAACCCGCGGTCATAGAGTCTCAAAACTCCAGCCCGTCGCGTTAGCCACTAGACCAGCTAGTCATGTTGACGGCAGTGAAGGGACTTGAGCTAGAGTTCGTCACGGCCACGCTAGCTGGAGATTCGTCCGTAAAAACTTGCATTTGTGGTCACAGAGGTGCCTGTGCTAACTTTCCTATGGAGTCATTTCTACCATATCTCTACCACACTGGCACACATCCTTCTCGAACACGCATCTCTACCACACTGGCACACATCCTTCTCGAACACGCATCTCTACCACACTGGCACACATCCTTCTCGAACACGCATCTCTACCACACTGGCACACATCCTTCTCGAACACGCATCTCTACCACACTGGCACACATCCTTCTCGAAAACACATCGCGCTGCTTACCCCAAGACACAGCTATCAGGTGAAAAATGACGAAGCTTTGCAGTAGGTCTGCTGGTCTATGGTAGGCAGACTTTGTTCAGATATATGGCCAATATATTTTAAAGTTACTTAGTTCACTTGACGTCACTATCTTCAGATAATGTCGTTTGTATTAATCCCTGTATAAACCTGTTATCTTAAGCCTCAAGTCTAGAGAGAACAAGGCCTCAAAACCAAAACTTTTCCAATATAAAATGTCCTCAGTGTCTGCTCATGTGTATATAACCACAACTTGTTTGTATTATAACCCAGTCGGAAATTGGAAAGGTAAATTGGCTTCATTGATGGACTGAATTCCACATTTCTGAGTGCCAGAAGCAACAACCCTCTGAGCAGTTACTGCCATTAATTACTGCCAAACCATTCCGTAATTACCACTTACTGCAGTTACCACAACGCCACTGCGGAGTGCTTTCCTCGGCTTCGACATAAAGCCTATAAAATTATTTCATCACAAGCGGTTTACAAAATAACTAAAATAATAATCAGAAGACAAAGCGAGCCGGAGGCTCAGTCGTGCAATGAAGCAAAAGTGTCCAGCTAAGCTTATGAAGTTGAGCGATCCTCACGAGTCTGAGGATCACTGAGGATCAAATGTCCAACCGGGATTAATGAGAGGGACTTAAGACAGAGACAGAGAGAGAGAGAGAGAGAGAGAGAGAGAGAGAGAGAGAGAGAGAGAGAGAGAGAGAGAGAGAGAGAGAGAGAGAGGATGACAGGGCAGAAGAGCAGGAAGAAAGAATGACAAAGAATGAGTAAAGAGGGAGGAAAAACCGGGAGAGGAAGATGAAAGAAGAAAGATTAGCAGAGGATGTAAAGGGGACAGCGAAAAATCGCCAAAAGAGGAAATAAAAAGGGGAATCAGGGACAAAGATTAAATGAAATGAGACCCTTTATTGATGTTTCGTCAACGCTCACTGCTTAGACGAAACTTGTCCATAAAGGATCTCGTTACACTGCATCTGTGTCTCTGTACATATCCAGGGAATAAAATGAGGAGGAAAGGCAGGAAGAAAGAGTAAAGAGAATAATGAGAAAGAGTAAAGGAGTAACAAAGATCATTATTATTATAATCATAACTAAGCGCTAAACCCATAAGGGTCATACAGCGGCGTAAAACAAAGAAGAGAGGGAGAGGAGAATTCGTTTGGATAAAGTTACGAGGCGAAATCTCAACAAGATGAAGGCAAAGATGGCAATAATCTGATAAATATATATAAAACTAAAACAGACGATAAGGCTATGCAAATAAAACTCTGGTGGCGATGGACTGGAAGTTTTAGCTTATTAGGAAGCTGAGTGAACTCATGAATACTTCACTCAGCTCAAAGACAATGGAAAGAATGAATTTTAACTTTCAGAAATTGTTTAATCCCTATAATGAACATGAAAAGCTCAAGTTTTCACGCTATGTGAAAATATAAGTAATTATTAATTTATAATATATTTATATAATCTATATAATAATAATATGATAAATATATTGTTTTCATATATGTTGCATATATATATATATATATATATATATATATATAATATATATATATATATATATATATATATATATATATTATATATATATATTATATATATATAACATTATCAAGAGGGGCCTCACAACAGCTTGATGCCCAGCAGTAAGGGAGCCACCCGAACTATGCAGATCTGATGGCAGCCAGAAGCGTCCAGATGGTATCACCCTTCAAGCCTGGACAGATGGGAAGCAGGTGGTGTGGGACTATACATGTGCATCTACCTTGGCTGATACCTATCTCCAATACATCAGGGAGGAAGGAGGGGCAGCTGCCAGCTTCAGGGAGTCCCAAAAGTCTAGAAAATATGGAGAACTTGCCCATCATTATATGTTTGTTCCCATAGGCTCAGAGACCCTTGGCTCATGGGGAAAGAGTGCATCTAATTTCCTTAAGGAGCTGGGAAAAAGACTCATCAGGGTAACTAGGGATCCCAGGGCAGCTAGTTTTCTGTTCCAGCGGCTCAGTGCGGCTGTTCAAAGGGGTAATGCCTGCTGCATTTGGCACACGCCCCAGCTCTGAGGAGCTGGATGAGATTTTCGCCTTATAATCGGTGATACACACGTAACAACATGTACCGTATATGCCACCTTTATATTAACAATGTATCTCTTAAATCTTCTGTGCCATATTATGTAATAAAATATTCCTATTGGTAAAAAAAAAATAGTTTAAAAGATGGGGTGGTAGGGGAAGTGGAATATTCAAACGGCTTCAGGAAGAAATCCAAATATTCCTCCTTGAAGCCTTTTTATCCACTTCTCCGAGGCTATGGGTCCCACAATTTACACCAGAGGTGGACCCCATTATATATATATATTATATATATATATATATAATATATATATATATATATATATATATATTATATATACATGATCACAGTAAAAAGATGTTGTCACAATATGCAAAAATATCCACTGTGAAAAAGTAGTGAAATTCCCAGTGCATTCATAATTTCTCACATTATCAAGGAACTGTAAAAATATTACCACAGTAGAAGGCTTATGAAGCTGAGTTCTCACCTCACATATAACTTACACCTGACTTAGCATGTTGACTGTGAGAATAAAGTGAAAATTTTGTCAGGTCACATGTCAAGTGAAATTTACCAAGGACATGTCAGGCAGCGCTGAAATTCCTCACATATTCTCTTAATTATAAATAAATCTAATTTATATAACTCTGAACTAATATTCATATTGAAATCAATATTATTTTTATGAAACTTGATTCGATTATAGTTCTGTCAACGACTGACCTACTTGATACAACTCTCTCGGTTTCTTGAAAGGCGGGTTGATTGATTAAAATCTCTCACGTAAATAACGGAGAATTAGACTTGTGTCCAGATTTGAAGCTAAATTTATGTAATATTTATGTTGAAAAAAGTCTTGAACTAAGATTACAACATAAATATAGTATTAGACAAAGATCTAATGTTCTGTGTATTCATGTGAGAGATTTTAATATCCCAATTGATGTTCCAAAAAAAAAAAAAAAAAAAAAAAAAAAAAATAATTGTATGAAGCATGTCTATTGTTGAGATATATTATAGAATCAAGTTTCATGAAAATAGTATTGATTTTAATAAGAATATTCAGAAGTCATATAAATTAGATTAATTTATAATAATGAGGATTTTTGAGAAATTTAAGGTATGCATGACATGTCTGTCATAAATTTCACATGACATATGACCAGACAAAATTTTTCACTTCATTCCCGGACTCAACATGTTCAGTCATGTGTAAGGTTTTCGTCAGGTAACATTTTAGTCTTTTAAACCTTCTGGTTTCCTCTTATTTTTACAGTTCCTTGATGTTAGAAATCACGAAATTGCTCGGAAATTCACTATTTTTTCACAGTGGATGTTTTGTATATAGTGATAACACCAGTTGATTGTGATCACACCGTGAGAAGATAACCCGCAAACACCGATAAGATAACACAAACTAAAGCTTCGTCAACTAGCAAGATAATTTCTCGAACACAATTTTCTATTTTGACTCGGTCATGATTTTGAGTAATAAAACTGAAATTCATATTATATTTTGTTTTTTGTTGTGGTTTACATAAAACACAGAAAAAAAAATTGAATGATTTTCCTTCAAATCGCAACTGTCAAAATAAGAAACCTCGTAAATTATTTATTTTGATTATGAAATTTTTTTAACTTAAAATAAGCATGCATAATAAAAAATCCCAAAATGCCGAGTAATGTACAGATAAACAACTTTCTATATGTATTATAACTAGCAACTGCACAACACAGCGTGACAGTTTGCTTGCTGATGACAGTGGTATGACTGGCATGTGCCAGTGGTGGCATGAGGAGGGGAAATACTGTAACGGTAGATGAAGAACGCAGTGTGGTGGAGAGTCGAGAGGGCGTGTGGAGTGTCGGAGAGGGCGTGTGGAGTGCGGGAGGGGGTTTGTGGAGTGTGGGAGGGGGTTTGTGGAGTGTGGGAGGAGGAGCATACCTTAGTAAGTCGGCCAGTAAGATAGCCTGTTGCATCACCAGCCTCTCACCACCCTCACTGTGTATCACCATCCTCACTGTGTATCACCATCATCACTGTGTATCATCACCCTCACTGTGTATCACCACCCTCACTGTGTATCACCATCCTCACTGTGTATAACCATCCTCACTGTGTATCATCACCCTCACTGTGTATCACCATCCTCACTGTGTATCACTACCCTCACTGTGTATCACCATCCTCACTGTGTATCATCACCCTCACTGTGTATCACCATCCTCACTGTGTATCATCACCCTCACTGTGTATCACCATCCTCACTGTGTATCACAGTGGTCAGTCGTCAGTGTTCAGTGGTCAGTCGTCACGTGAGGTCACAGACCCTGAGCTGCTTTGGGGATTAGCGTGGACGGTTACAAAGCATGGCTTGCTTCTGCAGTGTTTTAAAAACTGAGGTTGGAGAGTTGAAGGAGGAGGTCTTGCTTCTCCAGGAGGAGATTAGGAGGCTGAAGGTCCACCTCAATGGGCCTGGGAGAGAGTGTGAGGTGGTTGGAGATGTGGGGAATGAGGCTTCTAGCAGTGAGGTGCAGTCTGTCTCTCACTGTGAGGAGGCTGTAGGTGGGGAGGTAGCAACGGCTACCAGCAGTGAGGTGCAGCCCAGCACCTGCTACAAGTGGCGAGTTGTTCACAGTAATGGGAGGCGCATCAGAGTAAGGAAGGTTAAGAGTGAAGATCTGAAGGTAGGAAATCGCTTCTCTGTTCTCCAGGATGAATGTACTTCAGTGGCCAGTGAAGGTAAGGGTACTACTGCCCCTGCTAATGAAGGTAAGCGCATTCTTGTGGTTGGTGACTCTCAGGTAAGATATGTTGACCGTGCTTTTTGTAATAGGAATAAGAAGATGAGAGATAGAGTGTGCTTCCCTGGAGCTGGTGTTGGGGACATTGTCAACAGGCTGGATAATATCATGTCAGGTAATGGGAACAAGCCCATTATCTGTCTCATGCTGGTGGAAATGATATTGGGAAGGGTAGGAGAGAAGAGCTGCTAGATAAGTACAGGTCAGCTATAGATTTCATTAAGTCTAAGGGAGGGATCCCAATCATATGTAGCATCTTGCCTAGAAGGGGAGTAGGAAATGAATGGTTGTCTAGGGCAATTGGTGTAAATTGCTGGCTAGACAGATACTGCAAGGAACTTGCAATCCCATTCATTGACAACTGGAACAACTTTTATGGCAAACATGATATGTATGCAAGGGATGGGGTACATCTCTCTGGGGCAGGGGTGGTAGCACTTGCAGACTCGATTGAGAAGGCCATTGGTGAAATGCCTATGATTTTAAACTGATGGAAGATAGAGGTATGGGTGTGTGTGGGAAACAAGCAGGTTGCAACACTAGGGTTGGAAACAGTAAATGTATAAAAGGCATTCAGCATGAAGTTATAAATAAAGACAATAGAACAGGTCAGCAAACAAAGGGGACAGCAGAGGGCAGCAAGGGACTAGCCCCCTTAAGGTTTACTATACTAATAGCAGGAGTGTTAGAAATAAGATAGATGAGCTAAGATTAATTGCAAGTGCAGGAAACATAGATATTATTGCTATAACAGAGACCTGGCTCAATCTGAAAGATAGAGAGATGCCCTCTGAATGTCACATACAAGGCTATAAATTGTTCCACACTGACAGGGTCAACAGGAAAGGTGGTGGAGTGGCGATGTATGTCAGAGACAATTTAAATTGTTGTGTTAGACAAGATATTAAATTAGAAGCGTCAGCCACTGAATCTGTTTGGTTACAGCTTCTCGAGGGCCGAGAAAAACTAATTTTGGGTGTGATTTACAGGGCCCCAAATCTTGATAGGGAGTGCAGTAAACTTCTATGGGACGAAATTCGTAAGGCATCTACATACGAAAATGTTGTGCTAATGGGAGATTTCAACTATAGACAGATTGACTGGAGCAATTTGACAGGAAATTTAGAGTCGGGTGACTTTCTTGATTCGATCCAGGATTGTTTTTTAAAACAGTTTGTGACAGAGCCAACTAGGGGAAATAACCTCCTTGACTTGGTTCTTGCCAGTAGGGAAACACTAATTAATAATCTTGAGGTTAATGATGAGCTTGGGGAGAGTGATCACAAATCACTCAGTTTTAACATATTATGGAATTCCCCTAATAATGGCAATCAAGTCTCCGTCCCTGACTTTCGCTTGGCTGATTTCATAGGACTGAAAAATTACTTAGGTGGGCTGAACTGGAATGACCTGTTAAGGGTCAGGTAGGTGGTGATGGTTGCCGATATGATGCTTTCCAGGGCATAGTTCTAGCTGCTCAGTCAAATTATGTTCCAAATAGGGAAATCAGATCAAACAAAAATGATCCTAAATGGATGAACAATAGATTAAAATATCTGATTGGTCAAAAGAGAGGCATATATAGGCAAATCAAAAGAGGAGAGGGGCAATTAAGAAATCGATATATTCAGTTAAAGAGAGAAATAAAAAAGGGAATTAGAAAAGCAAAAAGAGATTATGAGGTTAAAGTTGCAAGAGAATCGAAGACTAACCCAAAAGGATTCTTTCAGGTATACAGAAGTAAGATCAGGGACAAGATAGGCCCACTCAAAAGTTCCTCGGGTCAGCTCACTGACAGTGATAAGGAAATGTGTAGAATTTTTAACACATACTTCCTCTCAGTTTTTACACAGGAGGATACCAGTGATATTCCAGTAATGATAAATTATGTAGAACAGGACGATAATAAACTGTGCACTATTAGGGTCACAAGTGACATGGTCCTTAGGCAAATAGATAAATTAAAACCTAACAAATCCCCAGGCCCTGATGAACTGTATGCAAGGGTTCTAAAGGAATGTAAAGAGGAGCTTAGCACACCTTTGGCTAATCTTTTCAACATATCACTACAAACTGGCATGGTGCCAGATAAGTGGAAAATGGCAAATGTGATACCTATTTTCAAAACAGGTGACAGGTCCTTAGCTTCGAACTATAGACCAATAAGCCTAACCTCCATAGTGGGAAAATTTATGGAATCAATAATTGCCGAGGCAGTTCGTAGCCACCTTGAAAAGCATAAATTAATCAACGAATCTCAGCATGGTTTTACAAAGGGGCGTTCCTGCCTTACGAATTTATTAACTTTTTTCACTAAGGTATTTGAGGAGGTAGATCATGGTAATGAATATGATATTGTGTATATGGACTTCAGTAAGGCTTTTGACAGGGTCCCACATCAGAGACTATTGAGGAAAATTAAAGCACATGGAATAGGAGGAGAAATTTTTTCCTGGATAGAGGCATGGTTGACAAATAGGCAGCAGAGAGTTTGCATAAATGGGGAGAAATCAGAGTGGGGAAGCGTCACGAGCGGTGTTCCACAGGGGTCAGTGTTGGGCCCCCTGCTGTTCACAATCTACATAAACGACATAGATGAGGGCATAAAGAGCGACATCGGCAAGTTTGCCGATGACACCAAAATAGGCCGTCGAATTCATTCCGACGAGGACATTCGAGCACTCCAGGAAGATTTGAATAGACTGATGCAGTGGTCGGAGAAGTGGCAGATGCAGTTTAATATAGACAAATGCAAAGTTCTAAATGTTGGACAGGACAATAACCATGCCACATATAAACTAAATAATGTAGATCTTAATATTACGGATTGCGAAAAAGATTTAGGAGTTCTGGTTAGCAGTAATCTGAAACCAAGACAACAGTGCATAAGTGTTCGCAATAAAGCTAATAGAATCCTTGGCTTCATATCAAGAAGCATAAATAATAGGAGTCCTCAGCTTGTTCTTCAACTCTATACATCCTTGGTTAGGCCTCATTTAGATTATGCTGCACAGTTTTGGTCACCGTATTACAGAATGGATATAAATTCTCTGGAAAATGTACAAAGGAGGATGACAAAGATGATCCCATGTATCAGAAACCTTCCCTATGAGGATAGACTAAGGGCCCTGAAACTGCACTCTCTAGAAAGACGTAGAATTAGGGGGGATATGATTGAGGTGTATAAGTGGAAGACAGGAATAAATAAAGGGGATGTAAATAGTGTGCTGAAAATATCTAGCCTAGACAGGACTCGCAGCAATGGTTTTAAGTTGGAAAAATTCAGATTCAGGAAGGATATAGGAAAGTACTGGTTTGGTAATAGAGTTGTGGATGAGTGGAACAAACTCCCAAGTACCGTTATAGAGGCCAGAACGTTGTGTAGCTTTAAAAATAGGTTGGATAAATACATGAGTAGATGTGGGTGGGTGTGAGTTAGACCTGATAGCTTGTGCTAACAGGTCGGTTGCCGTGTTCCTCCCTTAAGTCAATGTGACCTGACCTGACTAGGTTGGGTGCATTGGCTTAAGCCGGTAGGAGACTTGGACCTGCCTCGCATGGGCCAGTAGGCCTTCTGCAGTGTTCCTTCGTTCTTATGTTCTTATGTTCTTATCACTACCCTCACTGTGTATCACAACCCTCACTGTGTATCACCATCCTCACTGTGTATCATCACCCTCATTGTGTATCACCATCCTCACTGTGTATCACTACCCTCACTGTGTATAACCATCCTCACTGTGTATCATCACCCTCATTGTGTATCACCATCCTCACTGTGTATCACTACCCTCACTGTGTATAACCATCCTCACTGTGTATCATCACCCTCACTGTGTATCACCACTCTCACTGTGTATCACCACCCTCACTGTGTATCACCACCCTCACTGTGTATCACCATCCTCACTGTGTATCACCACACTCACTGTGTATCACCATCCACACTGTGTATCACCACCCTCACTGTGTATCACCACTCTCACTGTGTATCATCATCCTCACTGTGTATCACCACCCTCACTGTGTATCACCACTCACTGTGTATCACCATCCACACTGTGTATCACTATCCTCACTGTGCATCACCACCCTCACTGTGTATCACCACACTCACTGTGTATCACCACTCTCACTGTGTATCACCACCCTCACTGTGTATCACCACCCTCACTGTGTATCACCATCCTCACTGTGTATCACCACACTCACTGTGTATCACCACTCACTGTGTATCACCACTCTCACTGTGTATCACCACTCTCACTGTGTATCACCACCCTCACTGTGTATCACCATCCTCACTGTGTCACCACCCTCACTGTGTATCACCATCCTCACTGTGTATCACCACCCTCACTGTGTATCATCACCCTCATTGTGCATCACCACCCTCACTGTGTATCACCACCGTCACTGCGTACCACCACTCACTTTGTATCACCACTCACTGTGTATCACCACTCACTGTGTATCATCACCCTCACTTTGTATCACCATTCTCACTGTGCATCACCACTCACTGTGTATCATCACCCTCACTTTGTATCACCATTCTCACTGTGCATCACCATCCTCACTGTGTTTCACCACCCTCACTGTGTATTACCACCCTTTCTGTGTATCACCACTCACTGTGTATCACCACCCACACTGTGTATCACCATCCTCACTGTGTATCACCACTCACTGTGTATCACCATCCTCACTGTGTATCACCACCCACACTGTGTATCACCACTCTCACTGTGTATCACCACTCACTGTGTATCACCACCCTCACTGTGTATCACCACCCTCACTGTGTATCACCATCCTCACTGTGTATCACCACCCTTACTGTGTATCACCATCCTCACTGTGTATCACCACCCTTACTGTGTATCACCACTCACTGTGTATCACCACCCTCACTGTGTATCACCACCCTCACTGTGTATCACCACCCTCACTGTGTATCACCACTCACTGTGTATCACCACCCACACTGTGTATCACCACCCTTACTGTGTATCACCACTCACTGTGTATCACCCCTATCACTGTGTATCACCACCCTCACTGTGTATCACCACCCTCACTGTGTATCACCACCCTCACTGTGTATCACCACTCTCACTGTGTATCACCACCCTCACTGTGTATCACCACTCACTGTGTATCACCACCCACACTGTGTATCACCACCCTTACTGTGTATCACCACTCACTGTGTATCACCACTATCACTGTGTATCACCACCCTCACTGTGTATCACCACCCTCACTGTGTATCACCACCCTCACTGTGTATCACCACCCTCACTGTGTATCACCACCCTCACTGTGTATCACCACCCTCACTGTGTATCAACACTCACTGTGTATCACCACTCACTGTGTATGACCATTCTCACTGTGTATCACCACTCACTGTGTATCACCACTCACTGTGTATCACCACCCTCATTGTGTATCACCACCCTCGGTGTGTAACACCACCATCACTGTGTTTCACCACCATCACTGTATATCACCACCCACACTGTGTATTACCACCCTTTCTGTGTATCACCACACACTGTGTATCACCGCTATCACTGTGTATCACCACCCTCACTGTGTATCACCACTCTCACTGTGTATCACCACTCTCACTGTGTATCACCACTCACTGTGTATCACCACCCTCACCGTGTATCACCACTCTCACTGTGTATCACTACTCACTGTGTATCACCACTCTCTCTGTATCACCGCTTTCACTGTGTATCACCACTTTCACTGTGAATCACCACTCTCACTGTGTATCACCACTCTCACTGTGAATCACCACTCTCACTCTGTGTATCACCACTCTCACTGTGTATCACCACTCTCACTGTGAATCACCACTCTCACTCTGTGTATCACCACTCTCACTGTGTATCACCACTCTCACTCTGTGTATCACCACTCTCACTGTGTATCACCACTCTCACTGTGTATCGCCATTCACTGTGTATGACCACTCACTGTGTATCAGCACTCTCTGTATATCACCACTCACTGTGTATCACCACTCACTGTGTATTAACACCCTCGCTGTGTATGACCATCCTCACTGTGTTTCACCACTCACTTTGTATCACCACTCTCACTGTATCACCATCGTCACTATTGATATATTGGCGTCCGTATGATAACTCTTGAATACCATACCTGATTCACTTCAAGTCTGGGTTATTAAATACTTGGATACTTGTCTCGGATCACACAGTGACTGAAATATATCTATTTGGTTGATTGCTCACTTACTGCGGACAGTTGTGTGTGTGACTTCAATCATCCAGGTTTGGAGCTGTATTTGAGCTCTCCAGGTATACTCCAGGCGGTTATATATTTTATACGCTCTGTAATATTATGATGGTGGATAAATCAGCACAGCTTTGAGAAAGGGAACTGAGCAGAGACGAAAAGCCCAGAACTGTACATCCTGTGATACATATTTTTGATGATGATATGGAAACCACCACTACCCAGCCCAGAACTGTACATCCTGTGATACATATTTTTGATGTTGATATGGAAACCACCACTACCCAGCCCAGAACTGTACATCCTGTGATACATATTTTTGATGTTGATATGGAAACCACCACTACCCAGCCCAGAACTGTACATCCTGTGATACATATTTTTGATGTTGATATGGAAACCACCACTACCCAGGCAACATTCTTGGCTAACAGTAGCAAAAATAAAAGACTAATAGAAACTCTGTGTGATATGATGCCTATGACTGGCATACATGTAAAGGAGGCTGAGGCAGACGTAGATATACTGCCTTAGCAGCTCTTGCCATGGCAGAGACAGAGGACCTGCCAGACACTGACGTACTGGTCATACTGATGGCTACAGCAACCACTAGTACAGATACAGACATGTAACGGCGCAGCAGCATCAAAAAAACTGTACAACATACGTCAAATTCAGGATGTCATTGGAAATGCCAGCAAGCATTTAATGTTTTTTACATGGAGTGACTAGCTGTGATAAAGTGTAACATGGTCAGAGCGAGTGCAAAGTTTTTACACACACACACACACAAACAAAAAAAAGGACTTTCACATGCTGGACGCGTTCTCAATGCCTGGAAGTACTTCTGATGAAGTAAAGCATGCAGGGGAAAGATTAATTCTTAAACAGTATTGTGATGGCATCTTTAAAATGCTCTAGGAATATCGCCAATTGTATATAAATGGGCAATCCAGCTTAGCTAGTTTAGTTCAGCGTTTCACCTTGCAAATTTACCCTTTATTTAGTACTGCAGCAAAGCAATATTTGCATTGCACTTATCTCACAGTTCAAGCATATATGGTATATCCGTTGCCGCCAACAGAATGGTGATGGAAGTCACAAGAGAAAAGCCTCATACCAGTGGAAACCAACCTTCCTCTTGTCCCTGACAGCCTGCTTAGCAGGACTTCATGTACACAACTGACAGTTGTGGGTTAAGAACCTAAAACTGTTTTGCAACCCACTTATTATTATTATAATCAAAGCAAAGTGCTTAACCCACAAGGGTCATTAGAGACTATTGAGGTGGAGAAGATAAAAGAGGTAGAGACAGAAAGGACTGTGAGGTGTGCTAAAGGAAGTACCATCAATGTTTGTGTAATATATCTGTTGCTGTCAAAAGGTCACAGAGGGAGTTTGTGTGAAAGGTGGGGCCGTCAGTGGGTAGGGAAGATAAAAAAAAAAGTAAGGGTGTTAGAGCGCTCCTCGCTGATAGACACGACAGTCCAATAGAATAAGGTAAACTGAAATTGGAGCCTGATTCTCACAGACTGGAACTGGGCGCCTCTCCATGACATACCCATGAGTGAGACGTGTGCGCCCGATGCGAAGACGGGAGAGTTTAGTCCCCCAACTCTGGCATCAATGACAAGAAGGCCAGAAATCTAAACTCGATTTGATAGAATATTAACCAGGTCAGATCAACGTTGTTGCCAACGCTGCAAAGGTGGCTTGAGATTACAGCAAAGTAATCTAAAAATGAAATAGACCTATATGTCACGTTAAGGTGATGTACAGCAGACCGCACAGCTGTACATCACTCATTGCTCTGAACATCTACATGACCAAGGACCCAGCAGAAAACGATTTCTATGTTTTTGCTAGAGATGCGGCACAAGTGAAGCTGGATATAATAATAATAATAATAATAATAATAATAATAATAATAATAATAATAATAATAATAATAATATCTTTATTAACTACAAGTACATGTACATGGTATACAAGCCTAACCGACATCTGTGACATACTACTATATAGAAAGCCCCTTGTTATGCTCAGCATTTCGGGCAAATTAGGTCAGTGTCCCAGGATGCGATCCACACCAGTCGACTAACACCCAGGTACCCATTTTACTGATGGGGAACACAGACAACCGGTGTAAAGAAACACGCCTAATGTTTCTGCTCTGGCTGGGAATCGAATCGAATCGAGAGCGTTAGCCACCAGGCCACCAGAGCCTTGATAACCTGCAAAGCATTAGACGTGTCGAAACTACACAAAATGTTGAGGAATGCATGGATGCAATACGAATAACTGCGATGAGAAATGCATACAGTTCAGTAGTGTAAATGCTAACCGAGTCTAATAAATGACCTCGCACAACACTGTACCTGGAGTTTATCTGGAGAGAGTTCCGGGGGTCAACGCCCCCGCGGCCCGGTCTGTGACCAGGCCACGGGACCAGGAACACTGCTACAAATCCGACACAATCGAGGATTTAGAACCATCAGTGTAAACTATGATGGCATGAGGATGAGATCGGAAGTGGTTAAGAAAAATGGAACGAGAAACAACTGTAGGTATTTGAGCTTTTGTGCACGACAGTGAGGAACAACAGACTCAAACTGTTGGAACCTCCCTCGGGGAATTGATGAACATATAAAAAGGGCAGTTGAAGAGAAGCCAAGAGAGTGAATACAAAGAGAAAAGGGTTGGAGTGAACAAGGGAGGCGATCAAATATGGACCTCCACTAATGTTCATTACCATTCTGTATGTAGAAGGATCGTGAAGGTCATGAGAGTGGACAAAATAACGGACACATTGAGCATCACGCTGATCATAAAAAAACGGAACATTCGCCTCCGCATACAGACTCTCGGCAGGGAAGGAATGAAAACCACCTAGACATAAACGTAATCCCTGATGATGAGCGGTATCAAGTTTATAAAAAACTGCGGGAGAAGCTGCAGAATGTATCTGGTCGCCACAATCTAGATTCGATAGGATTAGGGCTGAATGAAACCAAAGGAAAGCTCGTCGATCTGTCCCCCAAGAAAGATGAACGAGGGTTTTAAGAATGTTAAGCCGGTTATGACAAGTATTGTGAGGTTTCCAGAAGAGTCGGTGACCAAACAGAAGTCCAAGAAATCTGAGTGTATCACGTTCAGGGATACAGGAACGAGATAAAAGACAACAGAACGTCTGGTGAAAGTAATTTAGTGAATTTTAGCACCAGAAAATTTAAACCCATGAGTAGTGGCCCAATGAGAAACACGGTTCACAGAATTCTGGAGTGAGGCCGCTATTAAGTGGCAGTCAGTGCCTGCACAAGCTATAGGAAAGTCAACAACAAAGTAATGACTAAATATTAGATGGGAGAACAGAGGCCAGTTTATTTATAGCCAGTAAAAAAGAGTGGTGCTAAGGACACATCCTTGAAGGACACCTTTAGCTTGGACAAAGTCCGGGGAAAGCAAAATATTTACCCGAACACGGAAATGTCTCTCAGACAAGAAGTTTTTAAGGAAAAGTGGCTGATTGCCCTGGAGGCCTGAGGAACGAGCCTGAGCCAAGATGTTATTTTCTCCAAGTAGTGTCATATGTCTTTTCAAGATCAGAAAAGACTGCGATAACTGAGTGGTTACTAGCAAAGGCATTATGAAGGGGTCAGTAGTGGAGCTGCCCTTGCGAAAGCCAAATTGACGAGTGGAAAGACTATTGTATATCTAAATACCACACTAATTGTCGATTTAATAGATGCTCCATCAACTTGCAAACTGCACTGGTAAGAGTAATCGGGCGATAGTGAGAGGCATCATGGCCCCGAAATACCCGGTTTATGAAACGGCAGGACAACGACATTTTCCACAGATGGGAAAGAACCCCTTGCGACCAAACAAGATTATAAAACGTAACTGGACTACGAGGGCTGATGGATGTAAATACTAAAGTATACGAACACGAATACCATAAGGTCAGGTTGCAGACTATCGCCAATGAAAAGTGTTGACTATAGTTTTGAAGCGTAAAAGGCACGTTATGAGACTCTTCCCTGCTAGAAGAATCTAAAGGCATTAATTCTCTGGCAGCCATGGATGAAAGAAACGAGGGGTATAGATGGAGCCCCTGAGAGACAAAAGAGTTGCAATAGCTAAGAGTTGAGGACAAAGGAGAAGGTTCTGCACTAAAAACAGTTTGACGCGAGTAAAGTGCCCAATTCGCTCGTTCAAACTGCCAACACGGGCTATGAGGAGGTCAAGAATACATATGGGATGTAAGTAAGATAGGAAAATGATCGCTGTTATGTAAATCAGGGAGCATAGACAGGATGAAGTCGAGTGCAGTTGAGGAGAAGCATATTGAGAGATCTATGTAAGAGTGAGTTTGAGTGCGAGAGTCGACAGGACTGGTAGTACCTGTATTTAAAGAATGGAGGGGAAGAGAAGCGAGAAGAGCCTCTTAACTGATTGCCACGAGAGTCACAGTGAGACCCTCCCCAGAGGAAATGATGAACATTAAAGTCTCTTGATAAGAGGACAGGAGGAGGTAGGGAAGAAATCAGTGATACTACAGCAGGAATAGATAATGGCTGAGATGGAGAAAGATATAAAAAGCAGACTGTAAACAACTTGTCTAAGAAGATGCGGGCTGCAGTATAATGCAGCAAAGTATGGACAAGGACTCGAGAATGTGGTATAACGTGGCTCACAACAACTGCACTTCCATTAAAATTCCCATCAGGAAAAGGATCCAGTGAATGTAATAAGATATAGGCTAAGACGGAACGGAAAACAGCGGAATGCAATTTTGGTTCTTTCAGACACAAACGGGGAAAAATTTCGAGAGCAACACCTGAAGCTCTGCCTGATTAGTCCTGAGGCTTCGAATATTCCATTGTAAATAAACCATGTTCGGCTAATAGAGCATAACAGTAACATTTTGTAGTTGTTTACGGACCAGGAGGGTTAGTAAAGTCAACATGAAGTATTGGGATGGTGTGAAGAAAGGTGTTGTGAAGGGTGCGGAAAGTGAGAATGTGAAGTGGCAGGGATGGGAGAGTGGGGTGACCGATAAACGCGAACATGGCTTCAATAATTTCAGATGAAAGAGAAGGTGGAGAGAACATGGCGGCAGAGGGAGAAGATGTAGTTTGGGTAAAAAGCCGAGGGACAACAGAGGACACTAAAGAAAGGGTAGAGGTGTCTTGGCAGCAGAAATTTCTGGAAGGACAAGGGAGCGACAACTGTACTTGGGGGTGGATGAACCTCCACAACAGTATCAGATGCATCTCGAGGTAATAGTTTTGACTCAGAGATAGAGAAAGAATAACATTTGGGAATGTCATGTGGTCTGGGAATTGAAGGAGATTTGGACGTAAATGGAGGTGTAGACGTTGGAGTTATGTATGGCGTCGATTTACTGAAGAAGTAGGGAGTAAGAGATGATGAGGTTGGGACCTCAGAGCCCACAGTCGCTGAAGGGTTGGAAGTAAGGAAATAAGGGACACAGAGGCAATTGTGGAAGTATGCACCACCGAGGTCTGGGACAGAATAGCGACTCTGGAATAAGAGCCGTGGAGGTCCACAATAAGTCTTTCATTTACGTGTTATATAACACCTTACGTTTATTTGATATAATTTTTTGAAGGTCATATGAGTTGCCATTATTTTTTAATTGGATCGCTGAATAATTATTTTTGACTGCTTGTGTCTGAAAACTTATGTTTAGAGAATTTCATTGCATTTCTATCATATCTGAATTGCAAAGATACAAAGAAAATGATGAGCAGCAGCCATGTTGGTCGCCATCTTGAATTCTTGTTTAAGCACAAGGTGCATTTTAAGGGATTTTTTTTATTTATTTTTTAATATTTTTGTGCATCTTTTCCGAAAATTACAACTTGTTTTAAGTCTTTTCAGGATTCATGGTTTTTCTGGACTACTCATAGATACAACAGGAAGTCCAAGAGTAGATAGGTAGACAAAGTAGACAACTGGCCAGTCTTAGTTGGCCCCGTGGCCGGACTGGCAAAGCTCTCGCTTCACATGCTGAGTATCCGGGTTCGATTCCCGGCAGTGGTGGAAACATTGGAGAAGTCTTCTTACACTTGTTGTCCTGTTTACCCAGTATGTAGGTACCTGGGTGTTAGTCGACTGGTGTGGGTCGCAACCTGGGGGAAAAAATTGAAGACCCCAATGGAAATAAGACAGAAAGTCCCTCGATGACGCACTGTCTTGGGTTATCCTGGGTGGCTAATCCTCCGGAATTAAAAATCCTAACAAAATCTTATCTCTCACAAGTCACTACCCTCACATTAATCATCTTCCACAACCACTGCCTCTACTCTCTTACTTTCTTTTTTTCTTACATATACAGTTCTTTGTCTATTTACCTCTCACTTCACGGTCTACGCCCAAAGGTGTTTTGAACCAGCCCCGGAAATATTTGTGACAAGTGTGGGTGTGGCATGCAAAGAGTACGTAACCTTTATTCGGCGCACGTACACACCCTCATTTACAGGCTATGTCCCCCAACCAGCGAACCAGGTTGTTAAGAGTTGATGATGGGGCCCCGTCGTTCAACTAGTGACCAGGTTCTAGCCAATAAGAAGATGGTTTTGGCAATCGCAGAGGTTATGTGGGTACCGCTCTCCTGTCTGCCCTTGTCATTCCCATTCTAGAGCTGGTTGAAGCACGGTCTGCTATCTTGTGGCTTCTATTTCTGCTTTGCTTACCGTGGAGTGCACTATACTTATCACTGTACATAGTGTACATATTGCTGTTATAAATTGGTGAAGGATAATATAAGTCTAAACTTTTTCTACTGTGTTTATTTGCTCCCATTACACCCGGGATAACAGGCCATTTGAATCCTGGGTTGTAATAGTGGGCTAGTGTGGTAGGTGGGAGCATCGGTGTGTGACATGTGGGTGGTGGCACTCATAGTGTAGCTGGTGGTAATGGTGGTGATGTGTAATAGGTGCAGGAAGTGTGGTGAGAGGTGGGGGTAGGGGAAGTAGCTGTGGTGAATGGTGGTGGTGGTAGAGTTATGGAGGCTCTAATCGTGGAAGTGGAAATGGGTAAGGGTAGAAGTGTGAAAATGAAAGAAAGTGGAGAAGAAAAGGTTGAGTTAAAAATGTCTGAATGGAAGTGGTGGGGATGATGGTGGTGATGAAGTGATGGTGATCAGATTGATCAGGGTGATCCACCGGGAGGCCTGGTCATGGACCGGGCAGCGGGGGCGTTGATCCCCGGAATACCCTCCAGGCAGACTCCAGATATGCTGTCTGTCAGTCCCTAGGTATCTTCTCCTTGCTCATATATTTATTAAATAAACGCACCAACCATTCCATAACCATATCCACATGTTTTTACTATATATATATATTTTTATATATATATATAATATATATATATATAATATATATATATATATATATATTATTATATATAATTATATATATATATATATAATGTCGTGCCGAATAGGCAGAACTTGCGATCTTGGCTTAAATAGCAATGCTCATCTTGCCATATAGGACAATTGAAAATTTGTGTATGCAATAATTTCGCCAAAATCATTCTGAACCTAACGAAAAAAATATATTTCACTGTGTTTGTTTTGTATTAAATTATTGTAAACAAATCTAAAATATATTTAGTTGGGTTAGGCTAAAATAAATTGTTCTTATTATAATAAGGTTAGGTAAGTTTTCTAAGATTCTTTTGGTGCAAGATTATAAATTTTTACATAAACATTAATGAAAAATATATATCTTTAAACGTATAAGGGAAAATTTTTAGAAAGGACTTAATTTTAAATGAGTTCTTGCTAATTGACCAGTTTTACATATTCGGCACGACATATATATATATATATATATATATATATATATATATATATATATATATATATATATATATATATATATATATATATCCTGTGGAAGGATAGTAAAATTCACTATCCTTTCTTAAGGATTGTGTGGTCCAGTGGATTAAGGCGTCATGAGTTTTTCAGCCACCATGAGGCAGGCCAAAGCAGCATGGGTTCGAGTCCTTGGCTTGTCGCAGTGTTGTTATTGATCAATATATATATATATATATATAATATATATATATATATATATATATATATATATATATATATATATATATTATATATATATATATATATTGAGGAATAAACATCTTGTAGGAGTGAGGAAGAGCCAGTTGTGAGTGTGGGGGAAGTTCGTGAGGCAGTAGGTAAAATGAAAGGGGGTAAGGCAGCCGGGATTGATGGGATAAAGATAGAAATGTTAAAAGCAGGTGGGGATATAGTTTTGGAGTGGTTGGTGCAATTATTTAATAAATGTATGGAAGAGGGTAAGGTACCTAGGGATTGGCAGAGAGCATGCATAGTTCCTTTGTATAAAGGCAAAGGGGATAAAAGAGAGTGCAAAAATTATAGGGGGATAAGTCTGTTGAGTGTACCTGGTAAAGTGTATGGTAGAGTTATAATTGAAAGAATTAAGAGTAAGACGGAGAATAGGATAGCAGATGAACAAGGAGGCTTTAGGAAAGGTAGGGGGTGTGTGGACCAGGTGTTTACAGTGAAACATATAAGTGAACAGTATTTAGATAAGGCTAAAGAGGTCTTTGTGGCATTTATGGATTTGGAAAAGGCGTATGACAGGGTGGATAGGGGGGCAATGTGGCAGATGTTGCAAGTGTATGGTGTAGGAGGTAGGTTACTGAAAGCAGTGAAGAGTTTTTACGAGGATAGTGAGGCTCAAGTTAGAGTATGTAGGAAAGAGGGAAATTTTTTCCCAGTAAAAGTAGGCCTTAGACAAGGATGTGTGATGTCACCGTGGTTGTTTAATATATTTATAGATGGGGTTGTAAGAGAAGTAAATGCGAGGGTCTTGGCAAGAGGCGTGGAGTTAAAAGATAAAGAATCACACACAAAGTGGGAGTTGTCACAGCTGCTCTTTGCTGATGACACTGTGCTCTTGGGAGATTCTGAAGAGAAGTTGCAGAGATTGGTGGATGAATTTGGTAGGGTGTGCAAAAGAAGAAAATTAAAGGTGAATACAGGAAAGAGTAAGGTTATGAGGATAACAAAAAGATTAGGTGATGAAAGATTGAATATCAGATTGGAGGGAGAGAGTATGGAGGAGGTGAACGTATTCAGATATTTGGGAGTGGACGTGTCAGCGGATGGGTCTATGAAAGATGAGGTGAATCATAGAATTGATGAGGGAAAAAGAGTGAGTGGTGCACTTAGGAGTCTGTGGAGACAAAGAACTTTGTCCTTGGAGGCAAAGAGGGGAATGTATGAGAGTATAGTTTTACCAACGCTCTTATATGGGTGTGAAGCGTGGGTGATGAATGTTGCAGCGAGGAGAAGGCTGGAGGCAGTGGAGATGTCATGTCTGAGGGCAATGTGTGGTGTGAATATAATGCAGAGAATTCGTAGTTTGGAAGTTAGGAGGAGGTGCGGGATTACCAAAACTGTTGTCCAGAGGGCTGAGGAAGGGTTGTTGAGGTGGTTCGGACATGTAGAGAGAATGAAGCGAAACAGAATGACTTCAAGAGTGTATCAGTCTGTAGTGGAAGGAAGGCGGGGTAGGGGTCGGCCTAGGAAGGGTTGGAGGGAGGGGGTAAAGGAGGTTTTGTGTGCGAGGGGCTTGGACTTCCAGCAGGCATGCGTGAGCGTGTTTGATAGGAGTGAATGGAGACAAATGGTTTTTAATACTTGACGTGCTGTTGGAGTGTGAGCAAAGTAACATTTATGAAGGGATTCAGGGAAACCGGCAGGCCGGACTTGAGTCCTGGAGATGGGAAGTACAGTGCCTGCACTCTGAAGGAGGGGTGTTAATGTTGCAGTTTAAAAACTGTAGTGTAAAGCACCCTTCTGGCAAGACAGTGATGGAGTGAATGATGGTGAAAGTTTTTCTTTTTCGGGCCACCCTGCCTTGGTGGGAATCGGCCGGTGTGATAATAAAAAAAAAAAAAATAAAATATATATATATATATATATATATATATATATATATATATATATATCGGAGAAATCAATAAAAAATATCTGTAACGTTGTAGGTTTGCTCAGTAGGCGCGATTTCTAAAAAAAAAAAAAATTAAAAAACATTTACACTAGAGGATGATCTTGGAAAATCAATTTTTACCCGAGATGTTCAACTGTACTTAACTTGTTCCAAAAAATATTAGTCACGCTTTTGTACAGAAACAGTACACTATTTGCACTTAATATACCCCATAAAACAGCTTGATTACAAGTACTAGTAAGAGAGCATTGTCAACATTCCTGTTAAATCTTCAACCATGTACTAACAGAATCAAACTATATTGCCTTCACAAATACATTCGTTTTTAAGAAAAGTGAATTAGTTCCTGTGCAGGTGCCTAATCCCTTAGACTGTCATTTCTGAAAATATTTTTATCATTATTACAATCATAACTAAGCGCTAAACCACCAAGGCTGCACTGCCGAGAGCAGCTAATTGATTTTGTGACCACCAGAGACTCTTGGCTCCAAGGATGTAACATGGGAACAAAAGTTTCTGTAAACTGGTCACTGGTACATGACAAGGGAACCACATCCATCCTGCATAATTCATGCACGGAACAACTTCCGTCTTTTGTTTTTCCTTGAAGTTGAAGCTGATAGTTTGGGGTACTGCCAAAGTATATTCCAGGAGGAAGCATAGAAAATATTATGAACTAAGTCACACAAAGCAAACAGAAACATCAGTGATGTTACTTACCAGCAATACAGTGCGGTGAACTACGGTCATTGCTCATACCTGCAACGAAGACAAGTCACTGTGTTAGTAAGAGACTAAGTCAATGATGGGGCAATAGTGTGGAAGGGCAGAGGTGCAGGAACATTATGACTAGACCCACATCACACAGTGCTGATGGAGGAGTTTGGCAGTGCTGCAGGAACAATGTGTCCACACTCACACCACCTACACAGTCACCACAAGAACTGACCTCGGAGTACCGACTAGAATTCTGAAGTGAACGTGACCTGGGATAGATATAGCAACTGTAGTCCAGGCATGACCATTCGGTCCCTCCCTCTAATTCACTGAGTGTTCAAGGTTCCGTTACAGTTGTCCTAACTGGAATTCCGTGACGTCACTAGAGCGTGGGTACATCCCTAACTCATCCAGCTACGCCAAGACGAAGCGATGATCACAATCCATCCTTTTAGACGAAGTTATGATCAACAGCCTTCTTGCTATATTAAATGATCAACAGCCATTCTTCAATATGAGGCAGTGATCAATAGCCATCCTTCTAGATTCATTAAGTAGGATGGCTAGTGATCTTTGCCTCATCTAGAAGGGTAGCTACTGACATCGCTTCATCTAGAAGGATGGCTACTGATCTTCACTTCATCTAGATAAATGGCTTTTGATCATCAATGATCGTAATTTACCCTCCAAATAAATTTCTTATTGGTGTTAATTTGCTAAAGTAAATTCTTTTAAGTCCCTTGCACAGAAATCTCCAGACTTTCTCCAATACAGGTGAGCACTCCTCCAAATGGATCGTTAAAACTGGAACTGACCTTCAAGTGAATCATACATTATCTACTCTCTCGAATAAGAGAACACTTCCCTGTATCATGGGAAAGTACCTCATTACGAATCGCTGTTCCTTACTTTTCCCCAAATAATCTCATTAGATTTCAATCGAAGCTTTATCTTGTAGACAAGCATGATTTCTTCAGTTACATTTATGCCTTCAGTTGTATTGTTACATTACTCACACAGTACTCGCTCTCACAAATTATTCATACTTATGGCTTTGTCCACCATCCCACTGGTGAAGCTGGTAATACTCATCTAGTTCACCTAATTGTGGTTGCAGGGGATGAGTCTCTGCTTCTGGCCCTGGCCTTTCTGCTAGCCTCTACTTGCCTCACTCACTTCGTTGTCTTGGTCATTGTACTCCCTGACCACTCGCAGGCTAAAGAAGCATTTCCTAACATCCTTGTGGCTCATTTGTTTTTATCTTTCAGCTGTGCCTTTCAAAAAAAAAAAAAAAGCTCCCCCTGTCAAGGCTAGCCATTCCTCTCAGTGTCTTGCATGACATACAAAAAATAGCACATTTCAGATTTTGCCCTAAGATCAACTGCTGTAATTTCTGGATCTGTTCCAGATACAGAATCAACACAGAATCAGCATCGGCACCAGCGCTACAACCAGCATCATCAGAATGTACATCTTCACAAACCCTTAAATTATCCGGGTCACCAAAACTAGCATCAACAGTGCCCGCACAGGAACACAGACTGCACAAATCTCATCTACAAGCCCACAGAACTACTGGTGCCAGCATCAGTTTCCTACTGGGAGACAGGATATGCGCTCTGACAACATGGGTTACGCCAGATGGTATCATCCCTGATATCTACATCTGTTAAATGAAAACTGAGACACATGTGCAACATCTGGGTATCTTAATTGTAGACGTTTCGCCATCCAGTGGCTTTATCAATACAGATTCTAGGACATAATTTGAAGACAGTAGAACTATATACAAAAGATGAGGTAATCAATCCCTCAGCCTTGGGGTTGGTATGATGAGCACCGTGGTCGTGAAGACTCACGACTACGGTGTGTCTCAGTTTTCATCTTGTCGGTATTGTATACCATTCTTGTACAGTCTGTTAAATGGCCTATACCTGATCGATCGTGGTCTTTGTGACAGGTGATTGCAAGGTCAAGCAAGCCAGACAAGAAAGACTGATACAGGGAGGCTGACCAGTGCCTTTGTAATCTTTAAGAATAAGCCCGTGTCCTCTTCACATATCTATAAATGTGATCTTCTATTCTTTGTCTCCCTCAAAAAGGCCAATACACTTTAGATATAACCTAGTTTCATATATCTGGCATGATGTATATCGTGGATAGGCCATATGACCATATACATGACAACTATCACGGTTTTCCATAGTTCTTATGGAAAGAGCAGGATGGGAATAGTGGTGGGCGAATTTGACAATGGTTGCAGGTGAATTTAGCTAATATGGAAGAACGGTGGAGTGATGCACCAGCTATCACCGAAAACAAATTTCTTCTCTACCACTGTTGCACTGTTGATGCTATCATATTCTCGTTAGGAATATTTTCCAGCACTTTATGTATCCTTCAGATTTTGCGACTAGTTGATAGTTCACCCCAAATCCATCTTGTGGACAGTTGCGCAAAAACATGGATACACAATTATTTACCTTTTTTCATATCATTCCCAGGACTATCTATACACTGGTTACTTCAAGTTACTTTCTTTGGCTAACCTATAAACTTTATTTTGAAGAAATGATTCAATGTGATGGAATTCATTAAGTTGTATAATAATTCCCTTGTCTATAATTTGTGAACATTCTTTGCTCCTCCATTGAATATATTGTCTGAGTCATTATGCTAATTAAGTGCCCTCATTAATAATAGAATCACTAGTAATCAAAGAGTCAATTAATTTCTGCTAAAATTAACATTTGGATTTGTGCGCCTGGCAGTGGTGGGCGCCGAGGAGCTAACCAGGTGCTATATGGCAACACTGTCCACAATAAATATACCCAAAGGTATATATACCTAAAGGTATATTTATCTCAGCGCATATATGCTCAGAGTTTAGTTTAAACCCTTAAAATAGGATTAAAATTTTCGGTTCGTGGAGAAAGTTTCGTGCGACCTTAATGACCCTAGTGTAGTTGATAGGCTTTAAACCCCATTAACCAACCTATCCAACCCCGTCACTACAACACTCCACTGTATATTGGATGTCAGCTTTTATTACTTACAATGCGGTGTGACATGGCATATAAATATTCACTATGAAGAATTTTTTTGCGTCGCTGCAGTACGGAGTGTTGGTTTGTCTAGCAGCAATCCAAACTCAGTGCTAGGCTCCTCTGTCGACCTGACGGTTTTCCGCGATTTCCTTATCTGCCTCTCTCAGTTTTAATTTTAGTTTCTCATTGGTTTGATGACTTTCGATTTTGTTTTAATGACATTTCACATAATCACATTCCATATACAACAATTTCCTCTTGAAACATCACCAGTACTCTCCCTTAGAGCACTCATAACCAGAACTCTCCCTTAGAGCACTCATAACCAGAACTCTCCCTTAGAGCACTCTAAAACATAACCAGAACTCTCCCTTAGAGCACTCTAAAACATAACCAGAACTCTCCCTTAGAGCACTCTAAAACATAACCACAACTCTCCCTTAGAGCACTCTAAAACATAACCAGAACTCTCCCTTAGAGCACTCTAAAACATAACCAGAAATCTCCCTTAGAGCACTCTAAAACATAACCAGAACTCTCCCTTAGAGCACTCTAAAACATAACCACAACTCTCCCTTAGAGCACTCTAAAACATAACCACAACTCTCCCTAAGAGCACTCTAAAACATAACCACAACTCTCCCTTAGAGCACTCTAAAACATAACCAGAACTCTCCCTTAGAGCACTCTAAAACATAACCAGAACTCTCCCTTAAAGCACTCTAATAGTAGTAAACTGGCTTTAATTATTTTGGTTTTAGATTTTTCGTTACTTACCTTGTAGATATTAACAGACGCTGCAAAATTATATTGAATTAATTTACAAATAAATTCACCAACATATCTTCCCCACAGCTCACTGAGTAACCCTTAACTCCCACATAAGTATTGCCGCCTTATGAACTCTTTCCTATTTCTGCGTATTTACTTACCACTTCAGTTTTAATTTACTCAACATTTTCTCTCCTTTACACTAGTAAACACTTTATACCTTAGCGCATGAGGAAATGTAAAGCTGGTGCCTTAACTGACGACTTCTTTGGTTTATGCCTTAGACCTACGGCATGGCAAGCGTTACCTGGAGATTACCTGGAGAGAGTTCCGGGGGTCAACGCCCTCGCGGCCCGGTCTGTGACCAGGCCTCCTTAGGTCAGTGTCCCAGGATGCGACCCACACCAGTCGACTAACACCCAGGTACCCATTTTACTGATGGGGAACATAGACAACAGGTTGAAAGAAACACGTCCAATGTTTCTACTCTGGCAGGGAATCGAACCCAGGCCCTCACCGTGTGAAGCGAGAGCGTTAACCACCAGGCCAGCCAGAGCCTGTTCATTGTAATGTTGAAAGTTCCACGTTATTATTAAATGCTTCACCAGTCTGGTCATCTAATTGGTTTTAGTAAACTTACACTGATAACACTGGACTTACTGTGGCTTCCTCGTTCGTTCTCGTGTTTTGATTAAGTTTTAGTCACAATTTCCTTGAAGGCAACACTTCTTATGGACAGAGTTTGAAGGCGCCGGTACACTCTGATTTGATTTTTTTTTTCACAAAGCAAACAAGAATACTGCAGATATTCCACAAAGGACAGTGCAACCATTCACGACATTACTCAAGTTATCACCGCTGCAATTGTTCGAAAATAACTGAGCCCTCAGTGATTCAAGAAAGGTATTCTCGTATCCCATAAGCCAAGGGAGTTTTCTAAGGAATAAATCCTTGTATCACATGAGTCAAACCTCCCCAACCTGAGTGATACGTGAAAGGTATTTGTGTTGCATAAACCGAGCTCTCTCTACACCAGTGATCTAAGAAGCAGTTGCAACAGTAACACAACACTGACTGCGTACGCCACTAAATTCTCATATCCATAAAGAGAGAAAGAGAGAGATATACAACACAACGAGAACAAGAATAAAAGTAACAAACAATAAAAGGAGCGAACATAAACACTTAACACAAGTACTTTTACAGCAAGTTAAAATAAGCAGCAGCAAGTTAAACACAATTAAATTATTTATCAAGAGGCTTTTAGAAATTCCCCGAGATCTCTACAGCACCTAGGTAATTATTACCAAGATCCCTACAGCACCTAGGTAATTATTACCAAGATCCCTACAGAACCTAGGTAATTATCCCGAGATCCCTACAGCACCTAGGTAATTATTACCAAGATCCCTACAGCACCTAGGTAATTATTACCAAGATCCCTACAGAACCTAGGTAATTATCCCGAGATCCCTACAGCACCTAAGTAATTATTACCAAGATCACTACAGCACCTAGGTAATTATTACCAAGATCCCTACAGCACCTAGGTAATTATTACCAAGATCCCTACAGCACCTAGGTAATTATCCCGAGATCCCTACAGCACCTAGGTAATTATTACCAAGATCCCTACAGCACCTAGGTAATTATTACCAAGATCTCTACAGCACCTAGGTAATTATTACCAAGATCTCTACAGCACCTAGGTAATTATTACCAAGATCTCTACAGCGCCTAGGTAATTATTACCAAGATCTCTACAGCACCTAGGTAATTATTACCAAGATCTCTACAGCACCTAGGTAATTATTACCAAGATCTCTACAGTACCTAGGTAATTATTACCAAGATCTGTACAGCACCTAGGTAATTATTACCAAGATCTCTACAGCACCTAGGTAATTATTACCAAGATCTCTACAGCACCTAGGTAAAAATTACCAAGATCTCTACAGCACCTAGGTAATTATTACCAAGATCTCTACAGCACCTAGGTAATTATTACCAAGATCCCTACAGCACCTAGGTAATTATTACCAAGATCCCTACAGCACCTAGGTAATTATCCCGAGATCCCTACAGCACCTAGGTAATTATTACCAAGATCCCTACAGCACCTAGGTAATTATTACCAAGATCCCTACAGCACCTAGGTAATTATCCCGAGATCCCTACAGCACCTAGGTAATTATTACCAAGATCCCTACAGCACCTAGGTAATTATTACCAAGATCCCTACAGAACCTAGGTAATTATCCCGAGATCCCTACAGCACCTAGGTAATTATTACCAAGATCCCTACAGCACCTAGGTAATTATTACCAAGATCCCTACAGAACCTAGGTAATTATCCCGAGATCCCTACAGCACCTAGGTAATTATTACCAAGATCCCTACAGCACCTAGGTAATTATTACCAAGATCCCTACAGCACCTAGGTAATTATCCCGAGATCCCTACAGCACCTAGGTAATTATTACCAAGATCCCTACAGCACCTAGGTAATTATTACCAAGATCCCTACAGCACCTAGGTAATTATCCCGAGATCCCTACAGCACCTAGGTAATTATTACCAAGATCCCTACAGCACCTAGATAATTATTACCAAGATCCCTACAGCACCTAGGTAATTATCCCGAGATCCCTACAGCACATAGGTAATTATTACCAAGATCCCTACAGCACCTAGGTAATTATCCCGAGATCCCTACAGCACCTAGGTAATTATTACCAAGATCCCTACAGCACCTAGGTAATTTTTAAAAAGATCCCTACAGCACCTAGGTAATTATTACCAAGATACCTACAGCACTTAGGTAATTATCCCGAGATCCCTACAGCACCTAGGTAATTATTACCAAGATCCCTACAGCACCTAGATAATTATTACCAAGATCCCTACAGCACCTAGGTAATTATCCAGAGATCCCTACAGCACCTAGGTAATTATTACCAAGATTCCTACAGCACCTAGGTAATTATTACCAAGATCCCTACAGCACCTAGGTAATTTTTAAAAAGATCCCTAAAGCACCTAGGTAATTATTACCAAGATCCCTACAGCACCTAGGTAATTATTACCAAGATCCCTACAGAACCTAGGCAATTACCAAGATCCCTACAGCACCTAGGTAATTATTACCAAGATCCCTACAGAACCTAGGCAATTACCAAGATCCCTACAGCACCTAGGTAATTATTACCAAGATCCCTACAGCACCTAGGTAATTACCAAGATCCCTACAGCACCTAGGTAATTACCAAGATCCCTACAGCACCTAGGTAATTATTACCAATATCCCTACAGCACCTAGGTAATTTTTAAAAAGATCCCTACAGCACCTAGGTAATTATTACCAAGATCCCTACAGCACCTAGGTAATTATTACCAAGGTCCCTACAGCACCTAGGTAATTATTACCAAGATCCCTACAGCACCTAGGTAATTACCAAGATCCCTACAGCACCTAGGTAATTATTACCAAGATCTCTACAGTACCTAGGTAATTATTACCAAGATCCCTACAGCACCTAGGTAATTATTACCAAGATCCCTACAGCACCTAGGTAATTACCAAGAACCCTACAGCACCTAGGTAATTATTACCAAGATCCCTACAGCACCTAGGTAATTTTTAAAAAGATCCCTACAGCACCTAGGTAATTATTACCAAGATCCCTACAGCACCTAGGTAATTATTACCGAGATCCCTACAGCACCTAGGTAATTATTACCAAGATCCCTACAGCACCTAGATAATTACCAAGATCCCTACAGCACCTAGGTAATTATTACCAAGATCTCTACAGCACCTAGGTAATTATTACCAAGATCCCTACAGCACCTAGGTAATTATTACCAAGATCCCTACAGCACCTAGGTAATTACCAAGATCCCTACAGCACCTAGGTAATTACCAAGATCCCTACAGCACCTAGGTAATTATTACCAATATCCCTACAGCACCTAGGTAATTTTTAAAAAGATCCCTACAGCACCTAGGTAATTATTACCAAGATCCCTACAGCACCTAGGTAATTATTACCAAGGTCCCTACAGCACCTAGGTAATTATTACCAAGATCCCTACAGCACCTAGGTAATTACCAAGATCCCTACAGCACCTAGGTAATTATTACCAAGATCTCTACAGTACCTAGGTAATTATTACCAAGATCCCTACAGCACCTAGGTAATTATTACCAAGATCCCTACAGCACCTAGGTAATTACCAAGAACCCAAACAGCACCTAGGTAATTATTACCAAGATCCCTACAGCACCTAGGTAATTTTTAAAAAGATCCCTACAGCACCTAGGTAATTATTACCAAGATCCCTACAGCACCTAGGTAATTATTACCGAGATCCCTACAGCACCTAGGTAATTATTACCAAGATCCCTACAGCACCTAGATAATTACCAAGATCCCTACAGCACCTAGGTAATTATTACCAAGATCTCTACAGCACCTAGGTAATTATTATCAAGATCCCTACAGCACCTAGGTAATTATTACCAAGATCCCTACAGCACCTAGGTAATTACCAAGATCCCTACAGCACCTAGGTAATTATTACCAAGATCCCTAGAGCACCTAGGTAATTTTTACCAAGATCCCTACAACACCTACGTAATTATTACCAAGATCCATACAGCACCTAGGTAATTTTTACCATGATCCCTACAGCACAAAGGTAATTACCAAGATCCCTACAGCACCTAGGTAATTATTACCAAGATCCCTATAGCACCTAGGTAACTGTCCCCGAGATCCCTACAGTACCTGGGTAACTGAGGTTCATTTATCTAGGCTCAGGGGTCACTTATCTAGGTTCAGGGTTCACTTATCTAGGTTCAGGGTTCACTTATCTAGGTTTGGGGTTGGAGCACTGGCTAATACAGTGGAGGGAGCTCTTAGATGTTTAAGCTAGAAATAGATAGTGGTATGGGTTTTTGTGGAAAATCAATGAATTCTGAGAGTAGTGGTTGTGTGAGTTTTAGGGAAACCAGTAATAGGCAGAATGAGGAACAGTTATTGGTGAATATTGGAAACCCAGTGACACTAGGTGATGAGGAGAGAAATCAGAAGGAAGAGAAAAGAGAAGGAAGGTTTTTTAAACATATTTTATACTAATACACGTAGTGCGAGAAATAAGATGGATGAATTAAGATTAGTTGCAAGTGCGGGTAGCAATGATACTTTTGTCATAACTGGGACGTGGTTTAATATGAAAAAACGGGACATGCCTGCTGAATGTCACATTCAGGGTTTTAAACTGTTTCAAGTAGGTAGAAGTATCGGTAAGGTGGGTGGGGTTGCACTGTATGTCCGAGATCGTTTAAATTGTTGCATAAAAACTGGTATAAAGTCTAAAATAACACATACAGAATCTGTCTGGATAGAATTTTCAGAGGGGTACGAAATATTGATTTTAGGTGTGATATACCGTCCTCCAAACTTAGATAGGGACCAAGGGAGACTACTTTGGGAGGAAATTGTTAAGGCCACAAGGCACGATAATGTAATGGAATTTTTTGACAGGGAATTTAGAAGTATTTCAGGATTGTTTGTTGAAGCAGTTTGTGACAGAACCTACAAGGGAAAATAACCTGCTTGACTTGGTTCTGGTGAACAAGGAAATCCTTGTTAATAATTTAGAAATTACAGAGGAACTCAGCGCAAGCGACCACTAATCAATTACCTTCAGCATTGAATGGATATATGTTAGTAGGAACAACTCAATAACGGTCCCAGATTTTCGCTTAGCTGATTACAATAGACTTAGAGAACACTTATCATCTGTTGACTGGAGTAACGAAGAGAGCTATCAATATGACAGTTTTCTAAACACTATACAAAGAACGTTTATCCCATATAAAGAAATTAGATTGAATAGCAAGGACCCAAAATGGATGAATAATAGGCTCAAATATCTTTTAGGGCAGAAGAAAGGAATTTATAGGCGCATCAAAAGAGGTGAGGGCCATCTTATGAATCAATATATTAACATTAAGAGGGACATTAAAAAGGGAATAAGAAAAACTAAACGGGACTATGAAATTAAAGTTGCTAGGGATTCGAAAACTAACCCAAAAAGTTTTTTCTAGGTTTATAGAACAAAAGTTAGAGATAAGATAGTTCCCTTTAAATATAACTCTGGGTATCTTACTGACAAGGAGAATGAAATGTGCTCGATTTTTAATAATTATTTTCTCTCGGTTTTCACACAGGAAGACACTAACAATATCCCAGTAATTAACTTTCATAATGGGCCTGAAGAAGATAAATTATATAATATCACAGTCACTAGCGAAATGGTTATGAAACAAGTAGACCGACTGAAACAAAATATATCGCCGGGTCCTGATGAGCTTTTTTCACGCGTTCTTAAGGAATGCAAAATGAAACTCTGTGAACCATTAACTAATTTTTTTAACTTATCTCTTCAAACAAGTGTAGTGTCTGATATGTGGAAGATACCTAATGTAACTCCTATTTTTAAAGTAGGGACAAGTCATTACCATCAAATTACCGCCCAATAAGCAGTAATTTGATGATAGGCAAATTACTAGCTGATATTATAAGAAGCCATCTGGATAAGCATAATTTGATTAATGATACTCAGCATGGATTCACGAAGGGCCGTTCCTGTCTAATTTATTAACCTTCTTCACTAAAGCTTTTGAGGATGTTGATCATGATAAAGAATTTGATATTGTTTATTTAGATTTTAGTAAGGCTTTGGATAGAATACCGCACCAGCTCATGGCATTGGGGGAAAAGTGCTGTCATGGATAGAGTCATGGCCCACTAATAGTAAGCAGTGTGCATAAATGGGGATAAATCCGAGTAGGGATCTGTAACAAGTGGCGTTCCACAGGGATCAGTCTTGGGCTCGTTGTTGCTTATAAAATATATATCAATGATCTTGGTGAGGGAATTACTAGTGATATGAGCAAATTCGCCGATGACACGAAGATAGGTAGGATAATTGATTCAAACGTAGATGCCACGGAACTTCAGGAGGATTTAGACAAACTCAATTCCTGGTCAGAAAAGTGGCAGGTACAGTTCAATGTAGATAAATGCAAGGTTCTGAAGCTCGGGAGTGTCCACAACCCTAGCACTTATAAGTTAAAAAACGTAGAACTTAGCCATACAGACTGCGAAAAGGACTTGGGAGTTATGGTGAGCAGCAACCTTAAACCAAGATAGCAATGCGTAAGCGTACATAATAAGGCAAACACATTACTGGGATTTATATCAAAAAGTGTAAGCAACAGAAGTTCAGCGGTTAGATTACAGCTTCATACATCATTAGTAAGGCCTCAGCTAGATTATGCAGCTCAGTTCTGGTCTCCATATTACAGAATGGACATAAATTCGTTAGAAAACATTCAGCATAGAATGACTAAATTAATACATAGCATTAGATATCTTCCATATGAAGAAAGATTGAAGACCCTTAAACTACACTCATTTGTAAGGCGAAGAATGAGGGGAGACATGATCGAAGTGTATAAGTGGAAGATGGGTATTAACAAACGGGATATAAGTAAGGTCTTGAGGATATCTCTCCAAGAGAGAACCCGCAATAATGGATTCAAATTAGATAAGTTTAGATTTAGAAAGGATATAGGAAAGCATTGGTTTGGAAATAGGGTAGTGATGAGTGGAACGGTTTACCTAGTTGGGTTATTGAGGCTGAAACCTTGGGTAGTTTCAAATTTAGGTTGGATCAATACATGTGTGAGAGGGGTTGGATTTGAGTGGAACTTGCACATGAGTAAATAGATTTATCAAAGCTTGGGTTGGGCAAATATTTTGTTAGCGTGATGGGTTGTGAAGGACCTGCCTAGTATTGGCCAACAGGCCTGCTGCAGTGTTCCTCCTTTCTTATGTTCTTAACTGTCCCCGAGATCCCTACAGCACCTAGGTAATTATCCCCGAGATCCCTACAGCACCTAGGTAATTATCCCCGAGATCCCTACAGCACCTAGGTAATTATCCCTGAGATCCCTACAGCACCTCGGTAATTATCCTTGAGATCCCTACAGCACCTCGGTAATTATCCCTGAGGTCCCTACAGCACCTCGGTAATTATCCCTGAGATTCCACAGCACCTCGGTAATTATCCCTGAGATTCCACAGCACCTAGGTAATTATCCCTGAGATTCCACAGCACCTAGGTAATTATCCCTGAGATTCCACAGCACCTAGGTAATTATCCCTAAGATTCCACAGCACCTCGGTAATTATCCCAGAGATTCCACAGCACCTAGGTAATTATAAAAAACATGACAAAGCCGGGAAGGCTTAAACTGTGGGTAAACTTTTCAAATATGAATATTAAAATTGTATACAGTACCGACAGGCTGGTAGGTTCAAATATGATTCACAATCAGTGGTACGTCACAAGCAACACGGAGGACAGACAGGAACATCTGCCAACAGGTGGCTATGGGTGAGGTGTGTGCAGGTTAGTAATCCAAGACAATGGTGTATCTGTTACTATAATGTAAAATATGCCAGAATCTCATTAGCTCAGCCCCTCTATCTCAATGATCAAAAAAACAAAATAACCCTGTTTCCCATAAGGAAAGTCCTTTGTACCTCAGTGATACAACAAAGGTATCTCCATATTTCCAGCTCCTTCTAGCTCAGTGATCCAAGAAAGGTATCTCCATATTTCCAGCTCCTTCTAGCTCAGTGAGCCAATAAAGGTATCTCCATATTTCCAGTTCCTTCTAGCTCAGTGATCCAAGAAAGGTATCTCCATATTTCCAGCTCCTTTTAGCTGAGTGATCCAAGAATGATACTGTCAAGTAGGGCAGTTGAGGCCGAGAGTATAAAGTTATTCACATACCATCAACAGTCCAATTTATTCTGTTCAAACTAATATTAGAAAATTACACAAAGGGATCATGGATATACAAAATGACATTATATTTAGGCTACATACAAACTGACCTTATTCTACTTAGGCTACATACGAACTGACCTTATTCTTCATAGGCTACATACAAACTGACCTTATTTACTGAGGCTACACAGTTATATTACTAGAATACAAATAAAGAAATGATCTCAATTGCCTCTGTTGTGGGGCATTTGGAACCTAGCTATTTTAGGTGGATAATTATGGTAGAAGTTTATGTAAAGCATTATTAAAAAAATAAGAACTTTTTGGACACAAAGTCCTGATACATATTAACATTACTAATTAAGGAAAAAAATATATACCTCATTGTTAATAAAATTTACTGGTACTACAGGATTGCTACCTATATCAGTGCAATAACCCTGTCTCTACTCTCTCAAATAACAAAAAAGGCACAATACCGTGACTGGAAAGATATGCAAATAACCAGCACATAGAGAGGCGCGACTTGGACCATTTATAAAGTCACACTAACGAAAAAGAGAGAAGGAGGGGTATACATAGGCCTATATATACCCCTCCTTCTCTTCTTTTCATCAGTGTGAATTTGTAAATGGTCCAAGTCGGACCGAAAAGTCGTCGTAAGCGCCTCTCTTCTATGTGCGGGTTATTTGTGTATCTCCTCTCTCACTCTACCAGATAAAAAGTCCCAAAAAATGTTTCCGTGACAAAACGCTTTCTTTACGAATGTCTTTCACGTTTAGCCTCCCAATCTTTCGGGGTGATTTAATCCTTCCTGTGAAACGCTACTGTAAACTTGTGGTAGGTTTCTTGTACTGTTCATCGCATCTCTTTGTGAAATGCCTCTTGATAATACAATCAAGGCATTTGACATGTCCTCTACGGAGTGCTGCATCCCTATGGTCTTCCAGTCTGTCTTCCAGTCTGTTGACAAGAGAAAGAATTCAGTATGAAATGCAGTATAACATAAAACAGAGGTGTTATTGTTAATCTTAAATGTCCCTTCATATGACCACATTTGCTCCTGATTGCCAACTTATCTATAACTTAATAATTACTGACTTACCTGAAGGTAGAATGGGCCACTTACCTTTTATATCCTACCTCTGCCCCCCCTCCAACCCTTTTCCAATATTTCCATCCTTACCCATCCTTCTTCCTTCCCCATCTTACCAAAGCTCTGGTCATTAGAAGCGAAGAAGCGAAGTGCGGATATTGTTAAACGTTCAACAATAAATTTAAAAATTAAGTGTCTAGAATAAGTATTATGTAGCTCAGTGGACTGAGAAGATGAAAACAAGATTCTTCCAGGAGTTGATCCCGAGTCTGGTGATTTAGAGACAACACAGAGTCGTGTTGACCGCTGACCCCCTGAGTCTGTTGCCGCTTGCACACAGAGTCGTTTGACTGCTCCCACCACGGGGCGTGTTGCCGCTTGAAACTACGAGTCGTTTGACAGCTTTCCACGAGTCGTGTTGCAGTGCACTACAGTGTGGGGACCGCTTGCACACAGAGTCGTGTTGACCGTTTGCACCACAGAGCCTTTGCTGACCGCTTACCACAGAGTCGTGCTGGCCGCTGTCCCACAGAGTCGTGCTGACCGCTGCCCCAAATAGTGGGGTTTGACCGCTAAAATACAGAGTGTGTTGCCGCTGACCACAGAGTGTGCTAAAGCTTGCACCACAGAAGTCTGTTGCCCGCTGCACCAGAGTCGTGTTGGCCGCTGTACCAGAGTGTGCTGACCGCTGCACCACAGAGTCGTGTGGAAGCTGCACCACAGAGTTGTGCTGCCGCATGCACCACAGAGTGGTTTTGGCCCGCGAAGAGCGTGGCCCGCGATCAAGTCGTGTGGCCCGCTGAAACCACAGAGTGTGTGACCGCTTGCACAAAAGAGCCGTGCTGGACCGCTGAAAACCACGGGAGTCGTCTGGCCGCTGACCACACAGTCGTGTTGACCGCTGCCCACAGAGTCCTGCCGTGTCAGAGTCGTTTGCCGTGTACCACAGAGTCGTGCTGACCGCTGCCCACAGAGTCGTGTTGACCCGCTGCATCACAGAGTCGTGTTGACCGCTGCACCACAGAGTCGTGTTGACCGCTGCACCACAGAGTCGTGTTGACCGCTGCACCACAGAGTCGTGTGGCCCCCTGCACCACAGAGTCGTGCTGACCGCTGCACCACAGAGTCGTGTGGACCGCTGCAAAACAGATTTGGCTGACCGCTGCACCACAAGGTCGTGTGACCCGTTTGGCACCACAGAGTCGTGTAAACCGCTGCCACAGCCTTGGGACCGCGCACCCCCAGAGTCGTGTTGAATGCTGTACACAGAGTCGTGTGGCCGCTGACCACAGAGTCGGTGGGGACCGCTGCACACAGAGTCGTGCTGCCCGCTGCACCAAGAGTTTGTTGACCGCTGAACCCACAGAGTCGAGTTCCGCTGCACCACAGAGTCGTGTTGACCGCTGCACCACAGACTCGTGCTGACCGCTGCACCACAGAGTCGTGTTGACCGCTGCACCACAGAGTCGTGCTGACCGCTGCACCACAGAGTCGTGCTGACCGCTGCACCACAGAGTCGTGTTGACCGCTGCACCACAGAGTCGTGCTGACCGCTGCACCACAGAGTCGTGCTGACCGCTGCACCACAGAGTCGTGCTGACCGCTGCACCACAGAGTCGTGTTGACCGCTGCACCACAGAGTCGTGCTGACCGCTGCACCACAGAGTCGTGTTGACCGCTGCACCACAGAGTCGTGCTGACCGCTTGCACCACAGAGTCGTGTTGACCGTGACCACAGAGTCGTGCTGACCGTGCACCACAGAGTCGTGTGAACCGCTGCCCCACGGGGTTCGTGTGCCCGCTGCACCACAGAGTCGTGCTGACCCCTTGAAACCACGGGAGTCGTGTGACCGCTGCACCAGAGTCGTGTGACCGCTGCCCCACAGAGTCGTGTGACCGCTGCACCACAGAGTCGTGCTGACCGCTGCACCACAAAGTCGTGTTGACCGCTGCACCACAGAGTCGTGCTGACCGCTTCACCACAGAGTCGTGCTGACCGCTGCACCACAGAGTCGTGCTGACCGCTGCACCACAGAGTCGTGCTGACCGCTGCACCACAGAGTCGTGTTGACTGCTGCACCACAGAGTCGTGCTGACCGCTGCACCACAGAGTCGTGTTGACCGCTGCACCACAGAGTCGTGCTGACCGCTGCACCACAGAGTCGTGCTGACCGCTGCACCACAGAGTCGTGCTGACCGCTGCACCACAGAGTCGTGTTGACCGCTGCACCAGAGTCGTGCTGACCGCTGTACCACAGAGTCGTGCTGACCGCTGCACCACAGAGTCGTGCTGACCGCTGCACCACAGAGTCGTGCTGACCGCTGCACCACAGAGTCGTGTTGACCGCTCCACCGATCGGTGCCGCTGTTCACAGAGTCGTGCGGGACCGCTGCACCACAGAGTCGTGCTGACCGCTGCACCACAGGGGGTCGTTGACTGCTGCACACAGAGTGCGGTGACCCTGCACCACAGAGTCGTGTTGACCGCTGCACCACAGAGTCGTGCTGACCGCTGCACCACAGAGTCGTGTTGACCGCTGCACCACAGAGTCGTGCTGACCGCTGCACCACAGAGTCGTGTTGACCGCTGCACCACAGAGTCGTGTGACCGCTGCACCACAGAGTCGTGCTGACCCGCTGCCACCACAGAGTCGTGTGGACCGTTTGACACCACAGAGTCGTGTTGACGCCGGGCACCAACAGAGTCGTGCTGACCGATGCACCACAGAGTCGTGTGACCGCTGCACCACAGAGTCGTGCTGACCACTGCACCACAGAGTCGTGTTGACCGCTGCACCACAGAGTCGTGTTGACCGCTGCACCACAGAGTCGTGCTGACCGCTGCACCACAGAGTCGTTTTGACCGCTGCACCACAGAGTCGTGTTGACCGCTGCACCACAGAGTCGTGTTGACCGCTGCACCACAGAGTCGTGCTGACCGCTGCACCACAGAGTCGTGTTGACCGCTGCACCACAGAGTCGTGCTGACCGCTGCACCACAGAGTCGTTTGACCGCTGCACCACAGAGTCGTGTTGACCGCTGCACCACAGAGTCGTGCTGATCGCTGCACCACAGAGTCGTGTTGACCGCTGCACCACAGAGTCGTGTTGACCGCTGCACCACAGAGTCGTGTGACCCCCTGCACCACAGAGTCGTGTTGACCGCTGCACCACAGAGTCGTGCTGACCGCTGCACCACAGAGTCGTGTTGACCGCTGCACCACAGAGTCGTGTTGACAGCTGCACTACAGAGTCGTGTTGACCGCTGCACCACAGAGTCGTGTTGACCGCTGCACTACAGAGTCGTGTTGACCGCTGCACCACAGAGTCGTGTTTGACGCTGCACCACAGAGCGTGGACCGTTTCACCACAGAGTCGTGTTGGCCGCTGCCCCACAGAGTCGTGCTGACCGCTTGCAAACAGAGTCGTGTTGGACGCTGCCCCACAGAGTCGTGTGACCGCTGCCACCACAGAGCGTGTGGACCGCTGCCACAGAGTCGTGTTGACCGCTGCCCCACGAGTCGTGTTGACCGCTGCCCAACTAGTCGTGTTGACGTTTGCCCTACAGAGTCGTGTTGACCGCTGCACCACAGAGTCGTGTTGACCGCTGCACCACAGAGTCGTGTTGACCGCTGCACCACAGAGTCGTGTGGACCGCTGCACCACAGAGCCGTGCTGACCGCTGCACCACAGAGTCGTGCTGGCCGCTGTACCACAGAGTCGTGCTGACCGCTGCGCCACAGAGTCGTGTTGACCGCTGCACTACAGAGTCGTGTTGACCGCTGCACACAGTCGTGCTGACGCTGACCCACAGAGCGTGTTGACCGCGGGCACCACGAGGTCGTGCGGGCCGACTGTCCCAAGGGTCGTGTGACCGCTGCACCACAGAGTCGTGTGGACGCTGCACCACAAAAGTTTGTGTTGCCCGCTGCACCCCCAGAGTCGTGTGGACCGCTGCCCCACAGAGTCGTGTTGGCCCGCTGCATCACAGAGTCGTGTGGACCGCTGCACCACAGAGTCGTGTTGACCGCTGTACCACAGAGTCGTGTGACCGCTGCACCACAGAGTCGTGTGGACCGCTGCACCACAGAGTCGTGTTGACCGCTGCACCACAGAGTCTTGTTGACCGCTGCACCACAGAGTCGTGTTGACCGCTGCACCACAGAGTCGTGTTGACCCCCTCCCACCCCCAAGAGCGTGTTGACCGCTGCCCCACAGAGTCGTGTTGACCGCTGAAACCACAGAGTTCGGGGCCTGACTGCTGCCCACCACAGAGTCGTGCGGGAACCCCTGCACCACAGAGTCGTGTTGACCGCTGCACCACAGAGTCGTGCAACCGCCTGCACCCAGAGTCGTGCTGACCGCTGCACCACAGAGTCGTGTTGACCGCTGCACCACAGAGTCGTGTTGACCGCTGCACCACAGAGTCGTGCTGACCGCTGCACCACAGAGTCGTGTTGACCGCTGCACCACAGAGTCGTGCTGACCGCTGCACCACAGAGTCGTGTTGACCGCTGCACCACAGAGTGTGTTGACCGCTGCACCACGGGAGTCGTGCTGACCGCTGCACCAAGAGTCGTGTGACCGCTCCCACCACAGAGTGTGTGACCGCTGCCACCAGAGTCGTGTTGACCGCTGCCCCCAGAGTTGTTGACCGCTGACCAAGAGTCTGTTGCGCTGCACCACAGAGGTTTTGGGGACCGCTGCACCACAGAGTCGTGCTGACCGCTGCACCACAGAGTCGTGTTGACCGCTGCACCACAGAGTCGTGTTGACCGCTGCACCAAAGAGTCGTGTTGACCGCTGCACCACAGAGTCGTGTTGACCGCTGCACCACAGATCGTGTGACCGCTGAAACCAACAGAGTCGTGGCTGACCGCTGCACCACAGAGTGGTGTTGCCCCGCTCCCACCACAGAGCCCGTTTGACCGCGGGCCACCAAGAGTTCGTGTGACCGCTGCACCACAAGTCGGTGTGACCGCTGCAACCACAGAGTCGTGCTGCCCGCTGCACCACGAGTCGTGCTGCCGTTTGCACCACAAGTCGTGCGACCGCTGCACCACAGGTCGGTCTGACCGCTGCACCCAGAGTCGTGTGGACCGTTTCCCCAAGGTCGTGCTGCCCGCTGCACACAGAGTCGTGCTGAGCCGCTGCACCACAAAAGTCGTGCTGCCCCTTTGCACCAAAGAGTTCGTGCTGACCGCTGCACCTCAGGTCGTGGCTGACCGCTGCCCACAGAGTCGTGCTGACCGCTGCACCACAGAGTCGTGTGACCGCTGCACCACAGAGTCGTGCTGACCGCTGCACCACAGAGTCGTGCTGACCGCTGCACCACAGAGTCGTGCTGACCGCTGCACCACAGAGTCGTGCTGACCGCTGCACCACAGAGTTGTGACCGCTGCACAAGGTCGTTTGACCGCGCACCACAGAGTCGTGCTGACCGCCTGCACCACAGAGTCGTTTGGACCGCTCCCCACCACAGAGTCGGTTGACGCTGCCCCCCCCCACAGAGTCGTGTTGACCGCTGCACCACAGAGTCGTGTTGACCGCTGCACCACAGAGTCGTGTTGACCACTGCACCACAGAGTCGTGTTGACCACTGCACCACAGAGTCGTGTTGACCACTGCACCACAGAGTCGTGTTGACCACTGCACCACAGAGTCGTGTTGAACACTGCACCAAACGGTTTCGTGTTGACCACTGCACCACAGAGGGGTAATCCCTTCATATTAGTTTAATCCCCAAACATGGATTGTGTAACCAAAACCCCAACACTAAAGTACAAATAACTTTTTCTCATCACTCTTGTTCGTTACCTACTCTATACTACTACTACGCTACTACTACTAATACTACTACATTTCTACTACTACTACTACTACTCCCTATACTACAACTACTGCTACTACTACTACACTACAATATACTGCTACTACTACTACTACTACTACTACTTGCTACTACTAATATACTACTACTTCTACTCTACTAACTTATACCTACTACTACTACTTACAAAACTACTACTATGCACTTATACTTCTACTACTACTACTACTACTTACTGCTACAACATTACTAACTACCTACTACTTTACTACTACATACTCTACTTCTACTACTTCTCAAACACTACTACACTCTACTACTACTACTACTCTACTGAAACTCACATACTACTACTCTCTACTACTACTAATACTCTATATACTCTATTCCCTTTAACACTACTTACTTACTACCTCTACTACTAATACACTACTCTACTACTACTACTTCTATATACTTACTATCTACTAATACTACTGCTATACTATATTAACTACTACTACTACTACTTACTACTAACTATACTATCTATACTACTAATACTACTAAACTACACTACTACTATTTACTACTACTACTCAACTACTACTACTCACTACTACTATCTATTTAATACTCTACTAAATACTATCTACTAATACTACTACTACATGCTACTACTACTACTACTATACTACTACTACTATACTACTACTACTACTACTACTACTACTAATACTATACTACTACTACTACTGCAAACTCTACTAATACTATTAACTACTACTACTATACTACTACTAATACTACTACTACTACTATTACTGCTATATACTACTATACTACTACTACTACTAATACTACTACTAACTATCTATTTACTGCTACTACTACTAATACTACTACTACTATTTAACTATTTACACTAATACTACAAATACTACTACACTACTACTACTACTACTACTATACTAATACTACTACATTATTTATGCTATTCTACTACTACTATATTTACTACTACTACTAATACTACTAACTACTAATACTACTATTTACTACTAATATAATCCTACTACACTACAAATATATACTACTACTAACTACTACTAATACTACTACTACTACTACTACTACTAATACTACTAACTACTACTAACTGCTATTATACTATACTATACTACTACTACTACTACTTTTCTACTAATACTACTACTACTACTACTACTAATACTACTACTACTATACTACTGTACTACTACTATTTGCTACTACTACTACTGCTATTACTACTACTACTACTACAAAATAACTACTGATATTACTACTACTCCTAATACTACTACTAATACTATACTATTTACTATACTACTACTAATACTACTACTTACTACACTACTATATAATATACTACTACTACTACGGGCTATTACTAACTACTACTACTATACTACTACTAATACTACTACTACTACTACTACTAATACTACTAACTACTATACTGTACTACTACTACTGCTACTACTACTACTGCTATTCTACTACAAATACTACTACTACTACTGATATTACTACTACTACTACTACTACTACTACAAATTTTACTACTACTACTACTACTACTGCTACTACTATATTGTACTACTACTACTGCTATTCTACTACTACTACTACTATACTACTACTACTACTATATATTATACTGTAACTAATACTACTATACAAATAATACTACTACAAACTATAATCTACTACTACTACTGCTACTACTACTACTTTTCTATTACTACTACTACTACTATACTACTACTATTACTACTAAATAATAATAATAATAAAAATTAAAATTTAATTATTTTATTATCATCATTATTATTATTTTTTATTATTATTATTATTATTATCATTATTATTATTATTATTATTATATTTTAACTTATTATTATTTTTATCATTACAAAAAATTCAAATCACACTAATTCATTGTTTCACAACATTTCCTTTTACCTTACCCCAACTG
>NC_069399.1:29659633-29758144 GCF_026875155.1 Cherax quadricarinatus
AGGGGTATACAAGCCTATATAACCCTCCTTCTCTCCTTTTCATCAGTGTGAATTTGTAAATGGTCCAAGTCGGACCGAAAAGTCGTCGTAAGCGCCTCTCTTCTATGTGCGGGTTATTTGTGTATCTCCTCTCTCACTCTACCAGATAAAAAGTCCCAAAAAATGTTTCCGTGACAAAACGCTTTCTTTACGAATGTCTTTCACGTTTAGCCTCCCAATCTTTCGGGTGATTTAATCCTTCCTGTGAAACGCTACTGTAAACTTGTGGTAGGTTTCTTGTACTGTTCATCGCATCTCTTTGTGTTATGCCTCTTGATAATACAATCAAGGCATTTGACATGTCCTCTACGGAGTGCTGCATCCCTATGGTCTTCCAGTCTGTCTTCCAGTCTGTTGACAAGAGAAAGAATTCAGTATGAAATGCAGTATAACATAAAACAGAGGTGTTATTGTTAATCTTAAATGTCCCTTCATATGATCACATTTGCTCCTGATTGCCAACTTATCTATAACTTAATAATTACTGACTTACCTGAAGGTAGAATGACAGCAAATGAAGGGTGGGTAGTGGCCGATGGCTAATGCAGTTCTTAGCTAGTTCTGGAAAACAGAATATGTAAAACGTCAATTTAAATTACATATAAGTTATTTTAAATATTAATTCACTACTATATCATACTAATTATTTAAACTGTGCAAGGATTATAAATTAGTCATTTCCTCTACCTAGTCTTAACTGGATCGCCTCGGTTTTAGTTTCTCAACTTGGTCTCATTTGCCCCCACTTCTTGATAGGCTTATTTCCCGTAAGCCCAGCCAGGCGGTTTCAATGTTCGAAGAAACGTGTCCTCATATCCCATAAGCAAAGCACTCTGTACTTCAGTGATCCAAGGAATGCATTCCCGTATTCCCAAGTCCAACCGCCTCTAGCTCAATGATTTACAATTCTACCTATATCCCATAAATCTAGCCCACTGTGTCAATGAAGCAAGAACTGTATTCCCGTTTGCCATAAGCCCAGCCCACTGTGTCAATGAAGCAAAAAAAGATATCCCCGTTTGCCATAAGCCCAGCCTCTTCTACCTCAATCACTCGAAGCTAGTAGTACATGGCCCCGTTAAAAATTATAATACATCAAAATATGACCTTCGTCTGCATATGCATGCCTGTGTATTGATGTGTATGTAAACATGTATGGATGTATATTTTTGCACGTGTATACATATGCATATGTATTTGCACATAAGTATACGTGTAAACCACCCACACCAGAACGTTAAACTTGAAGCCTTTAATTCCATGTGATAACTGGAGAGAGAGAGAGTGCTTCTTCAGGTCAGGTTCAATCTTTCACTTTCATTGAGTCTTGGATGAATATTTAATTCTCAGAGGGATTCTAAGTGTGTAGTCCTTTCAGTTTTATTTATGCATTTTTTGGTTTATCATTCTTTTTTGGACTACTAGCAAATTGGGTTCTAAGACTGAAAAGATAAACAGACCTTTAAAACACTTCAGACATTCACCATTTGTTTTATATTTTAATTCTTATGTAAAATCCAACAATAAATATTAAACACTAGTCGAGAAACTTGATTTTTTGCACTGCTGTTGTCTGTGTATGAGTTTATAGGAGAATAACTTGCGAGTTTCATTACGACCAGTCTAGTGATCTCTACGACCAGTCTAGTGATCACTACGACCAGTCTAGTGATCATTACGACCAGTCTAGTGATCATTACGACCAGTCTAGTGATCATTACGACCAGTCTAGTGATCATTACGACCAGTCTAGTGATCATTACGACCAGACTAGTGATCATTACGACCAGTCTAGTGATCATTACGACCAGTCTAGTGATCATTACGAGAAGTCTAGTGATCACTACGACCAGTCTAGTGATCACTACGACCAGTCTAGTGATCATCTACGACCAGTCTAGTGATCATTACGACCAGTCTAGTGATCACTACGACCAGTCTAGTGATCATTACGACCAGTCTAGTGATCATTACGACCAGTCTAGTGATCATTAGACCAGTCTAGTGATCATTACGACCAGTCTAGTGATCATTACGACCAGACTAGTGATCATTACGACCAGTCTAGTGATCATTACGACCAGTCTAGTGATCATTACGAGAAGTCTAGTGATCACTACGACCAGTCTAGTGATCACTACGACCAGTCTAGTGATCACTACGACCAGTCTAGTGATCATTACGACCAGTCTAGTGATCACTACGACCAGTCTAGTGATCACTACGACCAGTCTAGTGATCACTACCACCAGTCTAGTGATCATTACGACCAGTCTAGTGATCATTACCAGTCTAGTGATCATTACGACCAGTCTAGTGATCATTACGACCAGTCTAGTGATCACTACGACCAGCCTAGTGATCACTACGGCCAGTCTAGTGATCATTACGACCAGTCTAATGATCACTACGACCAGTCTAGTGATTTACTACGACCAGTCCCAGTGATCACTACGACCAGTCTAGTGATCATTACGACCAGTCTAGTGATCATTACGACCAGTCTAGTGATCATTACGACCAGTCTAGTGATCACTACGACCAGTCTAGTGATCATTACGACCAAACTAGTGATCACTACGACCAGTCTAGTGATCACTACGACCAGTCTAGTGATCATTACGACCAGTCTAGTGATCACTTTCGACCAGTCTAGTGATCACTACGACCAGTCTAGTGATCACTACGAATCAGTCATACGCATCAGTGATCATTACGACCAGCTAGTGATCACTACGACCAGTCTAGTGATCACTACGACCAGTCTAGTGATCACTACGACCAGTCTAGTGATCACTACGACCAGTCTAGTGATCACTACGACCAGTCTAGTGATCATTACGATCAGTCTAGTGATCATTACGACCAGCCTAGTGATCACTACGACCAGTCTAGTGATCATAACGACCATCTAGTGATCATTACGACCAGTCTAGTGATCACTACGACCAGTCTAGTGATCATTACGACCAGTCTAGTGATCATTACGACCAGTCTAGTGATCACTACGACCAGTCTAGTGATCACTACGACCAGTCTAGTGATCACTACGACCAGTCTAGTGATCACTACGACCAGTCTAGTGATCATTACGACCAGTCTAGTGATCATTACGACAAGTCTAGTGATCATTACGACCATCTAATGATCACTACGACCAGTCTAGTGATCACTACACAATCTAGTGATCACTACGACCAGTCTAGTGATCACTACGACCAGTCCCAGTGATCATTACGACCAGTCTAGTGATCATTACGACCAGTCTAGTGATCACTACGACCAGTCTAGTGATCATACGACCAGTCTAGTGATCACTACGACCAGTCTAGTGATCACTACGACCAGTCTAGTGATCACTACGACCAGTCTAGTGATCATTACGACCAGTCTAGTGATCATTACTACCAGTCTAATGATAACTACGACCAGTCTAGTGATTACTACCAGTCTAGTGATCATTATGGCCAGTCTAGTGATCACTACGACCAGTCTAGTGATCACTACGACCAGTCTAGTGATCATTACTACCAGTCTAGTGATCATTACGACCAGTCTAGTGATCACTACGACCAGTCTAGTGATCATTACGACCAGTCTAGTGATCATTACGACCAGTCTAGTGATCACTACGACCAGTCTAGTGATCACTACGACCAGTCTAGTGATCATTACGACCAGTCTAGTGATCACTCGACCAGTCTAGTGATATTACGACCAGTCTAGTGATCATTAACCAGTCTAGTGATCACTACGACCAGTCTAGTGATCATTACTACCAGTCTGTGATCATCACGACCAGTCTAGTGATCATACGACAGTCTAGTGATCAACGACCAGTCCTAGTGATCATTACACCAGTCTAGTGATCATTACGACCAGTCTAGGATCATACGACCAGTCTAGTGATCCTACGACCAGTCTAGTGATCACTACGACCAGTCTAGTGATCACTACGACCAGTCTAGTGATCATTACGACCAGTCTAGTGATCATTAATACCAGTCTAGTGATAACTACGACCAGTCTAGTGATCACTACTACCAGTCTAGTGATCATTATGACCAGTCTAGTGATCACTACGACAAGTCTAGTGATCACTACGACCAGTCTAGTGATCATTACTACCAGTCTAGTGATCATTACGACCAGTCTAGTGATCACTATGACCAGTCTAGTGATCCCTACGACCAGTCTAGTGATCACAACAACCAGTCTAGTGATCACTACGACCAGTCTAGTGATCATTACGACCAGTCTAGTGATTACGACCAGTCTAGTGATCACTACGACCAGTCTAGTGATCACTACGACCAGTCTAGTGATCACTACGACCAGTCTAGTGATCATTACGACCAGTCTAGTGATCACTACGACCAGTCTAGTGATCATTACGACCAGTCTAGTGATCACTACGACCAGTCTAGTGATCATTACGACCAGTCTAGTGATCATTACGGCCAGTCTAGTGAACATTACGACAGTCTAGTGATCATACGACCAGTCTAGTGATTATTACGACCAGTCTAGTGATCATTACGACCAGTCTAGTGATTATTACGACCAGTCTAGCGATCACTACAATCAGTCTAGTGATTATTACAACCAGTCTAGTGATCATTACGACCAGTCTAGCGATCACTACGACCAGTCTAGTGATTATTACGACCAGTCTAGTGATCATTACGACCAGTCTAGTGATCATTACGACCAGTCTAGTGATCACTACGACCAGTCTAGTGATCATTACGACCAGTCTAGTGATCATTACGACAGTCTAGTGATCATTACGACAGTCTAGTGATCATACGACCAGTCTAGTGATCACTACGACCAGTCTAGTGATCATACGACCAGTCTAGTGATCATTACGACCAGTCTAGTGATATTACGACAGTCTAGTGATCACTACGACCAGTCTAGTGATCACTACGACCAGTCTAGTGATCATTACGACCAGTCTAGTGATCATTACGACCAGTCTAGTGATCATTGCGATCAGTCTAGTGATCACTACGACCAGTCTAGTGATCACTATCAGTCTAGTGATCACTACGACCAGTCTAGTGATCATTACGACCAGTCTAGTGATCATACACAGTCTAGGATCTTACCAGTCTAGTGATCATTACGACCAGTCTAGTGATCACTGACGATCAGTCTAGTGATCACTACGACCAGTCTAGTGATATACGACCAATAGTGTATACGACCTGTCTAGTGATCATACGACCATCTAGTATCATTGCGACCAGTCTAGTGATCATTACGACCAGTCTAGTGATCATTACGATCTGTCTAGTGATCATTACGACCAGTCTAGTGATCATTGCGACCAGTCTAGTGATCATTGCGACCAGTCTAGTGATCAGACAGCTATGTCATTACGACCAGTCTAGGGGATCACTACGACAGTCTAGTGATCATTACGACCAGTCTAGTGATCACTACGACCAGTCTAGTGATCATTACGACCAGTCTAGTGATCATTACGACCAGTCTAGTGATCACTACGACCAGTCTAGTGATCATCGTGATGTAAAAGAAAATCTGCCTCAAAAGTACTGAACTCTTCAGAAACCTCGGCTTTAAAGGAACTCGAGCTAGAGCTCGCCACTTCCCTGTTGGTGTGGGATTTCAGGATACAGTGAGGCCTATGCTAACCTCCCTATGGTGTTAGGAATATATTAGACCAGCTAGGTCAGTGGGTAAGTATATTAGCATACGGATACATTTACATAACTTAAACTTACAGTCTCTTATCCCTCGAATACGATACATCAGCCAACAACGATACATCAGCCAACAACGATAGAAGTCGTTCAGTTGAGGATTATTCAACATATTTCCTGGAAAATAATACATCATTAACAAAGAAGGCAAATTGTCGTCCATACACTCTAGCAACAATTTTAACCTTCTTCTAAGTTGGAGCCACCACTGTTTCAAGTTTCAAGGCGACGAAAAAATAACTTTTTCCAAGAATGGTCAACATAAAAATAACCAGAGAGCACAGTACATGCCAATAGTTGCACGAACCTCCTCTTAGTTACAGAGAAGAGTATTTCGTATATTAATTTTTATGGATAACCCGAAAATTAAGCCTCTGTCAACCTCCTCGAGGTTTTGAGCGTCAGTATCCTCCTACCATCCTGGAGGATAACGACTGGAGTTTACCTGCTTGCCAGGTTAAGCCAGTGGTGTCCCTCTACTACTAGCTCTCCTCGGGATTACTTATTCTGCTAAGTTACTTACACTGACTTAGGCTTAATCTGGCTACTCGTATTTCTCTATGCCATAACCGATGTGTTCTCTGGTAATTTCTATTTTTCTCAGCCCGTAGGATTGGCGTCGGATTGCTCCAGTTTACGGACTAGGAGGAGCTGTTTTGTCGACCAGAGCTCCATTTCCGATCGTAGCTAAACGATATGGTTTTCCTGACCGACTCTACTAGCCTCGACCTCGCATAACTGGAGGACTAGCAACATAGTCCGAACATATGACTATACCAGAGCTATATTCCGATCATAGGCTAATATCAACAAACAGCTGTTTTGGTTGAATCTACTAGCCTCATCACCTAGTTGTAAAACGAAAATTGTCTGCAACCTCTATGACTTCGTCCGTGTTCCACGTATCTGTGGCGGAGCTTTCAAAATAACAGATTTATCAATTGTTAGATTTGGTCACTAATTTACACTTTTATTTTTTTTTTCAATTTTGTTTCAATTTAGTTTTACTAGGCTTCATATTTTTATATTAAAATAAACTTACCTACTCAAATTATATATTCTCTTTTCATTATATGGTTATATTTTCTATTCCATTATTTTCCTAAAGGAAGGAGCTTTGAGAATTTAATACCGTTCCTGGTTCCATTCCTCAGGTGAAAGTCCAGTTGATGGGTAAAAATTTACTGCAAGTCAGCGCTGTGGGTGGGACAGTTTAGCATGACCTAATACCACCCAGCCCACCATCAGTGTCTCTAACTCCCATCCATCACCCCTTACCATAATGCCAGCCCACCATCAGTGTCTCTAACTCCCATCCACCACCCCTTACCATAATGCCAGCCCACCATCAGTGTCTCTAACTCCCTTCCATCACCCCTTACCATTTATTTATTTATTTTATGTCTTTGCAAACAGTACATTGAGATTTTGTATATACAATAGTGGGTTGCAATGCAAAGAGAACCTCTATTATGCCTAGGCATTATGGGCCAACTTAACATTATTGACTTACAGACTACTTAACACTAAGGATTATATCATAGTTGTACAGTAGGATAGTAATTATTTCATAGTTGTACAGTAGATTATTAATTATATGTGAATCTAATTTGTTTAAGACAAAAGATATATTCATCTATTCAAAAATGCTTTTTGTTACAACAATGATTCAATTATATTCCTGTCAACAATGGATAAAAGGTTCAAAGTGATTGTTGAAGTTTAAATGTGGGAGTACATAAGTAAGTATGTGTGTACTGAGTATTTAGCATTTAGTCTAGGGTGATTAAGTGGCTTTTGAGAAAAGTCTTAAATTGATTTTCAGACTGGGTTACTTTAATATCTTCTGGTAATGAATTCCATATTTTGGGGCCCTTTATGTGCATAGAGTTTTTACACAGTGTGATATGGACACGAGGCATATCAAAAAGAGATCTGTGTCTTGTGTTGTGGTCATGTGTCCTGTTTAGGTTGGTGAGGAGAAGTTTGAGTGGAGGGTTTATATTTGCGTGTATTGTTCTGTGTATGTAGTAGGCACATGAATAAGTATGGATGTTCTTAATGGTGAGCAGATTCAGGCTTTTGAAAATTGGTGGAGTATGCTGGCGGGAGTGGGAATTTGTTATCATTGTTATTGCTGCCTTTTGCTGGGTTATTAGGGGTTTTAGGTGATTGGATGTTGTTGATCCTCATGCACAAATTCCATATGTAAGATAAGGGTATATGAGTGAATGATACAGTGCCAGGAGAGCTGATTGTGGAACGTAGTACCTCTGATAGCATGCCTACAGTCTTGGAGATTTTCTTGGTGATTTGTTGTATATGTGTCTGAAACTTAAGGCTACTGTCAAGGTGGATACCTAGGAATTTTCCCCTCTGTGAGTCTTGTGACTGATGATCCATAATGCCAGCCCACCATCAGTGTTTCTAACTCCCATCCACCACCCATTACCATAATGCCAACCCACCATCCTCATCAAGAGATTAACCCAGGTAGCTTGTATCTGATAGATCAGAATGACCAGTAACAGAGTTTACCTTTGTTAGTGATAAATAAATTGAAACTAATCTGTATTTCAGTTGCGGCGCAGAGAAAGGGATTCCTCTATGTATAACTCTGGTCTCCTGTATCTCAGTGTATGCGATAACAGTAGTGCAGAGTACAGTATACGTTTATAGTGCAGGTAAATATTATCGTTGATGATCTGAAGCAAATCATTTGAGGTATTCCCAAGTTATCTGAAGAAAACTGATGCCCCAGTTTCTTCAATAAACGAGTCATATTAGGACATACACAGCCCAAAACTAATTTAAGTGTTCCACTACGAAACACCAGCTTTAGGGCCAAACCACAATCATGTTACCCCAGAAAGAATATCATAAAATACACCAGCATACATAATTAACTCAAGGTAAAGCTTTCTTTGAAGGAAAGACATTAGCAAAAAAAAAAAAAAAAAAGACTAAAGCCAACTAGAAGAGATATTCTCTGATCACATAACGGGTGGAGCTCGAACTTATTTCTATACACCATAGGAAGGTTAGCATGAGCCACCACTGTGACCACCAATACAGGTTTTTACAGACTAATCCCACACCAGCGTGACTGTGACGTGCTATAGCTCAAGTTCCTTTAATGCAACCATCATGACTCAAGAAATCGAAATACGACTGCAGTCATGTTATAATTTCGCGAGACACAGATGGTTACTATACAGAATGCAACAAAAATTTGCACATACACATCCTAAACCCATAAAACGTTTTACTTAATAAGATGAAAAATACTATTAAAAATTGATGCTGTTCGGAATGGGAGGATTTCAAATTTGATACAAGAGTATTTCAACAGCAACAAGGCAAAGAATCTAAAATGCAAAATTATACTATACCATTCCTAGGGTGACAAAATGACACCTACACATACTGTTAACAGTACAAACCTTTTAAAACGGACCAGTGTTGAAACTCTGAAGCCGATAAGACTTTCTAAATTTACTCACAGAAACCAATTTCGGAAATGATCTACTTAAAACTAAAAAGAGAACACCTAGACTTGTCAGTTGTCCAAAAATAATAATAATAATAATAATAATAATAATAATAATAATAATAATAATAATAATAATAATAATAATAATAATAATAATAACAAAAACAACAATAACAACAACAACAACAACAACAACAACAATAATAATAATAATAATAATAATAATAATAATAATAATAATAATAATAATAATAATAATAAAATATTTCTACAAGTACATGTACAAGGTGTACAGGCCTAGCTGGTATCAGTGACATACTACTATATAGAAAGCCTCTTATTATGCAGAGCATTTCGGGTAAATTAGGTCAATTTAGTCCCAGGATGCGACCCACACCAGTCGATTAACACCCAGGTATCCATTTTACTGATGGGTAAAGAGGGTCAGCAGGTGTCTTATGGAAACACTTCCTAATATTTCCAGCCGTACCGGGGATCGACCTCCAGACCTGTGTGAGCTCATTACGCTAGCATTCGAGCTACGGGACACCAATGGAACCTGCGTTGAAAAGAATCTGATTCAGTAATGTTTTCTGAAGCCATAAACGACAGCCTTCGAGGACTTTAATAGATGAGAATGTTTTAGCTTACGATATGCCTAGTCTGATTAAGTTATCAGTAAATTCTTTAAAATTAAAACCGGGAGTTTTCAGTATTTCTCATTTATTATTTTTACAGTTCTGTTACATTAATTTTCTAGTCCTTCAAGAACTGTCAAACTGGCACATATAAGACCAAAATTTAGCATAAAATATTTCAGTTAAGATCTACAGCACCTGAGCGACTGAAGTTGACCATAAGATATGTTAGATATTATGTGGTGACCGCTCTTCAGAGGATGGGGGTTCCTTGCCGTGGTGAAGAGGCTTTTAATCTGAGGAATTGGGCCTTTCGGTCTTCTTCCTCCCACCAAACCTAATTACTCCCCCCCCCCTTCCACTCTTCCCTTCCCCATCCTTACCAATCCTCCTTTCCCATCCCTCTTCCTTTCCCGATCCCTCCCCTATCCTTCCTTTCGTGCTTTCGGTCTTTGGGGTTCCTTCCCTCCGAAATTCTAGCTCCTTGGTTGAGGAAAGGATGTAGATATCCGTCTCATTCCGTTGTGGTCCTTGGTGGTGGTGCTGTCTGACGTGGAATCTGGATCATCTAGGAGTCCCGGAGGCGGCTTTCGGTGTCCTTCGGGTGATAAGTGTGTATCTGGAGGCTGCCTGCCAGGTTCCGAGAGGTGATGGCAAAAGGGGATGGGGGAGATATTCCACATGGCAGATTTTTGACAACCCTTTCTTCTGTCCAACAAGGTGGCTCGTTGGATGTGAGGTTACTATCCTGTACCGCTGGCTCACCGGCGTGAAGGATAGGGTAAGGCAAGGGTTCCAAGCCACATCTGCACTGCACTACCGGCCGCTCCCAGGGTCCTGTTGGGCTAGGACGGGGACATATGATCCCTTTAATTTCTCCTGGGAGCTACTCCACGTTTGCCCCTTTTTTTAAATAAAAACTTCTCATGGGGACCGGTACCCATGAACTTCCTCCCTGTAAAGTAAAAGGACACAAGTGCAACTAATGTGACATTTATTGTGGCAACGTTTCGCTCTCCAGGAGCTTTATCAAGCCATTACAAACAATACATGGACACAGAGGGTATATAAAGGCTCAGAGTGAGGTGCAATACTAGTGAGGTAACATTTCGATGTTCACTAGTGGTAGTAGTAGTAGTAGTAGTGACAAAAGTAAAACAATATGATAGAGAAATTGATTCGTACAAGAGTAAAAGGATATAAAAGCTATTACTTGGGTAACATAAAAATAGGTTGGACAAATATAGACTGGAAAGAGGCAGCTTGTTTCAGTGTTCACTCTCTGTAATGTGCTTTGTGTAGTATAACAGGAGAGACTATGTGATGGCAGGGTTTACTGTTTTCAGGAGGATTCTTGCTAAGACTTCGGAGATGGTGAAGCTGCCGTTGTTTTGTTTAATTGTATTCGAAACAGCGATCAGTGCTGATTCGAGGCACTTGCGTCTGCGGAAATTAGTTTCTTTGATCACTAATTGGGCGTCTCTGAATTTCATGAGATGATTGGTGGAATTTCGGTGTTGTACACAGGCGTTCTTCAAGTTATCGTTCCTACATGCGTAAATGTGTTCATTGAGGCGGGTGTCGAGGTTTCTTGCTGTTTCACCTACGTAAATCTTGTCACAGCCTCCACAGGGTATAGTGTAAACTCTTGCATTGACTGGTTCGTGGTGCTTGGATTGTGTCCTGGTTAGATCCTTTATTGAAGTGCTAGAAGCGATGGCGACTCTGGTGTTAGCTTGTGAAAGTACTTTTGAGACGTTCAGTGCAACCTGGCTGTTGGGAAGAATTATAACTTTGTTGGGAGTTGTAAAAATTGCTGGCACTTTGGCCACCCATCAAAATATTGCAAGTCGGTGGTAGAATGCCTTGTCTGTGGTGCAGCTGACCACAGAAGTCCGTCCTGCAACCACACTCCCACTTGTCTTAACTGCAAAGAAGTGCACCCTACCTATTCTCGCTGTTGCCCGAACTTTTTAATGAAAAGGGAGATCCGTTGACTTAAAGAGAAACATGCCTTCTCTTACACCATGGCAGTTTCCCATCTCCGCCTCCAAGGGAAATTCCCACGCCTCTGTTATTCCAGGGTTGCTAGACGGCCCCAGACCTCGCTAATGCCTGCTCCCACAATCGCCACTGTAACTCTTCCTTCCTTCCAAACCTTTTATGATCCTAGGCTCTGAGGTTCCAACCTCATTGTCTCTTATTGTTCCTACTTCATCTATTCACTCATGTTTCTACGTCTTCGCAACCCCTACAATCTAAATCGGCGCCACATATTCCATCTTCTCAAAAGTCTAAACCTTCGTTTCAGTCCAAATCTTATTCAACTCCCAAACCACATGATATTCCCAAACATTATACTTTTCCTGTCTTGTGATGCATCTGCTTCTGTTGAGGAAGTTTATTCAACTCCAAGCACAGTTACTCCATAGCCTATTCCTGCTGAAATTTCTTCCTGCCAAGATACCTCTATCCCGTTTTTCAATATCTCCCGTGGTCTCTCCAATTTTCATTCAAACTACATCTTTCACTACCACCAAGCTTCCTCCACCTTCTCTCTCTTCTGAAACTATTCCAGATATCTCCACGTTTATCGAGGAGACAAAGCCACTGATGGACACTGATCCACCTACCACCATTTCACATTCTCACCTTATGCAACCTTTTTTCACATGGTCTTTCTTCCCACCACTCTAATCCTACACTCCTTACAAATTTCCCACTACCTCCACATGTTGACTTTACTGACCCTACTAGTCCACAGACATCTACTATTTAATGTTACTGGTATACTTCTATTTGCAAATCATGATTTTCTTACAGTGGTATATTCGAAGCTTCAGGGCTAAACGAGATGAGCTTCAAGTGTTGCTCTTCCAGTTTTATTGTGTGTCTGTTTACAAGAACCAAAACTGTGATCCGTTGTTATCCATCCCGTCTCGAGCTATATTTCATAACAGTCATCGGATCATTTTCCCAATAGGATTTCTAATGAAAGTGCACTTTTTTGCACACCCGTATACCACACTCTCAGATCTTTCTTCGTACTTCCCTACATTACACTGTATCTACTTGAACAAGTACTTCAGGTACCTCAGGCCATGATGCCTCCTACTATCGACCCATTGCTCTTACTAGTGCAGTTATCAAGTTGCTGGAACGTCTTTTAAAGAGACATTTAATGTGGCATTCAGAGAGACAATATTCTTTCCACTCGTCAATTTGGCTTTCGTAAGGGCTTCTCAACTATCGACCGCTTACTCCACTTAGATACCTGTCTTCGTAATGTCTTTGCAATAACCACTTGGTTACTAGCAGTCTTTTTCAATCTTGAAAATGCTTGACACTATTCTGGAGATATAACATCTTGGTCCAGGCTCATTCCTTAGGCCTCCGAGGCAATCTGCCACTTTTCCTTGAAAACCTCTTATGGTTTATGTATCCCAATTTCTTGAGCTGTTTGATAGCCACCAGTTCTGGTAGCCTCACATTAGCTCCCTGAAAGCAACTTGCCATAACCGGTTGAACCTCCTTAAAACCCTCGCTTATCTTTCTTAAGGGGTGGATAGACAAACTCTCCTTCGATTTCATTCTGCCCTATTGCTATCGAAAATAGACTATGACGACCAGATATACTCTACAGCCCCTTCTGGAACTTTTTCTAAATTTGATCCCATTCATCATCAGGAATTACGTTTGTGTCCCGGTGCTTTTCATTCTTTCCTTGTCGAGAGCCTATATGCAGAGGCAGATGTTTCACCTTTGCTCGATGCCCGTTGCCTCCAGCATTTTTGTCCTCTCTCATGATCTTCATGATTCTTCTACATACAGGATGGTAATGGACGTTAGTAGGAGGTCCATTGTTTAATCGACGACCCTGTTTACTCCGTCTCTTTTCTCTCTCTATTCACTCTCTCCTCAGTTACTCCCCTTTATATGCTCATCTGGTATATAATTTTTCTCTCATTCTTCGTAAAGTTCCGATAATTCGAGTCTGTTTTTCTTCACTGTCATACGTGAATGCTCATCAAATACCTACATCTGAACATTTGTGGTAGTTTCAGACTCGTTTAGTGCTTTGCAGGTTATCAAAAAATTTAATTTGCCACAGCCCTTACTACAGGATGGATATAGACTCATTAGAGAACATAAAGAGAAGAATGACAAAAATGATTTACTGTGTAAGGAACCTCCCGTATGAAGATAGACTTAAAGCCTTAAATCTCCACTCTCTGGAGAGGCGTAGAATGAGGGGAGATATCATTGAAGTGTATAAGTGGATGACGGGCATAAACAAGGGAGATATTAATAAAGTACTGAGGGTGTCGAACCAGGTAAGAACCAGAAATAATGGATTTAAGTTGGATAAATTTAGATTTAGAAAGGACATAGGTAAGTACTGGTTTTCTAACAGAGTTGTAGATGCGTGGAACAGTCTTCCCAGTGGGGTGATAGAGGCTAGGACCTTGGGTAGCTTTAAGAGACTGGACAAATATATGAGTGGGAGGGGCTGGGTTTGATCGGTGTCATTGGGTACGGGAGTTATTTCTTGGGTAGCTTTAGGTAAAGGTCGTTTTGATAAGGACCTGCTTCGCATGGGCCAGTAGGCCTTTTGCAGTGTTCCTCCATTCTTATGTTCTTATGTTCTTATGTTCTTATCCCCTAGATCTTCATATACAACTTTGGTGGCATGGCATTTCAAGAAAAAAAAGTAATTTCCTACTGGGTCTTGTTGGTCTGAGTTGATTCATAACAGTGGTGACGTGTACTTAGCTCAGTGGTGACGTGTACTTAGCTCAGTGGTGATGTGTACTTAGCTCTGTGAAGACCTGTTTGTGTGCTCTTGAGTGGTGACCTGTACTTTGAGTGCTGACCTGTACTTAACTCTGTGAAGAAGTGTCTTGTTTGCTCCCGTGGACTGAACCAAGATGCCCTCCATCGAGCAACTTTGCCAGCAACTTAAGGAAGAATTAAGGGCAGCGAAGATGGAGATACGGCGATTGACCGAGGAAAACAAGAGGATTCGTAGTAGTCCTCCTGTTTCGAGTCCTCAGGTCAAGAAGGGATCGTGGTCAGGGGGCTGGACAGCAGGGGACGACGAAGTTGACGATCAAGAAGACGAATGGAAAGCCAGAAACGATGAAGAAGAAAGAGACTGCTGTGGAAACTCCCGTGGAAACCTCCAACGCATTCTCGGTGCTACCCGACGAATGTGAGTCTACTACTGGGATCGTCACGACGAACGACAACAAGGAAGGTAAGAATATTGTTGCTGTTGGGGATAGCCAGGTTAGATACATGGATAGGGCATTCTGCTTGAAGGACAGGAGTAGGAGACAAAGGGTATGCTTTTCCCGGGGCTGGGATAGAGGACATTGTTAGCCGGCTTGACAACATCATGAACGGTAATGGGATCAATCCTATTATTTGCCTCAGTGCTGGAGGCAATGGATGTAGGCAAGCGTAGAAGTGAGGATTTAGTTAGAAAGTTCAGGACAGCTATAGACATGATTAGGAAGAAGGGGGGGGTGCCCTGTTATATGTGGCATTTTGCCAAGAAGAGGTGTTTGGTAATGAATGGTTGTCCAGAGCAATTGGTATTAATTGTTGGCTGGATAAACACTGTAAGGATAATGCAGTACCATTCATTGACAACTGGGACAACTTCTATGGCCCGAAATGACATGTATGCCCGGGATGGGGTTCACTTATCCAGGGCAGGTGTGGGTTTTCTTGCTAACTCAGTTGAGGGGGTTGTTAGGACTTTAAACTAGGATTAGTTAGAGGTATGGGTATAGAAATGATTAATAATGAGTATGGATATATTGACTTATGCTCTGATATTAAGAATCTTAATAGTAACTGTCATGTAGTAACTCTGGGTAATGATAATTTCAGAAATTGTGTAAAAACAAAGATGAATAGGAAAAATGTGCAGAAGAAAAAACATATGATGGTATTTTATGCTAACAGTCGAAGTGCAAGAAATAAAATTAATGAACTACGTTTGGTAGCATGTGCTGGGAACTTTGATATCATTGCATTAACTGAAACGTGATATGATTTAAAGAGTCGGGATATGAGTGCTGAGTGTAATATTCAGGGATTTAAGTTATTCAATGTGGATAGATGTAATGGGAAGGGGGGAGGAGTTTGCATTGTATGTTCGAGAAAATATTAATTGTTGCATAAAAACAGGTTAAAAAAAAGATGGAGCAGTAACAGAGTCTGTTTGGGTAGAGTTCGTGGAGGGTCAAGAAAAAACTAATTCTAGGTGTAATATACCGACCTCCAGGCTTGGATCACGATAGAGGGAGACTTCTTTGGGACGAAATTGTTAGGGCTTCTGGACACAGTAACGTAGTCATAGTAGGGGACTTTAACTTTAGCCAAATTGACTGGAATTCTTTGACAGGTAATCTAGAGTCCAGTGACTTCATGGAAACAGTTCAGGACTGTTTTCTGAAACAGAGTGTAACTGAACCTACCAGGGGTAATAATTTGCTAGACCTAGTCTTGTCAAATAAGGAAACACTCGTGAATAATCTGGAGATCACTGAAGAGCTTGGCGCAAGTGATCACAAATCCATCACCTTTAGCATTAATTGGGAATGCAAGAATAATGATAATACAGTAAAAATCCCCGATTTTCGTTCTGCCGATTATAATGGACTTAGGGAACATCTGTCTAATCTTGATTGGGGTTATCTAGCTAATGATTTTATTGACGATAATCATACTTATGAATATGAAGGGATCTGCTTTTATGATTGTTTTCTTAATAATGTACACAGTGCCCAGAGTATATACATTCCCCAGAGAGAAATTAGGTCTAATAATAACGATCCCAAATGGGTTAACAGGAGGCTAAAGCATCTATTAGGGAGAAAAGGGGAATTTATAGGCGCATCAGAAGAGGAGAGGTTAACCTTACTGACCAATATGTTCAGCTTAAAAGAGAAGTAAAAAAGGCGATTAGAAAGGCTAAACGTGACTATGAAATTAGAGTTGCTAATGAATCAAAGACTAATACAAAGGGGTTCTTTCAAGTGTATAGGACGAAGGTGAAGGAAAAAGTAGGACCTCTGAAATCTGGAATGGACAGCTGACGGATAATGAACTGGAAATGTGTTCCTTATTTAATGACTATTTTTTGTCAGTTTTTACACAGGAAGATGTAAATGAGATTCCAGTAATTAACAATTATTTAGTTCCTGATGAATTTAAGTTAACTAATATTACTGTCACGAGGGACATGGTTATTAAACAGATAGACAAACTGAAACAAAATAAGTCCCCGGGACCCGATGAGTTGTTTTCAAGGGTACTTAAGGAATGCAAGATGGAGCTTAGTCAGCCATTAACGAGTGTATTCAATGCGTCCATCCTTACCAGTGTTGTGCCAGAGATGTGGAAGATGGCTAATGTGGTTCCTATATTCAAATCAGGGGATAAGTCCACTCCTTCAAATTACCGTCCAATAAGCCTGACATCTATAGTGGGCAAGTTATTAGAATCAATTATAGCTGACATTATCAGAAGTCACCTTGAAGAGCATAACTTGATAAATGAATCTCAGCATGGATTCACGAGAGGTCGTTCCTGCCTGACAAACTTACTGACGTTCTTCAATAGAACATTTGAGGCAGTTGACAGTGATAAGGAATATGATATTGTTTATTTGGATTTTAGTAAAGCCTTCGACAGAGTACCTCACAAGAGACTCTTAAGAAAAGTGGCAGCTCATGGTATAGGAGGTAAAGTTCTAGCATGGATTGAGGCATGGCTTACCAATAGAAAGCAGAGAGTTACCATTAATGGAGTGAAATCTGAATGGGGATTAGTCACTAGTGGCGTTCCACAAGGATCAGTTTTAGGCCCTCTCTTGTTCATAATTTACATTAATGACCTTGATGAAGGGATTACTAGTGACATGAGTAAGTTTGCTGATGATACAAAGATAGGCCGTATAATTCACTCTGAGGAGGATATCAATGAACTCCAGGACGATTTGAACAAATTAATGTCTTGGTCTGAGAAATGGCAGATGAAGTTTAATGTGTGTAATAAAGTTGGTAGAATTACCGACAATATGTAAAGTAAAAGGACACAAGTGCAACTAATGTGACATTTATTGTGGCAACGTTTCGCTCTCCAGGAGCTTTATCAAACCATTACAAACAATACATGGACATAGAGGGTATATAAAGGCTCAGAGTGAGGTGAATACTAGTGAGGTACCATTTCGATGTTCACTAGTGGTAGTAGTAGTAGTAGTAGTAGTAGTGGTAGTGACAAAAGTAATACAATATGGTAGAGCAATTAATTCGTACATGAGTAAAAGGATATATAAGTTATTACTTGGGTAACATAAAAATAGGTTGGACAAATATTAACTGGAATGAGGCAGCTTGTTTCAGTGTTCACTCTCTGTGCTTTGTGTAGTATAACAGGAGAGACTATGTAATGGCAGGGTTTACTGTTTTCAGGAGGATTCTTGCTAAGACTTCGGAGATGGTGAAGCTGCCGTTGTTTTGTTTAATTGTATTCGAAACAGCGATCAGTGCTGATTCGAGGCACTTGCGTCTGGGGAAATTAGTTTCTTTGATCACTAATTGGGCGTCTCTGAATTTCATGAGATGATTGGTGGAATTTCGGTGTTGTACACAGGCGTTGTTCAGGTTATCGTTCCTACATGCGTAAATGTGTTCATTGAGGCGGGTGTCGAGGTTTCTGGCTGTTTTCACCTACGTAAATCTTGTCACAGCCTCCACAGGGTATAGTGTAAACTCCTGCATTGACTGGTTCGTGGTGCTTGGATTTTGTCCTGGTTAGATCCTTTATTGAAGTGCTAGAAGCGATGGCGACTCTGGTGTTAGCTTGTGAAAGTGCTTTTGAGACGTTCAGTGCAACCTGACTGTTGGGAAGAATTATAACTTTGCTGGGAGTGGTGTTGATGCGTGGAGAATTTATGATCTGAAGAGCTCTTTTCTTGCAGTCTTTGATGAAAAAAGAAGGAAAATGTAACTCTGTGAATGTTTGGTGAATGTATGTACACTCCTCGTCAAGAAACTCAGGACTACAAATTCGGTATGCTCTTAGGAAAAACCCGATGATGATGCCTTTTGGTCTTGGTATCCTGACTGGAATAGAAGTGTGTGAGATCATTTTTATTGGTGGGTTTCCGATAAACTTGAAATCTTAGGTTGTTGTCTACTTTGTGAATGAGGACGTCGAGGAAAGGTAGCTTGTCATTGGACTCTTCTTCTAGTGTAAACTGGATCGCCGGTTCAACTGCGTTGAGCCTTGCCTGAAGATCCCGTACATCAAAACGTTTTGGAGTTATTACGAGGACATCGTCCACGTAACGTAACCAAGTGACGCTTGAAGGGATGATGTTGGCGAAGTGTTCGGACTCTAGGTGTTCCATGTATAAGTTGGCTAGGACGGCACTTATGGGGGACCCCATTCCCATGCTGTAGGTTTGTTTGTAGAGCTTGTTATTGAAAGAAAAACAGTTGAAATTAACACAGAGTTCAATTAAGTCAACAAAATCTCCGGGAGGAAGAGGAAGATTAAGGTCCTGATTGACTTTACGTCGTAGAACCTCGATGGCTTTTTTGGTAGGTACTTTTGTGAAGAGGGAAGTCACATCCAAACTGCTTAGTTTCTTGTTACGGATGGAGAGGTTACGGATGCGGTTGAGAAGGTCACCTGAGTGACATACATACATGAGTATGAGTACATACATTCACCAAACATTCACAGAGTTACATTTTCCTTCTTTTTTCATCAAAGACTGCAAGAAAAGAGCTCTTCAGATCATAAATTCTCCACGCATCAACACCACTCCCAGCAAAGTTATAATTCTTCCCAACAGTCAGGTTGCACTGAACGTCTCAAAAGCACTTTCACAAGCTAACACCAGAGTCGCCATCGCTTCTAGCACTTCAATAAAGGATCTAACCAGGACAAAATCCAAGCACCACGAGCCAGTCAATGCAGGAGTTTACACTATACCCTGTGGAGGCTGTGACAAGATTTACGTAGGTGAAACAGCCAGAAACCTCGACACCCGCCTCAATGAACACATTTACGCATGTAGGAACGATAACCTGAACAACGCCTGTGTACAACACCGAAATTCCACCATTCATCTCATGAAATTCAGAGACGCCCAATTAGTGATCAAAGAAACTAATTTCCGCAGACGCAAGTGCCTCGAATCAGCACTGATCGCTGTTTCGAATACAATTAAACAAAACAACGGCAGCTTCAACCATCTCCGATAGTCTTAGCAAGAATCCTCCTGAAAACAGTAAACCCTGCCATTACATAGTCTCTCCTGTTATACTACACAAAGCACAGAGAGTGAACACTGAAACAAGCTGCCTCATTCCAGTTTATATTTGTCCAACCTATTTTTATGTTACCCAAGTAATAACTTTTATATCCTTTTACTCATGTACGAATTAATTGCTCTACCATATTGTATTACTTTTGTCACTACCACTACTACTACTACTACTACTACCACTAGTGAACATCGAAATGGTACCTCACTAGTATTCACCTCACTCTGAGCCTTTATATACCCTCTATGTCCATGTATTGTTTGTAATGGCTTGATAAAGCTCCTGGAGAGCGAAACGTTGCCACAATAAATGTCACATTAGTTGAACTTGTGTCCTTTTACTTTACAAGTTTAATGTGGATAAGTGTAAGGTACTTGCCCTTGGTAATGAAAATAACCCTCGAAGCTATAATCTAGGTGAAATAGAGCTTGGTCATACAGAATGTGAAAAAGACTTGGGAGTCATGGTAAGCAGAAATCTAAAGCCAAGACAGCAGTGCCTCAGTGTGCGCAACAAGGCCAACAGATTACTTGGATTTATCTCAAGAAGTATAAGTAACAGAAGTCCAAAAGTTATTTTACAGCTCTATACATCACTAGTGAGGCCTCATTTGGATTATGCTGCTCAGTTTTGGTCCCCTTACTTCAGGATGGACATAGACTCATTAGAGAACATACAGAGAAGAATGACTAAAATGATTTACTGTGTAAGGAACCTCCCGTATGAAGATAGACTTAAAGCCTTAAATCTCCACTCTCTGGAGAGGCGTAGAATGAGGGGAGATATCATTGAAGTGTATAAGTGGATGACGGGCATAAACAAGGGAGACATTAATAAAGTACTGAGAGTGTCGAACCAGGTAAGAACCAGGAATAATGGATTTAAGTTGGATAAATTTAGATTTAGAAAGGACATAGGTAAGTACTGGTTTTCTAACAGAGTTGTAGATGCGTGGAACAGTCTTCCCAGTGGGGTGATAGAGGTTAGGACCTTGGGTAGCTTTAAGAAGAGACTGGACAAATATATGAGTGGGAGGGGCTGGGTTTGATTGGTGTCAAGGGGTACGGGAGTTATTTCTTGAGTAGCTTTAGGTAGATGTCGTTTTGATAAGGACCTGCCTCGTATGGGCCAGTAGGCCTTCTGCAGTGTTCCTACATTCTTATGTTATGTTCTTATGAGACACAGGGGCATGTTGAGGTATGAGAGGCGGACTTTCTGTATGTTGGAGCACGTGGGCGGAGTGCTTGCTTGTGGGGTATGGGAGTGCCCAGGATGCTTGCATGAGCTCCCAGAGTCTGGTGCTATCCGGGACTCCGTTATCTTAGAAGATTTGCATATGAATTGAGAGGTTTGCACGCAGTATAGGATGCTTTTTATCAGCTGTTCTTAACTGGGGAGGGAGGTATGACCCTCTTGCTGTCGGGGCGTCAGTAATTTCAAGGAAGAAGCCGCGAACCCAAAGTATAAAAAAAAAAAAAAAGTCCTTAACATTTGTTTATATATCCTTAGAAGCAGTTAAAAATCTCACTGTGTTTACGATTTGCTCAAGAGAGTCTAAGATAAAAGTTAGGAAAGCAAACTTGTTTCTTAGTTTTAGTTTTTAAATATTGAAGTCTTTTAATTGTTGAATTTAGAATTTTATATGAAGGAGGATCTCGCCTTCAAAGACCAAAACAATGTATGTACCTCATCCGCTAGGAAAATGATAGGATGGATAATGAGAATCTTCAAAACTAGGGACGCCAAGCCCATGATGATTCTCTTCAAATCGCTTGTGCTCTCAAGGCTGGAATACTGTTGTACACTAACGGCCCCTTTCAAAGCTAGCGACATTGCAGACCTGGAGAGTGTACAAAGAACTTTCATGGCACACATAAGTGCGATAAGGCACCTAAACTACTGGGAACGGTTGAAGGTCCTTGATCTGTATTCTCTCAAACGCAGGCGAGAGAGATACATGATAATATACACTTGGAAGGTCCTGGAGGGATTGGTACCAAACTTGCACACGAAAATCACTCCATATGAAAGCAAAAGACTCGAAAGGAGATCCAACATTTTCCCGATGAAAAGCAGGGGCGCCACGAGTACACTGAGAGTCAACACAATAAGTGTCTGGAGCCCAAGACAGTTCAATTGCCTCCCAGCATACATAAGGGGGGATTACCAATAGACCCCTGGCTGTCTTCTAGAAGGCACTGGACAGGCACCTAAAGTCAGTACCAGTAGGTGTCAAAGCGGCTGAGCGGTCTCTTCTACAGAGTGGTCTCCCACGGTACGGTCTCCGCGGTACGGTCTCCTCCCGAAAGGTCAGCGGCTGTACGGTCTCTTCTGAGCGGACTCCTTTTCACACCTTTATGCTAATGACCTTGACCTCATCCTCGACCACCTCACCCTCGACCACCTCACCCTCAAGCCCCCCACCCACGCCCCCCACCCACGCCCCGCACGCCTGCACGACCGGCACCCCGCCCACGCACCCGCCCTCGCGCCCGCCCGCGCCTTCTGCAGCGTCGTCCGGATCGCCCCCACCCCCAGAATTTTTTCCGATTTTTTTCGAATTTTTTTTTAATTTTTTGTGCTCTCCATCTCCTTGGATCAAATTTTTTGGGTACCCCTCCTTCCACCCCAAATATTCCTGTTCCATCTCCTCGGATCAACACCCTCCCCCACACCTCCCACCTTCCACTTCTACCCTCTATGTCCAAGTATTTCTCCTCCACTTCCTTGGATCAAGTTTTTTGGATTCCCCCTCTAGGGGTAAGCATTCAAAATGGACTCCCACTTGCATCCCAAATTCCCTGCTCCATCTCCTCGGATCAAGTTTTTCTCAATAACAATAATACAAAGACTCCACTTCCTTGGATCAAGTTTTTGGGTTTCCCCCTGTGGGTACCCCTCCCACCACCCACTTCCACCCCAAATATTCCTGCTCCAATTCCTCGGATCAAGTTTTTCTCGATATCAATAATACAAAGATTCCCCCCCACACCTCACACCACCCACTTCTACCCCAAATATTCCTGCTCTACTGCCTTGGATCAAGTTTTTCTCAATAACAATAATACCAAGACTCCAACTCCTTGGATCAAGTTTTTCTCAATATTAACTTTTTGAGGTTCTCCTTTCCACTTTCACCCCATCCCAAAATTTCTCCTCCATCTCCTCGGATCAAATTTTTCTCGATATCAACTTTTTTGAGGGTCTCCTTCCCACTTTCACCCCCATCCCAAATTTTTTTAATTTTCTTATGATCTCCATTTCCTTGGATCAAGTTTTTCTCGATATCAATAATACAAAGACTCCACTTCCTTGGATCAAGTTTTTGGGTTTCCCCCTGTGGGTACCCCTCCCACCACCCACTTCCACCCCAAATATTCCTGCTCCAATTCCTCGGATCAAGTTTTTCTCGATATCAATAATACAAAGATTTTCCCCCCACACCTCTCACCATCCACTTCTACCCTCTATTTCCAAGTATTTCTCCTCCATCTCCTTGGATCAAGTTTTTGGATTCCTCCCTCTCAGGGCAAGCATTCAAATGAACTCCCCCTATGGGGCATGGTACTTTCTCTTACTACAGGTCTAAACAAGTGTGACGTCACCCCACCTATGTTTACTCGGCGGTCAGTGACGTCACGCGACGACCTCACACACACAGGCTGAATCTTGTCGAGCAGACAATAACTTAAAATGCAGGATAACACTATTTATTATACAACCAATGCATTTCATATACATCCAACAAAACAAATTCATTGAAAAAAGGTACAATTCATTGACTAATATCAACATATTTTTCTCTTGAAGAAATTCTGTGCATTTTGTTCTGGATCTTCTTCGTCGTCACCATCTCAGTATTACACATTTCATATACAACATAGGGAAAACATTACACATTTTCACTCATAACCCACAATTTTTCTCATTTTAACTATTTCATCAGAAAAAGTCACCACAACACTTACAACTTATAACCACTTTTCGATAATATCACTAGTCACAATTTTACATATTACAAAGTTAATATGCACACACACACACACACACACACACACACACACACACACACACACACACACACACACACACACACACACACACACACATACACACACACACACACATACACACACACACACTTTTCTCAATATCTCTTAAGAAATATTCATCGACAACCTTTATCATCTCACTATAAAACATCCCCCAGATTACTTCGAACCCTCTCATAATTCATTGAATACTCACAAAAATACCTTTGAACATTTCCAAACAACACTGAAACACTTCCAAAATATCATTTTGAATACTCCCAAATAAGATTTGACATCTCCAACTTATCTACACTTATATTATTTCATTAAATTACAACTCATCCCCCAAACTCCTCCCCCAGTCTCCAGACTTTAAAACATTATCACAAAAACTAACTCAGACACTTATGAGACATTTTACCAAAACTAACACAAACACACCCACACACACCACACTTTACTTTGAACAACACCAAAAACACCATCAATTACCATTGAATACTCCAAAAAACATCATTCGAACACCGTCAAATCACCACTGAATACTCCCAGAACTCCTTCATACTCTTACACATCATTTGAACACCTTCAAAAAACACCTTTGAATAGTCTCAAACACCATTTGAGTACTCCTAAATACACCACTGAATACTACTAAAACACCACTGAATACAGTCAATACACCACCAAAATCACCATAAACTAAGATCAACATCACAGACTAATACCCATTTTCACACAAATCCCCTCAAATCACTATAACCAAGACGATTACCAATATCTATGAGTACACTCACCTCCAACTAAGATATAACATGAGCACAAAAAAACATGAACACAAACAAAACACACGAACACTTACAACAGAATCACCTCTTTTTCGGTATCTCTAGTTCGACAACAACGCCACAACCCACAATACCCACATCCCACAACAACAACCCACAACTTATAACCACTTTTTTGGCATCACTAGTTCAACAACAACACCCACAACCCACAACACCCCACAACCCACATCACCCATAACAACAACCCACTTATAACATCTTTTTTGGTATCTCTAGTTCGACAACAACACCCACAACCCACAACACCCCACAACCCTCATCACTGTAACCAAGATATTCACAAAATTCTATGACCACCTAACACACACAGACAACTCACTTTACTTTGAACACTATCAATTACCATTGAATACTCCAAAAACATCATTTGAACACCATCAATTACCATTGAATACTCCAAAAACATCATTCGAACACCCCCAAATCACCACTGAATCCTCACAGAACACCTTCAAAAATACTCTTGCACATCATTTGAACACCATCAAAAACATCATCAAACTCCTTTCAATACTCTCAAATACACCACTGAATACTACTAAAACACCACTGAATACAGTCAAAACGCCACCAAAATCACAGACTAACTCCCATTTTCACACAAATCCCCTCGAATCACTATAACCAAGACGATGACCAATTTCTATGAGTACACTCACCTCCAACTAAGATATAACATGAGCGCAAAAAACATGAACACAAACCAAACACACACGAGCACTCACAACAGATTCACCTCTTTTTCGGTATCTCTAGTTCGACAACAATGCCCACAACCCAAAACACCCACATCCCACAACACCCACAATCCACATCACCCACAACCCACAACACCCACAACAACAACCCACAACTTATAACCACTTTCCGGTATCTCTAGTTCGACAACAACACCCACAACCCACAACACCCACAACCCACATCACCCACAACAACAACCCACTTATAACATCTTTTTGGTATCTCTAGTTCGACAACAATACCCACACCCCTCATCACCCACAACCTTTATCATCTCACTACATAACAACCCCCAGATTATTTCGAACACTCTCATAAATAATTTGAATACTCACAAAAAACACCTCTGAACATTTCCAAACAACACTGAAACACTTCCAGAATATCATTTTTGAATAATTTCTTCACATCCACTCACCCGTCTCCCAACACACCTCTTCAGAACAAACACAAAAATCACATCTCACACCCACAAATGCATCTCATCACCCATCTCAAATCCACTAAAACCACTGTATCCAAGATATTCACAAAATTCTATGACCACCTAACACACACAGACAACTCACTTTATTTTGAACACTTTCAAAACACTCTCATGCATCATCATTTGAGACCACCTTTTCTCAATATCTCTTAAGAAATATTCTCTCATCGACAACCTTTATCATCTTACTACAGAACAACCCCAAGTTTACTTCGAACACTCTCATAAATCATTTGAATACTCACATATACACCTTTGAACATTTCCAAACAACACTGAAGCACTTCCAAAATATCATTTTGAATACTCCCAAATAAGATTTGTCATCTCTACTTTATTTACACTTACATATTTCATTAAATTACAACTCATCCACCATACTACTCCCTCAGTCTCCAGATTTTTACAACATTATCACAAAAACTAACTCATACACTTATGACATGTGACATTTTACCAAAACTAACACAAACACACCAACACACACCACAATTTACTTTGTACAACACCAAAAACAACATCAATTACCTTTGATTACTCCAAAAACATCATTTGAACACATTCAAAAATATCAACAAACTCCTTTGAATACTCCCAAAACACCACTGAATACTACCAAAACAGCACCGAATACTGCCCAAACTACAACACTAAAAATCACCAGAAACTAAGATCAACACCACCAACTAACACCCATTTTATAGAAATCCCCTAAAATCACTATAACCAAGACGATCCCACTCACCTCAGACTATTGTATAACATGAATGCAAAAAAGAAAAACATTCTCATAAATCATTTGAATACTCACAAAAAAAACACCTTTGAACATTTCCAAACAACACCGAAACACTTACAACAGGATCACCACCAACTGAAAACATAACATGTACACACATAAATCTAAGACAACCACAAACAACGAACACCCATATTCACTTATCTCAAAAACCACTAATATCACAGAAAACACTCATTTTTTTTTATAAACATTCACACAAAAAATCACAATCACCAACTCCATACAATATCTAATACACTCCCCTCACTACCACCAACACATACCAGCACAGATAGGGATACCTCCCATGACATCACACTCCATCCTGTGTTTACTTGGCGACGTCACACCCCACTTTTACTTCATTTAACTTAACGAGAGGAAGTTACTTGTTTCAACCTGTTATATCTCCAATATCTAAGATCACCACAATCAAGACGTTTACCAAATTCTATAACCCCAACACTAAGATCACACATTTTTGTACACATTCTCTTAAAACATCATCATAACGAAGATCACTAAAACTTTCTATACTTTTACTAAGATCACATAACATTTTGTCTTCTCTAACCCACATTTACACATTTCATTAACCGAAATTACATCTCATCCACCAAACTCATCCCTCATTCTCCAGACTTTACAACATTAGCACAAAAAAAACTAACTCATACACTTATGACATGTGACATTACCATAACTAACACTGACTAACTTTGAACCAACTCTGAACAAACACCAAAACACCACTGAACATCTTCAAAAAAATACTCTGCACATCATTTGAACACCTTCAAAAACACCAAACACCTCCCAATACTCCCAAAACACTACTGATTACTACCAAATCGCCACTGAATACTACCAAAACACCGTCAAAATCATCAGAAACTAAGTTTAGCATCACCAGCTAACACCCATTTTATAGAAATCCCCTCAAATCACTATAACCAAGAACTCCCTCCCCATGGGCGCAAAAAAAAAAAAAACATGAACACAAACCTAATACATAAACGCTTAGTACATGATTCAAGTGAAAACATATCTTGTACACACCAACCACCAACAACAAACACTCATATTCACTTACCTCAAAAACCACTAATATCACAGAAAACACTCATTTTTTATAAACATTCACACAAAAAAATCATATTTGACAATATCTAAGTGCACTACCACCAACACACGATGTCACACCCCACAGGACCGGCGAGGTCACCTCCAGTGACGTCACACTCCCATCTGTGTTAACTTGGTGGTCAGTAACATCACACCCAACCCACCTTGTTTCAACCTGTTGTACCCACAACATCTAAGAACACTATAACCAAGACGATTACCAGATTTTATGACCCCACCACTAAGATCACAGAAAACACTCATTTTTATAAACATTCACACAAAAATCACGATCACCAATTTCATATCATGTTCACCATCATCTATCAACACTCATCACCAAGATCACCAAAAATCTAAGATCATGCATCTCAAAACTACTATGATCACTGAAAACACTTATTTTTTTAAACATTCGCACAAAAATAAGACATACACAAAAATACCACGACACTTCCACCAACATCTATAACATGAGCACTATAACATATCACCATCACCAAAAAAAAAAAAAAAAATACACAGACACCCACAACTTATACATTTCTATCACAAATTTAAGACATGAGACATACACACCAAATCTAAGACATTCACCTCCAACTAAGACATACGCATCATAACTAAGACATACACCAAAACCTATACTTGACATATTGACAATAAATGTAAGACATAAGCATAAAAAAATTTACCATGTCATGAGACATTACCAGAACTAAGTCACACACCTCCAACTAATACACAATCACTTTACTAAGTTCATGTTAACTATTCATCAACAAAAAATATTAATACAATTTACCCACCAAATTTATGTTATAATCATCAAAACATAAAACTGTTTTACACATTTTTCTCAAACTAAATATTCATACCACATTTTTTTCATTTCTCACCTATGTTACATATCACATTTCTCACACTCATCATCCCTGAAACATCCTTCCTTATTCATCCGTATATCTCCTAGAGATATTTTATCCCGACGACCCATCACGACGTAGGAGCTAGAGTGTAGTAGGTGGTGTTGGAGTGAATGTTTATAAAAAAAATTAGTGTTTTCTATGATATTAGTGGCTTTTGAGGTAAGTGAATATGGGTGTTTGTTGTTTGTGGTTGTCTTAGATTTATGTGTGTACATGTTATGTTTTCAGTTGGTGGTGATCCTGTTGTAAGTGTTTCGGTGTTGTTTGGAAATGTTCAAAGGTGTTTTTTTTTTGAGTATTCAAATGATTTATGAAATGTTTTTCTTTTTCGCGTTTATGTTATATTTAATAGTTCTGAGGTGAGTGGGATCGTCTGGTTATAGTGATTTGAGGGGATTTCTATAAAATGGGTGTTAGTTGGCGGTGTTGATCTTAGGGTTTCTGGTGATTTTTAGTGTTGTTGTTTGGGTAGTATTCGGTGCTGTTTTGGTAGTATTCAGTGGTGTTTTGGGGGTATTCAAAAGAGTTTGTTGATGTTTTTGAATGTGTTCAAATGATGTTTTTTGGAGTAATCAAAGGTAATTGATGTTGTTTTTGGTGTTGTACAAAGTAAATTGTGGTGTGTGTGGGTGTGTTTGTGTTAGTTTTGGTAAAATGTCACATGTCATAAGTGTATGAGTTAGTTTTTGTGATAATGTTGTAAAAATCTGGAGACTGAGGGAGTAGTATGGTGGATGAGTTGTAATTTAATGAAATATGTAAGTGTAGATAAATTAGAGATGACAAATCTTATTTGGGAGTATTCAAAATGATATTTTGGAAGTGCTTCAATGTTGTTTGGAAATGTTCAAAGGTGTTTATGTGAGTATTCAAATGATTTATGAGAGTGTTCGAAGTAAACTTGGGGTTGTTCTGTAGTAAGATGATAAAGGTTGTCGATGAGAGAATATTTCTTAAGAGATATTGAGAAAAGTTGGTCTCAAATGATGATGTATGAGAGTGTTTTGAAGGTGTTCAAAATAAAGTGAGTTGTCTGTGTGTGTTAGGTGGTCATAGAATTTTGTGAATATCTTGGATACAGTGATTTTAGTGGATTTGAGATGGGTGATGAGATGCATTTGTGGGTGTGAAATGTGATTTTTGTGTTCTGAAAAGGTGTGTTGGGAGACGGGTGAGTGGATGTGAAGAAATTATTCAAAAATGATATTCTGGAAGTGTTTCAGTGTTGTTTGGAAATGTTCAAAAGTGTTTTTTGTGAGTATTCAAATTATTTATGAGAGTGTTCGAAATAATCTGGGGGTTGTTATGTAGTGAGATGATAAAGGTTGTGGGTGATGAGGGGTGTGGGTATTGTTGTCGAACTAGAGATACCAAAAAGATGTTATAAGTGGGTTGTTGTTGTGGGTGATGTGGGTTGTGGGTGTTGTGGGTTGTGGGTGTTGTTGTCGAACTAGAGATACCGGAAAGTGGTTATAAGTTGTGGGTTGTTGTTGTGGGTGTTGTGGGTTGTGGGTGATGTGGATTGTGGGTGTTGTGGGATGTGGGTGTTTTGGGTTGTGGGCATTGTTGTCGAACTAGAGATACCGAAAAAGAGGTGAATCTGTTGTGAGTGTTCGTGTGTGTTTGGTTTGTGTTCATGTTTTTTGCGCTCATGTTATATCTTAGTTGGAGGTGAGTGTACTCATAGAAATTGGTCACCGTCTTGATTATAGTGATTCGAGGGGATTTGTGTGAAAATGGGAGTTAGTCTGTGATTTTGGTGGTGTTTTGACTGTATTCAGTGGTGTTTTAGTAGTATTCAGTGGTGTATTTGAGAGTATTGAAAGGAGTTTAATGATGTTTATGACGGTGTTCAAATGATGTGCAAGAGTATTTTTGAAGGTGTTCTGGGAGTATTCAGTGGTGATTTGGGGGTGTTGGAATGATGTTTTTGGAGTATTCAATGGTAATTGATGGTGTTTTTGGTAGTGTTCAAAGTAAAGTGAGTTGTCTGTGTGTGTTAGGTGGTCAAAGAATTTTGTGAATATCTTGGTAACAGTGATGAGGATTGTGGGGTGTTGTGGGTTGTGGGTGTTGTTGTCGAACTAGAGATACCAAAAAAGATGTTATAAGTGGGTTGTTGTTGTGGGTGATGTGGGTTGTGGGGTGCTGTGGGTTGTGGGTGTTGTTGTCGAACTAGTGATGCCAAAAAGTGGTTATAAGTTGTGGGTTGTTGTTGTGGGATGTGGGTATTGTGGGTTGTGGCGTTGTTGTCGAACTAGAGATACCGAAAAAGAGGTGATTCTGTTGTAAGTGTTCGTGTGTGTTTTGTGTTCATGTTTTTTTTTTTGCGCTCATATTATATCTTAGTTGGAGGTGAGTGTACTCATAGAAATTGGTAATCGTCTTGGTTATAGTGATTTGAGGGGATCTGTGTGAAAATGGGTGTTAGTCTGTGATGTTGATCTTAGTTTATGGTGATTTTGGTGGTGTATTGACTGTATTCAGTGGTGTTTTAGTAGTATTCAGTGGTGTATTTGGGAGTACTCAAATGGTGTTTGAGACTATTCAAAGGTGTTTTTTGAAGGTGTTCAAATGATGTGTAAGAATATGAAGGAGTTCTGGGAGTAGTCAGTGGTGATTTGACGGTGTTCGAATGATGTTTTTTGGAGAATTCAATGGTAATTGATGGTGTTTTTGTTGTTCAAAGTAAATTGTGGTGTGTGGGGGTGTGTTTGTGTTAGTTTTGGTAAAATGTCTCATAAGTGTCTGAGTTAGTTTTTGTGATAATGTTGTAAAGTCTGGAGACTGGGGGAGGAGTTTGGGGGATGAGTTGTAATTTAATGAAATAATATAAGTGTAGATAAGTTGGAGATGTCAAATCTTATTTGGGAGTATTCAAAATGATATTTTGGAAGTGTTTCAGTGTTGTTTGGAAATGTTCAAAGGTATTTTTGTGAGTATTCAATGATTTATGAGACGGTTCGAAGTAATCTGGGGGATGTTTTATAGTGAGATGATAAAGGTTGTCGATGAATATTTCTTAAGAGATATTGAGAAAAGTGTGTGTGTGTGTGTGTGTGTGTGTGTGTGTGTGTGTGTGTGTGTGTGTGTGTTGTGTGTGTGTGTGTGTGTGTGTGTGTGTGTGTGTGTGTGTATGTATGTGTGTGTGTGTGTGTGTGTGTGTGGGGGGGGGGGGGTATTAACTTCGTAATATGTAAAATTGTGACTAGTGAAATTATCGAAAAGTGGTTATAAGTTGTAAGTGTTGTGGTGACTTTTTCTGATGAAATAGTTAAAATGAGAAATATTGTGGGTTATGAGTGAAAATGTGTAATGTTTTCCCTATGTTGTATATGAAATGTGTAATACTGAGATGGTGACGACGAAGAAGATCCAGAACAAAATGCACAGAATTTCTTCAAGAGAAAAATATGTTGATATTAGTCAATGAATTGTACCTTTTTTCAATGAATTTGTTTTGTTGGATGTATATGAAATGCATTGGTTGTATAATAAATAGTGTTATCCTGCATTTTAAGTTATTGTCTGCTCGACAAGGTTCAGCCTGTGTGTGTGGTCATCACGTGATGTCACTGACATAGGGGGAAGTCGACAAGATTCAGCCTGTGTGTGAGGTCGTTGCGTGACGTCACTGACTGCCGAGTAAACACAGGTGGGGTGATGTCACACTTGTTTAGACCTGTAGTAAGAGAAAGTACCATGCCCCATAGGGGGAGTTCATTTGAATGGTTACCCTGAGAGGGAGGAATCCAAAAACTTGATCCAAGGAGATGGAGGAGAACTACTTGGACATAGAGGGTAGAAGTGGATGGTGAGAGGTGTGGGGGGAAAATCTTTGTATTATTGATATCGAGAAAAACTGATAAGAGGAATTGGAGCAGGGAATTTGGGATGCAAGTGGGAGTCCATTTTGAATGCTTACCCCCAGAGGGGGGAATCCAAAAAAACTTGATCCAAGGAAGTGGAGTCTTTGTATTATTGATATCGAAAAAAACTTGATCCAAGGAAGTGGAGATCATAAGAAAATTCGAAAAAATTTGGGATAGGGGTGAAAGTGGGAAGGAGACCCTCAAAAAAGTTGATATCGAGAAAAATTTGTTCCGAGGAGATGGAGGAGAAATTTTGGGATGGGGTGAAAGTGGGAAGGAGAACCTCAAAAAGTTGATATTGAGAAAAACTTGATCCAAGGAGTTGGAGTCTTGGTATTATTGTTATTGAGAAAAACTTGATCCAAGGAAGTAGAGCAGGAATATTTGGGGTAGAAGTGGGTGGTGTGAGGTGTGGGGGGGAATCTTTGTATTATTGATATCGAGAAAAACTTGATCCGAGGAATTGGACAGGAATATTTGGGGTGGAAGTGGGTGGTGGGAGGGGTACCCACAGGGGGAAACCCAAAAACTTGATCCAAGGAAGTGGAGTCTTTGTATTACTGTTATTGAGAAAAACTTGATCCGAGGAGATGGAGCAGGGAATTTGGGATGCAAGTGGGAGTCCATTTTGAATGCTTACCCCCAGAGGGGGGAATCCAAAAAAACTTGATCCAGGGAAGTGGAGGAGAAATACTTGGACATCGAAGGTAGAAGTGGAAGGTGGGAGGTGTGGGGGAGGGTGTTGATCCGAGGAGATGGAACAGGAATATTTGGGTTGGAAGGAGGGGTACCCAAAAAATTTGATCCAGGGAGATGGAGAGCACAAGAAATTAAAAAAAAAATCGAAAAAAATCGGAAAAAATTCTGGGGGTGGGGCGATCCGGACGATGCTGCAGAAGGCGCTGCAGAAGGCGCGGGCGGGCGCGAGGGCGGGTGCGCAGGTGGGGCGCCGGTTGGGCGGGCGCGCGGGGCGCGGGTGGGGGCGTGGGTGGGGGGTTGAGGGCGAGGTGGTTGAGGGTGAGGTGGTCGAGGGTGAAGTGGTCGAGGGTGAGGTGGTCGAGGGTGAGGTCAAGGTCATTAACATAAAGGTGTGAAAAGGAGTCCGCTCAGAGGAGACCGTACAGCCGCAGACCTTTCGGGAGACCGTACCGTGGAGACCGTACCGTGGAGACCGTACCGTGGTAGACCACTCTGTAGAAGAGACCGCTCAGCCGCTTTGACACCTACTAGTACCTGACCAACCGGGCTGTGGTTCGTACGTCAGCTTGCGTGCGGCCAGCAGTAACAGCCTGGTTGATCAGGCTCTGATCCACCATGAGGCCTGGTCACAGACCGGGCCGCGGGGGCGTTGACCCCCGGAACTCTTTCCAGGTAAACTCCAGTGCTGAGTCATCCAGCACAAGAAGGCTCAGAGTAGCGTGTATTGAAACTAAGACGAATGTGATATTCCCGCACGATGAACATGAGGGTAAATTTTTGGACACATGTGGAAATGGCTGCTGGGGGACGTTCATTCCAGCTGCCGACGGTCCAAGATATGCCCGGATGCAAGTATGCAACCATGCAACAGCATGTAACGTGTGTCTTAGTCAGTACCGAGATAATACAGTGTGAGTGTTGCAGAGAGTTACGAGTTACAGAGGACCCAAACAACATATCCAGCTATCTCCTAGATTACGGCTAAGTGCTGAGCAAAAATAGCCAGCGTTTGAAGCCACTGCATGGTACAAGTTTGAAGCCACTGCATGGTACAAGTTTGAAGCCACTGCATGGTACAAGTTTGAAGCCACTGCATGGTACAAGTTTGAAGCCACTGCATGGTACAAGTTTGAAGTCACTGCATGGTACAAGTTTGAAGTCACTGCATGGTACAAGTTTGAAGTCACTGCATGGTACAAGTTTGAAGCCACTGCATGGTACAAGTTTGAAGCCACTGCATGGTACAAGTTTGAAGCCACTGCATGGTACAAGTTTGAAGCCACTGCATGGTACAAGTTTGAAGCCACTGCATGGTACAAGTTTGAAGTCACTGCATGGTACAAGTTTGAAGCCACTGCATGGTACAAGTTTGAAGCCACTGCATGGTACAAGTTTGAAGCCACTGCATGGTACAAGTTTGAAGCCACTGCATGGTACAAGTTTGAAGTCACTGCATGGTACAAGTTTGAAGTCACTGCATGGTACAAGTTTGAAGTCACTGCATGGTACAAGTTTGAAGTCACTGCATGGTACAAGTTTGAAGTCACTGCATGGTACAAGTTTGAAGTCACTGCATGGCACAAGTTTGAAGTCACTGCATGGCACAAGTTTGAAGTCACTGCATGGCACAAGTTTGAAGCCACTGCATGGTACAAGTTTGAAGTCACTGCATGGTACAAGTTTGAAGTCACTGCATGGTACAAGTTTGAAGTCACTGCATGGTACAAGTTTGAAGTCACTGCATGGTACAAGTTTGAAGTCACTGCATGGCACAAGTTTGAAGTCACTGCATGGCACAAGTTTGAAGTCACTGCATGGTACAAGTTTGAAGTCACTGCATGGTACAAGTTTGAAGTCACTGCATGGCACAAGTTTGAAGTCACTGCATGGTACAAGTTTGAAGTCACTGCATGGCACAAGTTTGAAGTCACTGCATGGTACAAGTTTGAAGTCACTGCATGGCACAAGTATGAAGTCACTGCACGGTACAAGTTTGAAGTCACTGCATGGCACAAGTATGAAGTCACTGCATGGTACAAGTTTGAAGTCACTGCATGGCACAAGTATGAAGTCACTGCATGGTACAAGTTTGAAGTCACTGCATGGTACAAGTATGAAGTCACTGCATGGCACAAGTATGAAGTCACTGCATGGTACAAGTTTGAAGTCACTGCATGGCACAAGTTTGAAGTCACTGCATGGTACAAGTTTGAAGTCACTGCATGGTACAAGTTTGAAGTCACTGCATGGTACAAGTTTGAAGTCACTGCATGGCACAAGTATGAAGTCACTGCATGGTACAAGTATGAAGTCACTGCATGGCACAAGTATGAAGTCACTGCATGGTACAAGTTTGAAGTCACTGCATGGCACAAGTATGAAGTCACTGCATGGCACAAGTATGAAGTCACTGCATGGTACAAGTTTGAAGTCACTGCATGGCACAAGTATGAAGTCACTGCATGGCACAAGTTTGAAGTCACTGCATGGTACAAGTTTGAAGTCACTGCATGGCACAAGTATGAAGTCACTGCATGGCACAAGTATGAAGTCACTGCATGGTACAAGAAAGATATCTCTCGTGTGGAAAATAATTTACGAAATGTATATATATTTTCATATATAAGTAGTCTTAGTTATAATAATCTAGTGATTTTTCGTCTGGTTATACCTTGGGTATATTTATGACATAACTGTAACCTGTTATGAGGGTTCCTCTAAACGTGCAATCTGGCCATAGGCCAGGCTTTCCTTTTGACCGCTGGTCAGCCAAGCGGTGAACAGGGAGAGTAATTTCGTTGGGCCCTGCAAGCACATATAACCATCAAAAGCATCAGGCACTCGAGCTTCACTGTGGATTATCTCATCCTATCGTGGTGGACATCAGATCATTTGAGAGATTAAGTTCCTCAGACGCAGTATCCAACCATTCCACAGGATGCAACCCACAACAGTCTACTAACACCCAGGTACCGTTTTACTCTCGGTGAACAGGTGCAGCAGGTGTAAGGAGATATGCCCATATATCTGGAGCTGCCCATGACAGGCACTCAAAAGGAATAAGTGGTCCGACTTCCACTTGAAAAACCTATATATTTTTCTTCTGGCAAAATTTTCCGATATCTACAAATAGGTTAAAAGTGTCTTTGATCACAAATATTCAAGGTTCTAATTTTATAACAACCTTGCTTTCCATTGGGCTGTTTTATATATTCTTCTATATTTTCACTATAGAAAGAATAATCTACGTGCTTTGAAGGATTCTTATACTGTAGAAATTTTCTTAAATCCCAGCAGGTTAGCACACCACCTCTGTATATTCTTCAACTCTGAATTGAAAAGTATCACCATTAGCACCTTTCTTGTTGTAAGTTCTCATAATGCATCACGTTATTTTCCTGTCATCTGTTACCTTTGCCCAGCGTTTAACAAGATGGGCTACCTGGAATCTACCTGGAGGGCATTCCGGGGATCAACGCCCCCGCGGCCCGGTCCACGACCAGGCCTCCCGGTGGATCAGGTCCTGATCAACGAGGCTGTTACTGCTGGCCGCACGCAATCCAACGTACGAACCACAGCCCGGCTGATCCGGCACCGTCTTTAGGTATCTGTCCAGCTTCCTCTTGAAGACACTCAGGGGCCTACCGGTAATGCCCCTTATTGCTGGTGGGAGGCTGATGAACAGTCTTGGGCCCCGGACACTTTCTGCGTTTTCTCTTAGTGTACCAGTGACGCCTCTACTTTTCACAGGGGGTATGTTGTCAAGTCTTTTGCTTTCGTATGGAGTGATTGCTGTGTGCATATTCGGGACCAGTCCCTCCAAAATCTTCCAGGTGTAGATTATGATATATCTCGCCTGCTCTCCAGTGAGTACAAGTCAAGTGCTTCCAGGCGCTCCCAGTAGTGCAGTAAAGGTTCTCTGTACATTCTCTAGCTCTGCAATTTCACCTGCCTTGAATGGGGATGTTAATGTACAGCAGTATTCCAGCCTAGAAAGAATAAGTGATTTAAAAAGGATCATCATTGGCTTAGCATCTCTTGTCTTGAATGATCTCATTATCCATCCTATCACTTTCTTAGCAGATGTGATAGTGGCATTGTTGTGGTCCTTGAAGGTGAGGTCTTCGAACATTACCACTCCCAGGTCCTTCACATTACTTTTCCGCTCTATTGTGTGATTGGAGTTTGTAGTATACTCAGTTCTAGTTATTATTTTCTCCAGTTTTCCATAACGGAGTAGTTGGAATTTGTCTTCATTGAACATCATATTGTTCTCTGTTGCCCATTGGAAAACTTGGTTTATATCATCTTGGAGCTTTGCCGTGTCCTCAATGGATGACACTCTCATGCAGATCCTAGCATCGTCTGCGAAGGATGATACAGTGCTACGGTTTACATCTCTGTTTATGTCTGATATGAGAATAAGGAACAGGATAGGTGCGAGCACTGTGCCTTGTGGGACAGAGCTCTTCACTATGGCAGCATCTGATTTAACTCTGTTTACCACTACTCTTTGTGTGCGATTGGTTAGAAAGTTGAAGATCCATCTGCCTGCTTTGCCGGTTATCCCTTTAGCACGCATTTTGTGTGCTATTACACCATGGTCGCACTTGTCAAAGGCTTTTACAAAATCTGTGTATACTACATCCGCATTCTGTTTGTTTTCCAGTGCATCTAGGACCATATCATAGTGGTCAAGCAGTTGCGAAAGGCAGGAGCGACCTGCTCTGAAACCATGTTGACCTGGGTTGTGCAATTTTTGGGAGTCCAGGTGGTTTGCTATCCTGCTTCTTAGAACTCTTTCAAAGATTTTTATGATGTGGGACGTTAAAGCTATTCGTCTATAGTTCTTAGCTACTGCTTTGCTGCCACCTTTATGGAGTGGGGCTATATCTGTTGTTTTTAGTGACTGTGGATTATTATTATTATAATCAAGGGGGAAGCGCTAAACCCGGAGGATTATACAGCGCCTGGGGGGGATGTGGAAGGCATTCAGGCTTAATTCGGGGAACTGGAGCACAGATCCAATTCCCTAAATCAAGAGCCCCTCACCAACATCAAGGAACCTTCCTTGAGGGGTAGTGACTGTGGAATCTAGCCTGTGTCTAAGCTCCTTCTCCATAGTGTACTTAGGGCCCGTGAGAGAGGTTTCTTGCAGTTCTTAATGAACACCGAGTTCCACGAGTCTTGGCCTGGGGCTGAGTGCATGGACACATCGTCGATGGCTGCGTATTTTCTGTATACCTGGAGTTTACCTGGAGAGAGTTTCGGGGGTCAACGCCCCCGCGGCCCGGTCTGTGACCAGGCCTCCTGGTGGATCAGCGCCTGATCAACCAGGCTGTTGCTGCTGGCTGCACGCAAACCAACGTACGAGCCACAGCCCGGCTGATCAGGAACTGACTTTAGGTGCTTGTCCAGTGCCAGCTTGAAGACTGCCAGGGGTCTGTTGGTAATCCCCCTTATGTGTGCTGGGAGGCAGTTGAACAGTCTCGGGCCCCTGACACTTATTGTATGGTCTCTTAACGTGCTAGTGACACCCCTGCTTTTCATTGGGGGGATGGTGCATCGTCTGCCAAGTCTTTTGCTTTCGTAGTGAGTGATTTTCGTGTGCAAGTTCGGTACTAGTCCCTCTAGGATTTTCCAGTGTATATAATCATGTATCTCTCCCTCCTGCGTTCCAGGGAATACAGGTTCAGGAACCTCAAGCGCTCCCAGTAATTGAGGTGTTTTATCTCCGTTATGCGCGCCGTGAAAGTTCTCTGTACATTTTCTAGGTCGGCAATTTCACCTGCCTTGAAAGGTGCTGTTAGAGTGCAGCAATATTCCAGCCTAGATAGAACAAGTGACCTGAAGAGTGTCATCATGGGCTTGGCCTCCCTAGTTTTGAAGGTTCTCATTATCCATCCTGTCATTTTTCTAGCAGATGCGATTGATACAATGTTATGGTCCTTGAAGGTGAGATCCTCCGACATAATCACTCCCAGGTATAGTGATGGTTCTGATGTCTTTCTTCCTCTACTTAAGTAGTTGAAATACATTCGTGCTGACCATGTTAGTTTTCATTTGGTCATTAGCAAAAACTACCAAGAAGGTTTCAATAATTATTTTGGTATCGTTCGTAAAGGATGATACAAAACTGTTGTTTTAATTTCTTCTATAGAAGACAAGTGTTTATGTCTGGCAGCATTGGACATTATAGTCCATTACGATTCGTCATCAGAGTATTTTGAGAACAGAGTTATTATTTGCGGAAACTTTTCAATATAATACAGATCAGGACAGCGCTGAACAATCAGGAATCAAACAGCGTTTGAAGAATTCATGGTAATCATATTTGATCTTAGAAAGGTAAGAATAGCTCCAATCTCCTAGGTCAAGGACATTTCCAAATGCTGCACAAGTGTTTCATCCTTCTGACAGGTGCTGCGCATCAGGCGACACCTGTCCTAGAAGGTCGACTACCCATTCTGTTCGTGACGAGGTGACATTCTATGCTAGAGCTCAAGTCGCCTCTGGTGGTGATTGGTTGCATTGTAGGCGATCCTACACTAACACTTTTTAAATGCAAAACAATATATTGGCCATTTTGGTTAGGTTTCTTCTTCAAATTAGTCAACCTAAGAATAAATATGGTAACGATTTAGCGATGCGATAAAACAAACTACAATATCAGATTAACGGAATCAGAGTTAATGTAAACACAGCAGGAAACCTTAAAGACTGCCGCGTCCTGTTCACCACTGGTCTACCAGTTAGATACGTCACCTTCACCACCACCTTCCCACCACACCTGGTAAGATACTATTGTGAATCACCCCCCCCCCCCCGTTCACTTCCCGCTCAACAAACACCAATTATCTACCAGCCGTGGCCATACCCCCTTCTCTTCCACCAAACACCACACACCATAACCACATCCTTACTGCCCATTATAATCTACTCCCCATTACATCCTCCTTAACAGCACTAATAGGTTTCTGACGTTTAGCATTATTCACCTCTGAGATAGTTACGTAAGATATGTGCAACGGTTAGATATTTCTATCTTTAAATGACAAAGAAAGCGTTTTCATTAATGTTAATGTAAAAATTTATAATTTTGCATCAAAAAAATCTTAGAAAACTTACCTAACCTTATTATAACAAGAACAATTTATTTTAGCCTAACCCAACTAAATATATTTTAGATTTGTTTACAATAATTTAATACTAAACAAACACAGTGAAACATATTTTTTTCGTTAGGTTCAGAATGATTTTGGCGAAATTATTGCATACACAAATTTTCGCTTGTCCTATATGGCAAGATGAGCGTTGCTATTTAAGCCAAGATCGCAAGTTCTGCCTATTCGGCACGACATATATATATATATATATATATATATATATATATATATATATATATATATATATATATATATATATATATATATATATGCAATAAGATCACAGTAAACAGGTGATTTCAGAATATGCAAAACAACCACTCTGAAAGAATAGAGAAATTCCAAGCGCTTTCGTGACTACTCACATTATCAAGGAACTATGATAGTTCCTTGATAATGTGAGTAGTCACGAAAGCGCTTGGAATTTCTCTATTCTTTCAGAGTGGTTGTTTTGCACACACACACACACACACACACACACACACACACACACACACACACACACACACACACACACACACACACACAATATATATATATATATATATATATATATATATATATATATATATATATATATATATATGCAATTAAAGTGCGGCATGGCCGGGGATCGAACCCGTGCTACCTTGGCCCGCCTCTTGGGAAACAGGTCAAAATTCACGACGCTCTAACAACTGAGCCATACAATCCTATAAACAACTTGTCCTTTTAACCACAAACATGGCTGCTGTTAAAAACAGTCGAACAGTTGGCTGTTGTTTGCAAGTTAAACAGTTGAAATAATGACGTAAGAATATCAACCACACGCAGTAGTTGTGCCATTATTCCCTCGCTTGCCAGACTATTTTATAGTCTTTTTTCTTATATTTTTTCCGTTGTAATCTAACCTAACCTAACTTAAACCAAACCCTACTCTAACCCAACCCTAACTTAACCCAACCCTACTCTAACCCAACCCTAACTTAACCCAACCCTACTCTAACCCAACCCTAGCTTAACCCAACCCTACTCTAACCCAACCCTAACTTAACCCAACCCTACTCTAACCCAACCCTAACTTAACCCAACCCTACTCTAACCCAACCCTAGCTTAACCCAACCCTACTCTAACCCAACCCTAGCTTAACCCAACCCTACTCTAACCCAACCCTAACTTAACCCAACCCTACTCTAACCCAACCCTAGCTTAACCCAACCCTACTCTAACCCAACCCTAGCTTAACCCAACCCTACTCTAACCCAACCCTAGCTTAACCCAACCCTACTCTAACCCAACCCTAGCTTAACCCAACCCTACTCTAACCCAACCCTAGCTTAACCCAACCCTACTCTGTGCGAGTGTGACAGTTTTGTCGAAGACGGGTTGAGATTTAACGAGGCTGATGTTTTCACATTACAAACAGATGGGCGGAGCATGTCGTTTACTTGTCAGTGTATTAGTGTTTAACGAAGGCATGACAAGAAGTAGTCGATCACAAATGTATAGATCATGTCATCTGCATAGCTTTTAGCTCCAAGTTTAGGTGAAATAAGTATAGCGTTTAGGAGAGCATTAATCAGGATATTAAATAGCAATGGACTTATCTCCTACCTGTGGTATACCTAGAGAATTTTCTTTAGTCTCGTTTAAAACCTTGGTAAAGAACAAAGGGCACTAATCACAGAATGGGTGGGTATCGAACCCACGGCAAGAGTATTCCAATACACCACAGTAATGTTACCCAACCTGTGACCACAAATGCATGCTTTTACAAACTAATCCCATACCATGCTGTTGGGAGATTCTAGTATTTGCGATATCCAATGTGGAGTTTAAATCAGGAAGTGTGGTTAAACTAGTAGAAGTGTGATTATTATTATAATCAAGGGGGAAGCGCTAAACCCGTAGGATTATACAGCGCCCAGGGGGGGATGTGGAAGGCATTCAGGCTTAATTCGGGGAACTGGAGCACAGATTCAATTCCCTAAATCAAGAGCCCCTCACCAACATCAAGGAACCTTCCATGAGGGGAGTAGAAGTGTGAGAAGGGAAAAAGACTAATACATTTTTGCACTTTTTTCCTTTCATAAAACCAGTGAGTTGTGGTAAGAGTTTGTATCTAATTCTATAGTACAATCTATTAAGTATAATTCTCTCAAATGGCTTTCATTGACAACCAGTTAAGGAGATTTGCCTAAATGTATGAGGCTGTTGCGGCTCTGTAATAGGCACAGTGTGTGTTGGTCCAGGAAATAGGAAGGACACCCTAGGAGTATTCAATAAAAGCCAACACTTTTATTGAATACAATTTTTAACTCAATCAGATGCTTGAAATTTTATTTTATGAGCCAAAATTGTGATGAGTGGATGTGCCTCTTCACTGTGTATACTTCACATGAATATGATCTCAAGTGTATACAGAGATAAATATTCCTCTTGGTGTATATATCCGGTGCAAAGAGTCGAGAGTCAAGTGGATAAATACAAACACAACAGCAGAAGACTATTATAAAGACATTTCGCTCGAGGGCCACTTCTTGTTACGCAGAGAACACTTGTCCGGACAAACTATACAATCAAGTTTATTCTCACTAAGGGTTACAATGTGGGGTTTACAGGATTTGGATATTGTGTTGTTTACATGTTATAAAATACTAATTACAGAGGGGGCCACTAGGACACCTAGCATGGCTAAGCATTTCGGGCAGACTTAGATTAATTCTTAACATTAAATCCTTACATTATTATTATTATAATCAAGGGGAAGCGCTAAACCCGGAGGATTATACAGCGCCTGGGTGGGGGGATGTGGAAGGCATTCAGGCTTAATTCGGGGAACTGGAGCACAGATCCAATTCCCTAAATCAAGAGCCCCTCACCAACATCAAGGAACCTTCCTTGAGGGGTAAATCCTTACAGATTATGGTATTAAGGCTAAGTGACTACATTATAATTTGTGAGTTTAGCAATGTGAATGCTTTTGTTTTAGCACAAGTAGTAATTTACGTGTCTTCTATTTAATGCGAAGCCTTCATTGAACTCGGTTGCTATAATCCTTCATGTCAAGTCCAGGCGACACGACATGAGTGATTAAGTACTGCAGGCGGAACAAAGGTGGATCACGAAGGTAGTATGTAACTACAGTATAGGAAGGTGAAAAATACTTCAGTCTTATTCAGTATTAGGTTTAGCGATGCGCCAATGATTTCTGATAGTTGCAGGGTTCTCAGATTCCTCATTTCATTGGTCTGGGACATCACCAGTTATCCTTGATGTAATATTTAATTCAGTCTTGTGAAAATACTAAAAATTAAATTTCTAAACATGCGTAAAATTATCCCATCTTTATAAAACAAAAGCAGAAGCAACACTTGCAACAACAGTAATAAATAGCAACAAGCACCAGTAGTAAGCAACAGCAACAGCAGTAAGTAGCAAGAGTACCGTGTCCTTTGCAGAATCTGCACGAAAGTGCCATCCACTGAGGGCACGGTAAATCTCCAAGCTGATATATACCCAGTTTTCCAGTGGGCCACTGAAAACATTGTGATGTTCAGTGATGACAAATTTCAGTTATTCCGTTATGGAAAACTTGAGGAAATAATGGCTAGAACGTTAGAACGTAGAGTATACAACAAATTCTGACCACACAGTAGAGCAAAAAACTAATGTGAAGGACCTGGGAGTGATAATGTCAAGGATCCCAGCAGTGTCATTATCACATCTGCGAGGAAGATGAGCGGATAGATAATGAGAGCTAAAAAAAAGAGGGGGGGGGGGTTATTTCCGGCAACAACACTAAGCAGCAACAATAGTAAGCAACCGCGGGTGTAAGCAACTGCGACAGCAGGCGATGTAAGCAACTGTGGCAGCAGGCGATGTAAGCAACTGCGACAGCAGGCGATGTAAGCAACTGCGGCAGCAGGCGATGTAAGCAACTGCGACAGCAGGCAATGTAAGCAACTGCGGCAGCAGGCGATGTAAGCAACTGCGACAGCAGGCGATGTAAGCAACTGTGGCAGCAGGCGATGTAAGCAACTGCGACAGCAGGCGATGTAAGCAACTGTGGCAGCAGGCGATGTAAGCAACTGCGGCAGCAGGCGATGTAAGCAACTGCGACAGCAGGCGATGTAAGCAACTGTGGCAGCAGGCGATGTAAGCAACTGCGGCAGCAGGCGATGTAAGCAACTGTGGCAGCAGGCGATGTAAGCAACTGTGGCAGCAGGCGATGTAAGCAACTGCGACAGCAGGCGATGTAAGCAACTGCGGCAGCAGGCGATGTAAGCAACTGTGGCAGCAGGCGATGTAAGCAACTGCGACAGCAGGCGATGTAAGCAACTGTGGCAGCAGGCGATGTAAGCAACTGCGGCAGCAGGCGATGTAAGCAACTGCGACAGCAGGCGATGTAAGCAACTGTGGCAGCAGGCGATGTAAGCAACTGCGGCAGCAGGTGATGTAAGCAACTGTGGCAGCAGGCGATGTAAGCAACTGTGGCAGCAGGCGATGTAAGCAACTGCGACAGCAGGCGATGTAAGCAACTGCGGCAGCAGGCGATGTAAGCAACTGTGGCAGCAGGCGATGTAAGCAACTGCGACAGCAGGCGATGTAAGCAACTGTGGCAGCAGGCGATGTAAGCAACTGCGACAGCAGGCGATGTAAGCAACTGCGGCAGCAGGCGATGTAAGCAACTGCGACAGCAGGCGATGTAAGCAACTGTGGCAGCAGGCGATGTAAGCAACTGTGGCAGCAGGCGATGTAAGCAACTGCGACAGCAGGCGATGTAAGCAACTATGGCAGCAGGCGATGTAAGCAATTGCGGCAGCAGGCGATGAAAGCAACTGCGACAGCAGGCGATGTAAGCAACTGTGGCAGCAAGCGATGTAAGCAACTGTAGCAGCAGGCGATGTAAGCAACTGCGACAGCAGGCGATGTAAGCAACTGCGGCAGCAGGCGATGTAAGCAACTGCGGCAGCAGGCAATGTAACCAACTGCGACAGCAGGCGATGTAAGCAACTGAGGCAGCAGGCGATGTAAGCAACTGCGACAGCAGGCGATGTCAGGAACTGCGACAGCAGGCGTGTCAGCGACTGTGGCAGCAGGCGATGTCAGCAACTGCGGCAGCAGGCGATATAAGCAACTGCGGCAGCATGGACCAAACGTACAACTCGGTATCAGTGTGTTACTCAAATATTACCTGGGTCACCATACACCACTGTCTCACTTTTCGTTTTCTTAATTTAACATTCTTAGGTGCAGGATACATTTTGGGCAATACTTCCAGTAGTTCCTGGAGTTTCTTGCACACAGTACTGTACAGTTGTCTTGAATATCACATGACACTCAAGCAGGAATGGAAATTTCTAACATTTTATTGTCCTTAGATGCGATGTACACAGTGGGCCAATACACAGGTACTTATCAGAGCACCACGCAGAAACAAGCAGAGGTATATACGAAAAAAGATCACAGATTGCAGGATTCGAAACCACGTCTGCCACGGCTGCCTAGCCTTCTGTGGCATCTGTGGCTGAGTGGTCCAGAGCGTCACTTGGGAAGAAATGCCACTCCCCAGACGTAGTCTCGAATCCTGCTGGCTACAGGTGGGGAGGTTTAGCCAGCAGGGGTGCAAGGAACTGGAGCCATATATTTCCATGAAATCGAACTCCTGACCTTGACTGCCCCACCTAACTCCACGGCCAGGCTCGGCCAAGCGTGGCCACACGCTGCCTCACCACTACCAGGCATTACTGCTGCTCCTGCTGCTGCTGCTACTGACACTGTACACCGCGTACGTCAGGCCCATACTGGAGTATGCAGCACCAGTTTGGAAACCGCACCAGGTCAAATACGTTAAGAAATTAGAGAAAGTGCAAAGGTCTGCGACATGGTTAGTTCCAGAGCTAAGGGGAATGTCCTATGAAGAAAGGTTGAGGGAAATCGGCCTGACGACACTGAAGGACAGGAGGAATAGGGGAGACATGATAACGACATACAAAATACTGCGTGGAATAGACAAGGTGGACAGAGACAAGATGTTCCAGAGAGGGGACACAGAAACAAGGGGTCACTCTTGGAAACTGAAGACTCAGATGAGTCACAGGGATGTTAGGAAGCAGTTCTTCAGTCATAGAGTGGTCAGGAAGTAGAACAGTCTAGCGAGCGATCAAACAGCTAATCTGACAGCATCTAAACAAGAAATTCAGTAAGGTGTTGAATTGTTGATGGCAGCATAACCTAGATGTTGAACTGGAACTTACTGAAGAACTTTTTCACTTTCACTTGTACGTGAGAGAATATATGTATTCTAAGGAATATAACAGAAAATTTACAATTTTATTTTCCTAAACATTCCTTCTTCTACAAAATGTTTACGAAGTTCGGTCATTGCAAAAGTTTTTCACAGTGTTAATTTTAACACCCATGCTTTTTCTCAGTCACTACGGTAATTAACGATAACATCTCATGAACGTTAGAGAAGAAATTGTGAATTCTGGAATTTCAAACACCCGTCATCATACTCGGCTTCACTGAAATTTGCTTAAAACACTTTCATCTTCCTCTTCTCGTTTGGGAACTGGGAAAGTCCTCAACCTCTTCATCTAAATCCGGCACTGCTAAGCTTCCAAACATTTCCTTTAGTGCTCAGACAGATACAGTTGCCCCCATTACCAGTCATACTCCCTGATCTGATAACTAAATCATCCCTCACAACTTTTGGAAATCAAACCCTTTGCCTCTGGTTCCTATCCTTGTTACAAAATACCTATCTTAAAATTTGAACAGAATCCTAAATTACAAGAACATTCTCGCCTTTGATAGTGGCTTCGTTATGGCGGTTTCTATAGCTAAACTACAATTGTTAGCGATACAGGAAAGGAATTAGTCTAGACAGAAGAGTCTTCAATCTCTACCATCTTCAAATTTAATACTTTCAGATAGATAACTTTCTGTTTGCTGTGGGTGGTGGTAACCTTTTCCATGTTTTAAAGATTAATTTTCCTCGCCTCTCAAAGTTCTATTTATTTTCCAGCATTCTCGAGCTCTGCCTTTACCTTAGTCTCAAGGTACAGCTCCAGACTCTGTAAAAACATCCTAAACACTTCTACTGCATGAGCTCTGAGAATATAGTAGGCACATCATCACAGAACCAATGTCAACTCAGTATTCACAGGTAAATTCTATTACTTAAATCTAAAAAATTATTATTATTATAATCAAAAAGAAGCGCTAAGCCACAAGGACTATACAGCTAAATCTAAAAAAAAGGATTAAAAAGTGCAGATGAATTAAAAATGAGGATGTGAAAAAAGAAAATTCAATAAAGTCTGCGACATAAGTGTTTGGTCGATAGAACTGACAATTGTTAACATGCGCTCCACAAACTGATGGTAAGTGCCAGGTATTAACAGATATTAATTTATCGTTGTTACTTAAACAAAAAATCCCTTTACAGGCAACCTGACTCGGTAAGACTGAGTTTATTTACCTCAACACAATAATTAAGAAGGATATTGTGTATCGGCTGTTTGACTGAACGATAAATTTATCATTTCATTTATGTTACCTTAACTGTTACTGAATTTAGATGTAAATTGAGCTGTGCGACTATTTGTTATTAAATATCTTCTTATTTTGGAATATCGGCATTGAAAATCTTGAGATTGTTTTATGCTTATGTAGCTTAAATCTAAGGAAAATTTATGGAGTTCAATAGTGTAGCAAAATTGAATAATAATGTCACTACTAAATATTGTTAAAATATTTAGAGTTAAATATTGGTATACATTAGAATTTATCAAAGGGATAAAAAAAATCGTTGATTGATGTTTAAAGAAACCATGTGTCGAAGGGAGTTAGTGGCATGAGCCACTAACTCCCTTCGAGTTAGTGGCTCATGCCACTAACTTCGTTATTAATACCAAAACTCTGCTGCAACGCTGTTCACTGAAAGATTAAGATAAATGATAGGATGCTCCTTCTAATAGCTTCCTCCCAGGGATGGTGTAAACTAATCTCAGAAGCTTGTTTAGAAACAGAGGGTAGCTTCCTAGTGAATTTTTTGATAAAAGCAGTGGTTACTACCCATGCTTATGTTGCTCCTAAAGAGCCTGGGTAACAGCAGAACTTAAAATTTCTTGAAAAAAGTGAAAAAGTGAAGTTTAAAAAAAGAGAAAAAAGTGTAGTTGAAAAAAGTGTAGTTGATCTTACAGAGGCAATGTTGTGTAGTATAGTCTGAATTCTGTTTTAATAAAGAGTTGAGAAAATCGACAAGTTGATAAATGAGACACTTATGTAACATTTAGGTATCTTTATTCTGGAAACATTTTCCCGGTCAGTGCCTTCCTCAGTCCATTGCAGAGAAAGGTGGAAGAAAAGGAGTTGAGGTTATCAGTTCGTCGGTTCCACTTCATCTGTCAGCATATATAAGCTCCTGTCTCTGTGAATATGCTACATTTTTATTAAGATTGATGGACAGAACACACTGACTCCAGGCTGAGAGACTGATAACCTTATTTCCTGATATTTCACATTTCTCCTCAATCTCAGGCACATTTATTTTCATACATCTCTCATACTGATGCATTCACTCATTCTGTGGCCTTCATTCACTCATTTTCTTACGTTCCTTCGTTGTCGTTCGGACTTTCATTCGTTCATTCATTAATTTTCTCATCCCTTTATCTTTCTTGAGTTTTCCCATACATTATTACTATCTGAAGACTACACCAACATTCCCAGGCTGCAGAAGTTACTAAAGTGCCTGAAACTGACACAGTATTGACGATATTAACAGTTCCGACATGAGACGTCAGTGTAAATTTATTTAATATTCTTTTAAATCAATGATATACACTTTTTTCGTTATGTTCAGACTGATTTCCGCTCATTTATGGCAAAACCAAAACTCCTTGCTGAATTGTATAATTCTAAGTGCCTTCATGATTTCTCACATTATCAAGAAATAGTAAAAATTATAGAGGGGGGGGAGGAGAAGGAGACTTATAATGGCGATATATCACCTCTCATATGATCTCACATATGACACAACACGTTGGGCATGGGAATGTGGCGAAGATTTAGTTAAGTCACACTTCAAGTAAAATTTAAGAGTGACATGTCAGGTATAAATTAAATTTGTTACAAATTCTATTAATGTATCTTAATTTATATATAACTCCTATCTAATATTCATAATGAAAATTGATTCGATTATATTTCACTCAACCATGGACCTACATGATACAGCTTTCTCGGACTTTTGAAAATCAATTGGGTGGTTAAAATCTTTCGTATGAATAAACAGGGAATTAGACTTGTCCAGTGGTAATGTTATATTTATGTTGTTGTAATCTTAGTTCAAGACTTTTTTTTCCAGTTTGAGCGAAACAAACATTATTGAGTTTTTTACACTGCTTCAATATTAAACTGCCTCATGATAGTGAGAGTTACTCTTGCACGAACACAAACACCCATATGCCCATATGCTGCAGAATATGGGCGCCTGGCAAACCTGAGAATAGCGTTCCGATACCTTAGTAACGAATCGTTCAAGACACTGTACACTGTGTACGTCAGGCCCATACTGGAGTACGCAGCACCAGTTTGGAACCCACACCTGGTCAAGCACGTCAAGAAATTAGAGAACGTACAAAGGTTAGCAACACGGCTAGTTCCGGAGCTCAGGGGAATGTCCTATGAAGAAGGTTGAGGGAAATCGGACTGACAACATTGGAGGACAGGAGGGTCAGGGGAGACATGATAACAACATACAAAATAATGCATGGAATAGACATGGTGGACAGAGACAGGATGTTTCAGAGAGAGAGAACACAGAAACAAGGGGTCACAATTGGAAGCTGAAGACTTAGACGAGTCACAGGGATGTTAGGAAGTATTTCTTCAGTCACAGAGTCGTCAGGAAGTGGAATAGTCTAGCAAGTGACGTAGTGGAGGTCTCAGTAGTACCAGTTACCAGTAACCAGTTACCAGTAGATGACTCACTACCAACCGTCTGTGTGAATCACTGACTGTTATTCAGTTGCTGCTGACCATAGCATGTTTTTGAACACCGCTCACCCTCTAGGCACTGGTGGGTCAGTCTGAGATAGGGAGCAGAGAGAGGCAGGGCGGCTGATGGTGCTTCCCATACTTTCCGTTATAATTATACGTACTAACCACCCTACGTGAGTGTTTTTACCCCATCCACGTTATCGAACCTACATGACAATTTGGTGACAGCGGTGTGGGCGTGGATTTACGGGTATTTCAGACGTTAGAAGATTGTGTGGGGTGCCGGCAGGTCAGAAGTGAACCGTCTCTGCCACCTCCAGCTAGCAGCTTACCCTCACTCACCTCCACCCTGTGTACTCCAGCCTGCAAGCAAGTTGCAGCCGTCTTTCAAGCTTCCTGGCTTGTGTGCCCCGCCACTTGTAAGTGTTGTGTTCCCCGCCACTTGTAAGTGTTGTGTGCCCCGCCACTTGTAAGTGTTGTGTGCCCCGTCACTTGTAAGTGTTGTGTGCCCCACCACTTGTAAGTGTTGTGTGCCCTGCCACTTGTAAGTGTTGTGTGCCCCGCCTCTTGTAAGTGTTGTGTGCCCCGCCACTTGTAAGTGTTGTGTGCCCCATCACTTGTAAGTGTTGTGTGCCCCGCCACTTGTAAGTGTTGTGTGCCCCGCCACTTGTAAGTGTTGTGTGCCCTGCCACTTGTAAGTGTTGTGTGCCCCGCCACTTGTCAGTGTTGTGTGCCCTGCCACTTGTAAGTGTTGTGTGCCCTGCCACTTGTAAGTGTTGTGTGTGCCCTGCCACTTGTAAGTGTTGTGTGCCCCGCCACCTGTCAGTGTTGTGTGCCCCGCCACTTGTAAGTGTTGTGTGCCCCGCCACTTGTAAGTGTTGTGTGCCCCGCCACTTGTAAGTGTTGTGTGCCCTGCCACTTGTAAGTGTTGTGTGCCCTGCCACTTGTAAGTGTTGTGTGCCCCGCCACTTGTAAGTGTTGTGTGCCCCGCCACTTGTAAGTGTTGTGTGCCCCGTCACTTGTAAGTGTTGTGTGCCCCGCCACTTGTAAGCGTGTGCCCCGCCACTTGTAAGTGTTGTGTGCCCCGCCACTTGTAAGTGTTGTGTGCCCTGCCACTTGTAAGTGTTGTGTGCCCCGCCACTTGTAAGTGTTGTGTGCCCCGTCACTTGTAAGTGTTGTGTGCCCCGCCACTTGTAAGTGTTGTGTGCCCCGCCACTTGTCAGTGTTGTGTGCCCTGCCACTTGTAAGTGTTGTGTGCCCTGCCACTTGTAAGTGTTGTGTGCCCCGCCACTTGTAAGTGTTGTGTGCCCCGCCACTTGTAAGTGTTGTGTGCCCCGCCACTTGTAAGTGTTGTGTGCCCCGCCACTTGTAAGTGTTGTGTGCCCCGCCACTTGTAAGTGTTGTGTGTGCCCCTCCACTTGTAAGTGTTGTGTGCCCCGCCACTTGTAAGTGTTGTGTTCCCTGTCACTTGTAAATGTTGTGTGTGCCCCGCCACTTGTAAGTATTGTGTGCCCTCCACTTGTGTGTGTGCCCGGCCACTTGTAAGTGTTGTGTGCCCCGCCGCTTGTAAGTGTTGTGTGCCCCGCCACTTGTAAGTGTTGTGTGCCCTGCCACTTGTAAGTGTTGTGTGCCCCACCACTTGTAAGTGTTCTGTGCCCCGCCACTTGTAAGTGTTGTGTGCCCTGCCACTTGTACGTGTTGTGTGCCCCGCCACTTGTAAGTGTTGTGCCCCCCGCCACTTGTAAGTGTTGTGTGCCCCGCCACTTGTAAGTGTTGTGTGCCCCGCCACTTGTGTTACACTTCCAGTTTTGTTTCTTGTTTTATTTTTATTCATATTCATATTTCTTTAAACAAATTCACTCTTATTGTAATTTTAATTTCTTTTTAACATAAACTGTTTTCTTTACTCTGAGTAAAATTGTTTTGCTTAATTTACAATTAAGTAATAATAATAATAATAATAATAATATCTTTATTTACTACAAGTACATGTACAAGGTATACAGTCCTAGCTGACAACAATGACATACTACTATATAGAAACTCCCTTGTTATGCTCTGCATTTCGGGCAAATTAGGTCAGTGTCCCGGGATGCGACCCACACCAGTCGACTAACACCCAGGTACCCATTTTACTGATGGGGAACATAGACAACAGGTGGAAACACGTCCAATGTTTCTACTCTGGTGGGAATCGAACCCAGGCCCTCGCCGTGTGAAGCGAGAGCGTTAGCCACCAGGCCACCAGAACCCCTAGAGTTAAAGTGTTCAGTGTTTCTTCATATTTTTATTTTATTATTTAACGTACATTTTCCAAGTGAAACTTTTATTACTGCATTGATTATTTCTTCGTCTTATTTTGTTGCACTTGTTCTGCAGTGAATTATTTTCTTTTATTGTTATTTTTATGCATTATTATTCTCATTTCATTATTGTTTGAGTCTCCTGTTTTTCATTTTATTATTTTTCCTGATATTGTTTTGTATTATATTGTAATTTTGTTTATGCACTCTTAGAAAATATTTATATTTCCAAGTTATCTCTCTTTGTATACAATTAAGTCATTTTATTTTATACTTTTTATATTGATTTACAGTTTTATTAGTTAATTTCTTTATTAGCAAGAGTACAGACAGCTCATTTTGCATTTAATTCAGCCTCCAGTAATATTTTTTTACTTGTAAATTTCAATGTGTTCCTTTATCTTGCTCAGCAGTCCCTTACATTGAGTTGTTATTCCTCTTGCAGTGTATCTTAGACATTTTTTTATTACTTCTGGAGAATTAGTTACATCTCTTTTATTTCAATTTTAGCATTCTGTATCATTTTTATTATTCATTATTTTTGCCTTATTTGTTTTTGTGCAACTTCTTTGCCATTATGCCTCACATACCTTCAAGTGATACTTTAGTGAATGGCGACACTTAGACCTCTCAGGCTACTGCTGCTCCTGTCATCAGTCCTCATAGTTCCTTAGTGACTGACAGACCGACCCAGACACTGAGACACTATAGTTTTACTCGTGATTCCCTTGATGCGTTGCCTTTATTCAATGGCCACGTACATAGTCTTGAAGCATGGTTTACTGCCATTCGTTCTCGTGTTAATGCTCTAGTTGAAGGTCCTCCTTCAGAGGAAAGTCTTATCAGACTTGCGAAAGAAGCTCTTCATCAGTCCCCTGCTTCTGTTCACGTTGTTGATCTCCTTGAAATGCGAGACTTCAGGAATCTTACTAAGTGGTCACAATATGAGGAACTGATTTGTTCTTTCCTTGTACCAGTAAAAACAGCTGATCCATATGTCGTTCTTCAGGAACTCGTGAATGCAACACCCATGACTAATGAATCATTGAGTGCATTTGCTGTTAGATTAGATAAACTTTTATCATTTATCAATGCTGTCCAGTCCTCAGCTTTTGTCCCTGACAAGGATAAACCATCCACAGTATCGTTTGCTAAAATAGCAGCTTTTGGAGCAATCAAAGAACTAATGCCGCCTGCTTCCGTGTGTGCTTATGAGGCTAATTCTCCAATTGTGACGATGGAACCACTTACAGCCCTAAATCATGTACGTCCCTTGTGCCCCCAGGGTACTTTCCCAAGTATCAAAAGTAATTTCACACCTATGCCTCAGTCTGCACCACCTCTTGTTTGCGCCACAGCGACAAATCGTGGTGGTCAACCATCGCAGCGATCACCAAGGACCAGTGTACAGCGTCATTATTATGTCATTATAAACCTCGTAGTATTCATAGTACATTCAGTAACCATAGTCAGTGGACTTGTTACAACTGTGGTTTCCGTGGCCATATTGCAATTAATTGTCCTGATAGTCACCCTAAGAGGCGTCGTACTGATGATGAGTACCAGTCAGATCTTCCCTACTGTACTTATCATAGAATACATGGACATGACACATCTGAGTGCAATGCTCTCTACAACCTTCAGTACTCTAGGTCTTTCCATGGCTGTTCCAACCACAGAACCATTAGAGGAAACAGACGTTGTGGTTCTAAGATTAACCAGAACCAGGCTCATTCTTCCAATTCGGGGGAATTCGAGCGCCCCAGTCAAACTGTCCCATGGTGGCAGTAGGTGAGAATGAGTACACAATCCCCATTCACAATTCCTTTGAAGCCATAAGCAGTCTCGAGAATCACAATCCTGCTGATGTTGCTTCACACGTCTCTGACGTAGATGATTTTGGGGATGAAGTGGAACAAATCTTTTCTGATGACAACCCTCCTTTTTGTTTGCACATTACTTCCAATGCAATGATAGGCCCTATAGTGCAAGCATTTGTTCATAATGCACCCGTTCATTTGTTCATGGACTCTGGTGCGCAAGTCAGTATTATCAGGTCTAGTTTGTTTAGGGATAAGCAGTTACGACATGTTCTTCTCATAGGACCTACTCATGTGTCCTCCCTTAGTGGAGTAGCTGGTTCTCACCTGCATGTCTGAGGTTGGACTTCCCTCACCTTTTCTATCCAAGGTAGAGACTTGACTGCTTCCTTCCTTGTTGTCACCCAGATTACTTTCCCTGGCGATCTTCTACTGGGATTTGCTTCCATGAGAGACTTACGCATTGTGCTCAACCCTTATCGATGGCATGCCCAAATTGATGACTTGATCGTACCATTTTGGGGTTACCAGTTTGGATCCGAGATCTGCCATACTGCTGCAGAGTACGACGTTCGGATTAAGTCCTTACAGGCCAGTGCATTTTCCAGTAGCATACCCAAGCGGTCAGACACTGGTGATCCTGTCACTTCTGTCTGTGTTCCTGCAACTTCACGCTTGAAAGATAGTGTCCAGTTACCTCAAGTGTCCAAGGATGCTCTGACTACCTTGAGTGCTGAGCCTATCCCTGCAATGTCTGCTAGTTCAATTAGTAGTTTCTCCACAGGGGACACCTTGTCGGAAAACAATTACTTGCAACTAGTAATGCCATCTCTTGTTGATGTCACATGCTGTCTGTAGAAAGACATTTCTGTCACGGCTAGTGCCCTCACTAGAGTGTCTGTTGTTGTTCCTAGTGTTCCAGATGGTGATAACGTCCTAGTTGACAGTGATTCTTGCAAAGTAAAAGGTCTATTTGTTGAGCCATCCTTACATGTTGTAAGAGATAGTAAGATCCATTTCTTCTTAGCTAACACTTCTGGTCACAGTGTTCGTCTCAGAGCAAATACCAATCTTGTTGATCTTGTTCACTATCCTTATCCTGTTCAGGTAGAGGATGAGTTTTCACCTGACCAGTGGGTCGGTGCTAATTCTACTGGGGAGACCTCATCCACTTCACTGGATCAATCTGTTCCACCAGTTGAGGAGAAAGACTTAGCTCCCACTGACTTCCCAGATGAGGTCAAGCATTTGTTGACTCTGTTGAACAAACGTCGTAAAGCCATTGCCTTACCAGGTGAGAAGATGGGTATAATGAACTTATTGTCCCATCGTATTCCATTTGAACCTGGTACTAGACCCATCTATATACCTGCGTACAGAATGCCTCATTCACAAGTTGCTGTCGAAAAAGAATTGATCAATCAAATGCTTGATGATGGAGTTACTGCACCTAGCAATTCACCTTGGAATGCACCCTTGTTCCTAGTACCTAAGAAGGATGGTACTTGGCGCCCAGTGATTGACTTAAGGAAGTTAAATGCAAAAACTATTCCAGATCGTTTCCCACTTCCTGTACTTGGTGATCTTTTATGTAACATTGGAGATAACAAAGTCTTTTCGACCCTGGACTTGTTACAAGGGTTTTGGCAAGTCCCTCTTCACGAGGACAGCCAAGATCTAACTGCATTCTCCATTCCTACAGGTCATTATCACTTCCTCCATATGGCCTTTGGATTACGATCCTCCCCTATCACATTCTCAAGGCTCATGACTAATATCTTTAGAGATCTCATAGGTAATGCATTTATGGTGTTTTTAAATTTGGATGTAATTGTCTTTCCCAAAAGGGATGGGGTTACCCCACTTGAAGAGGGGGAGTAGCCCTTGGTAACTTGAAAGAACCCTTTTTTTTAAAAAAGACAAACTTTTCTAAATGTTTTTTTTTTTTTCCCAGACCCGGAAAATTAAAGTTTTTTGGGTCACGAAAGGCCCATTTCCCTTAGAGGGGTTACGACGACCAAAGAAAGGGTAACTGCGTACTAAAATTTTTCCAACTCCCAAAACTGCGATGTAAAAGGACCCTTTTCTTTGGGGCTTAGCAGGTTTTGAAATAAAATTTTTTTCATTGCCAATTTTTTTTCCCAAGCTGTCCTAAGAGTTGCTTTAAGAAAGATGCCCTTTTTTTTTGGCCCTTTTCCCCGTTTTAAAAGGGCATTCCAAACTCTAAAAGAAAACTAACTCTGCTCCAATTTTAAAAATTTCCCCGATTTTTCAAAGGGCCCTTTTTTCCCTTACAACGATGCTATTCTATTGGCTTTGGGGTTGCCGTCTAGCTCAAAAAACCTGATGGCAAGTCCAACGCAGTTGAATTTGCTAGCCGGTCCTTTTTTAAAAGGCTGAACTTAATTAACAGAAAACTGGGGCAAGAAGCTTTGCAATAGTAGGGTTTTTAAAAAGCACCCCCCCCCGAGACATTATTTATCAGACTTTGTTCATGTTTTGGGACAGACCTTTTGTAAAACTAAATCCCTTTTATTCCAAAAAAAACAACCTACAAAAAGGTTACCAATGGACCTTGACTTTTCCAAGAGTTCAATCCTACCTTTGAACACTTACCTCGAAAGTCAAATTTTTAGTCGCGGGAATGCCTTATCGGGAATTTTAGTATAGTAACTGCAGACCCTCCATTTCTGCCGGGATGTAAAAAATGTCAACAAACAGATCCAGTGGGTCTGGTGTGATTAGATTCCTGCTCCAGGAAGTTTATTCTACTGAAAAAGCCACCCACCCCCTCTGTTTAATCATAAACCAAAAGAATTACTGTATCGAACAGCCGAGTTGGGTACTCTAGCAAAAGGGTTTAACCAGTTAGTAAAAAATTTCCACTGTATGTGAATGTCCCTTACAGCTAGTTCACAATGTCCCAGGTGGTTTGGCGCACCCTGGAAGGATTGTTCAGTAAAAAAGCCGTTTTGAAATATTTTTTTGGGCCTCGTAGGGCAACTGATATTTTGAGTATTTTTAAGAAATGTAGTGGGCATGAAAACATAAAGGTAATGCTAATATCCAAAACCCAACCCAAATGTATCCAACTACTAGCGAACCGTGGGAAAGGGTTGCACTAGATTTGTTAATTTTCCAATGTTCCCTCCAGGGCAAAAAAAAGGTTGTTATGGTGCCCTTTTACCAGATATTGTGAGTTGTTCCTATTGAGTTAAGATGCCGGACAGTAGCTAAAGCGTTTAAAGAAAGCATTTTTGCGGCAAACCACCCTAAGTCCCTAGTAACAATAATGGGGGTGATTCTGTAATGAGATTTTAAAAAATTTTTGATTGTACAAGATCTCTAAATCCACCATTTTTCCTCTCACCCTGCCGCAAGGGGGTTAGCAGACGAACCAATAAGAAATACTGATGTTTTGAGAGCCACTATAAAACCCAACAGTGAAACTTGGGATAAAATTTTAAAACCTGATGTGCAGGTGCTATAAATTCTGTTTAAATGTTCACGGGACCTCCACATTGTGCAAGAATGGTATAAATACCGACAAGAAAAATTAAAAAAAACATGTGCAAATCTGGGTATCTTTATTTTAGACGTTTCGCCATCCCCGTGGTTTATCAATAAAATTTAGGACAAACTTTAAAAAACAGTAGGACTATATACAGATGAAAGGGGAATCAGTCCCTCAAACCCAGGGGTAGGGCGAAGACACCCTGCCGGTGCTTTCGCACCCACTCCTAGGTTGAGGGACTGATTTCCTCATCATCTGTATTAGTCCCACTGTCTTCAAGTTATGTCCTAGAATTTTTTATTGAAAAAGCCATGGATGGCGAAAACGTCTAAAAAAAGATACCAGTGTTGCACTGTGTCTTAATTTCAACTCCACTTATAATTGTAGGGGTATAAAAGCTTGTTTTTGAGTTGCTATATTCTAATCCGAAACCAAATTACAACCCCTGTTTTTAAGCAAATATACCAGTAGCCAAAACGTCTTTTGAAGAAACCCTGAAACACTTTATAAAAACAGCAGAATTTACAAGGTCGCAAACACTCGAGCAAAACCGTCCCCAAAAACAAAGTAGGTTCCCAGGTTATGCTGACAAACTTTTAAAAAAAATGTCTGCAATGCCTAAGCTTGATCAAAAGTTTGTTGGGCCTCATCGAGTAGTTGAACAAATCCTGGCAAAATTTAAGGTTAGAAAAATTAGTACTGGTCAGTATTAAAGAAACGCATTAGATCAAAGAAGTTAGTTTGTTGAAATGATTTCCATCCCCGATAAAGTGACGACTCTGAAATCCCCCTGTCCTGTACTCTCTACCCCTTTAGACTAAATCAGACGATAACCGAATGTCGTTTTCCCCACGACATGACAGGTATTTGGGAAACCTCAAGTATCATTTGTAACCCAATTGATTTGCTCAAAAACAGCAAAGAGTTTGCCGTGCAACAAGTTTTTTCCTCCCCGAGATGACACCCATTTGGGGATGTCAATCCACCCTAGCGGTTGGGGTTTTAAATGTAAATAACCTGTATAGAAAATAAATTTCAGTATCAATTTTTCAATATTAAAAATTTTTTTTTTTTTTTTTTTTTTTTTTTTTTTTTTTTTTTTTTGTTGTGTGTGTGTGTGTGTGTGTGTGTGTTTCACGTTCTCTCCGAATTCTGAGATTTAACAGTCTAGATTTGAGTGCACCAAATCTGCCTTTCTGTTAAACACTTCTTTCTTTGTATATATTTCTTCCTCAAAATCCGTAGATTACAGATTGATCGATCAAATTTTTTTTTATCACTTCTATTGTGTAATCCCAATGTTGTCTCATTCGATGAGTTGTGCTATATCATTACAGTTTCATTACAGTGAGTTTCATTATAGTCAATTACGTAAGTTTCCATTCCAATATTCTCCTTATGTTATAATGTTCAATTGTTGTGTACTTTGACATTGTATAGAATCAGCCCAAGCCATACGCCTGCCATCTCTAGTTTGTATTAGCTGTATGTCGGGACGACATACGTTAGCATCGCCGAGCTCAGTAGTACCAGTTACCAGTAACCAGTTACCAGTAGATGACTCACTACCAACTGTCTGTGTGAATCACTGACTGTTATTCAGTTGCTGCTGACCATAGCATGTTTTTGAACACCGCTCACGCTCTAGGCACTGGTTGGTCTGAGATAGGGAGCAGAGAGAGGCAGGGCGGCTGATGGTGCTTCCCATACTTTCTGTTATAATTATACATACTAACCAGCCTACGTGAGTGTTTTTACCCCATCCACGTTATCGAACCCACATGACAGAGGCAGGAACCATACATAGCTTTAAGACGAAGTATGACAAAGCTCAGTAAGCAGAGAGGACCTAGTAGCGATCAGTGAAGCGGGGCCAGGAGCTGAGTCTCGACCCCTGGAACCACAATGAGGTGAGTACAATTAGGTGAGTACTATAGACAAGTGCATTTGACAACCAGTAACTAGCACAAGCCAAGTAATGGACAACCTGAGTCGTTATTGGACTCACCTTCAAATATTCCCCCTATTCATCTATAAAATAAGCTGCAACGATTTACTCCAGTGATATACAAGACTAATGACAATATTGTTATAAATATGTTAATTTGTTGTTGGCTCACAGGCACAGATGGTAGGCCAGGAACTAGCGGTGGACATCTGTGGTAGGCAGGGAACATGGTGGACATCACGGAGTAGGCGGAACATGGTGGAACAATCAGGGTAGGCAGGAAACCTGCGTGCGGACATCAGGGAGCAGGAAACCATTGGTGGAATCAAGCGTGGTAGGGCAGGAACATGGTGGAAATAAGAAGGGTTAGGCCCAGGAACAAGGTGGACATAAGGGTAGGAAGAACAGGTGGACATCAGGCGTAGGCAGGACTTGGTGAGACATCAGGGCGTAGGTCCATGAAAAAAAGGTGGGACATAAGCGGTGTAGGCAGGAACATGGTGGACATCAGGGTAGGATAGGAACATGGTGGACATCAGGGTACGCAGGAACACGGTGGACTAATTACGGGTAGGCCAGGAAGAACATGGAGGACATCAGCGGAAGCAGGAGGACATGGTGGACATCAGGGTAGGCAGGAACATGGTGGACTTATGGGTAGGCAGGAACAAGGTGGACATCAGGGTAGGCAGAGGAAACAAGGTGGATATTAGTGTAGGGAGGAACAAGGTGGACATCAGGGTAGGACAGGAACATGGTGGACATCAGGTGAAGGCAGGAACAAGGTGAGACATCAGGGACTAGCAGGAAAACATGGCTGGTCATCAGGTGTAGGCAGGAAAAACATGGCTAGACATCAGGTAGGACAGGAACACGGTGGACGATCAGGGAAGGCCAAGGCACCAGGAACATGGTGGACCGTTCAGGGGAATGCAGGAAACATACGTGGACATTAGGGTAGGGCAGGAAACATGGTGGACATCAGGGTAGGCCAGGGAGGGAACAAGGCGGACCAAAAAAGGGTAGGCAAGAAAAACATGAGTGGAAAATCAGGAAGGGCTGGGAACAAGGTGGACATCAGGGTACGGCAGATCATGGCGCCGACATCCAGGTACGGAAGGAACATGGATTTAGGACATGCTGGACAGCAGACGTTAACATGCAGTTTATGGTACCTGTCAAGTATATGAAAGGCTATTTTTCATAAACATATTTTAATCTATATGCCCAGGAACCAGCTTCGACTCTGTTGCCTCTTTACCAGAATCGTCATCATAGTGGAAAACCTCCATCACTTCTTGGAGATTTTAATGCCAGACATAAAGAATATTGGTGGGTTATAAACAAACACCAGAGAAAACTAAATAGTGAGGATTGCTAAATGAGCATGATAATTTCGCAATTGTGGCACTACTGAGCCTAATCACATATATGGTGGCATACTAAGATCTGTGTTCTTGGGGAAAAATTTTTATTTTTTTTTACATCATATACCGAGCATGACTCTGTCTAGCTTGATGACTTTCTATCTGATCCATCCCAAGACTAACAACTGTCAATCTTGATTACATCTCCCGCAATCAAGGAGCTAAATACAGAAGGAGGAAACTTATTCTCAATCCCAGAACAAAGAGACAAACTTTATTAACACTTGATCAATGGATATAAGATTACGAGCCCATTGGCACACAAAAATTTAAGACGATTCTAATTAACCACTATTGTAGTGTTCTCAGTGATCAAGGTGGGAAGGAATAGGAAACACAACCCTCCACTACTAAATAACATAAAAACCATGTAAATACTTTAATGATCAACAGCTGGCGCATCTAACAATCGCAGCTAGGAGGACTTGATAAGCCCTACAGTGGAATGTAAACCCCAGACCTGCCAGATCGTTCCAAAGCTGCACTAACAAATGCAAGCGAATAGAAAGGATGAACTTAGGCAACATCGGAATAGGGAACAGTTTGTTAGTGGATGAAAATAGGTCCACCCCTTTGAGTTTGGATTGAGAAAGGTTATTATAAATTTAACCAGCGAAAAAGACTGGGCATTGTTGCTCTTACTTTCTTGAAAAAGCAAATGACCTATAAATGACTGGTCCAAAACATCCTAGGATGAAAGCCTTGCATCTCAATATTAGAATAAATTAGAGTTATACTCTGAGGAATGTAGAAATCTGATTACCTTTTATGCTAGCCAAATTTATTGATGAGAGTTGATTGCTCTTTACCGAGTATGAATTAGTAATGCATTATTAACAAAAGGTCGATTCAATGCCTCCTGGAGAGGATGCGTATATCCTATGATAATTTCTCAGAAATCTAAGGCATCCGTGCCTGATAACCCTTTGTGCATGTATAATATCAGTTACATTGACGGCGTCTTCTTCATAATGCCTGGAACCAATAGTATCATTGTGCCTATCCCTATAGCCCCAACGCCTGATACATTTAGGCCGATCTCACACCTTAAACTAGTTGTCTTTGTAAAACTTTTGAAAGTATGATGCTTAACAGTCATGTACATGCTGTATCTGACATTCAATCTTTCCCTAGCTCTATGGGTTCATGAAAGGTAAAAGTGTAGCAGAAATGCTATTTCTCCACTTTCTATCTGACACACACCTTACTAGTTTTACCTTTTCTTGATTAAAATCCTCTGCATTTGATTTTGCGAAACCAGAACCGATATACTGCATGTAACTAGCCAAAATGAATATTGGTGTAGCTTACTCTGCTTGGATCATAGGATAACCTGTCAAATAGAGTATCTCTGTGCCTTTACCAAGGCCTTCCCGGAATGTGACTTCTCTAAAGAAATGTCCTTTAGGTACACCGCGCGGAGGGATGGAGTTCTTTTTCCCCATGATATTTACTATTTCTGATTAATGCTCTCCTGTAAATGCTCTACCAGCCTCACCTAAACATATAGCTATAAGCCTATGCTGATGATATCAGGATCCATACAAAGGGCATAAGAAGAATTGAAATACCATTCTTAATGAAGTTCAAGAAAATTTGTAATCGACTAGGCCTTCATATATCTTCGTCTAAAACTAGTTTTTATACAAGCAAACGACATCCCCCACCCATCTATTTGCAGGGTGGAAATCATTAGCTCGTTAAAACTAACATGATATCTTGTGTGAAGATGTACCCTTTTAAAAATCCACTATACCAAAACTAAACAAGAAATGTAAAGCTAGGCTAAATGCTCTCAAAGTGTTGCCTGGTACCATCCCAAAACTATGGTGCCAAATGTGAGATTCGTGCAGAATGCATGTACATAGCCTATGTTAGTCCTTATTGATACTGCTTGCTGCCCATGTTGCTATAGCTAGATGAAAAGTTCTCTCCGACCCTTGGAGTTAATGCAAAATTGAAGCTACCTACAGGTTATTATTCTTGGCTGTCCCTGACTCTACAAAAGTCTTAAACATGAGGAAGGGAGCTTGTATTTCAAGTATCAGTGATAGGATTGTTGAAATAACACTGTACTCCGGTATTAGAATGATGGATGCAAACGAACCATGACACTGTCACCGTGAAAACTTACAAGTGTTAGAGGTAAATACACACAAGATCTAAATTGGATTGTGGAAACGTGCAATTGCATTAAGTTTTATAAACCTCTGCATGAACTGTATCACTCGTAGGCAACAAGAGCATTTTTCACCCCTCCATGGAAGATGTTGTCATTTAATATCCACATACCTATCAAGTCCTCCCCTAAGACGCTCTTGCTAGTAAATACCTTCCTTAAATCTCTTGTTAGAGCAACTGCACAAGAAGAAATTTCTCACCTAGATAGCGTAGTAACTCAAGTTATCACAATTTATATACACTGAGCGATTAAACAGGAGTCTTCTGAGCAGAGGCTTGCATTGCTCTGTGTCTGCCACCCTCCCTAGTTAAGAACGATAATAAATTTGTTGAGTTAGGAAATAAGAATTAAACTAACTCTGGGCGGTCTCTTACACTGCAAACTGAAATAGTTATCAAATATAAATGGCGCTAAGACCTAACCTATGACAACTGAGCTTGACTTTATCATTACTGATTCTATGTCATTCATTGAAGGCTCTTGGCTCATATAATGCTCCATAAACATGCTCATTGGAGAAGCAAGAGTATAGACTATAAAAAAATTAGGGACAAAGGATATTAATGTAAAATTTGCCTATGGATCCCATCACACATTGGATTACTCATTCATGTTAAAGTTGATATGTTAGCCAAGAAGAGTATCGAGAAGGAGAAATGTAGAATATAACTTTGGTATAAACTATGTCTGAGCATTAGGAATAATATTAGGAGAGAAGTAAATAATGCAAATGATTGTTATAGGTATGCAGTAGAAGCCTGAGTAGATCTATATCCCCCACTAGGATAACATGAACGTAGATAAGTATGTTTATGGATAGCAAGCTTGCAAAGTGCACTAGACTTGACTGGTGTTGTAGTGGCCAGGCTTAGCGCTTGGTTACAAGTATTCTCAGGCAGATTCTTGGGAGACACACCAAGATGATAGTCAAATAAATGTAAATTATGTGATAAGGCATATGGTCATATCTTAGAACACTATGTGCTTAATTGTCACATTATTGATGGAATACAGAGACCTAGACGTTTAATAGAACCTATGTGAAATTAGTCAAGATTATCTTATTAATGAAAATAAGATACAAGATATATAAGCAATATTTACTAATTTTGCTTGTAACAGATAAGCTGAACTAGAGATATGTAGATCATAAACTCCAATATGTATTCCTAATGTTACCCTTTGCGAGGCCTCAGTCCTAGGCCTTTTGTGTATTCCTATGCTCTCGCGCTACCGTCCACTGGGATGGATATGGGCCGTGCCAATAAAATAGCCACTTCGGTGGCAAAATCTAATCCATCAATAGATTCACGAAGCACGCACTAAAGCAGGATGAGTAGCTTGGGCAAGAAATTCTTTCCTCATGGAGAGGTGGAGAAATACAGCGACAAATCCGGCAAATGAAGAGCGGTGACAAGCTTCAGAGAGGAACTTAAACAAGCCCAACCACTAGTTGTCCATTATCTGCTACCTCCGACACTACACACACACACTACACAGTAGATTCCAATGCACCCTGTCAGGTCTACCACTCCCCAAGCTCCCCCGCCAAACCCTCCCAGAGAACTATGGTGTTGGAAAACAAAGATGAAGGATATGGTACACCCAGAAATATGGTGTTGGATAACAAGAGAAGGTATGGTGTACACCAGCTAATATGGTGTTGGAAAAAACAGATGAAGTATGGTACATCCCAGACTATCGGTGTTGGAAAACAAGCTGAATAGGTTTGGTACACCAACACAGAGGAACTAAACTGAATTAAATGTGAGGCCAGTGACATGAAGAGTATCACCAGACATCATTGCATACGGAAACCAAGCTCATAAGGATTGATAACAGATTGCTCCATCTTTCCAATTGGAGGGTGAATAGAACAGAAGCAGGGTGGGAGTTGCACTGCTCTTCAAAACCTGTTGGAGTTTTGAAGACGCTTAGAACGGAGAGACTGCATAGCAAGGAGCACACCAGACTGAGGGTCTCCAAGGGATGATTGCAGTGATTGATGAGATACCCCACACAGAACAAGCACGAGGCCAAGACAGAATATGATGAGAGCAAAAGAGATAAGATAGATGGATTTCGTTAGATTTTTAACCCGGAGGGTTAGCCACCCAGGATAAACAGAAAAGTCAGATGCGTCATTCTCGAGGCGACTGTCTAACTTATTTCCATTGGGGTCATTAATTTGTCACCTAGGATGCGTCCCACACTGTCGGACATTCAACAGCCAGGTAGCCGATTTGCTGACTAGCGTGATAGGCACCAGGAGTAGGAAAACGTTGTCACAGAATGTTTAACACGCGGGAATCGAACAGGGACACTCCGTGGTGGTGAGCGGAGAGCTGTAGACCACAGGCCATGTTGATACACTAGCTAGGTGGCAAGTTGAGCCTCTGTGGTCAACGGCAAGTTACTAGTGTGGGTTGATTTCAATCACAAGGAAACTGGCTGGAAAACCTGGAATATATGGGGGACGAGAAACGTTGGAGGGAGTAAGAGATGGAGATGGTACTAGAAAATCTCATTCACAAACATGTTTGGCGACACGTACCAGAGAGAGCAGGAGGAGGATGAAAAGCAAGACCGGACTTCATAGTCCTTGTTAGCCAGTTCAGGCAATGAGGACATCACATCATATAGGAAGGGGCTCTTGGAGCTTAGTGATCAAGTTGCACCCTGAGTTTCGAAATTACAAGTCACTTAGCTACTGACATGTCCCCCCGTCACCCTACATGTTCCAGCACCTAACAATATCCCCCAGCACACCTCGCAAGGCCCCAGCAGGCAGACAATGTCACTCCGAACGACATGATCCCAGCACCATTGCCCCCAGCACCAAAAAGTCCCCCTGCACCTGCAATGTTCACTCAGCACCGCAGACAATGTCCCACAGACCCACATTGTCCCCCAGAACTACAACATCTCTCAGCACCACAGTCTCCAGCCCATCACTGTCCCCAGCACCCACAATGTACTCATCACCACAATGTACCACAAGCATCCCACAATGTCCCCCAGCATCCACTAATGTCCACACAGCACCCAGTCAGTGTATCTATGGTAAATGACTGATATAACGATATATTGGTGTAATAACTGATCATTTTATTGATATATATCATGGGAGGGAAGCGAGGTCTAAACGATGAGGGGTTATACACCCACCTGGATTAATCAGAATTTTCTGTTTAATCAGGAAGTAGATGGTAACTTCACTTTCAGGAGTTAAACAGCTCCTTCAACCATATACCTGGAGTCTACTGGGAGGGCATTCACGGGGAATCCAAACCGCGCCCCCGCGGCCCGGGTCCACGAAACAGACATCCCGGTGGGATCAGGCCCCTGTTCAACGTACGCTTTATTGTTGGCCGCACGCATATCCAACGTACGAACCACGCCCGGCTGCTCCGGCCACCGTCTTTAGCGTATCAGTCCAGCTTCCCTCTTGGACAGGCAACCACATAGCCTACCGGTTATGCCACCCTTTCTTTGCTGGTGGAGGCTGCTAGAACAGTCTTAGGGACCCCAGGACAATTGTGCATTTTCTTCTTAGTGTACTGTGACGCCCCTACTTTTCAAATGGGGGTATGTTTGCATCGCCTGCCAAGATCCTTTTACTTTCGCATATAGTATGATTGTGTATGCATATTGAGGAAAGACCTGAGTTCCCTCCAAAATCATTCCAAGTGAGCACCAAGTCAGTGCTTCCTGGCGCTCCCCAGTAGTTAAGGTGTTATGATGGTACTTTACGCGTGTCACTGAACCAGCGCGTCACTACAACATACACTCGCACTACCATGAAACCATCTGTCATCTACAACCTTCACTGAGCACTCACAATGAACCATCTATTACACTACAACCTTCATGCACACCCTGAACACATCTGTCACCTACAAACCATCACTTGGCACCACTTGAACCTGCTGTCACTACAACCTTCACTCGGCCACACTCTCATTGAACCAGCTGTCACTACAAATCACTGGCCCACCATGAACCACTCTATCACTACAAACCATCACTGGCACCACAATGTACCCAAATCTATCACTACAACCATCATGGCACTTCAACCTGAAACCATCTCATCACTACAACCATCAACTGGCTCACCTTGAACCAATCTGTCACTAAAACCATAACCTGGGCACCTCCACCCTGAAACCATCTATCACTACTACTTCACACGAGCATCACCCTGAACCATTGTCACTACAACATCACTGGCACCAACCCTGAAACCATTCTATCAGTACATCAATCACTGGCACCACCCTGCAACCCATATGTCACTAAAACCATCACATGCGACCACCTGAAACATCTGTCCACTACAACCATCATGGTACCACCCTGATACCATCTATCCATCTACAAACCATCACTGGCACCACCAATGAAACCAGCTATCACTACAACCATCACTGGCAACAATCCCTGATCATCTGTCACTAACAACCTATCAATGGCACACTTGAACCTAGCGTCACTACAAACCATCACTGGCAACCACCTGAACCAGCTGATCACAGATCAACCCTTCACTGGCACACCCTGTGAAACCATCTATCCACTTCAACCATCATGGCACTCACCCCTGAAAACCATTACTGTCACTACAACCATCTCTGGCACCACCCCTGAACCATTATCACTACAACCATCACTGGCATCACCTGAACCATCTGTCACTACAACCATCTCTGGCCACCACTTGAACTCAGCTGTCACTACAAACATCACTGGTACCACCTCCTTGAACTATCTATCACTATCAACATCACTCGGCACCCAACTTGAACCATCTGTACTACAACCATTCATGGACACCACCTTGTACCGCTGTACTCTAAAACCATCACTGGCACCTCCTTGAACAGACTGTCACTACAACCAGCTTTTTATACTGGCGCACACATGAACCATCTATCATACAACCTTCTCTGGCACCACCCTGCAACCATCTGTTCACTAATACATCACTGGACACCACCTTGAACCAGCTGTCACACTACAACCATCACTCGGCACCACTTGACCGGCTGTCTCTACAAAACCATCACTGGCAGCCCATGAAACCATCTATCATACAACTCCATACACTGGCACCACCCTGAACAATCTGTTCTACAACCTTACACTACGGCACACTTGGGAACCAGATGTCACTACAACATCACTGGCCCACCTTGAACCATGCTGTCAATACAACCATCACTGGCAGCACCATGAACACCACGTCTATCCACTCAACATCACTGGCACCAAACTGAACCATCTGTCACTACAACACCATCACTGGCAACCACCTGAACCATCTGTCACTACAAACCATCACTGGAACCCCTGAACTCACCTGTCACTACAAACTTCACCTCAGCACTACCATGAACCATCTATCACTACTAACAATCATGGCAACCAACCTGAAAACCATCTGTCACTACAACGCATCACTGCACACCTTGAACAGCTGTCTCTCAAACCTTCCATGGCACACCTCTGAACCAGCTGTCACTACTCAACCATCTCTCGGGCAGCACCAGAACCCATCTATAACTACAACCATCATGGCACCAACCCTGAACCATCTATCAACTACCACACCACATCATTGGCACCCCAAACCCTGATCAATCTGTATGTCCACTACAACCATCCACTGGCACACACCCTGATACATCTGTCCACTAGCACACCATCATGGCACCACCTTGAACATGCTGTCACTACAAAACCATCCACTGGCTCCCACTGACCTTCTATCAAACTACAACCATTATTGGCACCACCTGAACAATCTGTCACTCTACATAACTGGCACCACCCTAACCATTCTATCAAAACACACATCATGGCTTATCACTCTGAACCCTTGTCATACCAACCATCACTGGCACCACCTGAACATCTCGTCACTACAACATCACTGGCAACTCATGTAACCCATCTGTCACTACAACAATCGCAGTGGCATACCCGGAACCATCGACTCACTACAACCATCACTGGCACCACCCTGAAAACCATCTGGTCACTACAACCATTCACTGGCAAGCACCCTGAACCATCTATCACTACAACCTTCACTGGCACCACCCTGAAACCATTATCTACTACAACCATCACTGGCACCATCTGTAACATTATTACTGACCAAACAAAACCTTCACTGGAATCACCCTGAAGACCATCTGTCTCATATCAACCATCACTGGCACCACCTTGAACCAGCTGTCTACTACAACATCAATGGCAGCACCCTGAACCATCTATCATACAACCATCAACTTCGGCACACCCTGCAACCATCTATTCACTTACAACCCATACTGGCACACCCTGAACCATGTCATTACAACCATCTCTGGCAACCACGTGCATGGATCCAGCTGTGCTGATACAGTAATCTCTACCCCTATATATTATGTTACTATGCTTTAAACATTATTATGCATTAACATTTACTGAAGAAGTCTAAACGAATGCATGGATAAGCTGAGGCTAATCGACTTCTCTATGTCATCAAAGAATTAGATAAATACACCTGTTTGTTTATCTGGATTCGTGCATGCATTAAATGTGAAAATAGAAGCAGGAATATAATTATATGTAGAGCAAAGCAGCAGGCGTTTGACACACCCTCGTGTTTAAGGTCACCTCCCGTTGGGTACACTTAAGTGTATTCTGTTATTAACACTGCTTCATTACATGTTGCACTACAAAGGCATTTGCAATGACACTCACACCTTGCTTTTTTTTCTGTGATTAACAGCATTTATTTGTCTGTTTAATAAAAAGCACTGTGCCAAGTGAAACTTGAATGACGTGTGAAGAACACGTATTCTTTGCAGTGTTTCTAGTACTACTTACAGTCCAAATGTACCTAGAAACAAAAAAATAATACGTATAGTTGTCTCAAGACTGCACTGCTACAGCATATTCTTCACACCATATTTTTTATCAAATTCTTAACTGAGTAGAAGCACCTAATATGTGATAGAGTTATCCTTGATACGCATAATCATTATTGTTACGATACCTTTTTGACCAGGGGGGGCGGGGGTGAAATGAAGCCACCAGTAAGTGGAGCGCGTCAGCCAAGTATAAAATCAAAGTAACTTTTCAAGTGAGAAAGTTTAAAGAGATGTCTTCACTTAACACAGAACACAACCACATCACTCAACGGTTGAGAAAACACTGGAAAGTCAGCACTGAGTGCGACAGCATTCCACGCACACGGTTCGGAGACATCTGTAGGCTCCCTACTAACTAGTAATTAACCCTGTGAACATCATATTTTATACCTAACTTTTTTCAACACACCCCCACTAACACCTACTGGATAAATGTCAACAGCAAATTGTAGAAAAACTTGACTGACAGGAGACATAGCATGTTCTCGAGTTCTTCGTAATTAAAATTAATAAACAGTGTGTTTACTAAGACTGCGCGTTGGACTGAAAATTCCTGTTATTCAGATAAATGTTTTTTTTTTTTTAATATTAACACATCGAGCCGCTTTCTACCAAGATAGGATGGCCCCGAAAAAGCAAAAACCGTTCACTTTCATTCACTCCATTAATGTCTTGCAGAGGGGCGCTTCACCACCTACAGTTTATGTAAAAACTGCTACTTTAACCCCTCATCAAATCGTGTCAGCAGGAACTGACCTTCCCATTTCCCAGGACTCGAGTCCGGACTGCAGGTTTCCTTGAAATCTCCATCGTAAAATATTACCCTGCTCAACTCTCCTAAAAGCACAATCAGATCTTAAAAACCAGTTGTTCTCCATTTACACTCTCCTATATATCATGCTCACGTCATGCTTGTGCGAAGTCCAACGCCCCTCGCACACAAAACCTCCTTTTCCCCTTCCTTACGTTTTCCTAGGCCGACCTCTACCCCACCTTCCTCCAACTACAAGTTTTACTATCACTCTAGAAGTAGCGTTCTGTATGTCTTCCATCCTCTCTAATGTCTGAATTACCTCCAACAACTCCTCTCAGCACTTGGATAATAGTTTTGTTAATCCCTGCATCCTTTAATTTCCAAACTACGAATTGTCTGCATTATATTCCACCACACATTTCGCCCTCAGGTACGGCTTCTCCACTGCCTCAGCCTTCCTCCTTGTTTATACAATATTCTCCACCGACGTTTCACACCCATTAAGTACATTGGGTTGTATAACTATACTCTCCATACATTCCCCTCATTTGATTCCATGGAATAAAGTTCTATTTTTCTACAAAGGACTACTCCAGTGCTATTATTCAACCATTTTCCCTGTCAATTCATTTGATTCACATCATCTTTGATATGACCCCATCCGCATGACACGTCCACTTCACTAAACTATACTACTATTACATTCACCTTCACCTACCATTACACTCTCCCTCTCCAATCTGAATATCTATCTTTCATTACCTTATTTTTATCCTAATCACCTCTTACTCTTTCACTATATTCACTCTTTAATTTTTTTCTTTTCTCATACCCTAACCAAATCATTCAACCAAACCTCTGCAAAACCTTCTCTTCAAGATCTCCGCAAAAGAAAGCATCTCATCAGCCAAAGAGGAACTGTGACATCTCCTACTTTGTGTTAGATGCTTGTATTTTCGTTAACCTAACACTCTTGCCATAACACTCAACGCATTCACTTTTCTTTACGCATATCTCCATCTACAAATATACTTGAACAACCATGGGTGGCATCCCACTCCTTGGCAAGGACTACTTACTGTAAAATAAACTCCCTCTCTCCTTTACATACTCTTAGCTGAGCTCACTATCATCGTAAAAAATTTTCACACTTTCAGTAACCTACCTCCTATTTCCATAACATTTGCAACATCGCCAACATTGCCCCACCTATCCACCCTGCCATCACTCTCTTCCAAATCCATAAATGCTTACAAAAACCATCTTTTCAAGCCTTATCCTAAATAAGTGGTTTCGATCCTATATGTTTCACCCTGTAAACACCTTGGTTAACGTCCTCATACCCTTCCTATTACGCTCCTGCTTCATCTGCTATCTACTTCCATGCTTATCTTAATTCTTTATAAATATTAACCACTTACCTCAGTCACTTTACCAGGCGTATACTCAACAGATTTACTTCCTATTATTTTATACTCTCTTTTATCAATGGGATCTCAGAAGGGGGATGTATAAGGACAAGGGAACCGAGTATGTGTGACTGAGTCCTGAAAAGGGATTGGGTTAGAGAAGGCTCAAGGAGCAAAATGGGATCAAGAAATGGGAGAACAGGTAACAACGAGCTTTGCTAAAAATATGCCTTAGAGAAGCTACCTTGCAGAGACGTAATGACAGTGGGACTCACAAAGCAGTAGCTTACTGAGGCAAAGGTAAGAGACTACTAGAGGATGAAATGGATGTGACTGAAGCAGGAATTTAATGAGGTCCAAAAGGAGAAAGGTGACTGAAATGGGAACAACAGCAGGAAATGATGGGACTGAAGGAGGGAACAGAGCTAAGAAGTCCCTTGCAGAAGGGTTATCAGGCCATCAGGGTGTCCAAGGAGATCATAAGGGAAAGAACAAATTAGATGCTTAAATCAGATCCAGAGATATGGAGGGAAAAGAAATAGTAAGAGGGAGAGAGGTCAATAATTATTCATGGGCTTCAGAAGGATGAAGAGAAGACCTATGATGAACGAGAGCATTGGTAGGAAAAAAGAGATTAAGAGCATCATCGTAATAACAGGAGAGAAGGACATGTCTCAGGTAGAAAATTTTTCACAGGCTTGGGGGGTATTCGAGGGAAAAAGTCGACCAATCAAATAGACAATCAAGACAAAAGTGGTATGGAACTTGATACTACAACAGAAGCCACTGTTAAAGGACTCTCAAGAATATCAACAAGTGTACCTCAGTCAAGAGAGAACCTAAATAAGGGAACAACTGAGAGTGAGAGTAAGATGAAACCAGTGGAAAGAAAGAGACAGGACAGGCAACGACAGCCATGAAAGCTCAGCCTCTAGGGGAAAATCAAACACAACTGATTATAGAAACCCTTCGAACCCTGTCACCCCATATCAACCAAACACAAAAACCAGAAACAAACCACACTTCATAGCCCCTACCCCCCAAGCACTAATTTCATAATCACAGCAGCCTCCCATAATATTCTACCCTGCCTCCCACACCCCAGCCTGCACCATCCTCTTCCACCTCCCAAAATGCAATACTGGAAAGGAAGCTAAGGGTATGGTACACCAATGCAGATGGAATGACAAATAAGAGTAAAAAATGGGAAGAGCGATGATGCATCCCCTGACATCATAGCAATAACAGACACAAAAATTACAGGGATGATAACAAATGCAGTCTTTCCAACTGGATATCAGATCCTGAGGAAAGACAGAGAACAGAGGAGGGGGAGGAGTGTCACTGCTCATCAAAAACCAGTGGAGTTTTGAGGAAGGGGAGGAATGGACAGAGGGGAAACAGACGATTTCATTGTAGGAACATTTCAGGCTGGGGGTACAAAAGTGATGATAGTAGTGATGTATAACCCACTACTGAACAGCAGGAGGCCAAGACAAGAGTATGTTGAACACAATAGAGCAATGGTGGACACACTAGCTGAAGTAGCCAGAAGGGCTCATATGGGTAGGACAAAATTACTCATAATGGGGGATTTCAATCATAAAGAGATTGTCTGGGAAAACCTAGAGCCGCATGGGGACCAGAAACGTGGAGGGCTCAGATGTTGGAGATAGTATTGGAGAACTTCATGCACCACCATGTTAGGGATACAACTAGAGAGAGAGGAGAGGATGTTCCAGCATGGCTGGATCTCATATTCACCTTGAATAACTCACACATACCTTGTAGAGTTAATAGTGGTGAATGCTGCAGCCCAAGAAGGACGAGAGAAGCCAAACTTCAAGATAGGGGACTACATAAGCATGAGAAGATTCCTGCATGAAGTACAGTGGGAAAGGGAACTAGAGATAAAGACAGTAAATGAAATGATGGAACTAGTAACCACTAAGTGCAGGGAGGCAGAGAAGTTGATACCAAAAAGCAACAGAAAAATGGTAAGACAAGAGTGAGCCCATGGTTTAACCGGAGATGTACAGAGGCCAAAGGCAAGCTAGAGCATGGAAAAAGTATAGAAGGCAAAGGACTCAAGATAACAAGGAGTTTTGCAGAACCATATGTGAATATGCAGGGATAAGGAGAGAGGCCCTGAGGCAATATAAGAACGATATAGCATCAAAGCCAATTCTCAATCAAAGTGGTTATACAATCACATTAGGAGAAAAACAACACTCAAAGATCAGGTAATCAGGCTGAGAAAAGGAGGAGGGAAGCTCACAAAGAGTGACCAGGAATCATGTAATGAACTTAACACAAGATTCAGAGAAGTATTCATTAAAGAGACAGAAATGCTTCCAACAAACCATGCTGGTAGGGTGCACCAGCAGGTGCTGGACAAAATACACATAACCAAGGAGGAGACAAAGAAACTGCTAGGTGAACTAGTTACCTCAAAGACGGTAGGCCCAGATAACATATCTCCATGGATCCTCAGAGAAGGAGCAGAGGAACTGTGTGTGCCTCTAGCAGCAATCTTCAATAAATCTATTGAAACTGGGCAATTGTCTGAGGCATGGAGGACAGCAAATGTTGTTCCAATTTTTAAGATAGGAGACAGACTGGCAGTGTTAAACTACAGACCAGTATCACTGACTTGCATGACAATTAGCACAGCTTCAGAGATGGGAAATCCTGTGTCACAAATCTACTTGAGTTCTACGATAAGGTAACAGAAGTAAGACAGGAGAAAAAGGGTTGGGTAGATTGCATCTTTTTGAAATGCAAGAAGTCTTTTGACACAGTACCACCCAAGAGACTGGTACAAAAATTAGAGGAGCAGGCAAGAATAGTAGGGAAAGTACTGCAGTGGATCAGGGGAAAACCTGACAGGAAGGAAACAACGAGTGTTGGTACGTGCTGAAGTGTCAGAGTGGGCGCATGTGTCGAGTGGGGTTCCACAAGGGTCAGTCCTAGGTCCAGTACTGTTTCCTGTATACGTGAATGACATGATGGAAGGAAAAGATTCAGAAGTGGCGCTGTTCGCTGATGATGTGAAACTGATGAGAATACAGGTGGGCGAGGATCAGTTAAGACTACAAGGGGATCTGGACAGACTACAAGTCTGGTCCAACAAATGGCTCATGGAGTTTAACCCCAGTAAGTGCATAGTCATGAAGATTGGGAAGGACAAAGAAGACCACAGACGGAGTACAGGTTAGGGGATCAAAGGGTGCAAATGTCACTTAAAGAAAAGGATCTTGGGGTAAGCATTATAACGAGCATGTCCCATGAGGCACACATCAATCAAATAACTGCTGTAGCATATGGGCGCTTGGCAAACCTGAGACTAGCATTTCGACATCTGAGTAAGGAGTCATCCACGACAGTGTACACCTTGTACGTCAGGCCCATACTGGAGTATGCAGCACCAGTATGGAACCCACACTTAGTCAAACACGTCAAGAAATTGGAGAAAGTGCAAAAGCTTGCACGGATGGGCATGTCTTACGAGGAGAGATTAAGGGAACGCAACCTGATAACACTAGAGGATAGGAGGGATGGGGGGACATGATAACGTCATATAAAATACTGAGAGGAACTGATAAGGTGGACAGGGCTCGAATGTTTCAGAAATGGGATACAGTTGGAAGCTGAAAACCCAGGTGAATCATAGGGATGTTAGGAAGTACTTCTTTAGCCTTAGAGTTGTCAGATAGTGGAATAATCTGGAGAGTGAAGTAATGGAGGGAAATTCCATACATAGCTTTAAGAAGAGGTATGATAAAGCTCATGGAGCATGGAGAGAGTGACTTAGTATCAACCAGTGAAGAGACAGGGCCAGGAGCTATGACTCTACCCCTGCAACCTTTCTTTTCCTCTCTCTCCCTTCCCTCATTTCCCCTCTCTCTTCTCTCCCCTCTCCCTACCTCCCTTTCCCCATTTCTCTCCCTCTACCCCCTTCCCACTCCTTCCCCACCTCCCCATCACTCTCCTTGTTCCTCACCTCATCTTCCTTCCTTCCTTCTGTCCTTCCTCCCTCCCTTCCTCTCTCTCCCTCCCTCCCTCCCTCTCCCTCCCTCCCTCTCCTTCCCTCCCTCCCTACCTCTCCCTCCCTCCATCTCTCCCTCCCTCCCTCTCTCTCTCTCTCTCTCCCCTCCTCTCTCTCTCTCTCCCCCCCCCCTCTCTCCCTCTCTCTCCCCCTCTCTCTCTTTTTTTTTACAGGTTAAGGATTCCTAACTTTATTGGCAAGCTAAGAGCTGTTACCTACATCAGCTCATTTGAAAGCATTTTTATTGTTATGAGACATACAAGTACGGAACAGGATGAAGTTGGAGCCATCTGTGGGCCAGCATTTTCATTTGATCAACTGACTTTATCTCGTTGACATCATTATGCTGTACGAATGTGTTCCATACTCGAGTCATCCTGGGTATATAGGATCTCAGATGGAGTGAAGTTCTGGAGAAGGGTATAGCCAGAGTGAAGTTGCTGCTTTCTGCCCGTCTTGTGGCATAAAAGCTTGTTTCACGCTGTCCTCGAAGTGGATCCAAGTGCGGTACTTTGACAATATTGGCCTTGTACATAACAGTAAGGCCACTCACATCCCTCCTATGTTGAAGGCTCTGCTGAAATGACAGAACTATCCAGGATGGGTCCAGGCGAGAGATGAGACGTCTTGCTCTGTTCTCTACTCTGTCAAGCAGTCGCAGATGAGAGGGGGGGCAGGCAAACCAAGAAAGTGGAGCATACCCAAGGTGCGAGCGTACTTGTGCCTCGTACAGAATCTTGCAACCCCTACTGTCAAGTAGATGCGAGATACAGCGAAGTGCTGTAAGCTTCCTGGCTGCCTTGTTTGCAAGATTTACAACATGGTTCTTCATGGTTAGTTTGGAGTCAAATTTCACCCCAAGGGTATCAACTTCTTCTCCAGGTGCCAACATCCTCCCATTCATCCTTACTACTGCACCAGCATTACCATCATGGTGCCTAGAGACGATCATCATTTGCATTTTCTCAGGAGCAAATGTTACTTGCCATCTATTTCCCCAAGCTGATATAGCTCTCAGCTGGTGATTGATGTAGCCTAGAGCAGCTGGCATTTCTTCTCTTGGATAAGTGAATGTCAGTGTGCAGTCGTCTGCATATGCATGTGATTCTGGGATGAGATGAAGAAGGTCGCTGAAGTAGACATTCCATAACAATGGTCCCAGCACGCTTCCTTGTGGAACACTTGCCCCAATAGGATGTCTTGCTGATTCCGTTCCATTGAGAACTACACTTAGAGATCTACCATGAAGGTAATCACTGAGGAGACATAGCGTAGAGCCTGCAATTCCCAGTGCTTGAAGTTTTGCTAAGAGGCCCTGGTGCCACACCCGGTCGAAAGTGCCAGCAATGTCCAGTGCTACCACACAGCTGACTTTGGATTCATCCAGTGACTGGTGCCACTTAGTGGAGAGGTTTAACAACAGATCAGCAGCAGAGTAACCTTTCCTGAAGCCATATTGATGATCACAAAGAAGTGAGTGATAGTCAAAAAACTCTGTAATTTGTCTTGAGATTATTGTCTTAAGGATCTTACCAGTGATTGACAGGAGTGACACTGGTCTGTAGTTGCTGATTTCTGCTCTGCTCTTCTTTTTGTGAACAGGGACTACATTTGCCTCTTTCCATAGAGAGGGCCATTTACACTGTACTAGGCAGTGCTGAAAGATGCGAGTTAGAGGTGCTGCTAGCTGGTCTGCACATCTTCTCAGCAATCTTGGGCTCAACTTGTCTGGGCCCACAGCCTTTTCTTGGTCAAGCGATTTAAGAAGGAAATGCACCTCCTCCTGCCTTATTGTCACCACTGACAGTTTTGACACAGTTCTTGCAGCTAGCCAAGGAGGGTCCCTTGCTGGATCAGGAACTTGCATTTTGGTAGCAAAGTGTTCAGCAAAGAGGTCTGCCTTCTCTTGACTACTAGTAGAGGTGGTCTCATCCTGTCGATTTAGAGGTGGAATGAGTTCATCAGGCAGATAACCTTGTCTGTCCTTGACCAGGGACCACCAGGTTTTGGAGCCTACCCTACCTGATGCTAGCTTTCTTTTAGTGTCCACCTCCCATTTAGCAATGGCCCACTTTTGAACGTTACCCATATGTCTACAGGCCTGCCTGTGCAAGTTCCTGTTATAGGTGGTAGGATGTCTCTTATACCTTCGCCATGCTTTGTACTTAACAGTAGCAGCCTCTCTACAACGAAAGCCAAACCAAGGCTGATCCGTAGGCTTCGTCACATATTGCCAGTGAGGAATGTGTTCTTGTTGTAGATTAAGGATGTGTCCAGTGAAGGCTTTCACTTGGTTGTCAACATCACCTTGGAGAAGAGCATTCCAATCGGTGGTGGCGAGCTCAGAGCGAAGGGCTGGCCAATTACCTCTTTCCCATAGCCAGGTTGTGGGTGTGGACTCCTCACCTCGTTCTGTTGGGATCTTAAGTGTCGTAAAAACAGCCTTGTGGTCAGACGATCCAACATAGCCGAGGGGTTGACAAGTGACTATGCCTTCTGCCAGATCACTCACTACTGGGTCAAGGGAGGAGCCAGAGATGTGAGTAGGGATATCAACAAAGTTTCTTATGTCAAACACTGCAAGAAGGTCATCAAAGTCCCTCTGTATAAGGTGCTGGTTGAGGTCACCAACAATTATATGTTGACAGTTGTGTTGTAGCAGAAGGGAGTCAATATTTTCCATTAGGAAGTTGATGGGGTCTGAATGCTGCCACTGAGGTCTGTACATTGCACATGCTAGTACAGAGGTACAAGTGTTTATGCATAGCTTGAAGAACATCATTTCAAGATGTGTAGGAGTGGCAACATCAATGTGCTGGGCATGAACACTTTTAGAGAAGCACACAGCAACACCTCCTCCTTGCCCTTGCCTGTCTCTTCTCATCCATGAGGTGTAGCTAGCAATTCTTGCAAAATTTTCTGGAGTTCTGCCATCCAAAAATGTTTCAACAACAGCTATCATGTCGGGACATCGAATGTTCACAAAACTATGTGTGATAAATTAGATACCCAAAAGTTGCACATGTGTCTAATTTATCAACGTGTCGGTTCTCTGAACCATTGATCTACAAACTATGTGTGAGCTCTCCAACATTAGTTATGAAACCTCTAATGTTGGCCGACAGGATGCTGATAGACTGGCTCCTCATGATGTGGTCAGCTTGAGGTGGTGGGTGTGTAGGGCATGTAAGGTGCCTGCCCTTGAGAGAGGTAGGGTACTGAGGCAGCTGCAGGGATGTAGGTCTGTGGTCTTGTATAAGGCACAATACCACCTGCTGTGCTGGGATAGGAGTAGCTGAGTGGGTGACGTGTGAGTGTGTTCACCAATTCAGAGATCCTGCTGGTTTGTTCTGAGAACAGGTTTCTAAACAGGTGGTCCTGTCTGTCAAGTTCCTTTTTCTTCTGACACTGGTCCTCCTGATGTCCTTTCTTGTAGCAGTAATTGCACCTGGTATCTTGCAGCCAGTTGTTGGCAGTGTGCCTCTTCCGGTGACAGCGAGAACACATCCTAGGTGCCTGGGAGGGTGGACTATGATTTGTTGCACCTCCTGTGTTTTGCAGATTTGTCCTCAGGTTCTGCCACTGGAACTGTGTTAGTGGAGGGTGAGATGGCTGTAGATGTCTTCCTCCTCCACGTTCTCTTCCACATCCTCTGCCCTGTCCTCTACCAGTTCTGACAGATGTGTCCCTGCTGTTCGTACTTTGGCACACTAGGTGATCAAGTGAAGTGATAGTTCCCTGATTATTAACTGCACCAATCTCTGGTGGAGAAACTCCTGACTCAGAACTTGCTGATGAAGCACTGCTACCAGATTCTGAAATAGTGTCGGCACGTGTGCTGACAGGTGTAGGATCAGAGATGGTATGTGCACTGCCAAGTGGACTGGCAGTGGCTGAAGCAGAGATGTCAGGTGTAGGAGAATTAACAGATCCAAGGCTTCCTTCGTTGCTGGGGAAGAGGATTTGTTCCCTCTGTGGTGGTCAGAGGAATTGTGTTAGAATTCCCAAAGGTAGTGTTTTGAACTCTGTCAGTCTGTGGGACCTTAGTGATGACAGAATCCACCAGTTACTTAGCCCTGAGTTAAGCTCAGTGTGGGACTTCCAGTCTTTGTCAATAGTGTCACCATCAGCTGAGCAGCTTACGTCACTTGATGTAGGCTTGCACTGGCTTTCTACAATAGCTTGGTATCAGCTGGCCATTCTGTGAATGGCCAGCTGACACCTGGGCTACCAGGTTAGGAATGTTATTTTCTGATACAGCTTTGAATATCTATGCAACTTTGTCACAGGATATCATATGTAATTATAACCTACTGAAGAAGGCAATCCTTAAAGCATATAAAAAAAAACACAAATTCTTATAGGAAAGATTTCAGGTATGCCACCTTACAGCCTGGCCAAAACTTTCAGCAGTTACAGGTAACACTCTTTCGTTTGTTCGATTTTTGGATAGAGAGTTCAGGAACTGATCACAGTTATGAATCTTTTAGAGACTTCATGGTTGCTGACCAGTTCCTGACAGCTCTTCCTCACCAGATACGAACATTCATTAGAGAATGTAACCTGATTAAAGCTGGTGAAGTTGCTGAGGCCGCTGACTTGTATGCTGAGGCTCACAATTCCTATAAAGACCTAAAGGGATCGAACCCTAAGGGCAATGGTTCACCTGAACCAAAGATTAAGAAGCCTACAGTAGAAACAAAGTCACCAGCTATTATACCAACATGTCATCGGTGTGGTGGTATCGGACATAAACATCCAGATTGTCCTTCCAAGAAAATAGAGAAAGTTGGTAGATGTTTTGTTGCCGGTAATGACCTAGCACCCTTCTGTTCAGGAGCAGTTAATGGTATAAAAGTCTCAGACATATTGCGTGACACTGGATGTACGTGCACCTTAATTTCGGACAAACTGTTCCCTTACTTCAGTGGTTCCCAAACTTTTTCAGCTTGTTACCCAATTTAACATGCCACATAAAGCATGTTACCCCTTTCACAAAATGTTGTTATTATTGATATATATGGCTAAACGTGAACGTATACAGCCTCGCTTACTCTGCTAATCCTAGCAAAACCATTGAAAACGTAAGAACCACATACATTATATATAAAATTAATAATAGCTACAAATTCACAGTAACAGTGGGTAAATACTAACTATATACTGCACAGGGCAGTACACATACATAGCAGCTTATGTCTACCTCGGCTGATGCTCACAGATAAACTGACAGTGTGAAATAGAGGCAGCCTCAGGAAGTGAGTGACGCGTACTGGACAGGTCGATCTGGGCTACTGAGTGACTTTTGTCCTGAAGTATACTTGTCAAAATACTTTTGGGTTTCCACACACTTAGCTATATATTTCTTCTTTTCTAATACTGTATATTAGTTTTTGATGTTTATTGTTATTTGGTTTAACTTTATTACTTACTTATAATAGGTTTACTTTACAACTTTATATACTAAGACAAAGTTAACAATAATCCTCATACCGGGTACCGCATTCTTTTCTTGATTTTCAGAATTCATAACTTTTTTTCTGTCACCCCTCCATTACCCCCCAGTTTGGGAACCACTGCCTTACTTTAAAACCTCTCTTGTGTCCTCTATTCTTTCAGATTACTTAGGTCATGAAAATACTTTCCCTACAATACGTTGTTACTTGAAAACTAAATGGTTCACCGGTTGGACTAATGCGGTACTAGCCCCAATTACTTGTTCTATAATAGTGGGTAACATTAAAGGTGCCGTTCTTCCTTCAGAGGCGGATCTTTCGTCACCACCCGTGGATCTAAGTTTTCCAGCTCCTCTTCCTTGCAAGTTAAATAAGCCCCTTAACAATTCCGCACTGGAAGCTGCATTTCTCATACTGTTCATTTGGGGGTGGAAACAGATGATACTGCTCTCGATAGTGAGGTACCAGGATCACCTGTCCACTCGTCAGGTGAAAGTAAGGGTATTGCCTCCGGCACTCTCAATGTCTTGACTAGGACTCAGACCATAACCCTAGCTTCTCCTACCTCCTCTTCTCCCACCGTGAATCCTTTCATTTTCCCAGATTTTATGTCCAAGGATGACTTTGTCAATATACAGCGTGATTGCCCTTCAATTCGGGATTGTCATAATCAAGCTTTTAACAACAAAGTTATCCACGCGAGATGCATATCTCATAAGTTTGAATATATTAATGGTATCCTTGTTGTTCCTAAACCATGTCGAGAGACTGTTCTTCAAATGGCTCATGATTTGCCAGTGACCAAACACTTGGCCCATCGTAAGACGTGGCATAAACTCAAGCACACTTATTTTTGGCCAAGCATATACTCTCAGGTTATAAAGAAGTATAGTTCTTGCAATAGGTGTCAGGTGCTCACTGCACAAAATACACACTCCTAGTTCCTGTATATTTATTAAATCTAAAACTTACCTCCTGCAGAAACGAGATTCTCCACCATAGAAAAGGAATGATTGGCCCTTGTGTGGGGTATCTTCAAACTTAAATTTATTTACTGGGAAAATAATTTATTTTAGAAAAGGATCACAAACCTTTGATATATCTAGACACTTTTAAGGGAACCAACATTCTACAAGATTGATGGACTGAACACATCGACTCCAGGCTGAGGGACTGATTACCTCAAACTCCTCCTCTCCTTACGCCTTTCTACTTTGGTTATCGAATGGTATACAATACCGACAGGTTGGTAGATAAGACACATAGGCAACATTTAGGCAACTTTATTCCGAAACATTTCGCCTACACAGTAGGCTTCTTCAGCCGAGTACAGAAAGTAGGCAGGAGCAGTAGAGATGTGAAGACGATGTAATCAGTCCATCACCCTTGAAGTCATAGTTTTGAGGTTGTCAGTCCCTCAGCCTGGAGAAGTTCTGTTCCAAAATATGGAACTAACTGAAGATCAAGAGACAGTGTTGAGACTTTAGTACTGTCGGAAGGAGAGGTGCAGAGTAGTAGTAGTGAGAATGTAGCCACTGGGAGGTTATGCCCCTCTCAGATCAAACAATTCTCACTTGTAAAAGTTGTCCAAGGTGTTTTCTCTTCTGTACCAACATGCCATTGTGTTGCAGTGTCTGACAGAGTGGTTATCGAATGGTATACAATACCAACGGGTATTGTTATCGAATGGTATACAATACCAACGGGTATTGTTATCGAATGGTATACAATACCGACAGGTATTGTATACCATTCGATAACCACTCTGTCAGACACTGCAACACAATGACATGTTGGTACAGAAGAGAAAACACCTTGGACAACTTTTACAAGTGAGAATTGTTTGATCTGAGAGGGACATAACCTCCCAGTGGCTACATTCTCACTACTACTACTCTGCACCTCTCCTTCCAACAGTACTTAAGTCTCAACACTGTCGCTTGATCTTCAGTTAGTTCCATATTTTGGAACATAACTTCTCCAGGCTGAGGGACTGACAACCTCAAAACTATGACTTCAAGGGTGATGAACTGATTACATCGTCTTCACATCTCTACTGCTCCTGCCTACTTGGTGAGCTTGATGATGTCGGCAGATGGTGGAGAGTCTAGGAAAGTAAAGTTTGGCATGTTGTTCAATCAGAAGAGCTCATTAATAAGTGTTGAAGGAGCCTGGTAATGCCATATTATGCATGTGTGCATACAGCATACAGTAATGAATTTTCGTAGGTTCATAAGCTGATGGAGTAGTGGTGGAGGGTTGGTAGCTTTAAAAGTTTGTTGTGTCGGCCTGGAGTTGGTGATGGCAGCATAAGTATGTTGACTTTGGAAGGTGTCTTCTTTCTGTTTTTCTGCTTCTGAGGCTTTTTCCTCAGGAATTTCACGACGAGTGGGGCACTTGTGCTACCCACCCTTAACACTCGCACTAAGCTCCACAGTTGTCTTTCCTCACTTCACACTGACACACCATTGTGCTTTTCCCACTTTATACTGACCTTCCACTGTGCTTCCCACTTTATACTGACCTAGCACTGTGCCTTTCCACTTTATACTGACCGGTACACTGTGCTCCCACTTATACTGACCGTACACTGTGCTTCCCACTGTATACTGGACCCTCCCTCGTGCTTCCTACTTTATATCTGAACGCCTCGACAGTGCTTCCAACTTTAATGTACTGACCCTCGACAGTGCTTCCACTTTATACTGACCCTACACTGTTGCTTCCCACTTTATGCTGAAACCTTCCACTGTGCTATCACCACAGTATACTGACCCTCCAGTGAGCTTCCCACTTTATACTGACCCTACATTCTGCTTCACACTTTATACTGACCCTCCACTGAACTTCCCACTATATACTGACCCTCCACTGTGCTTTCCACTTTATACTGACCTACCACTGTGCTTCCCACGTTATAATGACCCTCCACTGTGCTTCCCACTGTATACTGGCCCACCACTGTGCTTTCCATTTTATACTGACCTACCACTGTGCTTCCCACTGCAGTGACTCCTACGATGACTGCTTCACTGTTCTAGAGGAGACCATACCCTGTTACGTCACAGCTCAGCCGCAGCGATGTCTCCTGTGTTGCAGTATATGTTCAGACGCAGGAATGCGTGCAGTGATGCCCAGCGACGCTCACTGCTTATGACCACGATGTTTAGCATACCCTACATTTTTTTTCTTCCCTCCCTGTAGGAAGTTTTTTTTCCCCCCATGTCCATATGTATATACATGTTTTATATTTTGTGTTCTGTGCCCTGTTCCTACGAGAGAGAGACAGTTTTTTTACCTCCAGTATTGTCGTGGCCGAGCGTATGTATTATTATTATTATTATAATCAAAAAGAAGCGCTAAGCCACAAGGGCTATACAGCGCTGCAGGGTAGGGAAGGAAGCAAGGGAATTGGATGGCGGAGGGAGGGGGGATGATCAGCGGTTACAGAAAACACGGGCAGGGAAATAGTAACGGGGGTAGAGGGTAGCAGAGATACAAGTAGAAAGGCTGAAAGTATCAGAATTTGTGAAGTAGTCAGTCGTTGTCAAAAAGTCAATAAGAGAGTCCGGATGAAAGGTGGGTCACATCAGCGAGAAGGGAAGGTAAATAGAGAGCCAGCGGGGCGAAGAAGACGACGACATAGGTAAATTCTGCGTGCTCGTTGATAAAGTGGCAGTCCCAACAGAAATGTGCTGACTTGATAATGGAGCTTGGCAATTCTCACATAGAGGAGCAGACGCCTCTCCATGAGATATTCCTATAGAGTAAGACGAGTATGGCCAATGCGATAGACGGGAGAGAGTAGTCTCCAACCTCGACACTGGTGATAAAAAGACGGCCAGTAACCTATACTTGGTTTATAGACTGAAGTTTGTTGCGAGCATAGTAGACCAACTTTGTTGCCACGGTGTGAAGGGGTGGGAAGAATAACTACAGCAAAATAGTCCGTACATGGAAATACCTCTGTAAGAATCTGTAGGTCATATACGTGCTGTACCGCGCACAGTGTCTGCCTGTTCCATTGCCCTGTACGTCAACATGACCAGGGGACCCAAACAAAAAACAATATCTTTATGCTTAGTAAAGATGCGGCGTAGCCAAAGTTGGATACGGAGACTAAGGGTGATGGTGTATCAAATTTTTGTATACCTGTAAAGTCACTAAGGTAGTCCTGAGACAACCACAAATGATGACACAGGCATAGATGCAATACGGATAAGTGCTGTAAGATGCATAATAATTCAAGCAGTAAAAATACTAGCTGAAGATAGTAAATGCCCTTGTAACGACGCTGTCCCGGAAACACTGCTGCGAATCCACGCCGTCAGAAGACTTAGAGCATCTGGTACACAGCAATGGCATGAGAATTGAGAGTGAAAGTGGTCAAGAAAAAAGAGAGCGGGAAAGCGACCGAGACAGTTGGAGGTATTTCGAGCAAGGGAGGGAGAAAGAACAGACTCGAACAGCTGGACCTCCCCGGGGGTAGGGAAAAGTGAGATGCTACATTAAATAGAAAGGTGAGTTGAAGAGAAGACAAGAGCGAATGAAGGCGAAAGAGAAGGGACGGAGAAGCAGGGGCGGCGAACAAATAAAGAATGTCTACTAATATCATGACCATTCTATAAATGGAAGGATTGCGGAGATCATGAGAGCGTACATAGTAGCGCAGGCAATGGGCACACGGCGATTCGGATAGATGGGGGGGGAACTTCGCTTTCTGCATAGAGGCTTTCCGACAGGGGAGAGAGCGAAAAGCACCAAGGCATAAACGTAATCCTTGGTGGATGAAATGGGTTCAGGCTAGAGAGAGTAGCAGGAGAATGCCGCTGAATAGATTCTGGTCACCATAATCAAGTTTCGATAAAATAAGGTGGAATGACGGTGAAGGAGGGTTCGACGATCAGCTCCTTCCCACGAAAGATGAAGCAAGGGTTTTAAGAAGGTTCAGCCGCTATGACAAGTTGCCTGTCAGAGAGGTAATTGTGAGGTTTCCAGGATAACCTACGATCAAAGAGGAGGCCCAGAAACTTGACTGTATCACGTTCAGGGTACGTGAGCCATAGAGGTACAAAGGATGAATCAGAGCTGACAGAGCGTCTAGTGAAAGTGATTTGGTGGGTTTTATGCTGGAAAATTTAAACCCAGTGTGGTGGGCCAATTGGAAACACGTCGACTGAATGCTGAGTGAAACTGTAAGGAGGGACGTCAGCGCCTGCACAGGCAAATAGCGAAGTCATCAACATAGAGTGATGCCAAATATTTGATGGAAGACTAGATCCAAATCATAATAGCAAGGTAGAAATACGTGTTTGTGCTCAGAACAGCATCCTGGGGGACACCTCAGCTTGGACACAGTCCGGGGAGAGCACATTATTACCCCGAACATCGAATTGCCTGTCAGTTAACAAAGTTCTTAAGGAAGATGGGTAATTGCCTCGAAGGCCTAAGGAGTGGGCTTGGGCTAAAATATTATACCTCCAAGTTGTGTCATATGCCTTCTCAAGGTCAAAAAAATATGGCAAAAAACTGAGTGGTTATTCGCAAAGTGGGCATTACGAACATACGTAATCCACGCGCAGTAAGGGTTCTATGGTAAGAACTCCTTACGAAGCCATATTGAACGAGTGGAGACGTTGTGTGTCTCATAAATACCACACTAAACGGTCTATTTACTAGACGTTCCATTACTTTGCAAACTGCACTGGTAAAGCAATGGGCCGATAGTGGGAGGTGTTCTGTCCACCGAGTGGCCTGGTTTGGGGAAAGGGAGAACAATGGGCGGATTTCCCAGCAGCTGGGAATAACTCCCTTGTGACCAAATAAGATTGAAAGTGTAATAGGACTGCAAGGGCTGACTGATGTATAAGATGTAGCAACGAATATGAATGTCGTGCGGGCCCGAAGCTGCCGATGATCGACAAGCTGAGGAGTGTTGCCTCCAGTTCTTGAAGTGTAAAAGGCCCATTTATACTGTTCTTCTCTGAGAGAAGAAAAGTCCAAGGGTGCTTAACTCTCACTGGCAGACCTTTGAGGAAAGAAATGAGAGGGCATAGATGGAGTATCCCTGAGAAATAACGGACTCAGATGATTGGAGCCAATTTCATTGCAACATCTATGGAGGTTTGCTATATCAACAGCCGGCAACCCGCAGAACAGGAGCCGGGTCAGGAGAATATTTTACCACTCAGTATTTCGTACTTTTTTCCCAGACTGCACTCATAGAGGAAGCAGAGTGTGGATGGAGACATAATCTCGCATCAGCAAAGTGCGTTTAGCGTCATCATCGATGACACGAGCGAGCGATCTGCACGCTCTGTTCTAAAATCAAGGAGTCGCTCTAGTGGTTCCTAATTGAACCGTACCTGCCCATGCAGCGCTTTCAAACGGACTGCACGAGCACAAGCAGAGACCACCAAGGCACGCATTTTCAGAAATGCCTGCCCGAAGTTTGAGGGTATAGATGAGAAGCTGCGGTGAACAAACGGAGGAACGAGAAGAGGTGTAAAAGCTCATCGATGGAAGGAACGAAGCAGGAACGCTCTTTAAAAAAAACAGTCAGGTGTGGTAAAGGTTCCAAGTTGCCCCGATTAAATGTTGCCAGCTGGGGTGAGCGAAGAGAGTGCGAATATGAAGGGGAATAAGAATGATTGGGAAATGAACCACGTGTCTTGTAAGTCCGGGAGAACAGACCAAGTAAAGTCTAATGCGGCGGAGGAAGAGCAAACTGAGAGATCGATGCAAGAGAGAGTATGAGTCCGAGATCAAAATGGTAGTGAGTACCTGTATTTAAAACATGGAGGGGGTGGTGGCAAGAAAAGCCTCTAACTGAATTCCACGGGAAATCACAGTGAGACCCTCCCCAGAAGAAATGGTGGGGCTATTAAAATCACCAAGTAACAGAATCGGTGGCGTAATGACGAAACAAGGAAGGCAAAATCGCGGAATAGATAAATGCCGAGAAGGAGAGAGATATAAAAGAACTGACGTATACCACCTATGGAAGTGGATACGGGCTCTGCTGTAATGCAGGCGAAGTATGACAAATAGCTGATGGTACGTGTCAATATCAGTGCGAGAAGGAAGGGCACTTTCATTAAAGGTCCCATCAGGAAAAGGATCTGAACGAATAACAATAAATTATAGCCTGAGATTTGAGAAATAACAGCAGAGTGTAATTTTTTGGTTCCTGTAAGCAAACACCAACAGGGGCAAACTGGGAGAGTAACATCTGAAGCTCACCCGATTACCCCTGAGGCCCGCGTACAAATTCACTGTAAAAAGCCACATGATTTCTGAGCAATGATAAAGATACTTGAAATCCGCAGGTAAAGGGTTTCCGTACGGACTGAAGGGTTAAGAAAAGTCCACATGGCGAGGCAAGTGGAAAATGTTCAAGCAGCGAAGGAACGGTCGCTGTGAAGACAGGAGTTGCGCAGAATGGAGCAGAGTGAGAAGAGGAAAGCGGAAGGTGGATCGTGTCCATTGAGGGTTTGGTCTCTGCAATATATTCAGAGATTGCTTCAAGTTTTTTCGGAATTCAGAGATGTTCTATGGGAGACAATATGGGAATGGTTAGGGGGAGGATGAGTAAAGATTGGAACTGTATTGGCGTGTACGTGTACTTGGCTCTGTGAAGACCTGTTTGCGCGCTTCTCATAATTGAAGCAAGATGGCCCTCCATCGAGCAACTTTACCAACAACTTAAGGAGAATTGAGTTGGCGAATTTGGGAAATTCGGGGGGACGATTGACCGAGGAGAACAAGAAGATCGTAGTAGTCCTTCCTTTTTTGAGTCCTCAGGTCAAGAAGGGAAACTGGTCAGTGGCTGGACAGCAGGGATAGAAGTTGAACGATCAGAAGAACGAATGAAAGGTAGAAACGATGAAGAAGAAAGAGACTGCCGTGGAAACTGTTGTGGAAACATCCAATACATTCTCAGTGCTACCCGACGAATTGTGATTGACTACTGGAAACGACACGAACGAAAGACATAAGGAAGGTATGAATAGTTGTTTGTTGTTTGGGGGATAGCCAAGTTAGGTATATGGATAGGGCCGTTCTGCTTGAAGGACAGGAGTAGGAGACAGAAGTTTTGCTTTCCTGTCCCTGGGGGCTGGGATGGAGGATATTGTTTAGTCACGTCTGGATGACATCATAGAGGTAATGGGAGCATCCTATTATCTGTCTCAGGTGCTGGAGGCAACGATGTTGGCAGACTAGGAGAGAGGACCTGATTAGCAGGTATAGGTCAGCAATAGAAATCATTAGAAGTAGGTGGGAACCCTCTCATATGTTGGTATTTTGCCAAGGAGTGGGAGTTGGAAGTGAATGGTTGTCCAGGGCAATTGGTGTCAATTGCTGCTGGACAAATACTGTAAGGAAAATCGTAAACATTCATTGACATATCTGGGACCTCTTCTATGGCAGAAATGACATGTATGCTAGGGATGGGGTTCACTTATCTAGGTGTGTGGGTTGGAGCACTGGCAACCGCAGTGGAGGAGCATAGGACTTTAAACTAGGTATAGTTATGGTATGGGGTTTTTGGCAGGAAAACAGTGAAGTCCCAGTGTAGTAATAATTTATACTAGTTCTAGGGGAACTATAATATAAAACGAGATAGAATATTGGAAAAGCCATGACCTTGGGTGATAAAGACGGTAATTAGGTTTAGTAGAAAAATAGAAATGAGCAGGAAGGGTAAAGAGAAAGGAGAGTCCTTTCAAATGTTTATTATGCATAATTGCCGTAAGTGCTAGGAATAAGATGGACGAGTTGAGATTAGTTTGCTAGTGTAGGTAACATTGATGTATTTGCCTTAACTGAACGTGGTTTAATCAAAAAGTCGGGACATGCCGCGGATGTCATATTCAGGGTTTAAATTGTTCCAGAGAAGATAGAATATTGGGAGGGGGGGTGGGGTGGCATTGTACGTCCGAGATCGCTTGAACTGTGTTGCATAAAATACCGGGTATTAAGTCTGAATAACACAAACAGAGTCTGTTTGGATAGAATTTTCAAGATGGGCATGAAAAACTGATTTTAGAGTGATATACCTCCCCCTAACTTAGATAGGGACAGGAAACTACTATGGGAGGAAATTGTTTAAGGCCACAAGGCACGATAATGTAGAATTCCTAGAGACTTTAACTTTAGTCATGTTGATTGGAATTTCTTTGACTGGGAATTTAGAATCGTATCGACTTCATTCTTAGAAGTATTTCAGGATTGTTTGTTTGGGAAGCAGTCTGTGACAGAACCTACAAGGGGAAATAACCTGCTTGACGTTAGTTATGGCTAACAATGAATCCCTGTAATAATTTTAGAAATTTCAGAGGAACTGGGTGCTACGACCACAATCAATACATTTAGCATTGAAATGGAAGTACGATAGAAAGCGATAACTAGTAACAGTCCCAGATTGTTCGCTTAGTCAGATTACGATGGGCTTAAAGACACTTATCATCTGTTGACTATGGGGTAACGAAGAGAGCTATCAATATACAGTTTTCCTGAACACTATTACCATGCTGCTCAAAGAGCTTTACCATATAAAGAAATACAGATCAAATAGAAATTACCCCAAATGGATGAATAATAGGCTCAAAATATCTATAGGGCAATAAGAAAGGAATTATAGTGCGTATCAAAAGAGGTAAGGGTCATCTTAATGAATCAGTATATTGACATTAAGATGACATTAAAAAGGGATAAAGAAAAGCTAAAAGGGACTATGAAATTAAAGTCTAGGATTCTAAAAACTAACCCAAAAAGTTTTTATTCCAGGTCTATAGAAACAAAAGTTAAGAGATACAAGATAGTCCCCCCAGTAAAAATAATATGGGCACCTAACTGACAAATGGAGAATGAAATGGGCTTGATTTAAATGAATTTATTTCTCTCTCAAGTTTTTACCACTGGAAAGACACTACAATATTCAGTTATTAATTTTTACAGTGGGCTAGAAGAAGAAAATGATGTAACATCCCAGTCCAACTAGTGAAGATGGTTGTGAGGCAGATTAGACAGACTGAAGCAAAATAATCGCCGGTTTCCTGATGAGGTTTTTTTCAAGGTTCTTAAGGAATGCAAAATGGAACTCTGTGAACCATTAACTAATATTTTTTAATTTAGTCTCTCAAACAGGTGTAGTGTCTGATATGTGGAAAGGCTAATGTTTAAACTCCTATTTTTAAAAACAGGGACAAGTCTCGTTACGTGTCAAATTACTGCCCAATAAGCCTGACCTCAATTGTAGGCAAATTACTTAGAGTCGAATTTATAGCTGAGATTATAAGACCATCACGATAAGCATAGCTTGATTAATGCTACTCGCATGGGAGATTTTCACAAGAGCCGTCTTGTCTAACTTAATTTATTCACTTTCCTTCAGTAAAGGCTTTTGAAGGCTGTTTGACCACAATAAAGAATTGATATTATTTACTTAGATTTATAGTAAGGCTTTTGAATAGAGTTCCGCACCATAGACTGTTACAGAAAGAGTGGCAGCCCATGGCAATTGTGGGGGAGAAAAGTGCTCTCTCGTGTATCGAGTCAGTGGCTCACTGACAGAGCAGAGAGTTCCATAAATGGGGTTAAATCGAGTGGGGAATCTGTAACAATGGGCGTTCCACAGTGATACAGTCTTGGGCCCGTTGTTGTTTATATAATATATCATGATCTTGATGAGGGAAATGAGACCTAGTGATATGAGCAAATCGCCGATGACACAAAGATAGGTAGGATAATTGAATCAAACACGTAATGTTTTAGGAACTTCAGGAGGACTTAAAACAAACTCCTATTCTGGTCAGGAAAAGTGGCAGATGCAGTTCAATGTAGATAATGCAAGGTTACTGAGCTTGGGAGTGCCCATAACCCTATTAATTATAAATTAATGATGTAGAACTTAGCCATACAGATTGCGAAAAGGACGTTGGGGTTATGGTGAGCAGCACTTAAACAAGACAGCAATTGCATAAGCGTACGAAATAAGGCAAATAGATTACTGGATTTATATCAGAAGTGTAATGCACAAGAAGTCCAGGGAGGTCATACTGCAGCTTTATACATCATTAGTAAGGCCTCACCTTGATTATGCCAGCTCAGTTCTGTCTCCGTATTACAAAATGGACATAAAAAGTCCGTTAGAAAACATTCAGCTTAGGATGACTAAATTAATACATAGCATCAGATAAATCTTCCTTATGTAAGAAATGATATGAAGACTCTTAAGTTACAATTGCACTTGGTTAGACGAGAATTGAGAGGGAGAGACCTGATCGAAGTGTATCAGTGGGAAGATAGGTATTAATAAAATGGGGATATAATAAGGTCTTGAGGAAGCTCTCCCAAGAAGGAACCCGCAGTAAGGATTTAAATTAGATAAGTTTAGATTAGAAAGGACATAGAACGTATTGGTTTGGAAATTCGGGTAGTTGATGAAGTGGAACAGTCCTACCTAGTTGGGTTTTATTGAGCCTAGGACTTGGTAGTTTCAAATCTAGGTTGGATAAGTACATGAGTGGGAAGGTTGGATTTGAGTGGGACTTTCACATCAGGAGCTTATTTCCTTGGGTAGCATTGAAATTGGGTTGGGTAAAATGTATTGTTAGTGGGATGAATTGCACCGTAAGGACCTGCCTAGTATGGGCCAGCAGCTTCCCTGCTGTGTTTCCTCCTATCTTATTGTTCTTATGTTCTTAATTACCAAAGGTAGGGGGGGCGAAAGGTTGGATGGGAACACTGGAGAAGCCGTGGCAGGGGACAGAAGAGACAGGAACCGTGGGAGTGGCGCAGAAGAGGAAGAAACTTGGGAGGAACGGAGGAAGTACATTAACGAGGAGGAGGGTGAACCCTGCACTTGTAACTGAGTCCCAGTGAGAGGGGAAAAACTAGGACAGAACAGGGAGGGTAAAATGAGGAGGTGAAGATGGGTATGGAGTGGTTACGCGACCTTTATTTGACTTTGAGAAGTAGAGGGACGATTGGGAAGAGGTGTCGTACGAGGTCTCGTCGATACTGAGGCTTGTAAGAGACAGAACTCGAAGAAGCGAGATTAGACTGAGGCCGTTGAACGTAGGGACCGTCTGAGCCGAGGACAGCAAAAGATTAGATACAGGAGTGATTAGGGAGATGGTAACCACAGAGGTGGGATGTAGAAAGATGGATACCAGAAGTTGGGGGACGTTTTGAAAACAGCAGGAATAAGAAACACGTGGGAAGTCTCCACTTGGAGGCGGAGTGAGAAACTGCCATGGCATAAAGGGAGATACCTCGTGTCCTCTTGAGGAACGGGATTTCCCGCTCGTTACATAGACCTGAACAACCGGCGAGAGAGTACGAAGGGTGAGCCTCATGACAGTTAAAGGCAAGAGGAGATCGATTTCAAGACGTATTAGAATGAATCATCGGCACCACAGACTGGGCATTTCGGCGATAGATCATGCAATATTTCGCGGATGGCTCAAATCGCCAGCAATTTCTACACTGTTGTTGTGTAGGGATCACCTTTCGAACTTGTAACCGATGTCCTGCTATATAAACGGAGGATGGGAGTTCTCGGCTGTCAAAAGTTAAACGAGCCACATTGCTAGGGTATCGTCTCCCGCCCACGGGCGGGAAGAACGTAAGTGTCTACCTTGAGGTTTGGGGAGATCTTGGAGTTCCGCTGTTCTAGAATGTCGGTGCCACATGTCTGGAAATTTGTTGAACTATGGTATGGGGCAAAAATAACGGTACCACTACAAAATTGGGGGAATATGTTTTTAAAAGGGTGACAGGAACAGTAACTATATGGTAAGACGAGAGAGCTCACGAGCCTGGGTAGCATTCTGTACGGTAATGATGCGCGTACCGCTCTTAAGAGCATGAAAGAAATATCTTTACCAACATGGCGTAGGAGTGCCTTGCCAATACTATGGTCAGAAAGATAGGCAGTAAAGGAAGTTGGGACGTAAAGTGAAGAATTTAGTCCACTGTTCAGTCTGAAACTGGGGCGTGGAAAGGTAGTGAAGGACTGTCGATCGTTTCTGAGAAGAACGAGAAAGGTGAAGGTGGGGAAATCATCAGCAGGTAATTGTCGTTGACGTTTAAAGGGGTGGGACCTGAGTTGGTCCGACGTGGAACGGGGCGGCGATTTGAAAATTGCCGCACCGTAAAAGGGAGAGGCCGGAAGCATAGTCAGAGGAGAGCGAAGGTCTGATAAATCGAAGGAGTCAGTCGAGGCCTCATACCTGAAGCGGGTGAGGAAACAGCACCGCAATAGGTACAGAGGCAGAGGAAATGTCTGAAAGAGGGGTTTCCAAAGACGAGGCGGGGTCAGAACGGGGGGGCGGTATCAAAAAGGGGGCCCGGGGGGGTTACCAGGTTCATGGACTAGGGCTGCCATGGTTAGGTTACTTCTTTCTTTTTGTTTTTAAGAAAAAAAAAAAAGAAGAAAAGAAAATAAAAATAAAAAAAAGAAAAAAAAAAAGGGGGGACCGGGGAGGGATAGTTCCTAGGGGATGAAAGGGCCAAAAAATCTCCCTCCGCGCCCAAGAGGACTCGACAACCGCTAGTAGCGCAGATGCAGCATGGAACCCGTGCCATACCCTCCCCTTCATGCCAGTAAACAGCAATCTGGGATAGCAACCTCACATCTGCCGAGCTACCTCGGTGGACAAAAGAGGAGGGCGGCCGGATATCCGCCAAAAAGCATACCTCCTTCAGCCACCACCCCCGGAATCCGAAAGGTGGCTTCCAGACTAAAACCCGTCGCCCAAAAGACACCCAAAGCTACTCCGGGATACCGGAGAGGGATCGGGACATCCCTAGCAATCCAGATCCACGGCAAACAAACGCCACCGCCAAAAAACCTCAACGGAATGGGATGGACCCCGGTGTCCTTTCTCCTACCTAGGAACTAGCGCGCCTGTGGGAGAAATCCCAAAGGACAAAAAGAGGAAGGGCAAAAGGGAGGAGTGGGGAGGAGGAGGAGGAAAGGAAAAAGGGGAGGATGGGGAGGATGGGATAGGGGAGGGGAGATTGGGGGGTAATTAGGTTCGGTCTGAGGAAGAAGACCGATAGGTCTAATTCCTCAGACCAAGAGCCTCTTCACCACGCCAAGGAGCCCCCCTTGAAGAGGCGAGCGTATGTAGACAGCCTGTACTGTCTGCACAGACACCCTATGCTGTCTGCCAGCTTAGTTCATATTTTGCGGCACTAAGGTGCTGCCCTCTCTAGCCAGCCCAGGTCAGTGGGACGCTGGTCCCACACGCTCTCACTCTCTCAGCGGCCTAGCAGCAGTCAACAAGTCCTACTCTCACTCTCCCTCGTGGGATGGCCCTACTGGGCCATGGGAACAACAAACAAGCCTGTGTACCCACCACGACTTTGCAAATAAAGTAAGAGGCCTCCGAAGACGTTTATCATTGAACCCTGTTCCGTTCTGCAAGAGCCACCAAATAAACTTGTTATAACTTTCCCACATACCAACCAGGGTACTTCCCTACATACCAGCCAGGGTACTTCCCACACACCAGCCAGGGAACTTCCCCACATACCAGCCAGGGAACTTCCCCACATACCAGCCAAGGAACTTCCCACATACCACTTCCCACATACCAGCCAGGGTACTTCCCCACATACCAACCTGGGTTCTTCCCCACACACCAGCCAGTGTACTTCCCCACATACCAGCCAGGGTGTGGAAATTTATTTGGTCCCTAAAGTTCCAGGACAGATACGGCATACAAAGGGGTCCCAGCATGGCCGTTATGGAACGGCTGAGCTGGGTGGCCCTTACACCCAACCCCAAACACAAACATTCTCTCCCGGTTTGGCGTGGATGGCAGGTACCTTTCAATTTATACTATTATAATCAAAAAGAAGCGTTAAGCCACAAGGGCTATACAGCGCTGCAGGGCAGGGAGGAAGCGAGGGCATCAGGTGGCAAAAGGGAGATGGATGAGTAATAGGTTACGGATAACAGCGGGGCAGTGAATGATGAAAGGGTAAAGGGCAGCAAGAGACTGAACTAGAAAGGGCTGAGGGGAGTGTGAAAGGTATCATCATCAGAGTTTGTGGAGTAAATCAGTCGTTGTCAAGAAGTCAATGAGAGAGTCAGGATTAAAGGAGGGTCCATCAGCAAGAAGGGAAGGTAAAGAGAGAGTAGTAGAACGAAGACGACGTTGGAGGTAAATTCTGCGTGCTCGTTGACAGAGAGGGCAGTCTAACAGATTATTATTATATTATAATCAAAAAGAAGCGCTAAGCCACAAGGGCTATACAGCGCTGCAGGGCAGGAAGGAAACGAGGGCATCAGGTGGCAAAAGGGAGGTGGATGAGTAATAGGTTATGGATAACAGCGGAGCAGTGGATGGTGAAAGGGTAAAGGGCAGCAAGAGACTGAGCTAGAAAGGGCTGAGGGGGAGTGTGTAAGGTATCATCATCAGAGTTTGTGGAGTAAATCAGTCGTTTTTCAAGAAGTCAATGAGAGAGTCAGGATTAAAGGAGGGTCCATCAGCAAGAAGGGAAGGTAAAGAGAGAGTAGTAGAACGAAGACGGCGTTGGAGTAAATTCTGCATGCTCGTTGATAGAGAGGGCAGTCTAACAGAAGTGGCCTAATCGATACGGGGCTGACACTGCTCACAGAGGGGCAAAAAGGGGGCCTCTCCAAGATCCGTGAGTAAGACAAGTGGGGCCAATGCGAAAACGGGGGAGAGTGGTCCCCCCCAAACCCCGCACGGACAAAAGACAACCATAACCTATCTCGGGTTTAATAGAATGAAGTTTGTTACCAACAATTA